>JAPDNY010000017.1:25668684-26868684 GCA_029375565.1 Gekko gecko
CTCCCAAGAGCAGCAAGAACATGTTTGCATAGTAGGAGTATCTGCCCAGCAATAATTCACACAAATAAATCATTTGCTCTTCCTTATAAGAACATTTGTAATTGAGGTAACAATACTCTCAGCTCCCTATTGTCCTTTCCACTTTAAACAGACACTGCAACAGCGTATTTTGCCTTTTTGACTTTCAGCCTGAACTGCAGCAGTACATTTAATCTTTCTCAGAAATTAGTTAGGTGTGAAGGTTGCATTGCCAACCTCCAGGCTGGCCCTGGAGTTTTCACAGAATTATGACTGACCCCCAGACTTCAGAGATCAGTTCCCCTGTAGAAAGTGGCATTTCGGAGAGTGGACTTCACGGCATGACTTCCCTGCTGAACGGGTCCCTCCCCGCCCTAAACTCCACCCTCCTCAGGCTCTGCTCCCAGGCCTCCAGGAATTTCCCCACCTGTGCTTGGCAAACCCCAGAACAGTTCCATGTGCTGAAACAGGGAGCTGGCCCAGAGAATGAAGAAAAGAGCTGGGGGTGCATTGCTGACAGCAAAAGCAGCACTGAAACCCACCCCACGCCTGCACCAGTGTCAGGTAACCCTGCCATAAGATGGATGGAGGGGGGAGGAAGTGAAGTGAGCTAACATCTTTCACTGTTCTGGAATGTGAGAGTTTCACAGATTGTCTCACAGACACTCCAGGCGTTCAGATTTACTGTGTCTATGTAGAGTCTTATCTGTGCAGATGGCCTTGGGTCCCAGGGCTCCTTTTCGTCTTTGTGGAATTTCTGGCCAACTGTTATTTAGTACTTTTGCTGCGTGCGCGCTGAGTAGCCATTGGTGGGTAGTGGGGGGGGGCATTTCGAATGGGCTATAATTGGTGTTGTAATGTAATGATCAGCATCACTGACAAAGAGCCGTTAATGTAACTCTAAGAGCAGCTTTCAATAAACACCATCTTCTTTATGAAGCTTGGTGTTTGACAGACTTTCTGGAGAACTTGACAACCAGTGCCTGCCACTTATGTCACCATAAACAGTATTATGTTCATGTGGCAAGAGTTCCTCTGGCTGTCAGTTTGTTTCAGGACTAAATTCAAAGACCCGGTTCTATTCTTTAAAGTCATAACTGTTTGGGATTAGGGTGCCTTAGGGAACTTCTCCTCCCATATGGATCTCTTTGGGCACCTAGATCACTTGGTCAAGCACTGCTCTCTCTGCCTGCCTTTCCCACACTGGGTTCGGAACCATAAACAGCATGCCCTTCTCAGTGGTAATTTCCTGTCCATAAAAGACTCCTCCTCCTCCTCCTAGGGAGAGAGACTGTCATTCAGAAGGCAAGTCAATACTTTTTTAAAAATTTCACCAGGCCTTGGGGGATTAAGTATATAGGTTTTTGCTCTTTCATGTGTAGTTTTTAGAGAATAGTATAGTTATTGTAATATTTTATGTGATGACAGTATGACTACATAACATAAGGAACATAAGAGAAGCCAATGCTGGATCAGGCCAATGGCCCATCCAGTCCAACACTCTGTGTCACACAGTGGCCAAAAATACCAGGGGCCATCAGGAGGTCCACCAGTGGGGCCAGAACTCCAGAAGCCCTCCCACTGTTGCCCACCCCCAAGCACCAAGAATGCAGAGCATCCCTTGGCCCAGGCTGAGAGTCCCGGGCTCATAGCCACTGATGGACCTCTGCTCCATGTGTTTATCCAATTCCCTCTGGAAGCCGTCCATCCTTGTAGCCACCACCACCTCCTGTGGCAGTGAATTCCACGTGTTAATCACTCTGTGTGTGAAGAAGGACTTCCTTTTATCTGTTCTAACCTGACTGCTCAGCAATTTCATGGAGTGCCCACAAGGAGTTCTTGTCTTGTGAGAAAGGGAGAAAAGTCCTTCTTTCTTGACGTGCTCTATCCCAGGCATAATCTTATAAACCTCGATCATGTCACCCCTCGGCCGTCGTCGTTTCTCCAAGCTAAAGAGCTCCAAGCGTTTCAACCTTTCTTCACAGGGAAAGTGTTCCCACCCTTTCCAGTTGCCCCCTTTTCTGCACCTTTTCCCTGTAGGAGAAGAAGAAGAAGAGGAGGAGGAGGAGATTGGATTTATACCCTGCCCTTCACTACCCGAAGGAGTCTCAGAGCAGTTTACAATCTCCTTCCCCTTCCCCTTCCCACAACAGACACCCTGTGAGGTAGGTGGGGCTGAGAGAGCTCTAAGAGAACTGTCCTTGAGGGAATAGCTCTGACAGAACTATGGCTTGCCCAAGCTCATCCAGCAGCTGCAAGTGGAGGAGTGGGGAATCAAACCCTGTTCTTCCAGATTAGAGTCCAAGCACATAACCACTACACCAAACTGGCTCTCTTTTATTATTATTAGTGCTCTGTAGACCCAAAATGGAGGGGACAGCTAGAATATACATTTATGAAATATCTATACACACAAAGGGTAAATCAGCCTGCTATGAGAATATAGTATATGTAAAGTACTGGGTTTCGGGCCTCATGACTCGGACGACGACATAAGAGAAGACGCGTTTATTCGTACTTCACACAAGACAAGAACAAACAGTAACGGCCGGAGGCCAACTATATACAGTTAGGGGGGGACGGCCCCATATTCCTATTGGCGGGTTTGAATCGCCCGCCAATGCTGCCATTGGTTCTCTACTGGCGAGCTCAGGAACCTAGTCCCTATTGTTCTCAGAGAGCGAAGCTTGGCTGTATTTCGCCAGCTCTGCCTTCTGATCCCAGGACACAACACCCCTCCCCCATAGTTCGTCTCCTATCAGGTGACGTAGTCTTTTAAGTATGCTGGTGACCTCCGTTCCCTTAGTGATCGTCGGGGGGCTGGTACCGGACTGGCGGGGCCCCCATCGGGTGGTCCTCCCGCACAAGGAGCTTGGATCTCCGGTGGTAGCTGTGGTGGTGACGGTAGCGGCTGTAACGGCGGCGGCGGCGGTTCAGCTGTCTCTGGGACCCCTCCGGACTCCGTGGTCTTTCAGGCGCTGGCTCCGCTGGCGGTGCCTGCAGCCGATCGGATGCTGGGGCGGCCGCGGCGTTTCCCGGTAACGGGGCCTGGATCCCTGTGTCGGGGTCTTGCCGCCTCTGGAGCTGGTCCACGTGTTTACGGAGGACCCTGTCCCCATCTGCTAGGACCTCGTATGACACTGGCCCGGTGGGTTTTAGGATGCGCCCGGCCAACCACTGAGGCCCCGCCCCGTAATTCCGGAAGTAGACAGGTTCCCCCGGGAGGAAGCTTCGGAGCGCCTCCCGGGTTTCGACCAGCTTTCTCTCTGGGGCTCGGTCCGGGTGGAGCCTGTCTAACAAAGTCGTGGGGCGGCGGCCCATCAATAGTTCTGCGGGGCAATGCCCGGAGATGGGGTTTGGGGTGGTGCGGTGTGTTAGGAGGAAGCGGGCCAGCCGGAACTCCCAATCCCCCTCCGTTATGCGGCTCAGGGCTTCTTTGGCGGTGCATACCGTTCTCTCCGCCTGTCCATTTGTTGCCGGGTGGAAGGGCGCTGATCGTATGTGCCTGATTAGGTTCCTTGCGAGGAACGCTTGAAACTCAGCAGATGTGAACGCTGCCCCGTTGTCCAACACGATTGTGTCTGGCAACCCGTGCGTAGCAAATATTTTCCTCAGGGCCCTTATTGCCGCTTTGGCAGAGGTGGTAGACACTGGGCTTATTTCCACCCACTTCGAGTAGGAGTCTACCGTCACCATGAACTGGAGCCCCTGAAACGGCCCGGCAAAATCTACGTGTAGGCGTGACCACGGCTTGTGGGTAGACTCCCAGCTTTGGGTTGGCGCTCTCGGGGGATTGGGGCGGACTTCCTGACACCGTGTGCACCCTCGGACCCAGGTTTCAATTTCTGCGTCCATCCCAGGCCACCACACGTAGCTCCTTGCCAGAGCTTTCATTCGTACTATGCCAGGGTGGGCCTCGTGCAGCGTTTCTAGAACCCCTTGTCTCATGGGCCCCGGGATGACCACCCTGTCCCCCCATAGTAAGCACCCTTTCAAGGCGGATAACTCTTCCCTCCTGGCTTTGTATGCCGTGAACTCTGGCCCTGTCTGTTCCACTGGCCATCCCCTCACCACCCAGTTTAGGACCCGGGAGAGAATGGGATCTCGGGACGTGCGGGCGGCCACGTCTGCAGCCTGAAGGAGGGGGGTTTGGCAGCTCCTCCATTAACAATACTGCGGGAGCTGGGGCCGGATCTTCCCCTGTATGTGGCAGCGGCAGGCGGCTCAAGGCGTCGGCATGACCCAGCGCCTTACCCGGCCGATGCTCCAACCGGTACTGGTAGCCCGCTAAAAACAAGGACCAGCCCAACACCCGGGGCGACAGTACCTGCGGCGTTTGTTTGTCCGCCGCGAACAGTCCCAGGAGCAGCTTATGATCGGTTACGAGCGTGAAGGGCCGCCCGTACACAAAGTTGTGAAACTTTTTAACCCCCGCCACCAGTGCCAAGCCCTCCCGGTCGATTTGCGCATAGTTCCGCTCCGCAGGGGACAGCGTGCGGGAGTAGTAAACCACCGGGACTTCCCTCCCATCTGGTAGCTTGTGGGCCAAGACCGCCCCGACCCCATACGGTGATGCGTCGCATGCCAGGATTACCGGGAGCTTTTCATCAAAGTGGGCGAGTACAGCGTTGGAAATCAAGAGTACTTTAACCCCCCGAAACGCCGCCTCCTCCCTCGCTCCCCATGCCCAAGGTGTCGCCTTATCCAGCAGCCTGTGCAGGGGTTCGGCCACGGCGGCTTTGTGTGGGAGAAAGGCGTGGTAAAAGTTCAGGAGGCCTAAGAACGCCTGGAGCTCTGCCTTGGACTTCGGGGCGGGGGCCTCCACGATGGCCTTCACCTTGTCCCTCGCCAGATGCAGGCCTGTTGCGTCTACCCGGTACCCCAAGAACTCCACCTCCGGCACCCCGAGGAGGCACTTTTCCCGCTTCACTTTCAGCCCCGCGGCTTGGAAGCGTCCCAGTACAGTTCGGAGGCGGGCGGCGAAGCTTTCGGGGGTGGTCGCGGCGATGAGGACGTCGTCGAAGAACGGCGTCACTCCAGGGATCCCTTTTAACAAATCGTCCATGAGATTTTGGAAGATCCCTGGGGCCACACTGACCCCGAACTGCAGCCGCTTCACCCTGAAGGCCCCCCGGTGGGTCACTATGGTTTGCGCCTCGGCAGTGGCCTCATCCACCGGGAGTTGCTGGTACGCCTGCGCGAGATCCAGCTTTCCAAATATGCGCGCCCCTGCCAGTGTGGCTAAGACGTGGCTGACCACGGGTACGGGGTATGCGTGCACCTGAAGTGCCTGGTTAATGGTGCACTTGTAATCCGCGCAGATGCGGATTTCCCCGTTTGGCTTTATGGGTGTCACAATCGGGGTCTCCCATCGAGCGTTCGGGACGGGCTCTAGGACTCCCTGGGCCACTAACCGGTCCAGTTCGGCCTCTATTTTAGGGCGGAGGGCCAGGGGCACGGTGCGGAAGCGCCGTCGGATGGGCGTCACTGTGGGGTCTAAGTGGAGCGACACCAGGGGCCCTTTATAACACCCCAGTTTCCCGTCAAAGACCTCGGGGAATTCCTTGCACACCGCCCCCCAGTCACGCATCCCGCACTTATTCACTCCCCCAATCGTGATGCCTAGAGCCTCGAACCACGCCCACCCCAGGAGACTCACGAGATTTCCCTCCACCACCACCAAGTCCAAGTTCCCCTCAAAGTCTCGGTGCTGCACTCGGAAAGTGCCGACTCCCCGGATGGGGACAGGGTTCTTTTGAAAGTCCACCAAGCTTAATGGCGATGGACGTAGAGGGGGTCCCCATGCCGGGCAAAGTTTATTTAAAGTGTCCATGGAAATGATGGACGCCGTCGATCCCGAGTCCACCTCCATGCAACAGGGGGACCCCTCGATCCGCACGGTTACTTGGATCTTCGGGGTAGAGGAGAGATTGGGGTTGGGGAGGCGAAGTACCTGCAGCGGTTGAGCGGTGAGATGGTACAGCTCGGCAACCTCTTCCGTCGTCTCGTAGGCGGTGGACGGTGCGCGGTGTGGTGGGACCGACAATCTCGAATTCCGGGGGCCCTTGGACCGGCAGACCCGTGCGAGGTGTCCCTGCTTCCCGCACCCGTGACAGACAGCATCCCGGAACTTGCAGGATTTCCTTCCATGGCCTTCCCCGCAGCTGGCACAGACGGTCCGGTTGCCGGAAGGCTTGGCTGGCTCCCTGTTGGCCTGCTGGAACGGCGCCGGCCGGCGGTGTTGGGGTCAGAGGGCGAAGACCTCTTCGGTGTCTGAGTTCCCGGGGCTGGGAGTCCTCCCAACCACATGGGCGGCCGCGGCCGGGCGTTCCCCTTCAGCGGCCTCGTGGGCTGTTGCGGCGTCGATGGCCTCGTCCAGGGAGAGCCTCCGGTAGCCAATCAACTTGCGCCGCAGCTTGGAGTCCGCCAGGCCCCACACGAACTGCGTCAGCAAGTTGTCTTCCACCTTCGGGAACCCGCAGTCCACCGCGAGCGCCCTCAGCGCGGCCAGGAAGGTGGCAACGGATTCCCCTTGGGCCTGGACTCGCCTCTGGAACTCCATCCTCTTGGCCAGGAAGGTCGGCCGGGGGCTGAAGTACGCGTTGAGGACGTCCAGGATCTCCCCAAACGAGCTTTCCAAGGCCGTGCGGGGCACCAAGAGGCTCTTGGCGAGGCGGACGGTTTGGGTGCCGCACGCGTTCAGCAGGAGCGATCGTTTCTTGTCTGGGTGGCAGATCTCGTTGAGCTCCAAATAACTGATGAGCTGGTCGACCCATGCGTCCCAGGTTTCTGGCTGCGACGGATCGAAGCGCTCGAGTGTTACATGAGAGGCGGCCATGGCTCTGTCTGGGAAGGCGTGCGCCGGGGCGAGCGGTGCGGTGCTGCTCTCGGGGTCAGCGATGCGATGCTCGGCGAGCGGTGCAGTGCTGCTCTCGGGGTCAGCGATGCGATGCTCGGCGGTGTCCTTTTCGTCGCTCATGGAGTCACGGAAGGCGTTGAAATCCCACCTTCGTCGCCACTGTAAAGTACTGGGTTTCGGGCCTCATGACTCGGACGACGACATAAGAGAAGACGCGTTTATTCGTACTTCACACAAGACAAGAACAAACAGTAACGGCCGGAGGCCAACTATATACAGTTAGGGGGGGACGGCCCCATATTCCTATTGGCGGGTTTGAATCGCCCGCCAATGCTGCCATTGGTTCTCTACTGGCGAGCTCAGGAACCTAGTCCCTATTGTTCTCAGAGAGCGAAGCTTGGCTGTATTTTGCCAGCTCTGCCTTCTGATCCCAGGACACAACAGTATATTCATTACTCATTGTAAGCTGGTGTGGCACCTCCACACTGTTCAATGTGAAGTTCACAAAAGTGCAAAATGGGTACTGATTGCTTTAAACTCATAATTGAATAGTATGGAGTTGCCATTTCTCAGCCTTCGAATCTGTAACACGTGGGTCCCCAACCTGGGGGCAGGTTTGGAATTCTGACGCAGTGCAGTGGGCATAGCCACAAAATGGCTGCCGTAAAATGGCTGCTGCAGGAGGTAGAGCCAGCCACAAAATGGTCGCCATGGCTTGTCTACAGACACACAGTAAAGATTCTTGTGCTGTGGTGGCAGCTGCTGAGCCGCAATATTTTTGAAAATACGCACAGGCAATCCAAGCTCCAATGGCCAATCAGAAGCTTTGCTGGGCAAAGCCCCACCTGGCTCTGCCCGCTGTAGAGACACTTGATGGGTGCCAGGAAAGGTGCTGGCAGCTGCCACGGTGCCCACGAGCACCACACTGGGGATTCCTGCTGCAATATCTCAGAGATAGAAGGGAACGATATTATCCTTGTGTAGCTGAAGGAGATAAAACAAACAGCACTATTAATTTTTTCATCTACAAACAGACCTCCTCCTCCTCCTCCTCCTGACGCTCACCGCAGAAAGGCAGCTCGTCAACCTTGTGCTGTTAAAATGATGTCGTGAAAGAATAAAGTCCAGCCAGAAAGAAATGCAGCATTACAGGAGAGCCATTTTGACATTCAGGTGGTTGAGAGAACCTGTGGCACAATATTTTCTTCCTCTGCATGACTCTTTTTTTGTACAGTTTGGTGAAAGGTGGATGTGACTGATGAATTAAGCAGGTTTGTACAGCAGGTGACAAACCTCCTTTTAAATAAACAGTGAATACATTTTGCAAATGCTTAGTGGGGAAAGTTAGATAAGAGCAACACTGCCTTCTACAGAAGGATGACATTGGCCCCGGTCACACGGAGAATTTGCCCCACGAGAGGGACAGCTTGCCTGTGGATTAAATGGGCACGATCATACCTCAACATCTGGGAAGTGTAGCTTTGGCCCGAAGATGTGGATTTAAAAGATACTAGGAACAATGCACTATCTTCCTGAAAATGCGCGGCACGTGCAGGCGTCTGATCAGGAAGCACTGGTAGCCCATCGCAACCAGCGCCCATCAGAGTCCCACGCATGCGCACAAGCGCCTTACTGCTCTGTTGTCTCGCATGGTGTGATTGGCTGCTGGAGGCTTGAGCACGGAGCTTCAGGGGAAGGTGAGATCGGCGCTACCGCGTGTCTTTTTGCTCCGGCTCTAAAAGCCTCCCGTCCCCTGCAGATTATCCCACTCAGGGCTATTTTGGGGCAGGAACGCACAGGAACAGAGTTCCAGCTGGCTCCCGAGTTGGCCACGCCCAGCAGGAACTTATTAGCATAATAGGCCACACCCAACAGCGGAAACTCATTAGGATTGGCTACATTAGGGGTGTGTGGCCTAACATGCAAAGGAGTTCTGGCTACAAAAAAAGCCCTGGGTTTTGACAGCAAGCAAGGTAAACAGAATAAGAAGCAACAGGTGGGTGTGGCTGGATGGCCACACTTCTGGTAACACGGGGTGTGGCCTAATATGCTAATAAGCTGTGCTGTCAGGGGTGTGGCCTAATATACTAATGAGTTTCTGCTGTTGGGTGTTGCCTATTGTGCTAATGAGTTCCTGCTGGGCTTTTTCTACCAAAAAAGCCCTGATCCCACTCGTGTGACCGGGGCCGTTATTGGGCAGAAAGATGAGAGTTTTGTCTCTGCTCTCTTGTGCTTTGTCCTCTTGTGGAATTCTGTGGAATTAGATGTTTTGGAAGAGAAAAAAAGAGAACATTATGGTCAGAAGAAATCCCCTGAGAGCGTTGAAAAAGACTGATAAATACAGCATCAAAACAGAACAAAAAGGTCTTAGAACAATTAAGACACAGTGAGTTTGCAATTTTTAAAAAACTCTCAATAATTAATAGGCCACCATAACACCACACTCTTCCAGTCTCAGCAACATAAATGTGATACATTATTAAACCATACCAACAGGTATTTAATAACAGGATTGCAAATGTTTTTGGGTTTTTTGCAGAATTTAGGAACCAGAGATCCCCCCTCCAAAAACCGGGAACAGAGACCTGTGTCCTGACCTCTGCAACAACTAGGCCTGGTTCACACATGCAGGACAAATAATGCAATAAAATGGTGATGGACCCAGTGCTAGAATGGATGGCCCTGCTTGAGAGTTCAGGCAATGGATTCCAGGTGCACATGATGTGTATGCGGCACAGAGAACATAAGGAGAGTCCTGTTGTATCAAACCAATACAACTTTCTTTTTCTTGCAGAGGCCCTGGAAGGTGTGCAGAACACAGAGGCCAAGCTTTCCCTCATTGCTGCCCCAGCAACTGCTATTCAGAGGTACACTGCTTCTAAAAATGGAAGTTCCATTTAGCCATCATGGCAAATTACCATTAATGAACTCATCCTCCCTGCCATTGTCTAGCTAAGCAGGTTGCAGCTGTGGCCAGGAGAGCCTTTTCCCAGCTTCCAGCCGTTAGCCAACTGTGTCCTTTCTGGGGCAGAAGAGAACTGGCCACCATGGTGCATGCCCTGGCTATATCTCAATTAGATTACCGCAATGCACTCTGCATGGCACTGTCCCTGACAAGGGTTCAGAAACTTCAATTGTCACAGAATGCTGCAGCCAGAATGTTGACTAGGGTTGCCAGCCCCCAGGTCCGAGCGAGGGATCCCCAGCTTTTGGCGGCTTCTCCCCACCAGGGACCAGCTGGCCAGTGGGGGAAACCCTGCCCACAAACAGGGACATTGCCACACCTGATATGATGCTGTCACCTGGAAGTGACATCATCACATTGGGATGCTCTGGATTTTGGGTAAAAAACTATGGTTTGAGAGCAAATTTACCATAGAGTTTCACCTCAAAACCAGAACGTCACCCCTGGCATCGCCAATGCAATGATGTCACTTCCAGGTGACGTCGTCCAACATCCCTGCCCACCCCAGAACACCCCCCCAAATCCCCCCACTGGATCGACAAGGGGACCTGGTAACCCTAATATTAGGGTTTGAATAGGGGTTTTTTATCCCCAGCGGGGGGCTTTGGGGGGGTGTTCCTGGAGGGGGCAGGGCATCCCCAATATGATGATATCACATTAGGGACATCCTGCTCCAAACCCCGCCCCCAAGAACAATTGCTGGCAGCCTCCCTAACCTCCTTCAAGATTTAAAGGGCCCAATCAGGGGAGGGAGAGGGAGGGAGGAGAGGGAGGGAGGGAGAGGGGCAGCCGCTGGCTGTGCACCTGAACTCCAAGGAGCAATGCCGATTGGAGTTCAGGCGTGCGGGGCCAGTCCCCACCGGCTGGAAGCACTTAAAGGGACCCCTTAAGCGCTTCTGGCCAGTGAGGCCATGCACACCCACAGCTGCCTCTCTCCCTCCCCTGGAGGGCCCTTTAAATCTCTCAAGAGAGAAGGGAGATGGGTGGCTGTGGGTGTTCGGGCTTGGGGGTGGGGCTTCCCCATTGGCCAGTGGGTGGGTTGAAGCCCAAAAAAGTGGGTAAACCCCCGGCCCGCATGGGAGGTCTGGCAGCCCTGCTTAATATTGACAGGAGTGGGCTGGAGGGGCCATGATATCACCCCAGTCTTGGCCCATCTGCACTGGCTCTCAGTCTGTTTCTGGGCACAATTCAAAGTGCTGGTCTTGACCTTTGAAACCCTGTACGGTTTGGGACGAACATACCTGAGGGACCACCTAATCCCTTATGAACCTCCCTGACTGCTGTGGTCATCTTCCGAGGCCTTGCTTCAGCTGCCCCCAGTTTCTGAGATCAGGCGGGTGGTGACCCAGTAGAGGGCCTTCTTGGTGATGGCGTCAAAACTCTGGGGCTCTCTCTCCAGGGACGACGCTTCTGTCCCCTTCCGTTGCCCTCTTCTACCAGCAGGCAAAGTCTTTTTCATTTCATCTGACATTTTCCCCGTGATCTCTCCTTACTTACCTGTGTTTTAATTGTTGTTTTTATGTTTTTGTATGTATATTTTATATTTAGTTTTTAATTGTTTTAATGATGTGTTTTTGTTTGATTTTAATGCTTTTAAGACGTTTGTATTATGTATGTGTTTTTAATCTGTTAGCTGCCTTGGTGGCCCTGAGGAGGACAGAAAGGCCGGGTATACATTTTATAAATAAGTGATAACCAAAGCCACAAAGGGGGGTGGGGGTGGGCTTCAGGAACCATTGCAAAACTTCCCTGAAGCCTATTCATTACCATCTGACATACAGGAGAACACACTGGTTCCAAGAGCTGTTTATTAACTCATATCCATTCAGCTAACTTGGGACACAAGGAAAGTTGCTCCACCCGGTTTGTAAGGGAAAGAAATCTCCACCCTAACGTCACATAGCCAGTCTCTCTAAATAGATTGTGAAATTTAATTTTCCATGAGAAGTTGTGTTTTCTTCCTGTAACTGGCTTGGCTTTCTACAATGGGCCAAAAATACAAGATTGCTTAACTTCTTGAACAAGACAAGATTTTGAAGAAGGCTATGAGGTTATGACTGCCTCCTAGGCTGACATTAATGTCACGCCTATATAGTAATGTCCTTTCCCCCACACTTTTCTGTACAGTAAGGAAGCTCAAAGTGGCTTACAATTGCCTTTGTTTCCTCTCCCCACAGCAGTCACCTTGTGAAGGAGGCTGAGAGAGCTCTGAGAGAGCTCTGAGAGAACTGTGACTGGCCAAAGATCACCCAGAAGGCTTCTTGTGGAGGAGTGGGGAATCAAACCCGGTTCTCCAGATTAGAGTCTGCCGCTCTTAACCACTATACCAGACTGGCTCTAATTTACTTGTAGATTCCGACCCAGCCTCCTTTAGATAGCTTACAACAATTTTAAAACCATGACACCATATGAATATATCATGACAACAAGAATTCATACAGACACCAGGGATGCCAACCTCCAGGTGGGACCTGGAGATCCCCCGTAATTACTGCTTGTCTCCAGGCTACAGACATCAGTTCCCCTGAAGGAAATGGATGCTTTGGAGGTGGACTGTATGGAATTGCACCCCACTGAGGTCCCCGTCCTCCCCAGGCTCCAACTTCCGAGAGTGTCCCAACCTGGAGCTGGCAACCCTCCCTCCCCAGAGAGGTACCCGGCAACCCTAACAGACACAGATGAGATGACAGCAGGTACAATTATGAAAACTGATGGCTATGCCTGTACAAAGCCCAGAGATGATCTTCTTGGCTGCTTCCATGCCCTCTTCGGTGTGTTGCTCTCAGAGCTGGTGTGTAAATGCTGAGGCCATGCGCATTAGTAATGGGACCCACACACAGGAGCTGGCTGCACGCTTTCTGACCCTCAGCCCCTCACTTTCCCCTCAGCCTATCATTTCACATGCATCTGAAACAGGCTTCGTTCTCAGGCCACAAAATCTTTAAGATGTCACAAGAGACCCACAGTTGTTTTTCGCTACAAGAGGCTACCTATCCCATCTACTCCTCCAAAAGATGGAAGGGTAACTGTGAATGTTAAAAGTTCACTGTGTAGTTCTTTGCAATTAGGTGTTTATTTACTTCATTCATGCCCTGCCTTTCTCCCCAACAGGGACAGGGTTTCCACTTCTGGGTTGGGAAATACCAGGACATTTGGGGGTGGAGCCTGGGGAGGGCGGGGCTTGGGGAGGGGAGAGACCTCAGCAGGGCACGAGGCCATAGAATCCACCCTCCAAAGCAGCCCTTTTCTTCAGGGGATCTGATCTCGGTCATCTGGAGATCAATTATAATAGCGGGAGATCTCCAGGCACCACCTGGAGGCTGGCAACCTTAAGTGGGGAACTAAAGCAGTTTTCGTCATTTTCCTTCCTCCACTTTATTTTTGTTCATTTACGTTTTTTTTTATTTTGTTGCACAATTAACCAAGCTAAGTACAGACTAACAAGGAGCCAGAATTCAAGCACTCTCCATAGCTGCTATTATAATGAAATCAATTGAATTGTTTATGGTTTATACCTACCTGGACTGGAATACAACTGCCAAGCACCCCATGGGCTGCAGGTATGTGACGGTGTACAGGTGTGGACCGAAAGGGGACCAAAATTAAAGAGGCTCAAGTTCAAAGCAGTTTCTTTTCATCAGTCCCAGCGAGAACAACCTTTTCTACACCTCATGTAAGTAGAAAGAATTGTCCTCAAATGCAAGCTGAAGGACCGCACTTTTGAATGCTCCCCTGAATAAAAAAACTACCTGTGAGCAGAAAATTAGTATGGAAGAAAGTAGCAGGAATAGATCTTTTCTTCTCATAGAAATAGAGGAAAGCACTCACCCAGTGGCACATGGTGTAAGGTGGGGTGGGGTGGGGTGGGGGAGAGGGGAAGTGAGGGAAGATGTCCATGGAAACTAAGGTTGCCAGGTCCCCCGGGGTAGGGGTTGCCAGATCCAGTTTGCGAAACTCCTGGGGATTTGGGGATGGGACCTGGTGAGGAAAGGAGCTTCAGTGGGGTACAATGCCATAGAGTCCACCCTCCAAATCATCCTTTTCCTCCAGGGGAATTGATCTCTGTAGTTTGGAGATGAGCTGTAATTCCAGGGGATCCCCAGATCCCACCTGGAGGCTGGCATCCCTAGTCATGGGAAGCAGCAAAATATAGCAATGAAAGGGGAGAGGAGTGAGGAGTGAGTAAGTGATTGAAGTCAGTGCTGTGAACAGAGAGATGATTTCCAATCCAGATAGGTGCTAAGGTCACTTCTGAAAGTCTTAAAGCCATTTCCGAAGGCTCTACATGGCGTTTCATCCAACTACTTTCAGTGGTCAATAAATTTATCATTTTATTTTCATGCAGTTAAAACTGTACACCATTCATGCTTTCATGACTACATATTTTTCTACCTATATTTTATTTTCAAGGGGGAAAGTGACATTAAATAACATATTCATCATTAGTTTTATTATCCGCCAAGAGCATTTTTATCCTGCTTTTCCTCTGAGGAGCTCAGGATGCCATCCATGGTTTCCCCTTCTTCTATTGTGACCTCATAACAGCCCTGCAAAGTAGGTTAGGCTGAGGATGACTAGCCCTGAGTAACCCAGCAAGTTTCATAGCAAGTGGGGATTTGAATCTGAGTGTTCCTGGTCCAATATTCTAACCACTGAACACACCAGTGAAAAATATGGTAGACATTCCAATGAAGGGTGTGAACAGGGGCAAGAGAAGTCTGAACAACCTCTGTCCTCGTTGCCTTAAAACTGTGATTTCAGAAGTGGATTTGATCAAAATTACTCTAGCTGGATTTGTACACAATTCTTTATATTCCTAACTGAAATGCAGGACAGGGCTCCAGCTGGGTTTCTACCATCACAACGGATTCTGATTAGTATATCAGTCAACATTAGTCAACCTTTACACTGACAATGAATTATTCTTGTTGCCAAAGGTACAAGCCGTGTTTTTATAGTAATGATTAGCAGGACACCTACTGGTAGACACAGAAAAGACATTCTCTGCTTTTAAAAAAATCCTGCATGAACAATTTGCACTTGAACCTGGGGGTATGTTTCTCCATACACTGTGTGCTAACTGAAAGTGCTTCTCCTAATACTATGACCACTGCCACCAGAGCCAGTTTGGTGTAGTGGTTAAGTGTGCGGACTCTAATCTGGGAGAACCGGGTTTGATTCCCCACTCCTCCACTTGCACCTGCTGAGGTGACCTTGGGCAAGCCGTAGTTCTGATAAGAGCTCTTCTTGAAAAAGAGCAGTTTCTGTCAGAGCTCTCTCAGCCCCACCTACCTCACAGGGTGTCTGTTGTGGGGAGGGGAAGGGAAAGGAGTTTGTAAGCTGCTCTGAGACACCTTTGGGTAGTGAAGGGCGGGGTATAAATCTCTTCTTTTCTCTTCTGCAAATACTATCGCTGATAGCTATAAGAAACATATTGGAGGGGAGCCTCTGAAAATGTACCTGTTCCTTTACAGTCTACTGTAGAGGTTACATCCATATTCTAAAAAGTGTATATACCTTTTCTTATCAACTACATATGGGGCTAGTTTATGTTTGAATTAGGGTTGCCAACCTACAGGTTGCCAACCTACAGTTGGCAACTAGAGATCTCCCGCTATTACAGCTGATCTCCAGGCGACAGACATAAGCTCCCCTGGAGAAAATGGCCGCTTTGGAAGTTAGACTCTGTGGCATTATACCCAGTTGAGGCTCCTCCTCTCCTCAAGCCCCGCCCTTTTCAGGCTCCATCCCCAAAATCTCCAGGTATTTCCCAAACTGGAGCTGGCAACCCTAGTCTGAATGTTCATACTTCCAGCGATTACTTATACCCAAAATCATCATGGTAATGTCAGATGAGGAACATCTGGGTTCAAATCCCCCCTCACATACTCACTCACTGGGTGGCTTTGGTCCAGCCATAAATCTACAGCCTAGTCTGCCTCTTAGGGTACCCTGTTTTTAATCCCTTGGAGGAAGGGTGGGACAAATATGTGGAAAACATGTATGGGATTAATTTTTTAATTTTAATATCAGAATAAACAAAGAGCAACAAATATTATGACCACTATCTATAAACAACAAAACCATACTCTGAAAAAAGAACAGTTCAACACAGAAAAATGCCAAGACTGAGGATTTGTCCATCAAAGCAGCCGAAATAAGGCCGTAATGGAGAAACAGTCAATCGATCGATCCAATGCCACATGACTCTAAGTATTTTCTTACTCTCCAAAATGTATGTGGGACCCTTTTATATCTAAAACACCACAGAAGATGGTTTCAGAGGGCGGCCATGTCGGTCTGCAGTAGAACAGTGAGACTGGAGTCCGGCAGAACCTTGGGAACCAACAAGCATTTCAGGGTACAAAGGTTGGAGAGTCAAAAGCTCCCTTCGTCAGACACAACTAGAAATGAATATCTCTGTGTCCTTGTAATCTAGTCAGAAGGTGGGAGGGATGTTGTAAAGAATGCTTGTAAAGGATGCGAAGGCACAATGCATATTGTAATCAGCTTGATTAGAGCAGAGGGGAAGTGCTTGGAGACAGACAATTAGCCTCTGATTAGTATTAAGCCTTGTTGATCTTAAAGGTGCTGCTAGACTCAAACTTTGTTCTATTGCTTCAGAGCAACACAACCACCCACCTGAATGTACACAACAGAAGAAATTCCCTATCACTTTAGGTAAAGGTTCCCTTGCTCGAAAGCCAGTCGAATCTGACTCTAGGGTTGCGGCGCTCATCTCCGTTTCAAAGCCGAAAGAGCCAGCGCTGTCCGAAGACGTTTCCGTGGTCATGTGGCTGGCATGACTAAACACCAAGGCGCGTGGAACGCTGTTACCTTCCCACTGAAGTGGTACCTATTTATCTACTCGCAATTTCTTGCTTTCGAACTGCTAGGTTGGCAGGAGCTGGAACTAGAGACAGGAGCTCACTCCGTCATGCGGCACTCTCGGGTCTCGAACTGCTGAACTACTGACCTTCCACAGCCTGCAGTTCAGTGTCTTAACCACTTGAGCCACTGCAGCTCCTATCACTTTATGTCACTTTAAATACAACAGTTTGGTGTTACAGGAATGATATAACATATGTGAGTTGTGGGTTCTCCCCAATTCAGATGCAATGTGGAAAAGGGGCTTCTGCCTTCCCTGTTCACATGCCCTTTTCCCAACCTGAAACAATTCCAGTGGGTGCTGTTTGGGGAAAGCCACATAATCCTTAGGCTATGTGGAATCCTGCCAGTATGGTTTGTTTCAGGCCAGGAAAATGGTGCAGAGGGAAGGCAGAAGTACTTTTTCTATGTGCAGTGTGGTCCTAGTCTTCACTGGGAAATGCACAAATAGGAACTGAGGAAAATTCACAGCTCATGTGTGATCGTGTTACTTAGCCTGACGCAGAATAGTGAACCAGGCCCAACCTGTATACTCTTAAGATATGAACAGGCAGCATTGGTCTCATGTTCTCTCTCTTACTGGCTGCAGAAAACCATAGCTTGCCACGTATCATGGCAAATGATGGTTTGTGTTGGCCCTTGCTGATTTCCAGTTCTAGTTCCAATCAGTGGTCCCTCTAAGCTGTGGAGTCTTGTGAGCAAAATTCTATTTTGTGAGCTACTGGCACTAAAGTTGTGAGTGAGTGATTTGGCTGCTGCATAAATTAGTTTGCTCTGGAGCCAAGACAAAAGTGTGTGAGCTGGAGGCTAAAAAAACTGTGTGGTAGTTCACACTAACTCAGCTTAGAGGGAACACTGGTTCCAATCATGGTCTGCCACTTCAGATGGCTCTCTGTGACATGCAAACTGAGATAATAGAAGGTCAGCAAACACATTCAACTGCAAGTCATTATGCATTGAGCAAGTGCAATGTACCTGCATGCTTTGATCCAGCCTCACCTAACCCTTTAGATCCTGGAACAGTTCCTAGTATAAAGTTATGTAAAGGTTCCCTTGCTCGAAAGCCAGTCGAATCCGACTCTAGGGTTGCGGTGCTCATCTCCGTTTCAAAGCCGAAGAGCCAGCGCTGTCCGAAGACATTTCCGTGGTCATGTGGCCAGCATGACTAAACACCAAGGCGCACGGAACGCTGTTACCTTCCCACCAAAGTGGTACCTATTTATCTACTTGCAATTTCTTGCTTTCGAACTGCTAGGTTGGCAGGAGCTGGAACTAGAGACGGGAGCTCACCCCGTCATGCGGCACTACTCGGGTCTTGAACTGCTGAACTACTGACCTTCCACAGCCTGCAGTTCAGCGTCTTAACCACTTGAGCCACCGCAGCTCCTATAAAGTTATGTAGAAAGACAATAAAAGCTCCAGCATCTCCTTGTCTTGGCACAGAACCCAGAGTCAGAGTGACCTTTCTGAATCCGGTGTAAATTCCTTTGTCAGGAAGTTACATTTGGTAGTAAACCTTTCCTGACAGGACAACTGTGCTTCCCAAAACATGTGGAGACTTTGAATAGTCCACATAGCTGTGTGTTTCAGACTCTGTTCCAAGGCAACAGAGAAGTTCCTCAATGCAAAGATCAAAGATAGCAGGCCAATGTTCTTGAACAACAGATTGCTGACCCTGGTCTACGTTTCCCTGCAGTGCACTGTTACAGGAAGATTGCGGGTGTGCTGCAAAAGGACCAAACTAGATGGAGACAGCCAGGTTTTGTTTTTTAATTAACAAGCCTACTTGTCCTTTCTGTTTAAGGGCCTTCCAGTGGCCATTAATGAACCACAGTTAATATCTGAATATATGTTCATGGTTGATTTCTGTTTATATGATTAGAATCATAAATGCAGGGGTCATTTCCTGCTGGAGCACGCCGGAATGGCGCTCTGACAGTAAGGAGCCCAGGGGTGGGGTGCCCCCCCCCACCTTTCCTGGCCCGTCTGCACAGGCAGACAGGCCAGGGAAGGCCTGCAGAGCCCCCACAACTACCTGGGGGATTTAAATGCCTTTCTTTCCCTTCCCCAGATGGGGAAGGGAAAGAAAGGCATTTTAAACGTGCCTGCCTTCCCTTCCCTTCTCCAGCCAGCCTGCTGCGGCGGGTTGGCTGGGGAGGGGAAGGGGAGGCAGGCAGATATGCCCCCCCTTTTCCCTGAGGCTTTCTGCTTTTGCAGAGAAACTGAGGGAAGGAGGGGATTTAAATGCCTTTCTTTCCCTTCTCCAGAAGGCATTTTAAACATGCCTAGGTTCCCTGCCCCCGCAGCTGCGGGGCACCTGGAGAAGATCAGGCAGGGAACTCAGGCAAGTTTGCATGCCTGCCCTTTGTCAGGTGGTGTGGCATATGCAAATGAGTTATGCAAATGAGCTCCTGCACCTCTTTTTCTACAAAATGACCCCTGCATAAATAGCACTTAGCATATCATGGAAATGCTAGGTGTACCTAAGTTAACCTGTTAGTCAGTGGCAGAGTACAAAAGTGTTTCATAAACTGTGCGTACAACTCAGTCCTTTAGTGTTTTGAAGTCTTTTTGTCCCAGCTTCTTACTAGCACTATCGCTAGTGACAGGATAGTACAGAACTGCATGAGACAATGGAACTAGAATTGCCAACCTCCAGGTGGGGCCTGGAGCTAGGGATGCCAGCATCCAGTGGGATGTGGGTATCCCTCAGAATTACAGCTCATCTCCAGACTATAGCGATCAGTTCCCCTGGAGAAAATGGATGCTTTGGAGAGTGTACCCCACTATACTCCACTGAGGTCCCTGTCCTCCCCAGGCTCCGCACTCAAATCCTCACCCATCTGCTGGTGTCCAGGGGGTACCTGGCAACCGGTGTTCCTTCTAAGCTGAGTTAATGTGAGCTAGCTCAGTTTTTTTAGCCTCTGGCTCACACATTTTTTGTCTTAGCTCAGGAAGGATGTCTCCAGAGCAAACTAATTTATGCAGTAGCCAAATGGCTCACTCAGAATTTTTGTGCCAGTAGCTCACAAAGTAGAATTTTTGCTCACAAGACTACAGCTTAGAGGGAGCATTGCTGGCAGTACTACCTGGAGCTCTGGAATGGGGGTGATCAACAGACCCACTCCCTATTTATACATAAACTAGCGGCAAAGCCCGTTGCTGTATCATATGCAACGGGCGCTAGCTGGGTCCCTGCCTAAGGCCCTGTGAGGGCAAAGCTGCTGCCGCCGGTGGGAAGTTCCTGTCTTCCCCCTTGCCTCTCTTCCTCAGTGCTGAAGGCCCATCCTCCCCTTGCCGGCCGGCAACACGAAGTTCCGATCATCCCCCTTGGCTCCCTCCGTTGGCAGCCCGCCTCTGTCCAATGGTGGCGGGCCCGGGCTCAGCCGCCAGCTGCCACCCCGAAGGTCCTGTCCTCGCCCCTGGTGGGCTTGCATTGTGTGGGATGGCTGGCTGCTGGCTGTGTGGGCAGTGTCGAGCCCACGCAGCCAGGCACGGCAGCCAATGGCCACTGGTTTGAGTGGCAGCCCCCGCGGCCAATGGATTCTGCCGCACATTTTCCTCTTATATGGTCAAGTTGGCTGACAACTACTCTTTTATATAATAGGGAAGGATGCTAGGGTTGCCAGCTCTGAGTAGGGAAATACCTGGAGATTTGAGGGTGGAGCCTTGGGAGGGTGGGGTTTGGGGAGTGGAGGGACCTCAGCAGGGTACAGTGGCATAAAAGCTGCCATTTTCTCCAGAGATCAATTGTAATAGCAGGGATGCCCTGGAGGCTGGTAGCCCTAATAAATGCTTTATGCAAATAAAGATATCTCTCTCCCCTCATCTAGCTGTGGCCTTCAGTGTTATAAGGGAAGCATGTGTTGCCTTCACCTCACAGATGAATCTTCAAGAGAGGCCTTTTACCTCATGGAAGAGGTTGACTCTAATCCCTGTGAGGCAGTTTTCCTGATAAAACTCCCCCGGGCACCACCAACTTGCTCAGTTACCACTCAGGCTTCCTGCCCATTAGCCAAGTTCTCTCAAGTAATGATGTGTCACAGTGAGGCCTGGGCAAATACTCCAGCTAAAGAAGCTTGTGTACTTCAGAACACAAAAACAGAACTTCAGAAACACAACAACAAATCTTCTGCAGTGCACAGTATTTGTGTGGGGGACATGCCAGCAGAGCGGTTTCCCTGCAAGTAGAAATTTTGAAAATCCTTGCTCTTAAAAGTTGGATTAATAACTACCACCTTGTCTCATCCATCACAATAAGCATATTCTGCCATTTTGAGAGAGCAAGAGTAGTCCAACAGTTTACCCTTCTCCAGGGGTCTTTTCGTAGAAGAACAGCTGCAGGAGCTCATTAGCATATGGTATGCTAATAAGCTATTAGGCTATTAGCATATGCCACGCCCCCTGACATCACCGGAAGTGATGTCAGAAGGGGAAGCAAAAGTAGGGGAGGCATCTTCAAAAGTTACTTTTTTCCCACCATAGAGAACAATGGAGGGAATAGGGGCAACCTGTTTGGGGGCCCATAGAATTGGACCCCCTGATCCAATGTTCTTGAAACTTGGTGGGTATCTTGGGGAGAGGCTCCATCAGCTACCCTATGAGTTTGGAGCCTCTCCCTCAAACCCCCTCCCCTCCAGCCCCCAGAATATACCCTATGTTTTCACCATTGACTTCAATGGCCCAAGGATATAATGGAGGTGAAATTGACATTCGGCTGCCTGAAAGACATTCTGGGATGCCGGCTGGGGGCGGGGCTTGGCTCTTGAGCTCCCGGAGCTGTGCTCCGGTGTGCTCCCCCCCCAAAAGACCCCTGCCCTTCTCCATGCGACAGAGCTATGGATACCTGTGAAAAGTTGCATTAGCTACCAGTGGTTGCAACGTGTTTACTGGTGGAACTGGCTAGTTTTTCCCCTCCTTCAAGTGACCCCTGTAATTTCTTCAACACTAATCTTTAGGGCACAGGAACCCCCAAGTAGCTCAGGTGGTTTCAAACCTGGTCAAGCAGGAAGTTAAATGCAACAGGCTGCAGCCAGTCTGCTGATGAAGTAAACACTGATTAAAAACTGTCAGGCCATAAATCTCCCAGTGTAGAGAACTTCCAGGAATGTAGTTTGAAAAAACTCACAGGGAAATAAGTTTTATCCCTGTTTCTGCTGTGATCAGCAGTTCCACTAGTTAGCTATAATAGGCAGGTTTCCTCATACTAGGCCTTTCTACATTACCAACAACAGGAGAATGAGAAAATGTTGTATCAGCTCAAAAGTTGAATGAGTCTCATGGCACAGCTCTCGGACCACACACTGCTTTGATACCTGTATTGTTTATACTCTGCTTTTCTCCCCAATGTGGCTTCAAACAGAATTCTCTCCTCTTCCATTTTATCCTCACAGCAACTATCCTCTGAGGTAGGATAAGGGCTGCCAGGGTCCCCCAGCCACCCATGGAGGGCTGGGGACTAGGGTTGCCAGACCAGGCTGAGGAACTCCTGGAGATTTGGGGGTGGAGCCTGGGGAGGACAGGGACTTCAATGCCATGGAGTCCACCCTTCCAAAACATCCATTTTCTCCAGGGGAATGTGATTGTTGTGTCCTGGGATCAGAAGGCAGAGCTGGCGAAATACAGCCAAGCTTCGCTCTCTGAGAACAATAGGGACTAGGTTCCTGAGCTCGCCAGTAGTGAACCAATGGCAGCATTGGCGGGCGATTCAAACCCACCAATAGGAATATAGGGCCGTTCCCCCTAACTGTATATAGTTGGCCTCCGGCCGTTGCTGTGTGTTCTTTGTCTTGTGTGAAGTACGAATAAACGCGTCTTCTCTTATGTCGTCGTCCGAGTCATGAGGCCCGAAACCCAGTACTTTACAGTGGCGACGAAGGTGGGATTTCAACGCCTTCCGTGACTCCATGAGCGACGAAAAGGACACCGCCGATCGCCACTTCGATCCGTCGCAGCCAGAAACCTGGGACGCATGGGTCGACCAGCTCATCAGCTATTTGGAGCTCAACGAAATCCGCCACCCCGACCAGAAACGAGCGATCCTGCTGAACACCTGCGGCACCCAAACCGTCCGCCTCGCCAAGAGCCTCTTGGTCCCCCGCACGGCCTTGGAGAGCTCGTTTGGGGAGATCCTGGATGTCCTCAACGCTTACTTCAGCCCCCGGCCGACCTTCCTGGCCAAGAGGATGGATTTCCAGAGGCGAGTCCAGGCCCAAGGGGAATCCATTGCCACCTTCCTGGCTGCGCTAAGGGCGCTCGCGGTGGACTGCGGATTCCCGAAGGTGGAGGACAACCTGCTGACGCAGTTCGTGTGGGGCCTGGCGGACTCCAAGCTGCGGCGCAAGTTGGTTGGACACCGGAGGCTCTCCTTAGACGAGGCCCTAGACGCCGCAACAGCCCATGAGGCCGCGGAAGGGGAACGCCCGGCCGCGGCCGCCCATGTGGTCGGAAGGAGTCCAAGCCCCAGGAATGTAGATACGGAAGAGGTCTTCACCCTCAGACCTCAACAACGCCGGCCGGCGCCGTTCCAGCAGGCCAACAGAGAGCCAGCCAAGCCTTCCGGCAACCGGACCGTCTGTGCCAGCTGCGGGGAAGGCCACGGAAGGAAATCCTGCAAGTTCCGGGATGCCGTTTGTCACGGGTGCGGAAAGCAGGGACACCTCGCACGGGTCTGCCGGTCCAAGGGCCCCAGAAATGCGAGATCGTCGGTTCCACCGCACTGCGCATTGTCCACTGCCCACGAGATGACGGAAGAGGTCGCCGAGTTGTACCACCTCACCGACCAGCCGCTGCAGGTACTTCGCCTCCCCAACCCCAACCTCTCCTCTGCCCCGAAGATCCAAGTAACCGTGCGGATCGAGGGGTCCCCTGTTGCATGGAAGTGGACTCGGGATCGGCGGCGTCCATCATTTCCCTAGACACTTTAAAAAGACTTTGCCCATTAGGGGGACCCCCTCTTCATCCATCGCCACTAAGCTTGGTGGACTTTCAAAAGAACCCTGTCCCCATCCGGGGAGTCGGCACTTTCCGAGTGCAGTACAGAGACTTTGAGGGGAACTTGGACTTGGTGGTGGTAGAGGGAAATCTCATGAGCCTCCTGGGGCGGGCGTGGTTCGAAGCCCTAGGCATAACGATCGGGGAGTGAATAAGTGCGGGGTGCGGGACTGGGGGGCGGTGTGCAAGGAATTCCCGGAGGTCTTTGACGGGAAACTGGGGTGTTATAAAGGGCCCCCGGTGTCGCTCCACTTAGACCCCACAGTGACGCCCATCCGACGGCGCTTCCGCACCGTGCCCCTGGCCCTCTGCCCTAAAATAGAGGCCGAACTGGACCGGTTAGTGGCCCAGGGAGTCCTCGAGCCCGTCCCGAACGCTCGATGGGAGACCCCGATTGTGATACCCGTCAAGCCAAACGGGGAGATCCGCATCTGCGCGGATTATAAGTGCACCATTAACCAGGCACTTCAGGCGCACGCATACCCCGTACCCGTGGTCAGCCATGTCTTAGCCACACTGGCGGGGGCGCGCATATTTGGAAAGCTGGATCTCGCGCAGGCGTACCAGCAACTCCCGGTAGATGAGGCCACGGCCGAGGCGCAAACCATAGTGACACACCGGGGGCCTTCCGGGTGAAGCGGCTGCAGTTCGGGGTCAGTGTGGCCCCAGGGATATTCCAAAATCTAATGGACGATTTGTTAAAAGGGATCCCTGGGGTGACGCCGTTCTTCGACGACGTCCTCATCGCCGCGACCACCCCGGAAAGCTTCGCCGCCCGCCTCCGAACTGTACTGGAACGCTTCCAAGCCGCGGGGCTGAAAGTGAAGCGGGAAAAGTGCCTCCTCGGGGTGCCGGAGGTAGAGTTCTTGGGATACCGGGTAGACGCAACAGGCCTGCATCTGGCGAGGGACAAGGTGAAGGCCATCGTGGAGGCCCCCGCCCTGAAGTCCAAGGCCGAGCTCCAGGCATTCTTAGGCCTCCTGAACTTTTACCACGCCTTTCTCCCCCACAAAGCCGCCGTGGCTGAACCCCTGCACAGACTGCTGGATAAGGCGACACCTTGGGCATGGGGAGCGAGGGAGGCGGCGGCGTTTCGGGGGGTTAAAGTACTCTTGATTTCTAACGCGGTGCTCGCCCACTTTGATGAAAAGCTCCCGGTAATCCTTGCGTGCGACGACGCATCACCGTACGGGGTTGGGGCAGTCTTGGCACACAAGCTACCGGACGGAAGGGAAGTCCCGGTGGCTTATTACTCCCGCACGCTGTCCCCCGCGGAGCGGAACTATGCACAAATCGACCGGGAGGGCTTGGCACTGGTGGCGGGGGTTAAAAAGTTTCACAACTTTGTGTACGGGCGGCCCTTCATGCTCGTAACCGATCATAAGCCGCTCCTGGGACTGTTTGCGGCGGACAAACAAACGCCGCAGGTTTTGTCGCCCCGGGTGTTGCGCTGGTCCTTGTTTCTAGCGGGCTACCAGTACCAGTTGGAGCATCGGCCGGGCAAGGCGCTGGGTCATGCCAACGCCTTGAGCCGCCTGCCGCTGCCGCATACAGGGGAAGATCCGGCCCCGGCTCCCGCGGTCTTGTTAATGGAGGAGCTGCCAAACCCCCCCCCTTCAGGCTGCAGACGTGGCCGCCCGCACATCCCGAGATCCCATTCTCTCCCGGGTCCTAAACTGGGTGGTGAGGGGATGGCCAGCGGAACCGACAGGGCCAGAGTTCACGGCATACAAAGCCAGGCGGGAAGAGTTATCCGCCTTAAAAGGGTGCTTGTTATGGGGGGACAGGGTGGTCATCCCGGGGCCCATGAGACAAGGGGTGCTAGAAACGCTACATGAGGCCCACCCCGGCATTGTACGCATGAAAGCTCTGGCAAGGAGCTACGTGTGGTGGCCCGGGATGGACGCCGAAATTGAAACCTGGGTCCGAGGGTGCACACGGTGTCAGGAAGTCCGCCCCAATCCCCCGAGAGCGCCACCCCAAAGCTGGGAGTCTACCCACAAGCCGTGGTCACGCCTACACATAGACTTTGCGGGGCCGTTTCAGGGGCTCCAGTTCATGGTGACGGTAGACTCCTACTCGAAATGGGTGGAAATAAGCCCAGTGTCTACCACCTCTGCCAAAGCGGCAATAAGGGCCCTGCGGAAAATATTCGCAACGCACGGGTTACCAGACACAATCGTGTCGGACAACGGGGCAGCGTTCACATCTGCTGAGTTTCAAGCGTTCCTCGAAAGGAACCTAATCAGGCACATACGATCAGCGCCCTTCCACCCGGCAACCAATGGACAGGCGGAGAGAACGGTACGCACCGCCAAAGAAGCCCTGAGCCGCATAACGGAGGGGGACTGGGAGTTCCGGCTGGCCCGCTTTCTTCTTACACACCGTACCACCCCAAACCCCATCTCCGGGCATTGCCCCGCAGAACTATTAATGGGCCGCCGCCCTACCACTTTATTAGACAGACTCCACCCGGACTGAGCCCCAGAGAGAAAGCTGGTCGAGAACCGGGAGGCGCCCCGAAGCTTCCTCCCGGGGGAACCTGTCTACTTCCGGAACTATGGGCCGGGGCCTCAGTGGGTGACCGGGCGCATCCTAAAACCCACCGGGCCAGTGTCATACGAAGTCCTAACAGATGGGGACCAGGTCCTCCGTAAACACGTCGACCAGCTCCGGAGGCGGCAAGACCCCGACACAGAGATCCAGTTACCGGGAAATGCCGCGGCCGCCCCAGCATCCGATCGACCGCAAGCACCGACAGCGGAGCCAGCGCCGGAAAGTCCACGGAATCCGGAGGGGGCCCCGGTGACAGCTGAACCGCCGCCGCCGCTGCCGCCGCCGATACAGCCGCCACCGTCACCGCCTCGGCTACTACCAGAGATCCAAGCTCCTTGTGCTGGCGGACCACCCGATAGGGGCCCCGCCAGTCCGGTACCAGCCCCCCGACGTTCGCTAAGAGAACGGAGGGCACCAACATACTTAAAAGACTACGTCACCTGATAGGAGACGAACTATGGGGGGAGGGTGTTGTGTCCTGGGATCAGAAGGCAGAGCTGGCGAAATACAGCCAAGCTTCGCTCTCTGAGAACAATAGGGACTAGGTTCCTGAGCTCGCCAGTAGTGAACCAATGGCAGCATTGGCGGGCGATTCAAACCTGCCAATAGGAATATAGGGCCGTTCCCCCTAACTGTATATAGTTGGCCTCCGGCCGTTGCTGTGTGTTCTTTGTCTTGTGTGAAGTACGAATAAACGCGTCTTCTCTTATGTCGTCGTCCGAGTCATGAGGCCCGAAACCCAGTACTTTACAGTGATCTCTACAGTCTGGAGATGAGCTGTAATTCTCAGAGATCCCCACATTCCACCTGGAGACTGGCGTTACTAGGTAGGTTAGGCAGATACAGTAAACAGCCCAAGGTTACCCAGTGAGTTTCCATGGATAGAGTGAGGATTCACTCATAGATATCCAAGATTCTAGTCCAACATTCTAACCACTGTACCACATCTGGGAGGGATGTGGGATGCTAATGTCACGATCAAGCAGCTTTAAAAGAGGGTCAGACGTAATAGGACCATGAATCTCTCGCAGGTTTTCTATTTTAAACAGCCCCACACAATGGCCTTGAAAACTAGTGAAAGGTCACTGAGGCAGGAAATATTTAACACATTCATCCTGTGACATTCCCACACCTTAGTACGTTGTTACCCCATCTTTCTTTACGTCATTCTTCTCTCCTCCATTTTACCTTCCCAGCAATGCTGGTAAGTAGGTTAGGCTGAGAGACTGGCCCAAAGTCACCCAGTGAACTTCATGGCAGTGGGGATTTGAACTTGGATACTAAGGCAATACCCTAACCACTGCACCACACTGGCTCTCTACAACTGGCCAGTAGGGCTGTAGAAAGAAAAGGACAAGACACCAGCACTTGTACTTAACTCTTCTCGTGGAAATAACTGCAGCTTTGGGAAGGGGGTATTCATAACTGAAACCAATGGTAGATAGTAGGGATGACAGGATACAAAAGCACCATTTGGGGAAGCCAGACAAGAAGGCCTTCAGCACATGCATGCAGGCATGCGTGTGCACACACACAGAGATCATATTTCAGATCACACAGGACTACTTCTCAGAAGCGACCACATATTTGGTCCAATCCTTGGTTCTGTATGACAAGTGACTGTTATATAGTACACAGTTCTACTTATCCATACACGCAAAAAAACCCTGCTAGCCCACCAAAGTTTTACTAGTCCAGATGCTCATGTGGTACCATTGAGACATTCATCAACAGCCTGAAAAAATTCTTTATATACAGTACTTGTTCAAAGCACATCACAGATAACGACTGTGTTGTGGTCCTGACAACAAACACTGAAAGGTAGGCCGATATTATTGTTCTTGTGCTGCAGAGTGGGGGTGAGGGGAGAGGCCAAAGGAATCTGGTTTGCCCAAATCCAGTTTATGAGGTCCTTTCAGGGGAAAATTCAGCCTAGAATCGTCTCAATTCATGCACTCAGCGCTCTATTTTATGAACATACCTCTAAGTAACCTGCCAGGGGTGATTTACAACTGGGGTTAAAAAAAAAATTAAAAACCCAAGAAAAACACTTTTCTTAAAAAGAAATGTGTGAGAGAAACTGTTTAATGTGTTAGTATAGGTTTGAGAGAACTGTTACTTCCTACCACATCCCACATCCTCTTGCTTATATCTCTCCATTGTGTTTTGTGCTGACTAGAGGCTTTGATAGGCAAGTGAAAAAATAGCAACACGTACCTAACCCAATAGGGAGGGAAGGCAGCAATGGTACAATCCATCCCATCAGATCTCAGAAACAAAGTATGGCTGGTACTTGGATGGGAGACCACCAAGGAAGACTCTGCAGAAGAAGGCAATGGCAACCACCTCTGCTTCTCACTTGCCTTAGAAACCCTTTGCTGGAGTCACCATAATTCAGCTGCAACTTGACAGCGCTTTACACATACACCGCCTTAACCTGATAATTTTGGCCTACCTTCCTGGAATGTTGTAAGGAGCACAACAGAGTATGAAGTGCTTTGAACACTGACAGTGCTACCTAAATACCAAATAAAGAAATGGTGCACAAACTAAGAATAATACACAAGAGCATATTAATAAGTGATTTAATAAATCCACAGTAAGCAACACATCTGTTTAATTAAACAATATATAGTAAATAATTACAATTAAAAAACCTCCAAGGACAGTACAGATATACCCCAATTTCTAACTTGTATACTGTAAACCCCAACTTAATGAAATATCCATTATGAATATCCATTGTGTGCAAAAATACCTGACTTCCATAAAAGTTGTATAGAAGGGATACACAATTTTTTTCCCTCACAAACTGTGATATGGCTTTGTGTTAAATTGTCGTGTAGGAAAATAAACCAACAGATTTCCAGAAAGATACCAGCTCTTCATCTCTGAACTGGAAATGCAAGCATTCCGGTTTTGGAAGAAAATACAACATAGTGCACTTTACTCAAATTAACACTGAAATTTCATCTTGGGATGGGCAAGAGAGAAGTATTGGCTAACTCCAATTACAAGCTACATCAGAAATCCAGCAAAGGAACGTTTTAGAAGTTTAACTGAGTACCACTTCTCACCGTGTTCTGCGTAATTTTCCAATCAGGTTCACTTGAAGAAATGACAAAAGGTAATACATTTTTCCATAAGGTAACTTGATAGTTGCTTAAATTATACTGCTCTAAATAAAATATCCATACAGATTTAATGCAATGACTATTACTGTAAAAATCATTTTTAAAAGACAAATCTTTATCAGGGGATAAATACTGGTCTTTAACATTACAATAATCATTACACAGAAGAACCAGATAGTGACTTATTTTATAATCTAAATTGTGCAATTAATCAAAATATTGGTACTTTGATAAAATGCTGGTACTTCAGTACTCAGTTCTTCAATTACTGTCATTGACTGTGAGCAAGGGAAACTATCTCTTTTGGTTTGTTCAGTCCTAACAGCAACTAGTAAAACATTCACAGGAAAATATTGCTGTGGTTAAAAGAACAATCGCCTCAGTTGTCATAGTGAAGACCAAAACTCCCATTTTAGCCAAAAATTATATTGTGTTTCTTATACCAAATGCATATGGATAAAGTTGTCTTCAGAAAGATCAATGTGACACAGATGCAGCGGTATCATCGCAGACCAACTGCTGGTATTTTGTGTGTTTTTCAGCATTAAAGCTATGATTCGCTTACTTATGAGTGCAACCTCTCTGTCTCACTTCTTTCTCTGGCTCCCCTATTCTCTGGGCCCAATTCTAAAGAGAAACCAATGTAAATTTGGAGCCTGCAAAGCAGTTATTAAAGGCCTGCATTCAACACAGGTCAGAAAGGAAGGTTATTTTATCTTTTTAAAACACTAAAATGGTTACCAGGAGAACAAACAATGATGGTGGGTATGCTTCCCTGTTTGAATGTGAAGCAGCACTGCTCACCAAATCACTAACATTTCACCGGCACACTTCAGACATTACCATGCAAACGCCATATTTAAAAACTGGAAATTAATGACAGATGAAAAGGAAACCCGATTCTCACAATTCTACTTTCCAAGAACAGCAACGTATCTGAAGTCTCGCATCTCCTGAATATCTACGTTACATCTACTGATTCGATTCTTGCGCTTAATACAGTTTCTATAAGGCCCCTTCATCTTCAAGGAAGGAAATCAGTGGGAAGAGGGCTCCTACAATGTACTTGCTTCCTATTAAGATTCATGCTAACCGAACAGTCTCTGCAGCGGGTTAAACACTAGTTCAGAGACTTGAGATTAGCAGTAAGGGTCATCTCAAAGTCAATATAATACCCAAAGAAATTAAATATATATATATATATTCTTATGGTATAAATCCTACGCCTAGAGATACGAAAGACAACCGAGCCTTTCAAATGGTATGGGTCCAGCCCCTAAGCCTTCAATTAAATAACTGGTAAACTTATATTTTATGATTTGGATAGGTTAAAGTTAAAACTTCCAAGACTGGTTACGGTAAAAGCTGTTTTCCAGTACATGTTCAAGTTTGTATGAACATAGGGAAAAGGGCTCCAACAGCCCTGCAGCAAATTGAATTTTTATTTTATTAAACAAGGTATTAAAAAACTTGGGTTTTATAATAAGAAAAAAGAAAAATGCTGTGCAACCAGTTCAGGGATCTTTAACTTTATAGATCACCAACATGATCAACCTTGTCAACTCTTTTAAATTCAAGTAGCTAATGCCTGATGCACTTTTTTGGAATGCAGGAATACCAGTACACAGTTAACAATTGGCAACATGGAAGTGTACACTGAGGTATCTGGCTAGCCATCGTGTGATCTGTAAACATTTTTGGAAATATCTTGGCATGGAAACCCTAGCAAAACAAACAGTGACCCGGGACGGAGGGGAGAGCGTGCTCATCTTCGTCAAAAGGGGTAATCTCAGCTCCTTCTCCAGCTCTGAATGTTCTCATTAGCCAGATCTAAAAGGTCCCATTCCACTTGTAAATCTTGTGTTATTGCTCTGTGGTCATCTTCGACTGCAAGATAAAAGGAATAAGGCAGCACACCCCCAAAAAACGTGTGGAAAAGTTAGGCACTGGAATTCTGGCAATTAACGCAGTGTTTGTCCTCCTCGCGCCTGTAAGTTTGAAGCTGGACAGAACATTGATACACTCCAAAAGTGTTCAGTAGCAACCGTCTAGCCTTGGACTGGATGTCCTCCCACTTTGATGAACCGCTGGGAACTGAAAAGCAAGAAAATGACACAGAGTAGAAAGGCTTTAAAGCTTCCAGGTTGCAGGGAACATTTCTCCATTCCAACTCTATATTTCACAAGGCATAACACCCAAATTCCTCCAGCCACTACATTCTGCCCCCCCTCCAAATGATCAGTAAAGATGTCTCTAGATAAATGGATAACACTGAGAGTGAAAGAATCCCAAGTAACAGCTGCTGAAAAGTACCTTTCTCCCTCTGAGGTGGAGGACATCTCCATGGGTTATTCCCATCATTCCTTTAGGGAGGCAGGAAACACTTTTCCCCCCTTCCTGTTGGCGCCTTGGGAATAGCCCAGCCCCTCGGTTCTATTCCTGCTTCTTAGGGAGTAACAGCTAGGGTCAAGGCTCTGCCTTTTTTTGGACTGCACTTTACCTATTTTTTTCTACTTCTATTTCCTTAATTTTTCTCCTTCCTAGTCTTCTATTTCTTTCCTTCTCTTTCTCTTTTTCTGCCTCTGCACTCTCCGTCGAGAGTCAACAGACTGCGAGGGAGCCTATTGCGACTGAGCTGCCGAACGCTTCAGATGGCCAAGGCAGCAGCAAACCCAGACGTTTTCTCCTCCAGCGAGGACGAAACGATCGCTGCTGCAGCGGCCGACAGTGGGGCCTACTTGCCTTCGGGGCTTGATTGTGCCACCCCAACGGACCCGGCAGAGGCTGCAGCAGCGGCGCGGTGCACTCTCAAGCGCCATCAGGTGCCCGAAGACAGAGAGCCCGCCAAAATCAGGTGGGCGAAACTTGGCGGCGGCCATTTTGGAGCGGTGGCGCAAGGTTCCAGCGTGGATTCGATGCCTCTGCAGGGCGACACCCAAGCCGATGGAGTTCGTAAGACCCCCAATTTGCGTTCTCCCCGCATGGACTCCTTACGGGGGGGGGGGACACTGTACCCAAGGCTCCCGGGGCTTTACCAGACTCCTCCACCATAATGCAGGCCTTCAGACAGGCTATGCAACAGGAGATGTCATCCTTTTATTCCAAAATGGGGCTTATAGGGCAAGATGGCGCTTAGCCCTCCTTCCCTCAATTTCAACCCTCCTGGCCCACCAAGGCGGCACAGAAAGCCCCCCCTGAATTCCACAGACACCATAGGGGTGACCATTGGGAAGAGGATGATTCCTCATCGGCCTCTCTGACTGAGGATAGAGAGGAGGGCGAATTCCTCTCTGAGGAAGAGGAGGAAGAAATGAAAATGCCTGAACAATCTAGTAGATTTTTTAAGGCAGAGGATTATCAAGACTTCCTCAACAAGGCAATAAAGGCCTTGCAGATCCAAGATGCCCCAGCCACCGAGGAGCAGGGTCTGGCCCGACCCAGATTTAAGTCTCGATCCAAGGGTCTTTCTGAGTTCTTTCCTTCAGAGGAGCTGGTGGAAAATGGTGTCTTTCCATTTCCAGAGTATTTTGAAAGGCAGCTTAGAATGGCATGGGACAGACCCACTGCCAACAGACAGTTCCCAGCCTTTGTTAGGAAGCTCTATGCTTTACCGTCATATGCAAATGAGTTCTTACAGGTGCCACCCGTGGACGGACCCGTGGCAGCCATCCAGACCATAGGGTTAGTATCTGAAGATGGGCATGGCTCCATCCGGGATCCTACTGATAAAAAGGTAGACGCTACACTCAAGAGGGTCTATGAAGCTATTACCATGATGGTGCGAGCAGCAGCCACTACATCTATAGCATCCCAAGCAGCAATTGTTTAGATTCGCAAATTAATACAGCTTTTACCTGACAGATCCTTAGATACCTTGACATTTGCATCTAGAGCTATGGCTTCTACGACAGTGTCTAGACGTCTTCTGTGGCTTCACGCGTGGCAAGCTGATTTTCAGTCTAAATTAATGGTGTTGGCATATCCATTCCAAGGAGATTGACTTTTTGGAGATGCCCTAAACAGAATCTTGGTGGAGACAAGAGACAAAAAGAAGGCCATGCCTAAACTTTTTTGCCAGACAGAGAGACAGACTTCACATCCTTTTCGCTCACAACATACGTTGCCTAGGTTCTGTCAGGACCAAAGGAAAAGCAACTGGAGTTCCTTTCGTCCCTCCAACAGAGGGGGATCGTTCAGCAATCACAACAACAGATTCCAGAGAACCACGTTCTCCAAGTCCAATCGAGGAAACCAAGAATCCAAACCAAAGCAGCCGTGACTACGCCTCCATTCCTGTGGGAGCCCATCTTCTTCTTTTCGCTGCAGACTGGATAAACTCGAAAGCAGATGTCTGGGTGCAAGAAGTGGTGTCCCACGGCTACTCTATAGAATTCCGTTGTCCTCCTCCAGAAAGGTTCCTGGTCTCCCCGATCAGTAGGTCCCTCGCCAAAAGATCTCTGGTCAACAGGGCCATTCAACATCTACTCGACATCCAGGCTATCAAGCCGGTTCCTGTGGCAGAAAGGGGACTCGGGGTCTACTCCATTCTGTTTCTAGTTCCCAAAAGGAACGGCGACTGGCGAGTCATACTGGACTTGAAATTTCTCAACAGGTTCATCAGACTTCGACATTTCAGAATGGAGACTCTCAGATCTATTACAGAGACTCTGGCACCAGACGACTACCTAACATCCATAGACCTCACGGAGGCCTATCTCCACGTTCCTATCCACCAGACACACAAAAGGTTTCTCCAGTTCTGATTGGGGAAACGTCACTTCCAGTATCGGGCTCTGCCGTTTGGCTTCTCAACAGCACCCAGGCTGTTTTCCAAGCTACTGATCAATCCGATCGTACACCTCTGGTCTCAGGGGGTTCACGTGCATCCTTACTTGGACGAACTGTTGGTGCTGGGCAAGGATTTGGATTCTGCCATTCAGAACACCAGAAAGACACTACAGTGCCTCCAGGAACACGGGTTCATCATCAACTTTCCCAAGAGTTGTCTCAGACCGACCCGGCAAATAGAACACCTGGGAGCAGTTATAGATACAACATGCAGCTCCCTCTTCCTACTGTCGGACAAGGCTACCAAGATCTTGGTCATGGCCAGCTTGGTGATACGAAGTTCATCAATCTCCCTAATGTCTCTGGCGAAGCTCCTAGGGTTGATGATCTCTTGTATAGACCTAACTCACTGGGCCCGTTTCCATTCCAGGGAATTACAGCGGTTTCTCAGGCCATATCAATGCCAGATCATGGCACGCAGGGAAACCAATCTTTGTGTCCCGGCGCGAGTAAAATCCAGTTTACTCTGGTGGACAAATCTCCAGAACCTGAGACAAGGCAAAGTTTATTACATTCCAGTCTTCAAAGAGATCTACACAGATGCCAGCCTCACGGGCTGGGGGGCTGTTCTGGAGGGTGTTCCAACCCAGGGTCGATGGTCCTCCGAGGAACAGTGTCTCCCCATCAACCAGTTGGAGGTGAGGGCAATCTGGCACGCATTGACACATTTCCAACCGGCGATCTACAGGCAACACGTCTTGGTCCGAACGGACAACATCTCGGCCAAGGCATATATAAACAACCAGGGAGGTTCCAGGTCTAACCGCTTACATCGAGAGACAGTCCGGATCCTTTCCTGGGCCGAGAAGAACGTGGTCTCGCTTAGGGCCGAGCACGTCAGGGGGATTTCCAACACACAGGCGGACTGGCTGAGCCGGGAAATCATTCTCGAGGGGGAATGGGCTCTCCATCCATGGTTGTTCCAGTTCATCATGAGTCACTTCGGCCTCCCGGTCGTAGATCTCTTTGCCTCGGCAGAGAATCATCAGGTACCAAGGTTCTTCACAAGATATCACCATCCGAGGGCGGAGGCATCAGACACCCTATCGGCTCAGTGGCCTCAGGGTCTACTCTACGCATTCCCTCCATTGCTTTTGATTCCGAGAACCCTCCGTCGAATTCAGGAGCAGAGGGTGCAGGTGATCTTGGTGGCTCCGCTATGAGCGAGATGTCCGTGGTTTTCAACTCTCTCAGAGCTAGCTGTCCTTCCTCATCTTCCTCTCCCGAGATCGCCAGACATGTTGCTGCAGGGACCAATCTGGCATCCCCATCCGGAATGGCTTTGTCTAACCGCCTGGAGATTGAGCGGTGACAACTGTCACTGTTAGGATATTCCTCACAGGTACTTGATACTATTCTGTCTTCACGCCGCCAATCCACACTTCGTATCTACAATACGACATGGAAAGCCTTCGTACGGTGGTGCAGGAGGAAGAAAGTTGACACTCTATCTCCCACGGTAACATTGGTCTTGGACTTCTTGCAAGACGGACTGGATTCCGGTTTAAAGGCCGCCACTCTTCGTAGACAGACAGCAGCGTTATCTACTGTTCTACCTTCAACGGGAGGTTATAAATTGTCTAAACATCCACACGTCCAGCTTTTCTTGCAGGGAGCTTCAGTCAAGTCTCCTCCACAAATACATCGTTTTCCGATGTGGAAACTAAATCTTGTTCTCTCAGCTCTCACTAAACCTCCCTTCGAACCACTTAGGGAGGTTGCTCTTAAATGGCTCAGGATGAAAACCTTATTTCTGGTAGCCGTAACAGCTGCTTGACGGGTCTCAGAAATCAGTGCCTTCTCGATGAAGTCCGCTCCATGCATTTTTCATAGAGATAAAGTTGTTCTCCGGATGGATCCTACGTTTCTGCCCAAGATGTCATCCTCCTTTCACCGGTCTCAGGAAGTTTACCTGCCCACCTTCTGTCCTAATCCAAAACATCCTAAGGAGGTTCTTTGGCACACCCTGGATGTCAGGCGTGCATTGAAGATTTACATGATCAGGACAGAACCTATCAGAAAAACGGACTTTATGTTTGTTAACATCACTCCTCTGAGAATGGGGGACAGAATGTCTAAGGCATCCATCAGCACCGTGCTTAGATCCTGTATTTCCGAGGCTTATAAGGCATCTGGTACAGAAGTACCACAAGGCATTACTGCTCATTCACTTCGCAGCGCATCTACTAACGCAGCCTTGAACAACAGAGCAACGGTCGATGAGGTCTGCAGAGCAGCGACCTGGAGTTCTATATCCACGTTTGTCCGACACTACAAACTGAACACGCTTGCTTCAGACGATGCAGCGTTTGGAAGGCGAGTACTTCAGCACATTCTGATTTCGGCTGACGATGATACCCCACCCGAATAGGGACACTGCTCTGGGAGGTCCCATGGAGATGTCCTCCACCTCAGAGGGAGAACGACCACTGGACACTTACCATGAAGGGTCCTTCTCCTCTGTCGATCATCATCGTCTTGTTTCTTCTCCTTTGGTGCTGGTTTCTCCTTCCTACTATTCTGTTCTTTCTGTCAGCCACTCACCTGATAGAGCTACATGGGTGACAGTGATATTATAGTTTCCTTTTTAATATTGTTGGCATGTTGCCTGAGTTCCTTTTTATAGGAGTTTTAGTTCGGTTAGCATCTTACTGCTTGCGGAGTCCCAGAACTGAGGGGCTGGGCTATTCCCAAGGCGCCAACAGGAAGGGGAAAAAAGTGTTTCCTGCCTCCCTAAAGGAATGATGGGAATAACCCATGGAGATGTCCTCCTGACCTCAGAGGAGAAGGACCCTTCACGGTAAGTGTCCAATGGCTGTTCTCTGCCCAAGAGCCTGCCCAAGAACCACTGCTAAGTATTACAATTATATGTATATTTTTAATGAAGGCTAATTATTTAAAGCTGAGTGGGAATGACAATCTGGCTCCAATCTCCAAGAAAATGTCAACTCGGGCCCAACCACTACCTGCACAAAAAGCTGCTGCAGCCATTTTCAGCTTTTATGGTTTTGGCACTCCTATGCATACCAGGACAACATGCTACGCATGATCTCAATGCAGTCACCATTTTGTGTGAATGGGGCAACACGTGTCTCTTCCAGCTTTGCTACACACCATCAGAAACCCAGATATTTAAAGGTATGCAATTGTACATGCCAAAGCTGGAAAAGCTGTGTAATGTTGATCTCCCCTCAAAATGAACTAAGAAACCCCAGCTGGTGAGGAACATCACGGCTCAGAAATTATCAGGAGCTAGACAGAGTTGGGTACATTACTCCCATTCTGCAGACATTCCATTAATTCCTGGGCTCAGTTTAAGGTATTGTCTATATCACATGCAAAGCCCTTCGTGGCCTTGGCCCCTCTGTGGGACCACCTCTCTTTCTCTCTCTGCTCCACCATGACAATTCCACTCATGTCAGCAGGGGCTTCTACAGGTGCCAACCTGCAGAAGGGCAAACTCAATAACCACTTGTACTCACGTGCTTTCTCCGTTGTGGCCTTTGCCTTGTGGAATGGCCTGCCTGGAATAGCATCCTCTGGCTTTCCACAAACTATGCAAAACTGAATTATTCAAGAGAGCTTTTCTACACAAGTAACAGGGTTGCACTGTACAACATGGTTCACAAAGTTACTTGGATGGACGACTAGGGACTGTGGTCTCTACTGCTGGGTACAGCTTGCTGTTAAGCAGGCTCCTACTATGTAATCTTTCCATCATTTAATGTAGCTGAAAAGAGCCAGTGTCCAGTAGCACCTTAAAGACTAACAAAATACATTGGCAGGGTAGGAGCTTTTGTGAGTCTCACTTCTTCACATACAGCTAGAATGGGAGTCCATCTCTCCTGTTTATTGGAAAGTTGGAGTGATTTCAGATGCCAAATGACATTATGAAACCCAGATTTCCCAGGTTGCCTCATTCAGACAATCTAACCATCGCTGTTACAGAAATAACTTGAAAGAACTTTTATTGCAGACATAGCCATTTTTCTATACAAGCCCCACAGCATACTCTACCTAGTTGTAAATGGACGATGGCAACCGTTTTTCCTGCTGTCAAAGACCAAACATTCAGATATTCCACTGAATGCACATCTTCGATTTTCATTAACTCTTCTTTAATGTGATCCACATTCAAATGCCTTGGAACTCCTACAGTAAAATGATATCATCAGGTTAAATGTTAAGATCCAAAAGTAAATGTATTAAGGATAAGTCAATTATGAGGGGGCCAAAAACAGGACAACCTTTCATAATCATCAATGAAAATTTTAAAACTCTTTTTTTAGATGAAGGGAAGTGATACAGTAACCGTCGCTGCTGCTTCTAAAAATAACACCCACAGAATGACATTGCGGTATGTTATTTTGGTTGGTCTTAAATGAAATGTATTTTCATGGGTTTTGTCTTTAGAGTTTGCTATGGACCAAAACCACTACCAACGCTGAACTCTGCTACGTTTTCCAAGGAAGATATTGAACATCAGAACAATCATTACCTTCAAGTATAATTATTCCCGTGTCCCGTATGATCCGCAGTGTTGTGAAAGCCACGAGGACTGAGAACACGTATGTGCATATAGGGTCAGCAATCTTGTATTCTGGCTGAAGCAAAGAGATTAAGGCCTGATAAGACTTTGTCTGGGAAGAGAGTCTTTTTTCAGATTCCGCAAGTGCTGAGTTCACACAACTGTTCTGTCTCTTGGCCAAGGGAGATCCTGTAGAAGCTGTGTGTGAAATACACAAGCTGTCTCTCTACCGTGTGGTTTTTCAGACTTGAACATGAGGCTGCCTTATACTGAATCAGACCCTTGGCCCATCAAGGTCAGTATTGCCCACTCAGACTGGCAGCGGCTCTCCAGGGTCTCAGGCGGAGGTCTTTTGCGTCATCTACTGCCTGGTTCATTTTTTAAGTGAAGAAGCCAGAGATTGAACCTCAGGCCTTCTGCATGCCAGGCAGATGCCTCTCCCCAAATTGTGTGTTTTTATAGCATATCCTATACTTTGCTTTTTACAATGTTTTTTTCTTTACATTGTCTATTGTATGTATCATACTGCTTTTATTGTGCTTCATTTTGTAATCTGAGTCTCAGCAAGCAAGGAGGATTATAAATGAAGCAAAATAAAATGAATGAAACATGTCAACAACAAAAAATCAAATTCAAAGGCCATACTCCTAAAATAGCCAAAACTTAACTAGGTACGTAAGTGCCATCAAGTTGCAACGGGGCTTTCAAGGCCAGTGAGAAGCAGAGATGGTTTGCCATTGCCTTCCTCTGCAGTCCTCCTTTGTGGTCCTCCCATTCAAGTACCGATCCTGCTTAGCTTCCAAGCTCTGATGAGATTGGGCTATACTATACCACCTTCTCTCCCAAAACTTAACATAGACATATCATTGTTACAGTGCCTAGCTGAAACTCTTTCTTGGAAAGAAAGAGTCTGTCTTCTAAATATCCATCATTTTGGGCACTCATAGGGTTGTCTTCAGAAGAAGGTGCTATTTAATTGGGGCCATAACAGAAAATGCCCTTTTCATCCCTGTAGATGCCTTTGGTAGTGCCAGGAACACTAAGGTGGGCTTGTCAAACACCCTAAGCAGAGCTGGGGCTCATATTGAGAGGGGCCTTCCTTAAGATAGGCAATTTCCATCATAGAGTATTCGACTCAGAATACAAAACTCCCAATCCAAGTATATATCTGGAACTTCTTATCACAATATTTTGTTATGGATAGCCAGGAGACTTCTCTACAGTGCAACCCCTTGCAGAATTACTCCTGGACTACAGTGCAATCCTATGCAGAGCTTAGACTGGAGTAACTCCATGTGGCATTGCACTGTTATTCATTTAAATTCATAATCTACCACATGCCGCAGATTAAAGTTTGCAAAAAAAAAATACACTGGCAATACGTCATATGTCGTCCCCAACTGCTTGAATCCAATCCAGTGACTCCTTGAGCGGGCAGAATATCCAGCACTTCACCCAAAGAGTGATTAACATATGGAATTCACTGCCACAGGAGGTGGTGGCAGCTACAAGCATGGAGAGTTTCAAGAGGGAATTAGATAAACATATAGAGCAGAAGTCCATCAGTGGCTATTAGCCATAGGGTATGGATGGGAATTCTCAGTCTGGGGCAGGTGATGCACTCTATTCTTGGTGCTGGAGGGGGCGGCAGTGGGAGGGCTTCTGGTGCCCTGGCCCCACTGCTGGACCTCCGGATGGCACCTGGTATATTTTGGCCGCTGTGTGACAGAGTGTTGGACTGGATGGGCCATTGGCCTGATTCAACATTGGCTTCTCTTATGTTCTTATGTTCTTAATGCTCCTGTGTACACACAAGAGTTTCTACATTCACAGAAGCTCTGCACACGCATCCCATTTTTGTAAGTTGGGAGCTGCCCCTCCACTCCAGGAGGCAAGAGCCCGCTTTGAGTGACTGTGGCGTTCTGTGTCAAATTCACTGCATGAACAATCTACCAAGAGTGCCTTACAGTCTTCAAGTGCTGAGCGAGCCAGCACAGCGGCCTGGATCAGAAATGCCTTTAGTTCATGATCCAAGCCGAGCCCTACCTTGAAACGAATGATGTATGCCGCTACAAGTACGCCGATGCTTTGCACCAAGTCTCCCAGAGCGTGTACAAATGCAGCTCTCACTGCCAGGCTGCCGTGACCATGGCTGTGCCCCGAAGCTGTGCTAGAAGAGTTGGACAGCGGAACGGCTGAAGGGCTGTGCCCGTGGGAGTGGAGGTGACCCGACTGATTCAGCAAAAAACCCATTCTGCAGCAGAAAGCAGGAGAAAGAAAAAAACCATTAGCATACTTTGACTCCAAAAGGGGGTGGGGTGGGATTTTACCATGACTGCAATCTTTTGTAAGCATGAGACTGAAAAACCAGCCACTAGTATTAGTTATCAGTAGTGATCATTACTGTACAGCTCATAGCCACAAGTAATGAGCTGTATTCCTAGAATGGGCGGAGTGGAGAGCCACGCACACCGTACCCAAATGCCTCACTAGCAAATCCAAGTACTGCTCCCACCATCCCCACTCCCCCTCTGCCCCCTCTAACCCCTATTCTACTCCTTCTTGTGGGTCCATGTGTGTAGTGTAGCCAGGAATTCCTATGACTGCCTGGCTGCCAGAAATTCTAGCTCTTTAGTGCTATCCAGGTTGACCCATGAGGAGGCAAGCTAGAATACCAGAATACCAGGATCCGAATGCGATTGTGGTGCAACCCACCAAACTATTTTCCATCTGTCACAGGAATGTGAGCGTCGTGCTTTCCAGGAAGATGTGATGGAGCTCTTTGAACTCTGCCCAGCTGTGACTGAGTGGATTGCAAATCTAGATATTTGTATTTAAGGGGATTGCCCAATTGGTCTGCACACCCATTGTATCAACTTGGTTACATATTTTATATTATTATATACTTCCTGTGTGTAACTCTGCCATATGATAAATATAAATCAATCAGTCTTGTGGGTCTGTTCCCAGCCACCTTCAGTGGGCAAACAGAGAACTGCACTGCAGCTGGGACACCCCTGGAGGAAACCCTCCTCTCCCTTTTGCACCAGCGCCTGGCTTAGATCCAACATGGCCAGCCAAAGAAGAGTTCACCTGTGCAATGTGGAGCCAGTCTCCCTTGGGATGGAGGGAAAAGAGACGGGGCATGCGAGTGGAAGGGCATGAGGTTGGATGGCTCTGAAGGAGACTGGTGGGTACACACTTATGGCCCAACCACACAGGCAGAGATGTCCTCACACTAGAACACTTATGGGAAGTGTTTTATGGTGACATGGTTCAGCACCAGCAACATGCAACAGAGATAACACCCGTCCTTAGGATTCCAAACGTAATCTGGATATTTGTTAGGGCATTCATAAACCACCTTCCACCTACTCCACAAGCCAAGACAAGACAAGGGGATGCTGCATTCATTTAAAAAACAATTCAACTAGCCCAACACAGTAGCCACTTAATGAAAAACCAACCAACCAACCACAGAAAACTCCCACACGGTTAACGCAGAGAAACAGACCGCTTACATGACATTCACTGCCACACCAACAGCTGCGGTAATCAGCATGATGTCCCCATTGATATCATAGTCCATATGGATGGTCCTTTGAACAGCCTCGTACAAGAGGAAAACCATAAGGATATAAATCAACAGGACACTGAACATGGCAGACAAGACCTCTGTCAGAGGGATAGAGAAAAGAGAAGCATCGTTACAGGCGGTCTAGGCACACAGTCTTATGTTATACAGTATTATTTTGCCTTTCTATGGCACTTTTAGTTTTACCAATTGCTTATCATTTCATGTTCCACACACCCAGTCAAAGGAACCACTAAGCTTTGCACAGAGCTCCCATGGGCCCCTTTTTCCAATGGCAAAAGCTTGATTGGTGACCCATATGTAAAAGTTGTGTGAGCATGCGTGAGTGAGAAAGAAATTGAGGTGAGTACTCCAGAATGGAGAGCACCCAGCCTCATAACTCAAGAAGGAAGTTTCCCATGAGGACACAGTAACAGAGCTGCCCTGTGGGAGAACACAGAAACAAGGGAAGTCTGTTGCTTATCACGAATGTCACTGCTAGAGGTGCCCCTGACACTGAAGCTGTCAAATAAATCACACTGGCCAGAGTTATCAAAGGGAGGGGGAAGTATCACTTCCTTCTAACGTGTATTCACAGTGCATGCTGGGAAAATGCATTCTCTGTGCCACAGAAATACAACCTTGAGAGAAAGCATGCAAACTCTGCATTGAACAAACTTGCACGAACTTTTTCTTGCACAGGAGAAGCCACATGTACCCCATAAGAGAAGAAAACGCAACTTTGCGGTGCAAGAGACCAATCACACAGAAACCTCCTTTGTATCCTGGCCTCCTTGTCTTCCAGACTCACTGGTTTCCTTTCTGAGCAAGTTCTGACACTGTGAAATCCCACACAACTGTAGCATGCAGTAAATACTGATGCTTATGGAGGGAACATCTTTTCTCACCTCCACAACTGCCCAGACAGCTGGCTATGAAAAGGTTGCTTAATGTATACAGGGCACATAATGCAGCTTCTCTTTGGTACAGAATTAGAACCACCTTAGCACAGAATGTGTACATTTGTTCTTTAGTGTACACATGTCCCTAACTCTCAGCTGAAGGATTTTCTTTAAAATTTAAATTCCAGTGCTCACAAAACTCTGCCACACGCAATGCAAGACAAGATTTCAAGTCCTATGAATACTGAAGGCAGGGTTAATATTTAGTTCCCTGGTTTTTTCACTTGTAGCACCCTACGAGAGGTGCCGTGCCCGTGCTTTTCAAGATTTCTATCCTTTCGGCATTTGTAGGTCTGCCACAGCCAGGAGAGGAACTTCAATTTCTTACCAGTGTGCTCTCCCTCTCGGAGGGTAGCAAAGAGTTACCCACGTTAGTCTTTTGTAGCAAAAGAAAAGAGAAGTCCAGTGGTGCCTTAAAGGCTAACAACTTTTATTCCAGTATGAATTTTTGGGAGTGTGACTCATGAAAGCTCATACAGAAATAACAGTCTTTAAGATGCCACTGGATTTTTATTTCTCTTAGAGGGCTCAAAGCAGAAGATGGATGAGGGGGTACTGCTGGCCTCGGCCACTGTCTTCCTGGTACTCCGTAGTGGCATGCACCAGTTTACTTTCACCCATGCCCACACAACCCCTTCATATAAGATCCCAGTGGCATCAGGTAAGACCCTGCACCTGACCAATTGCCCCTGGGAAGCCCACTATTCCCCCTGGACAGACCACACCCAGAGGTACCCTGCCACAAAGCCTGGAGGTTCTGCATTGTCACCTTGAGGCAAACGGGCTGTGGCGCCACAGGCAAAAGCCCCCCCCCCACGTTTGCAAGGGAAGGTTAATAATTGCAGGAAAAACTTCCAGAAGGACAGCTCTGCCCACATTTTACCAATCTTCTCATCAAAGAACACATAACAAAACTTTTGAGGAATCTGTGAAACCCCTAAACAGTTTGAAAGCCACTGACATATACACGATCACAAGAGACTTTTTAAATTAGGGACCACAGAACCACAGATTAACTTCATGAGCTACCATGAAGTTAATCTGTGGTTCTGCAGTCCGTAATGGGCTACAATATCACTAGTGTGTTAATCTATCCAAGGGTCTTTTCTTTGTTTGACAGAGTAATTTGTTAGGAATGTTTGTGTAGGAAGGGTCTTGCCTCAGTGTGGGGGCTTGAATTCAAAAAAACTTCAGCCATGGAATTCTAGAAGTCTGATATGATTTGCAAGGTATTTCCAAAATCTTTCTTCACTCTGTCCAGACATGGGAGGGGATTACATTTCATAATGTTGCCTATGATTTTCTTTCCCCTAGGTAGAGAGATTGCCCTCCTCATCAGACATACAGTATTACCCCCTCCAGGATATTACTAAAGCTATATTGTACTATACCGTACAGTAACCAAGCATCTTGGGGCTCCAGCAGTCAAGGGTTTTGGCAGCCATGAAACTTTTCTTTCAAGAGTTTTTAATTTTGTGGAATGAATTATCCTGACAAGTGAAACACAACCCAGTGGGGGCCGAAAGCAGTTTTCAAAGGTACTCAAATACATCCTGCTGTATTTAAGCTCCTGTGGGCCCCTTTACAGTTTGGCACATTGGATTTTTCAGGAGCTTAACAAAAATAATGCTTTCCAAAGTGAGAGGTGAATGACTAATTGGACAGATGTGATCGGAGACTAACCTAACAAGGGTATGAAAGATCAGAGCTAGGCCACTGCATTTCAAACACAAAAATTGCTTTTATTTTGTCTTGTTATTTAAGAACTTTCCTTTCCAAAGAGCTGATGTTGTGGATATTGTTCTGATGTCAAAGAAAAAACTGCAATGGGTTTTAGGAGTATTTATACTGGTCCACATGGCAGGGTGCAGTTATGCACATGCCAGCCCCACAGAAACCCCCCAAGTTGAAGGATGCCTAATTGTGTGGTGGCCACAGCTCTCTTCTTAGGCCTGGGAAGATTGGATTTGGCACAATTCCCAACCACCCACACGCCTATGGTGCTAACTGCTAGGTTTAAGTTGCACCAGCTCCATTTCTATACAAGGTTACCTGCCCTGGGTTCAAAGCTTTTGGGAGAGTGTGTGTCCCCCCCCACCCCGCTTCCCCACAACATCATGGTATATTAGTGTGTCTCCAGGGGGTTCCTTGGCTCTTCTCCAGTCCTTCTTCAACCTACATTGCTCCAAAGCAGCTGGATGGCTGCTATGCAGGTGGGAAAATTTGTATTTCAAACTTGGGTTTCTGGCTGATTTTTGTCAACGGCAGCTTGCACTAAGCTGCGGTTTCTTGTAATGCTCAATTCCACAAACTGTAGCTTGTTGAATTGCGCTGCCCATTGTGGCCTCCTAGCTACAGAGATGGCAGAATACAAGGTAAGATGCTTTCCCTTCTGGTAGGCAGATAAACTGGGGGTTGATAAACAAACCAGACTTGTTACACAAACCAAAGTTTATCACAACACCTAAACACAACTGGATTCCAGCTGCCCTGCTCACCCCACCAGCCTGGTGGATAGGAGACAAAGAGGACTATTTGGCTCTCTTAGAAGTTTTGTAGCTATTTAGGAGCCTGCATTAAACAATTATTTACACTCAATTATATGTGAGCAGTAGGCTACAGTCAATGGAAATCCAAGCCTGAATTAACCCATCACACTTACAGGTGTGTGTCACAGATGTTTTCATTACACCTCTAAAGAAAGAGTGAGAGCATGCATTGCTAAACTTCTTGTTTGCATAACTCAGGCATCGTTTATGTACAAGACACAGGCCCAAATTCATTAGCCTTTCCCTCCCAACCCCAAGGTGCACAATTTCTAAGTCCACAAACCAACCTTTTAAAATAGGTCTCTCATGCTGCCTGTCCCTGCACCACATAAGTTTACAGAACTAACGCAAGCATTTTATTTATGGACTTTATATACAGGTTCAGCTGCTGTGATTGGCACTTACAGGCCCATTACAAAGGCAAAACTCTAAGGACACCTACCTAAGCGATGGAATCCAAAGGTGAACCTTTTGGTGGGTGACTTTGCAGACAGCCATAAAGCGAGCAAGGTCAAAATAATGCCACTGAGGTCCGTTAACATATGAAGTGCATCTGTCATGATGGCTAGGCTATTGGCGACGTATCCACCTTCAGATGGAAGTTGAAGAGCAAAACAAAAAATTAGGCGTGGGATACAAGCACACAATGCACAGTGGCAAAAAATACAGAAGTACACTCAGCAAGGGAGTTGCAGCCAACTGCAGCTTCCTGACCCTCCTCGTCAAATGGGTGGCAGTCCAAAAAAGTACATGCCAAACCACTGTGTATGGTCAATGAGGACATCTTGCCTCTATGACTTAATCTAGAGGAGTATACAGAGGAGGAAAGAAACAGAGCATAGCACAGCACTGCAGTGATTAGTGTGCTGGACTAGACCCAAAGAGACTAGGCTTCAAATCCCCACTCAGTCATGAAGCTTAGTGGGTGACCTCAGCCCAATCACTTTCTTCAGCCTAGCCGACCTCACAAGATTATTGTGAAGGAGGACAAGAGAACCATGCATGCTGCCCTGAGCCTGTATCCAACCACATGCTTTAGACTTAAGGGCTCATGTTTTTGCAAGAGAAAATAAGAAAAGCCAATGTTGGATTAGGCCAATGGCCCATCCAGTCCAACACTCTGTCACACAGTGGCCAAAAATGCCAGGTGGCATCAGGAGGTCCATCGGGGCCAGGACACTAGAAGCCCTCCCACTGTTGCCCCCCAAGCACCAAGAATACAGTGCATCTCTTGCCCCAGACCGAGAGTTCCTATCTATGCCTTTGTGGCTAATAGCCACTGATGGACCTCTGCTCCATATTTTTATCCAATTCCCTCTTGAAGCCGTCCATGCTTGTAGCCACCACAACCTTCTGTGGCAGTGAATTCCATGTGTTAATCACTCTTTGGGTGAAGAAGTACTTCCTTTTATCTGTTCTAACCTGACTGCTCAGCAATTTCATTTAATGCCCATGAGTTCTTGTATTGCGAGAAAGGGAGAAAAGTACTTCTTTCTCTACCTGCTCTATCCCATGCATAATCTTGTAAACTTCTATCAGTCGTTGTTTCTCCAAGCGAAAGAGCTCCAAGCGCTTTAACCATTCTTCATAGGGAAAGTGTTCCAACCCTTTTATCATTCTAGTTACCCTTTTCTGCACTTTTTCCAATGCTATAATATCCTTTCTGAGATGTGGTGAACAGAATTGTACGCAGTATTCCAAATGAGGCTGCACCATCGATTTATACAGGGGCATTATGATACTGGCTGATTTGTTTTTAATTCCCTTCCTAATAATCCCCAGCATAGCATTGGCCTTTTTTATTGCAGTTGCACACTGTCTCAACATTTTTAGTGAGTTATCTATTACGACCAAGATCTCTCTCTTGGTCAGTCTCTGCCATTTCAGACCCCATCAATGTGTATTTATAGTTAGGATTTTTGGCCCCAATGTGTATCACTTTGCACTTGGCCACACTGAACCCCATTTGCCACGCTGACACCGATTCACCCATCCTCAACAGATCCCTTTGGAGTGCCTCACAATCCTCCCTGGCTCTCACCACCCTGAACAATTTAGTGTCATCCGCAAATTTAGTCACTTCACTGCTTACTCCCAACTCCAAATCACCAATGAACAAGTTAAAAAGCATCGGACCTAGTACTGAGCCCTGCGGTACCCCACTGCTTATCAACTCTCCACCGTGAAAATTGCCCATTTATACTCACTCTCTGTTTCCTATTAATTAGCCAGTTTTTGATCCACAGGAGGACTTGTCCTTTATCCCATGAATATTTAGCTTACATAGGAGCCTTTGATGAGGAACTTTATCAAAAGCTTTCTGGAAGTCAAGGTAAACAACATCTATTGGGTCCCCCTTGTCCACATGTTTGTTCACCCCCTCAAAGAACACTAAACAGGTTAGTGAGACAAGATCTTCCCGTGCACAACTCATGCTGAGTCTGCTTCAATAGTTTTTATTCATCAATGTGCCTACTGATTCTCTCCTTAATAACAGTTTCCACCAACTTACCCGGTATTGACGTCAGACTGACTGGCCTGTAATTTCCCAGATCTCCTCTGGAACCCTTGTTAAAGATGGGGGTGGCATGAGCTACCTTCCAGTCCTCAGGAATGGAGGCAGATTTTAATGAAAGATTACAGATTTTTGTCAGGAGATCCACAAGTTCACATTTGAGTTCCTTCAGAACTCTTGGATGCGGTGTTCCTTCTAAGCTGAGTTAGTGTGAGCTATCTCTTAGCTCAGGAAGGATGACTCCAGAGCAGACTAATTCATGCAGCAGCCAAACTGCTCGCTCACAACTTTAATGCCAGGAGTAGCTCACAAAGTAGAATTTTTGCTCACAAGACTCCACATCTTAAAGGGAGCATTGCTTGGATGCTTCCCATCTGGGCCTGGTGATCTATCAGTTTTTAAGTTTTCTATCAGTCGTAGAACCTCCTCTCTCATCACCTCAATCTGAGTCAGGTCTTTCAACACCACTCCCGAAATCAGCAGTTCTGGAGTGGGCAATCTCTGTTGATTGCTCCCTCCCACTGCAGGTCATCCCAATCTTGTACCTGAGCATCAGCTGACCTCAAGGAACAAAACTCGAGGAGCTTTGCCCTGACCTGGATAGCCCAGGCAAGCCTGATCTTGTCAGATCGCAGAAGCTAAGCAGGGTCAACTGTGGTTAGTATTTGGATGGGAAACTTCCTTGGAATTCCAAGTTGGGAGACAGAGGCAGGCTTTCAGCCACCCCTCTGAATATCCTCCAGGCCCTCAGTAGGGGTCAGTCACCAGAGATCAACATGAATTCTAAGTGCACACACACACATGCACCAAAAAAAGAAAGAAAGAAGAAAAATGTGGGGAACTTCAACTGGCTGAAGCAGTGGGAAGGGCACTGGCAGAAATCACTGTCCCCTCTTAAGAAAATTTAAGGGCACTTAATTTTTCATGACTGAATGGTTGGGAAGAAGAAGAAGAGGAAGAGGAAGAGGAAGAGGAGGAGGAGATTGGATTTATACCCCGCCCTTCACTGCCCAAAGGCGTCTCAGAGCAGCTTACAAACTCCTTTCCCTTCCCCTCCCCACAACAGACACCCTGTGAGGTAGGTGGGGCTGAGAGAACTTCTGACAGAAACCATCCTTGAGAGAACAGCTGTGCCAGAGCTTGTGACTGACCCAAGGTCACATCAGCAGGTGCAAGTGGAGGAGTGGAGAATCAAACCCGGTTCTCCCAGATAAGAGTCCGCTCACTTAACCACTACACCAAACTGGTGTATAAAAAATGGAAGAGGTAGAAGTGTATAGGTCCAGAAAGGTATGTAGCCCAAGAATAAGGTCCAAGGAGTTAAAACCAGCCCCGAAGAAACACACTGTCCCTATATCATGCTTTACTGGAAAAGAAAGAGAGAGAGATTTTGTCATCCCTTTGCAGGGGATGCAGAGAACAACTTCAAAAAGTCACATTAGCATCCCAGTCAATAACCAGCCCTTGCCAACTTTAATGAGCCATGAAGGACACAGTGCTGTCTCACGGGCGGCTGATCACAAACCCCTTCACAAGCAGCTTGGGAACCTTAAAAAAAAAACACTTTCAAAACAGAAACAAACAAATAAGGGGCAGAATCCACAGTACAGAGGACAATTTCCTCAGCAGCCGTTATTCAGCCAAGCTGGGGGATTAGACCACTCAGAGTCAGCTCAGACCTGCCCCACTTCTCAGAGCCCTGGGAAGCCACTGTCTGGGGTGCAAGGAGCTGTGCTTTGTAAAGGAGGCTTGCAAATAAGCCCACCAGTTACTAGCCCACCCACCAGCTTTAGCCTAGCGGCACCAGCTGACTTACCAATTATCTGTGATATACTGAAAATCCAAAAGAATTTTTTTTTAAACCCGATTTTCAAAAAAAGAAGAATTTTTTAAAAAGCCCTTTCCACTTTACCAAGCCTTCCCCGAATGGTTTCTTAGAAACGATCACCCCACTCCAGGGGGCCAGTGAACAACACTGCTTCAAAACAAAGGCTTCAGGATCAGTGCTGTCTATTCTGACCGGCAGCAGTTGTCCCAGGGTGTTAGGTCTTTCACATCACCAGGTACCTCTTTCTCTTAACTGGAGGTGTTGGGAATTGAACAGGGGACCTTACCACAATCCACCAACCATAGATCTCCATTGTGAGGATGGTTCCAATTTGCTGGACTCGCAGGCCAAGCCAGAAAAAATATATACACTATGATCAGGAAGCTCTTGTATCATCCCCAGATCCCAGTTACTTAAACCATACTACTTTCTGCAGTTACCTTGATAAGAGAAACCCAATAGGCTTTCTTAACAAGACCAATTAGCTGCCTTAAAGACATTGCTTGCAACAACTGGAGAATACAGAAATAATTACTCCAAGGTACAGTAAATGGGGAAATCCCAGGGATCTACAGTATAGCACGAGAAGTAAGCAGAAACAATCACGTTACTGGATCACCAGCTACAGCACAGGGCTTTGTCAATTTGCACTGCAAAGAAAAAAACTAGCCGCTACTCAATTCATAGCATTTCATGCAACTGACTTGATTATATGCAGGGCTGTAAATTTTGATGAATGTGCATATAATTCAGTATTACGCAGTCAAAAGGAATCATACCCTTAATTATTTGCATTTCTCATAAATCAAGCAGGGAAAGTTCCTCTAGATAAAAAGGAGACAGTGTGCCATAGCAGCTCAGAGAGCGTGAGATCAGGGAGTTCCCTTGATCAAGTTTTGCATCTGCCAAGAAAAAATCACAGGGTGCTTAGGCAAATCATTCAGCCTTAGTCCCACCACCTACAATATGGGGATAACAATTACTGGCCCTGGGTAAGCAGAACTGGCCCTGGTTAGTATTTGGAAGGGAGATCACCAAGGACAGTGCAACAGTGGAACCAGCTGCCTTGGGAGGTGGGGAGCTCCCCCTCCCTGGCAGTCTTTAAGCAGCGGCTGGACAAACACTTGTCAGGGATGCTCTAGGCTGATCCTGCATGGAGCAGGGGGCTGGACTAGATGGCCTGCATGGCCCCTTCCAGCTCTGTGATTCAATAAAGGAATACCAGGGTTGCTACGCAGAGGCAGGCAATGGCAAACCACCTCTGAATGTCTCTTCTCTTGAAAACCCTACAGGGTCACTGTATGTTGGCTGCAACTTAATGGCACCTTCCACCACCACCACTTTACTGGCCTGCCTTACAGGGTTGTTGTAACAAACACTGTGATGTCTGCGAAGCGAATGCTCAAAGTGCCATGTAAATTAGTTGCTGTATATTTTCCAGGTTGTGTGGCCGTGGTCTTGGCATTGTAGGACCTGACGTTTCACGGCCACACAACCTGGAAAATCTACAGCAACTAATGAACTCCGGCCGTGAAAGCCTTCGATGCCATGTAAATCTTTAATAACAGTAATTGCCCTATCAAGAGAAATTCTGTAGGGTTTTTTATTATTGTTTTACTCACTCCCAAAATACTCGTGTGAGTTTCCCTGGGGTGGTTCTCAATTTTAATAAAGTCTGAACTGCATGCCTCCTACACGTGAGCCCATGTAAGGAGCGCGATTCAGCCCTAGTTATATGACCAAGTCCCAATTACAGCAATGGAACAGTATTCAATAGAAACCAATTTTTGCTAGATTGACCCTTTTGGGGCAAGCGTTTCAGTGTTTAATTCTATGTAAGTCAAGATACAACCACCTGACTAATCTGGTAGTTCTTACCACGGTGTTCTGCCCACATCCACAGTTCAAGCCTCCACGTAACCGGTAGAGGGGCACGTGGACAAATAACCGATAAATGTTCTTGAGGTAATTAAAAAAAAGCCACCCTAACCCTAGGCTGCTTCACTTCCTATATAAAAAAGGATCTAAGAACACATCAGCAAAAGATAAATAGAAAACTCCAGGATGTTTATCTATTTGTCAGCGGAGGCCTTAGTGTTGCACAGAATTACTCAGTGTGTAATAGCAGCTGTTTAAGCTGGCAGTGCCCCCATGCTGATAATCCCCTTTGTGCGCACGGATTTTGCTTACTCAAGATGCTCTCTGAACTCACTGACTCTATCACCGGCCAAGTGCCTCGCCTGCTGTCTTCCCCAAGTGAATAATTAAAAGCCTCTCCCCAAGGCGCAGCGATCTTTCAAAAAGCCATCGCCACCCGCCTTTCGTAAGAGGGCAAGGCCTGCTTACCGACCAGCTCCCCCGTCATAAAGAGGAGATAGAGGACTGCGGCCAGGATCAGGCGCCTCTTCACCGTCCTTTGCTTCAACCGTTCCCTCTGTTTGTCGCAATTGTTACAAGGGTCTGCGCCCGTAGCAGGGTGGGCCCTCTGAGAAGCAGCGTCCCTGTCCAGCAAGGAGTCATCGGGATGGGGCCCCAAGTGGGCGCCATTGGCAGAAGCGTCCACTGCACCATCGGCCGCATCGTCAGAAACCACGACCCGCAGTTTGTTGAACCTGGGGTAGTCCTCATCCCCCACCTCGTCCGAGAAATCAAAGGCACTGGAGTCATTCAAGAACAAGGGGTCCTCGTTCTTCCTCAGCACGGACTTGAGGCTGCTCCAGAGGCCATAGCGGGCCATAGCAGGTGGCCAGCCAAGAACACAGCTAGGCACCAGCAGTGCTTAGCGGGCAGGTATTTCTTCTCAGGCCACGTCCCCTCACAGGCTGGGGCGCTTCGTGGCCATTCAATGGCCTTCAGGTCATTGCTGACCTGGGAGGGACAAGGCGTGTGCCAAAGCCAAATTCGGCAACCAACTGGAGCTGAAACAGTCAAAACAGGTGGCAATCAGTCCTCAGGAAGCAAGTCCAGACACTCCCACCTGAAGATGCCTGACCGGCTGCACAATGCAATCCTATGCAGAGTTCCTCCGGTCTAAGTCCATGGTGGGCTGAACCTTGGGTAACTCTGCATAGGGCTGCACGACAAAAACCTTACAGCTGTGTGGATTCCTACTCTCCCAAGGCCTTTACCACAAGGTTAACTGTAAGCGTCTCGGGGCAGGGGCTCCTCTTTTCCAGGTCTGTGCGCCACCTCCTCCGCCTAAGGTGGGGTTGCGCGGATCACGGCAGAGGTTTCCCCGGCGGCCCATTCCCTTACGCAGCACAGGCGGAGGGAGCAGAGCAGGTCAGCGGCGGTTTGACAAGAGGGACCCCCTCCAGCCATGCAGAGCCAGACAATGGCAGGCCGCCGCTATTGCGGAGCACGCAGCACAACGCGTGGGTCGCCCACGGAGCTTTGGTGGCACGCAGAGACAGACACAGAGAGGGAGGGAGGGAGGGAGAGAACGCGCTCGTGGGCCGGGTAGGGAGGCGGCAGGACGGGGATCGGGACCGTTACCTGCTGTGTGCCCGAGGAAGCCCTCCGCCGTCCGCACGGGACCCAGCCGCTCTTCAAGACATTCCCCCCCCGCGGCGCCCGGCAAGGGAAAGAGGAAGACTTCCTGCGCGCTCCCTCCAGGGCGAAGGAGCTCTAGGCACGGCCAGGTCGGCAGGAGCGCGGCGAAAGAGGGCGTGGGCTCCGCCTCGGGCAGCGCAGGCATTCCTGAATATTCATCAGCCGCCGCCGCCTCCCCTTGCCGGACCGGCTCGGAAGCCGGCGCGCCCCCATCTCCCCCCAGCCGCCGCCGCCGCCAAGGGAGGCAGATCCAATTTTCTGGCTCCGGCTACAGCTGAGCAACGCGCCTGCGCCTCTGGAACGCCAAAAGGGAGAGGCGCGAGGAAAGCTTCCAAAAGACGGGGTGGGGTGGGGGTGTTTTTCGCCCCCCCTCCCCTTTCTAAAGCCACATCTGAGCGCCGGCTGCGCCCGCCCTCCCAGCCAATTCTTCCAGACCGTTGTCTTTTCTTTTTTCAAAAGCTAGCTGGAACTTAAGAACTCCTTGCCTGGCCGCATTCTGACGGCGCCCCTGAATCCGGGATAACGCAGCCCAGGGGATGCAGATGCTAAGAGCCAGACGCTGTTGAGATCGGGCTCCAAAGGGCTGCAGCAAAGGAGGCCAGGGCATCGAAAGGGTTAAGCGGGCCACAGAGATTCGGAGCACGGTGCAGCATGGGAATCGTAGGCAGCAGAGGGCTGGGGGAGGCGGGGGAAGTTAGGTGGGTTGGAGTGCCCGCAGTTAACCTTTTTACGCAGCTGCTTAGTCATTTCAGGTGCACAGTCCTATGCAGCTGACAAAGGATCATGAAACTTGAGATTAGGGAGGACAGAGATTGGGGAAGGAAGGGATCTCATCAGGGATGTGATGTTATTCCAGCTCTCTCTCTCTGGACAGAAAACAGGCAGGCAGGAAGGAAGTCAGTTCAACTGCTTTCCAGGCTTACCTCAGTTCACCTTCATACAAATGCTAATAACAGATCTAGACCGGGGTGTCAAACTCTTTTGTTATGAGGGCCGGATCTAACATAAATGAGACCTTGTTGGGCTGTGCCATGTGTGCCATAAAAGGTAGCAGAGATATAAACTTTATAAAGGACACAAACACAAAGGGTTTTTAAAATTTAAAATAAAAACATGCTTAAAACATTAGCACTCTTCCAATATTTTGTTTATTTAAGAGTGTCTGATAACTGACACCTCTTGCTCTGAATTATTGCATCAAAATGGCTGGGCTGTTGCAATCCTGAGTACGCTGTTCAGGTGTGTATCTGTAAGCTGCTAAATCTACAGGCAGCAGCAGCAGAACTGGAAGAAGCAGCAGAAGACAGCCAGTTCCACTGTGGGCCTGATAGAAGCCCTCTGGGGGCCTGATCCAGCCCCTGGGCCACATGTTTGACACTGCTGGTCTAGACAGTGGGATGGTCAAGCTCCCCCACCCTTGAAACAGAGATTTAGAGGAATAAAATACTAGAGAGACTTCAGGAAGGAAGAAACTGGACATCTCCAGGAAAAGCTTCTTTGGCCTGGCCCAATCTGGTCAGTGGGTGGGGAAAAGAGAAGTGATAAAACTCAGGGGAGCAAGGAGGAAGGCCTCTTTGGTGCAGAGTCCATCAGAGCAAGCAGAATTCTTAACTGAGGTCTGGAGGAGGTAGCAATTGATCATGTGATTGGCCTGGACAGCTGAAAGCTTCAAGGTAACAATAACTCTGTAGAGATCTGTAACTTCATAAGCTAAAGAGCCTGTCCTATATGTTAACATCTGATAGGGCATGTATAGAGAGAGGGTCAGAGGAATTGCATTTTGAATTCCTTGCTCAATTTGGTGCTGTGCTAAAAGTGAACATTTTCTTTTTAATCAATACTTTATAACTTTTGATGCTGGTAGTGGTTCTCTGTACCACATAGACCTCCACCGACTTCGCCATGCTATTTTAAAAGGAGTGCTGGGGGAAGGCCAGCAGTTGGCAAGTGGCTATTCCTCCAGGGGCACAGAAGGCAGTGAACGGTCCCCGTGGTGACTGGGTGCTGGGCTGTGGGAGACAGAGGGGCAAGGCCTCAGAACTTGGAAGCTGGGAGTCCTGACCCTCCCAGCAGCAATTCCTTACAAGGGTCAGGTGGTGGCAGTGGCAGGTTACCCGAGAGATAAAGAAAAGCCTCTGCAGGTGTTGGAAAAACCTTGGAGAGCAGGGTGGAACACGGCCTGCAGGCCCATTCCACCACAACAACACAATGAAAACAGACCTTTTTATGAACCTATTCTGATTGTATTACTGTACTACCTGGGTTGTATTACTATACTACCTGGGTAAGGACTTTTAGTGCAAGGGGAGTGCATATTACTGTATTACCCGGGTAAGGACTTTTGATGCAAGGGGAGTGCATTGCAAAACAAAGTTACAAAGCACCACAGAGAGTCTAAAACTCACCCTAGTCTTAGTAGGTTGCCACCAGGTCTTTCGATCTATCCCAACAGCCCAGGAGAGAAAAACCAAGCCTCCCGGCTTCTCAGGGAACTTAACAAGAAATGTCAGCCCTGCAGAATGGGACTGCAGCCTGAGTTTCCAAGACAAAACAGTTAACTTTTAGGTGGTCAAGAGACAAGGCTCTGAATTTAAGGCTTTGAGGTTATTGAAGGCAAAAACCACGACAGAGTAAAAATATACTTATTTATTTAAGGTGCAAAAATATTTAAAACAAGATTAGACAATGAAGGAATAAAACAAACCTAAGCTTTTCCGACATAGCTAAACATACTAAAACAAGGTTCCAGTTATCATTCCGGGTTCAGCAGAGGCAATCCGTTCCAGCAAGAAGATATTCACAATTTTAGCCATTCCAGGCAGGAATCAAGTGGGATGCCATTCTGGGAGCTCTTGAACCACTGACATAATGTCGTGTCAAATAATCACAAGCTCCATACCATAGTGTAAAGGCTGATTAGATTTATAGGAAAAGGGTCTCTGACTGGTCTTAGACCTTTAGACCAATGAGATACCGGAAAGCTGATGTAACTCTTTGAGTTGCTAGGCACATGATATCCAAGGATGGACAAGAGAGAGAGGGAGAGAAATGAAACCATACTGCACCTAGGCCCTCCCTGCCCTCACAAAGGTGTCTATAGCTCAGTTGTTTGGAATGTGCTAATTGGAAGCTTCAAGGGTGGTTGATACTACCCTCAGCTGAAAACAATTTAGCTCTGGCAAGGTCACCGTGCTATCTCTAACCATCTCTGGGAAGATTCTTGTAGGTGTTTTCACAGCCTGAACCCAAAATTTTATTTTACAGAACAGAGCAAGGAACTATTTTTCTTAACAATTACAGAGACTCCAGTATTTCCATATGAATAAGGGTAGGACTTACTTCTGAGAACTTACTTCTGCAAGTCTACACTGGTTCTCCAAGTCACATGCCCTGATAGTGAGTTTTGATGCAGGTTTTACAGTATCTTATACTCTGCTAGTATCTTATACTCTGAAACTCAGGAGGTAGGGGCTCTGGTAACATCACATTGGAACAGGGATAACTGCAGTAATTTCACACACCCTGTGGTATTTGTCAATGTGTGTAATTCAGAATCTTAGCCTATTTATCACACATACAGATAACTAGACATGGAGATTAACTATGTACTAAATGAAAAATGTTGCTACCTCCATATTGTTGCCTTTAGTCTACACACGCAGTAGTTGCCACAAATATGAACGCGCACAAAACTAAAAAGACTACTGGGGGTGTCGGGGAATCGGCCTACAGGGGCATGGGACAGCAGATAGCCATGAGGTTTCAACCTGAGGCCCTGAGACCAAGCCCCCAAAACCTGATTCTCAGGACCAGAGCCCCAGAGCTAGCAGCCCTACAGTACACATAGAAATGTAGAGAATGTTATGTACTGAAGTGCGAAGCCATCCTATGTATTCTCATGTTAAGCTTCAGTCTGAATGTGGCTCTTAATCTGTCGCATTACCATTGGCTGGTTTCTGCGAAACCATTGTAAATATCCAATCACTGTGTGAAAATGTATCAAAGAGGGAACGGTCCTGATTGGCCTTTATCCCTGTGTTATGATTGGTCTTTAACTTGTTATGGGTGTGGCTTTGACAGCCCGGGACAGTTTAAAAAGGGAGCTGTGCTCCACTTGTTTGTGGTGTGTTCCTGAGTTGGAGTTTGCTGTTAAATAAAGTTGAAATCACTTTTTGCTGAAATCCTGTTGTTGAGTGGCATACTTAACAGAGAAAGACAGTGGAAATAAACACACTCCTAGAATTGCCTCTGTTCCAGTGCTTGATTGCCAATGTGTAGCCACAGAACCCCTTTTTGGTGCCAAAGCCCTGGATCACGTTAAGTATTACCAAAGAATCTGTGCTGAAGACCAGAGCATGTCTAAAATGCATTTCCCACATCAAAGCCAGCCACAGCCCAGCCACAATTGCAAACTGCAGCCAGGCTTCATGAGTTGCACATATTCAACAGGCTAAGCCTTTCCTAATAGCCAGGAAAAAAGCAGTGTCACAGAACTGTTTTAGGGCACAGAAGCCCTGCCAGAATAAAGCTTGGTAACCTGGAAAATGGACTGGTGGGAAAACTTCTTACCTAGAGTACTTCCCAGTGCTCTTGAGTTTAGGCACCATACATTTTGCTTAGAAATTTGGGCAGTGGTCCCTGCCTGTTACTCAGCCTTCAGAGGGTAGGGACATGCTATAGGGGTCATCAGCAACTTTTTATAATTGAAGAGTCAAACTACTTCAAATGTCAGAGCAAATGACTAACTAAGAGCCAGTGTAAGAAGCCCGTAACTGAAAATATACAGCTTAACATGACACATAACTGACATGTCGATATGTAAAGTTTAGGCAGCCCAAAGACTAGTTGTTGAGAAACTTTTATGAGGAAGTGGCACCCATCAAGTCTCAAGATGAGTAATAAAATATACAGGCACACCCCGCATGACTGTTTTAATGTACTGACATTAATCTGTGCATTGTTTGGAGCACCATCAAAATAATATCAGATCTTGAGGGTTGACTTACTGAAGAGCTAAGAACTGTGTCCAGTGGCACCTTAGAGACCAACAAGATTTTTGGGGTGTAAGGTTTTGAGAATCAAAGCTCCCTTCATCAGATAAAAGCTCTGACTCTTGAAAGCTTATATCTCAAAAATCAATCCAGCTGTTCTCCTGCAGACCAGCACACGGCTGCCCTCTGAAACTGGACTTATTGAATAACTACTTAAAATCTTCTCAGCATGGTTCCTGAAAGTGCAGAATTGCTTCATCCCACTGCTGGCATTAGGAAAGTGAATTTAGGGAAAACACAGCAAAAACAGGCATTAAGATGCCAGTGGGACAACAAGGTATTTGGAACAAATGAGAGATCAAATTCAGTTTTTCAATTGTAGGCAGTTGCACAATATTAGAAGGAAAAGGAGGTACCACAGCTCCCCTTTTGAAAGGATAAAAGTTGGGTAACCGTGCATGCACATGAAAGCTTATTCCCAGAATTAAACGTTGTTGGTCTTAGAGGTGCCACTGGACTCAAACTTTGTTCTATGAACCCATTACATATACTGTGACTCTTCTTGCTTTGCCACATGTATTTGCCCACTCTGATCACCTTTTGTTCTTTTGACTGGATCCATTTTTTGTTTGATTTCCACACAAACAGGACTCAGGCATAGGATGAAAAATGGAAACGCTTCATTATCGCAATTCAGGAGAACTTAGCCTAGGATGCAAGCCCACCACCATGGTGTGGTCCATTTCTGTCTTTTCAGAAATGAAATAGATTGCTGTGTGTGTGACTCATGGGACTGTTTCTGCTGAGACAGACTATCCAGGCTGTTCCTCTGGAATGTATCGGTTTAGTGGAGTTAACCTACCTTAATTAGACCCAGAGAAGGAAAATTTCAGACTACAGCCATAATTGCTGGAAAACCCCAAAATACCACGTACCCCCTGTTGACCAAGGAAGTTTAATTTACAAGGTCAAATTAGGCCCTCACTCATAGCCCACCGTCTCCTTCATTCATGCAACCAAGATGGTCACATGCTCTCTCCTTCTGAGATCAATGGGATTTAAAAATGTTCGCCTTCGGTGGATTGCCAATGTCATTCCCTCAAATAGCAGACTCCCCAGCCAAGGGCCAGCAAGAAAGGCCCAAGGTGTGCAGAAAAAATATTAGTGAATGAAAAGACCCATTTATCCCTGAAAAACAAATCCCTGATGGGAACAAAGCATATTCCCTGTCCTCAGAATGTTAAGAACATCTGAATGTTCTTAAGGGATGATGGGGAAATCACCCTGCTCAAGACCCTAAGACATTATTCCATCTCAGAAGAAGGGAAATTTCCAGACTGTTTAACCCCAGTCCTTGTTCCCACCTACATTGTCTAGAACTACCTGGAGCAAAACTGTGCCACCCCTTCATGGGATTTACCTTTGTGCCACGGAAAGCTTCAGCTGCTCATGGACACCCAGCAAGTTTTCGTTAAAGGGGCATTTTCCTCCAGTCCTGATGGCAATGTTTGATCTGCTCAATGGGGTGATTTTGTAGTACATGTCCAGTTAGGCATTCATAATTGACTCCACAAGAGGCTTGGCTGGCACAAAACATTAGCGCTTTATGCAGCTTTTCATCAACGTTTAAACAATATTTACTATTTTATCAGCAAGGACTCTTCCCTTTGCAATTGTTACCATTCTTTGTACAAAACTAAATTCAAAAGTCACTGTGCAATATGTGTTATCTTGCAGCTAGAAACACAAACTAGAGCACAGAAGTTTTTGCAAAGGACATGGGGCCATTAGCAGAAATGCATATGTTATGACTTTTTGAAGATGTTGGAGGGAAAGAAAGCAAGACTGCAAGAAAAATGTGCTGACAAGTTGTTACAGAATTCCAAACATGAGGTTATAGCTCACCAGCAAGGCTAATCAGATATCTTTTAAATAGCTCACAGGGGGTGTGCACTGGCTATATTATTTCACATAAGCTTTGCAGCCAGTGCAAATCAGCTCAAGGTGTCTTTTGTATGCTAAGAAGCAACCGCTGTTAGAATAACACAGTTGGGAGGTAATGTCATGCTTCTACCCATGATCTCTGTAAAGCTAACAAACAGGAACACATCGCTATGTGTCTGACAAGACAAAGCTATATGAAAACCAGAAAAAGACAAGGAAGCTACTAGCAGCTTCAGGGGCAAATTTGGAGGAAGATGTTAACCCCCCTCGCACTCCAGCTCTTCAATATAATTTTCTCCCCCTTGAATCTATTTTAATAAAACATCAAGAGATTCAGTGGATCTGCTGCATAAGGTATAGTTTGGCCTTCAGGTGCCAATAATTAAACCCAATTCTATACTAAGTGGAAAAGTTTGTCCTATGGATGTTGGAAGTAATACCCATTGTATCTAATGAAGTCTGCATAAGATTGCAAGACTGTTGGTTAAGTCCCATGGAATGCAGTGAACCTTCTGCATAAGCACATGCCATGCTTGGAAGGTTAAGAGCAGCTGCAGAAAATTATTTGGAAAAAGCTTTATTGTAATAAAAGTTTAATATTCTAGATTTACAACACGGCTGTTTGTTTTTGCTTGAACATGCTGACTGTTCCTCCCACAGAACAATTATTTCTTTAAAGTTTAAACATACTGGTTACTGTGCATTCTCTTGTTTTATCATTTTTGTACAGTTCACTTAATGAACCCTTTCAAGTCCTGCATTCCAAGGAGGCTATGAAATTGGATAACAGCTAATTTTCTGAATGTGACAATCAGAACTCTGGTCTACACATTATTATGGGGCTTAATGTAACTGATCTCACAGTCATTCAAATGTCAGGAGAGGTTACTAGTGGTTTTATTTGACTTGGTCTCAGGAGGTGGGTGGTGGAGTGGTTCTCGGGTCACTAACTCGTCCTGAAGGAATATGCAAAACTTCGGTATTCGAGAGAGCTTTTCTACAAAAGTAATAGAGTTACGCTGTACTAAATGTGTTTAGCTTCCTGAAACTAGGATCCTACTATATAATTTTGCATCATTTAATGTGTCATGTTATTACTTGTGTTTTGCTTCAGTTCTGTTTTTAGACTTCTGGGTGGCTCTACAACCCTAATCCTTGTTTACTGAATGTCCCATCCTGTCAATTGTATTGTCTTAACTCTGTGTAATCCGCCTTGAATCCAAGTGAGAAAAGTTGACAAGTAATTTTTTTTTAAAAAAAACAATGTTGCCAGTATCAGTTTTACAAACAGCAGTTGTAGCTGTGCCTTTAGGAACAACTAAATGTGCCAGCATTAGTCACCCATGATGCATTGATGAGTTTCAGCTGTTGATTTCTGCAGATAATGCTGCTCTTAGAGGTACTGCAGCTGGCTAGGCCAGTTTTTCAGGTCAGCTGGCAAGTTTAAAACAATTAATAGCATATACATTTATAAGCATATTGAGTTTAAGGATATCATATTCTATTAGGAAGTTCTGCCTATTCACTGGAGCAGTAGGTAGAAACTACGAGAGTTTGGAGATACGATACTGAACCCACTAAATGCTGCAATTGGACATACATTTATATGGCAGAAAGTCTCAGAAGACTGATTTTTCATGAACAAGACCTACCCAAGAGTTATCTAATTGCCATGTGCTTAAGGTCTGCTTAAATAAAGGACAGCTGTATTTTCTAGTGACCTGGGAAAGTGACCATGTGTGGATTGATTTTGTTGTTCTCTTATTTATCATATTGCTTGGTTAATCTGGAGCAGTGTGTTCTAGAGGCACCTACTTCTCTGCTAATATAGTCCAGATTATGTGGCTGGTATTAGGAAAATTTTGTTTTGGGGGCAGTAGCCTTTTGCCCAGATATTATTTCACTTTATAATACAGCCAAATGGCCTTGACACACCACCAGTCTTCCCTCTAAGCTGAGTTAGTGTGACCTAGTTCACAGTTTTTTAAGCTCCGGCTCACACAATTTTACCTTAGCTCAGGAAGGATGGCTCCAGAGCAAACTGATTTATGCAGTAACCCAATTGCTCGCTCACAATGTTAATGCCAGTAGCCCACAAAGTAGAATTTTTGCTCACAAGACTCCACAGCTTAGAGGGAACATTGCACACCACAGCAGTTTCATACATTTCAGCAGGATGTCCTTATTACTGACTTTAAAAACAGCTCTTTTTGGCAATGGAAGATAACTCTCCACCCATCTAAAATGCAGGCGGTCTGATGCACACAGCAATCTCAAACAAATCTCGTAGTGCCTAGGAAGTCTGATTTTCTGAATGGTTATTTTTTTTCTTGGTTGTTTAATAATCAGGTACTTGCATAAACTCAGTCTTGTTCCTGCAGCACCAATGGAACCCTGGCAAGAGATTGTTTTTCAGATGTTTAGCTAGAAGGCTAGTCCTTAAGATAAACCAAAACTTTCCCATTAACAGAAGACAACCACTTCACACCACACTATGATACGTTTTCATCTTCCTGTGCGGACCACCCAGATGATAGAGTGTGCCAAGGTATTTGGGGGCGGTGCTATTTTACCACCAGTAGCCAAGACTTCTGTACTAGTTTGGTCACATTTGCTACTCCACTGGACAAAACCATAAGCGCAGTCTGAGTTTTTTTAAACTCCTGAGTCAAAAGACACTTCATGTGCAACACTGTCTACATAAACAGCCGCATAGCTGCAACAAATTTGACAGGCACAATAGAACTATGCTAGAAGTGAAGCCACATTCTGTCTAAATCCATTCCTGCAACCATTAAAGATGCTGGAGCATCTTTCCAGATATAGGAAATAGGATGCAGGTTCCTGGACTTCTCTTTCACTTCCAGTCATTTCTGTTACACAGCATAGAATAAAATAATCAAGGCAAACCAGCAATTTGGGGAACTCTGTGTTTGGAAGATTGCCATCACACCCTGTTCTGTATTGCCAACACTGAGGACTAGACCCGGTGTGCCTAAGAGATTAGATTTGAAGAAGAGATTGGATTTATACCCCATCCTTCACTACCCAAAGGAGTCTCAGAGTGGCTTACAATCTCCACTCACCCCACCCCAGACACCTTGTGAGATAGGTGCGGCTGAGAGAGCTCTTTCCAGAACTGCTGAGATAACAGCTTTGAGAGAACTTGTGACTGACCCAAGGTCACACCAGCAGCTGCATATGTAAGAGTGGGGAAATAAACCCAGTTCTCCCAGATTAGAGTTCGTGCTCCTAACCAGTACATCAAACTGGCTCTGAAACTGGTTAAATTCTTCTTGAAAGAGCTTTTAAAAGTCCAGCTCTCTTACCCTTTTATTTTTACTAAGATATGCGCAGAGAAAGATATATATGTGTGCACCTCCCTCACATATATACATATATTATAACACATTATTATATACGCATTTTATATTCTAAAAAATTGCACTCACACCTTCAACAAGCATGTGACTGTACGGCTCTTCCCCCGCCCCCCATCCCAGCCAGTTCTGTCAGAACTTCCGCTTTCTCACGGAGTCGTTCCATCCCTTCAGTTCTATGGTCCAGACGGGCGATCGAGAAAGCCAATCAGAACCTCCGTTAGAGCGACAGCTCCTCCCTTTCTCGACATTAGTCACCCAATCATCGGCCTCCGCACATCGCCTCAGACTCCGCCACTGCCTCTCCCGGAAGGCCTGCTCTCGCTGGAGGCCCTGTTTCCTTCTCTCCCCCCACTGAGGGGGTTCCACGGGTGACGGGATCGGGGCCAGTTCGGGAGCTGCCCGCACGGCGTCCCCCGCGGAGGGGGCGGTTGGTTGGCTGGCCGCCGGCTCTGCCCGCGCGAAATGAGTGATGAGCCGGGTGGATCCGCTCGACGTGCAGGCGGGGGCGGCGGCCGGGGCCGTCGGCGACCTGGCTCCGGGTAAGGGCGTGGCAACGTCTCTTCGGGGCGTGCGTTGTTTGTCACGGACCCACAGCCCCGCTCCCCTCTCCAGGCACGGCGGACTCTGCTGCTGGAGTGGCGGGGCGCTGCTGATTTTGACCCGTTTGCCCGGGGAGGAAGTGAAATGACACACGCTGGAGCCCGCCTGTACTTCAGCTGCAGCGAACATAAGCGGGTGTGTCGTAGGGGGGCGTCTGATCTGAAGGGTCCCCCCCCCAAAAAAGCCATTCAAGTTCAAATTTTTTATGGATGGGAGTCCCATTTCTTTATATGCGTTTTTTTAAAAGGAAAACAGTCTGCTGGCGCCTTCAGTGCTGACAAAATGCACAGAGAAGCGGACAAGACTTTCCCACCGCTTTGGTTCCCTCGCCTAGCAGCAAACCTTCGCTAGTACGCAGTGCAACTCTTTGCAGAGTTATGCTTGTCTAAGCCCATCGGTTTCCGTGGGTTTAGACTCGAGTACCTTTGCATAGGGCTGCATTGATAATTTATTCAGGGTCCAGCTGCTTAAATCTTCTGCATGTGCGGTTTAAGGTACAGCAGTAAAGCCAATTAAAAGTTGTCTAACTTGTGGGAGAGAAAGAGGATGGAGCCCCAGGGAGCTGGGGCAGATGGGGATTTTAACAGGCACAAGATTTCCAAGGTATAAACTTGTGAGAGTCTGCTCCCTTTGATTCTCAAAAGCTTATACCTGGAAATGTTGTTGATCTTTAAGGTGCTACTGGACTGGAACCTTGAGGTGTACTTGTCTGTCTTCTCTCCTGTACAAATACTGAAGGTAGAAAACAGTTGGCCGGTGTTCTTATCTGGTTACTATAGTGAACAGAAAGAGATTTCCAGCATAGTCCAGTAGCAAGAAAATATTTGAGGAGAGAGTATGCAGTGGATTCCATTAGCATATAACTTTGTTAGTTATGGAAAGATAACATTACCTTCAGGTGTGTCCACTTAGACTGCTTAAATTTTCCTGCAGTTCGTAGTAAAACTTTTTCTTTAAAAAAATTGTTCAAAAAAGGAAGGTGTATTTAGGAAGAAATCTCTCTTGCAATCATCTATAACACTACCAGGAGCAGGTATGGAAAGAGCAAGTTGTGAAGAGGGCATTGCTTAAATTCCTGGTGAGGTTACTTTCTGTGTTTGTGTTTAAGGCAGAGGAATGTTTTCTGTTTTTGAGGCAACAGGTTAGTGTTGTGCCTCTGAGGCCTGTGATCTTTGGGCTTGTTTATAATTAGAATTATTGTGGCATGTGTGAATTATTATGGCATGGGTAAATGAGCACTGCTTTGCCCTCAATAGTAAAACACTCAAAAAACTGCAAGTGGTTTCTTATTTGAATGTTTGTAGACTGAGTTGCTTATCTAGGAGATTTATTCTGTTCAGAATCGGCTCAAGGTGGTTCACAGTTATTAAATATGTATTCTTATCTTTTACAAACATTCATACCGTTATGCAGCACGTGATTGCTTCTTAACATGTGGAAGAAAAAACGAGAGCATTTATGTAAATTGAATCCTGTAACTTAATTTAAATTTTTTTGTAATTGTTCTTGAAAGTATTCATTGGCAAAAATTTGACAGTTTTTCAAAACTTGGTATTTGTTGCAGATTCAAACAATCAGTCTCCTGATGAAGGATTAATTGAAGACTTTGCAATTGTAGACAAAAAAGCTGTGGAACAACTAGCTGAAGGGCTGATTTCTCACTACCTACCTGATCTACAGCGATCAAAGCTAGCTTTAAAGGAGCTTACGTACGTAAATGAAAGAAAATGTACATGTAGTTATATTTATCTTCATGTATTTAGTTAAAGTATTTATAGTCCATCTTTATTGAGACTGATGGTGAATGTATCAAGTCAGACTTCTCTGTTTAAAGATCACCAGAACAGTTACTAATTTATGTGTGTTTAGAATTGCAGTTCATGGTTATCTTCTTTCTCTCTCCCAGCATACCTGTTTTCTTAGAATATTTTGTTCTGTTTTTCCCCACTCAGAGCAGCATGCAAATTGAGATAAGCGGAAAAAACCCATTTGCACAATTTATGGAAGCTAATAGAGAGCAAGAGAAGGAGCTGCTGTGTCTTCCCTGGCAGGCAGTGTTAAGTTGTCCTTCCTAATGTCTCTATAGCTTGACTTTTGATTCCATCTAAACCAGCTGTGTTGAACTCATTTGTCATGAGGGCTGGATCTGACATAAATGAGACCTTGTTGGGCCGGGCCACGTGTGTCATAAAATGTAATGCCAGGTAGCAGAGATATAAACTTCATAAAGGACACAAACACAATTTTTTTTTTGTTACTTAAAATAAAAACACGCTTAAAACTTTAGCACTCTTGCAATATTTTGTTTATTTAGCAGTGTCTGATAACTGACACCTCTTACTCTGAATTATTACATCAAAATGTCTGTGCTGTTGCAATCTTGAATGTGCTGTTCAGGTGTGTATCTGTAAGCTGCAAACCTACAATGACGCAGCAGCAGCAGAACTGGAAGAAGCAGAAGACATCCAGTTCCACTGTGGACCTGATAGAAGCCATCTGGGGTCCTGATCCGGACCCCGGGCCACATGTTTGACTCCCCTGATCTAAACAATTGCCTTTGTCTTCTAGACAGAACCAAGAAGTACTACTAGAAACTCTACAGCAAGAAATCTCAAAGTTTAAAGAATGTAATTCTGTCCTTGACATCAACATGTTGGTAAGTTGCGTTATCAGATGTTGGGGGGGGGTAAATCCCACATTTTTTCTGCCTGCACAAGAGGGAAGAGAAGTCGTCTCACCCGATTTCCCTATCTTGCTGCAGCCCCATACCACATGGCTGTTTGTCTGTGTGGGCCTTTGGGGGGGGTCAAAAGGAGAATTCTACAAACACCATCATCTTTGGAAAAGATCTGCACTAAGTGAGAAGGCATAAGCAATGGGATTCTATTGTAGAGGAAACTGATTTCTGCTTCTGTTTGCTGTTTCCAATTTCGAGTTGTAGCTCATGGCCGCCTGATTTAACAGTAAGCCCTATTAACCACTCTACTGTTCACTTGGAAGTAACTTTGCGGAAGTGATACCGCAAGTGAGATTTGTATGCAGTTCAATCCTATGCAGAGTAAGCTGAACCTCAGCCCCTTGCAATCCACTCTGCATAAGATCAGAGCTCTGAAGGATTTGACTTGGGAGTAAATTGAGTTTCCTGATTAAAATAGGTAATATAGGATTTCTAGTATTATAACAGTAGCAGTTCTGATATTTTTGGAGTTGCTTACATTTTGATTGCATACATAGATCCTTGGCAGTTGCAATGAGTTTGCGTACTTCTTTAAAAAAGTGTATATGGGGAGAGGGAATCACTGCCTTGAGCTCATTCCAGTACCTTAACACAGCCTTTTGTTCTGTGATTTGTATTTTTATGGATGGTCAGTTTTATTGAGTTCTGTTCTTTTTAAAAAAGTTTTCAGAAGCAAAGTACTATCACAACAAGTTGGTGAATGTTAGGAAAGAGATGATGATGCTCCATGACAAGACATCAAAGTTGAAAGTGAGTCCACTTGCTTTGGGATATCAAGAAAGATGGGAAAGCATGTGTTGCCTGTTCTGTGTTTTTGAAATCTTGCAGGCTTGGGTTTGCTTCTGAGTAAATATGCATAGGATCAGGCTGCATACCTTACGGAGACAGTCTTTGGGCACTGTCACACTGGTACCTTACCCCCATTCTTCTCTGTTGCTGCCTTAAAAGGAATGCACTGCAAAAGTCTCCATCTTAGCCTGTGGAGGCAAAGCAGCCCCTTGCGGCTAATTTGTTACTAGATGAGGTCTGCAAAGAAAATCCGGGTTTGCAGAGGCAACATCTTATAAAGGAGGAGGCAACTGCAAATGTGCAGCAGACAGCAGCAGCTTTGCACTGCATCAAGAGAAAACTTGGGAGCAACAGAGGTATTAAAGGATGTAAACAAGGCCCTCTGAAACAGGACTTTGTGTAGGAAACCAGTTCAAAATGAACTGTATATGAAATGCAGCTGTGAAGAGGCGATAATGTTTCAAAAAGAGCATCTGAACCTAGCCTTTGCCTCTAACAAATTTGACAGTTATCTGTGGTGATACCTAAGAATAACATTTCTCTTTTCTCACACAAACTTTTAAGATATGTACGAAATCAGTAAGTTTTCAAATGACGGGAAACAAGAAATATGGGGTTTAAATGGCTAAACATAGAGCTGGAAGGAACCTCAAGGGTCATCTAGTCCAACCTTCTGCACAGTGCAGGGCATTCACAGCTGCTCTGTGCTCAGAGGAAGGCAAAAAACCTCCAGGATCCCTGGCCCAGTCTGGCCTGAAGGAAAATTCCTGACCCCAAAGTGGCAATCGTCATTACCCTGGGCATATAAGAAAGCACTGGCTCACCCCTTCGCTGCCCTCCCGCTCACAATCTCCCTAGATTCATAGTGATTCAGCATTGCTGTCAGATGGCCATCTAGCCTCTGCTTTAAAACCTTCAAAGAAGAAGAGCCCACCACCTTCTGCGGAAGCCTGTTCCACTGAGGAACCTCTCCGTCAGGAAGTTCCTCCTAATCATAGAATCATAGAGTTTGAAGGGACCCCTTGCACAATGTAGGAGAATCACAAATACCATCCCCCAGACCCCTGGTGACTGCTAGTCCACTCCCAGATGACAAAAAACCCTCCAGGATCTCCAGTCAAACTGGCCTGGAGAAAAATTGCTTCCTGACCCCAAAGGGGTGATCAGCATTTCCCTGGGCGTGTCAGAAAGGGCCACAAGAACTAAGCACTGAGGCAACCCATCCAGCCCTCCCTCTCATGATCTGTCTAAGTTCACAGAATCAGCATTGTTGACAGATGGCCACTTAGCCTCTGTTTGAAAACATCCGAAGGAGAGCCCAGCACCTCCCGAGGAAGCCTGTTCCACTGAGGAACTGCTGTAACTGTCAGGAAGTTCTTCCTAATGTTTAGCTGAAAACTCTTCTAATTTAATTTCAACCCATTGGTTCTGGTTAACCTTCTGGGACAATAGAAACATGACAGCCCTTCAAATACTTGCATATCACCTCTCAGTTGTCTCCTCTTCAAGCTAAATGTACCCAGCTCCTTCAGCCATTCCTCATAGGACTTGGTCTCCAGACCCCTCACCACAGTGTTGGAAGGGACCTCCAGGGTTATCTAGTTCAACCCACTGCACAGTGCAGGAAATGTTTGTTACCCTTCTCTGGACACGTTCCTGCTGTGCCCAAAACTGAACACAATGCTCCAAGTGAGGTTTAACCAGAGCAGAGTAATGATATCATCAGTTTGCGTGACTTGGACACTATACTTCTGTTGGTGCAGCCCAAAATCGCACTTGCCTTTTTAGCCATCGCATCACACTGCTGATTCATGTTCAATGTATGATTTACCAAGACCACTTTGCACATACACTACTACCAAGACAAGTCTTCCCCATCCTATAATTATGCAATTGATTCTTCCTATCTAAATGCAGAACTTTATATTTATCTCTGTTGAAATTCATGTTGTTTGTTTTAGCCTAGGTTTCCAGCTTGTCAAGATAATCCTGAATTTTGATTCTGTCTTCTACTGCTATGCCTCCCAATTTAGTATCTGGAAAATACAGAAATGGAGCGAGTGTTCTTTCATTTTTGTCAGCAGAATGAAAATTCTAAATTGAGTCACTGCATAGAATTTCCCCATTGTTGTTGTTGCTGTTATCATTATTATTATTTATTTAATTTATATCCCACCCTCTCTTCAGTTTAACAATTTAAACACAGGTTTACAATACAGCTCATCAATACAGTCAGCACAATAGAAACCATATCAATCACATAACAAACTACACCTAACACTCTGTAACCCATCATGGTACATAATGGCCACCCTATTAATCAAGTGCCGGATGAAATGGGAACTTCTTATGGCCCTTCAGCAATGGCAGAGAGTGCATCCTTCCACGCTTCTTCAGGGAGTTGGTTCCCAAAAGAGGGTGCTGCCACCGAGCAGTCCCTGTTTTCATGACCACTGTTTGAAGTTAGCAGATCTATTAATGCCATATTGGGAGGGAAGTAGGAATTCTGATAATAACTGCAAGACATCATGGCTTCTGTGCTGTTGAATATAATTCTGCAAGTTCTGGAAAGTAAAATGCTTTTCTCTCTTTTAGAAAAGAGCTCTCAGACTCCAGCAGAAGAGGCAGAAGGACGAGCTGGAACGAGAGCAGCAACGGGAGAAAGAGCTTGAGCGAGAGAAACAGTTAACAGCCAAGCCAGCTAAAAGAACCTGAAAGCCGAACATGCATCGGCTTGTTAAGCTAATTAGAACATTCTCTGGACTCACTGGGGAGCCTGTGTTGCCCCTCATGACCCGAAGTTCGAACTTGCCAAGAAGCCTATTTGTACGTCACTAATATTTCTTGGTTGCTGTTTCTAGGAAGCAAGCTAGGAGCAGTGAAGCATCAACGGTTCAAGATGCCTTCTTTGTGAATGCTATGCAGCTATGTCAGGCGTGTTCTTGTCTGCTAATTTTTCTGAGAGGGGGGTGGACAGAAACAAAATACAGGACCTTGTGTGGTACAGAATGGCTTGCAGTCCAGAATGAATGGGGGAATGTATTTCCTTGAAAGTTGAGCTCTACCTCATTATCCTGCGGTTTTTTAGGCGGTTCATTTAATCCAGATCCCGCTTCCTTGGTTGTTCCATCATTGATCCTGCCATGCCCCGTTACCAGTAGAACAGTGACTGACTAGGTGTGAAGTCTTTACATCAGCTCTCTGTTCTTATCTTATATGAATTGGTTCCCGACTGGAAGAAGTGTTGAGGTCTCTGATGACTCTGTAATGCTGGTATGGAACTGTGAAGGCCTTGCTGTGTCGCTTAAGATGTGGTTGCCTGGGATGTCTGTGCAAACTCCACTGAACTGGGGAAGAACACCACACTGCGCTGAGTGGAGGTAGCAGTGCAGTTCACATACTAGACCAAGCATTTCCTGTAGCAAACACCTGAAGTGTGGATATCTGTCTAGAAGCTCTTGAGTTCATGCACCTGAGGCTCCCAGATGCGAGCATCCAAGTGCTTAAAGGTGTGCCTATATCCTTGCTTTGTGGATTTGCCATGGGAAACTATGGTGTACATACAACAGCCGAGTTTACTGCAAAGCCTGAGGGTTGCTTACAGATAGTGTCCATCGGGTATTTCTAGCCGTCATGGAACTAGTTCTTGGCCAAATGATATTAGAACCGGGGATTAATGGTCCATGTATGCAGCAAGGACACTTTGTAGACATGCCCAGAAATGTAAGAGGGGATTGTTCAGAACTTCAGGTAGAACTGATCTGTCTGAGAACTTGGGGATATCTGTTGGCTCCATGTTCTGTCTTCGTTGCTTTGCTGTAATTAAAATGCTTTTCTGTTCCACGTGGCTATCTGCTCCTCCGCTCAGATTGGGAAAGCATTCACATGACATTTAAAGTCTAATCAAGTTTAATCACTGTGATGGGAGGCAGAGATTTTCAGTAACTGAAAAGAGGTAATAAGTATGCTCTGAAGAGTTCTGTTTCCATTTTACAAGGAAAAAACAGTGGGATCGGGTACACTTAAACAAACAAAAATAAGATGGAGTTCTTATGGGAGAGTAAGATGGGTATGTGTCTCCCCCCCCACTGCATTCTGATTGGCTGATTTTTTAAAAATTGGGGAGCTCTAGTGCCCCCCACCCAAATTAGCAGGAGGCCGAGAGAGATTTCTGGGACTGTTCCTACTGAGACTCTGTGCTGTTGTGCAGGAGGGATTCAGCCACAAACTCACTGTTCAGATGAATGTTGCTTGTTCTGCTAATGATGCTTAGAGTTGGATAGCCAACCACTAAAAATAAAAATGATAAACATAGGGTTGTGTAAGCGTTCTTATATTATCTACTTTAAGTTCTGAGCAACTGTAAGTGAGCCCAGGCTCAGTTGGGCAGACGTCTCCCATTTTTCCTCTTCCTGGTTTAGGCACCACCAGAATCTCTCCAAAGTTAGGCTTTCCTCCCTTCCCTCCAAGCAAAGGCAGCACTGCAGCCGGCCAGCTGTTTTGTTTCTGCTTCAGCAAGCCAGGCCAGGCATCAGGTAGCTGCTGTGACTGGGAGAGGGTGGCAGTTACTGTAGCCATGCCAGGCCACTATTGGGTAGCCACGGGCTTTGGCCCCGAAGAGCACCTGTGCCTGTAAGAAGAACAGGGGGAAAGCCCTCTTGGTTTCCGTGTGGGAGGAACTTGACTGAAGTCCTGAAAGACAAGCAGACTAAGCCTAGTTGAGGAGGGAACTGACAGCTTGCATTGTAAGCTCGGTAAGGCTTTAGTTTTACTTTACTGTTGCTGTAAAGGAGGCAGGGAGCTTGGTGGGGCTGGGTCCCCTTTGCCCTAAAAGACAGCTGTCCCTGCTAGATCCAATTTGAAATTATAGAAATTTACTGTATTTAGACCCCAGTGCAGCGTGACGGAGTGAGCTGCTGTCTCTGGCCCCAGCTCCTGCCAGCCTAGCAGCTCAAAAGCAAGAAATGGCAAGTAGATAAATAGGTACCGCTTCGGTGGGAAGGTAACAGCGTTCTGTGCACCTTGGCGTTTAGTCATGCCAGCCACATGACCACAGAAATGTCTGCGGACGGCTTGGAAACGGAGATGAGCACTGCCCCTTGAGTCGGATTCGAATAGCTTTTGAGCAAGGGAAACCTTTACTGTATTTATTAGATGCATTTTTTCCTGGCACCCATCAGCTTTGGTCACCCAAGGTGAGTTCCTCACTTGCTTTGCCCTTGTTACAGCTCTGTGGGGGAGATCACCATATGTATGGATGAGAACCGTGCTCTGTACCTACCAAACGTGCATCTGGCCATTGCTTCTCACAAAAATATCTTGCTTTGGTGCCCAGTAACTACTAGGTCTTTCTTCTGGACAATTCTTTGTTGATTTTTTTGTGGGTATTTTGTGTCTATGTGTAGACTTGCATGACTGGAAGTCATGGTGACCTCTGGCAACCCCTAGTGGGGTTTGGACTTGATTGCCTGCTTCTGCGTCCCGAGCCCTGATATTCTTTGGAGGGCTCCCTTCCAGCTCCTTGCCAGGGCTGGCCTTGCTTAGCTTCTGAGATCTGAAGACACTGGGCTTGCCTGGGCTATCTGAGTCAGGGCCTCCTGGACACTTCTGAGCCTTTCCTCGTCCTACAAAAAGCCTATATAGCTGACATGTTAAATATGTATACTGTGGAAAGAGGTTCTGACTAATGTTCCTGTGGTCTAGTTCAGTGGTGGCGAACCTATGGCATGTGTGCCAGAGGGGGCACTCAGAGCCCTCTCTGTGGGCAGGCACGCCATCACCCCAGTTGTAATCCTAGGAGATCTCCAGCTGCCCCCTGTAGGTTGGCAACCCTAGGAGAATAGGCTGCCCTGCTTCACCCTGCAGATGGTGGTGGGTTCCTGGTTCGAATGCTGGTTTTGTCTCAGTATTCAGGTTAAATTGCCGTGTTGGCACTTCGCGATAAATAAGTGGGTTTTGGGTTGCAGTTTGGGCACTCAGGCTCTAAAAGGTTTGCCATCACTGGTCTAGTTGAAAGCAACATTATCCACCAAGCACTGTTTACCAAATCCAAGATGGGTCTTGTTTAGGAATGATCAGTTAAGGACTAGATATTGCTAATAGAATATATAGTCAGCTGTGTTTTTGGTGTTACTCCCGCATTCCAGAGCAGTGAAAGATGTCTCCTCTCTCCTTCCCACCTCCCCAGCAGCGGCAGGCTTACCTGACAGTTCTTCCATTGTGTTATAGATACCTAATTGTTACCAAAGTAGGATGGCTTTGTTTCTCCATTGCAGAATAGCATACATTTTCACATCCAACTCTTTCTTTAATTCAGTGTGCAGGGTTTCTAGAAACAGGTTTCAGTGGTCCGTAATGAACAATTTATTCCTAATGCACCCTTCCAAGTGTTTGCTGACATCACCATGGCCAACAGTAGTTCTGGTTGGTTTTAATCTGACCATATGCATTCATTGTGCAAAACTGAAAAAGACCTTTAGTATTCTAGCCAATGATATTCTGTTAATAAGCTATAAGTGTCCATACTTTTCAGCTATAAATCTTGCCTTGTGTGCCTTCTCTAATCATATGCAGTCTCCATATGAAATGCACCGAAACAACTCAGTAGGAAAAGTTAATTTAGGTGGCAGATAGCATCTTGGCCCCTGGTGTTAGACGGGATACAAGACTTGGTTTGTGTGCCAGGTGTGAGTCTTGTGTGCGGGTGCTCTACTGCACAGCAAGTTTGTTCTGTTGTGTCCTGGGATCAGAAGGCAGAGCTAGGCGAAATACAGCCAAGCTTCGCTCTCTGAGAACAATAGGGACTAGGTTCCTGAGCTCGCCAGTAGTGAACCAATGGCAGAATTGGCGGGCGATTCAAACCCGCCAATAGGAATATAGGGCCGTCCCCCCTAACTGTATATAGTTAGCCTCCGGCCGTTACTGTGTGTTCTTTGTCTTGTGTGAAGTACGAATAAACGCGTCTTCTCTTATGTCGTCGTCCGAGTCATGAGGCCCGAAACCCAGTACTTTACAGTGGCGACGAAGGTGGGATTTCAACGCCTTCTGTGACTCCATGAGCGACGAAAAGGACACCGCCGAGCGCCGCATCGCTGACCCCGAGAGCAGCACCGCACCGCTCGCCGAGCATCGCATCGCTGACCCCGAGAGCAGCACCGCACCGCTCGCCCCGGCGCACGCCTTCCCAGACAGAACCATGGCCGCTTCTCATGTAACCCTGGAGCACTTCGATCCGTCGCAGCCAGAAACCTGGGACGCCTGGGTCGACCAGCTCATCAGCTATTTGGAGCTCAACGAAATCCGCCACCCCGACCAGAAACGAGCGATCCTGCTGAACGCCTGCGGCACCCAAACCGTCCGCCTCGCCAAGAGCCTCTTGGTCCCTCGCACGGCCTTGGAGAGCTCGTTTGGGGAGATCCTAGATGTCCTCAACGCTTACTTCAGCCCCCGGCCGACCTTCCTGGCCAAGAGGATGGATTTCCAGAGGCGAGTCCAGGCCCAAGGGGAATCCATTGCCACCTTCCTGGCCGCGCTAAGGGCGCTCGCGGTGGACTGCGGATTCCCGAAGGTGGAGGACAACCTGCTGACGCAGTTCGTGTGGGGCCTGGCGGACTCCAAGCTGCGGCGCAAGTTGGTTGGACACCGGAGGCTCTCCTTAGACGAGGCCCTAGACGCCGCAACAGCCCACGAGGCCGCGGAAGGGGAACGCCCGGTCGCGGCCGCCCATGTGGTCGGAAGGAGTCCAAGCCCTGGGAATGCAGATACGGAAGAGGTCTTCGCCCTCAGACCTCAACAACGCCGGCCGGCGCCGTTCCAGCAGGCCAACAGAGAGCCAGCCAAGCCTTCCGGCAACCGGGTCGTCTGTGCCAGCTGCGGGGAAGGCCACGCAAGGAAATCCTGCAAGTTCCGGGATGCTGTCTGTCACGGGTGCGGAAAGCAGGGACACCTCGCACGGGTCTGCCGATCCAAGGGCCCCCGGAATTCGAGATCGTCGCTTCGCGCATCGTCCACCGCCTACGAGACGACGGAAGAGGTCGCCGAGTTGAACCACCTCACCGACCAACCGCTGCAGGTACTTCGCCTCCCCAACCCCAACCTCTCCTCCACCCCGAAGATCCAAGTAACCGTGCGGATCGAGGGGTCCCCTTGCTGCATGGAGGTGGACTCGGGATCGGCGGCGTCCATCATTTCCATGGACACTTTAAAAAGACTTTGCCCGTCAGGGGACCCCCTCTACGTCCATCGCCACTAAGCTTGGTGGACTTTCAAAAGAACCCTGTCCCCATCCGGGGAGTCGGCACTTTCCGAGTGCAATACCGAGACTTTGAGGGGAACTTGGACTTGGTGGTGGTGGAGGGAAATCTCGTGAGTCTCCTGGGGCGGGCATGGTTTGAGGCCCTAGGCATCACAATTGGGGGAGTGAATAAGTGCGGGATGCGCGACTGGGGGGCGGTGTGCAAGGAATTCCCCGAGGTCTTTGACGGGAAACTGGGGTGTTATAAAGGGCCCCCGGTGTCGCTCCACTTAGACCCCACGGTGACGCCCATCCGACGGCGCTTCCGCACCGTGCCCCTGGCCCTCCGCCCTAAAATAGAGGCCGAACTGGACCGGCTAGTGGCCCAGGGAGTCCTAGAGCCTGTCCCGAACGCTCGATGGGAGACCCCGATTGTGACACCCGTTAAGCCAAACGGGGAAATCCGCATCTGCGCGGATTATAAGTGCACCATTAACCAGGCACTTCAGGCGCACGCATACCCCGTACCCGTGGTCAGCCACGTCTTAGCCACACTGGCGGGGGCGCGCATATTTGGAAAGCTGGATCTCGCGCAGGCGTACCAGCAACTCCTGGTGGATGCAGCCACGGCCGAGGCGCAAACCATTGTAACCCACAGGGGCGCCTTCAGGGTGAAGCGGCTGCAGTTCGGGGTCAGTGTGGCCCCAGGGATCTTCCAAAATCTCATGGACGACTTGTTAAAAGGGATCCCTGGAGTGACGCCGTTTTTCGACAACGTCCTCATCGCCGCGACCACCCCGGAAAGCTTCGCCGCCCGCCTCCGAACGGTACTGGGACGCTTCCAAGCCGCGGGGCTGAAGGTGAAGCGGGAAAAGTGCCTCCTCGGGGTGCCGGAGGTGGAGTTCTTGGGGTACCGGGTAGACGCAACAGGCCTGCATCCGGCGAGGGACAAGGTGAAGGCCATCGTGGAGGCCCCCGCCCCGAAGTCCAAGGCGGAGCTCCAGGCGTTCTTAGGCCTCCTGAACTTTTACCACGCCTTTCTCCCCCACAAAGCCGCCGTGGCTGAACCCCTGCACAGGCTGCTGGATAAGGCGACACCTTGGGCATGGGGAGCGAGGGAGGCGGCGGCGTTTCGGGGGTTAAAGTACTCTTGATTTCTAACGCGGTGCTCGCCCACTTTGATGAAAAGCTCCCGGTAATCCTTGCGTGCGACGCATCACCGTATGGGGTCGGGGCAGTCTTGGCACACAAGCTACCGGATGGAAGGGAAGTCCCGGTGGCTTATTACTCCCGCACGCTGTCCTCCGCGGAGCGGAACTATGCACAAATCGACCGGGAGGGCTTGGCACTGGTGGCGGGGGTTAAAAAGTTTCACAACTTTGTGTACGGGCGGCCCTTCACGCTCGTAACCGATCATAAGCCGCTCCTGGGACTGTTCGCGGCGGACAAACAAACGCCGCAGGTATTGTCGCCCGGGTGTTGCGCTGGTCCTTGTTTTTAGCGGGCTACCAGTACCAGTTGGAGCATCGGCCGGGCAAGGCGCTGGGTCATGCCGACGCCTTGAGCCGCCTGCCGCTGCCGCATACAGGGGAAGATCCGGCCCCGGCTCCCGCAGTCTTGCTAATGGAGGAGCTGCCAAACCCCCCTTCAGGCAGCAGACGTGGCCGCCCGCACGTCCCGAGATCCCATTCTCTCCCGGGTCCTAAACTGGGTGGTGAGGGGATGGCCAGCGGAACCGACAGGGCCAGAGTTCACGGCATACAAAGCCAGGCGGGAAGAGTTATCCGCCTTAAAAGGGTGCTTGTTATGGGGGGACAGGGTGGTCATCCCGGGGCCCATGAGACAAGGGGTTCTAGAAACGCTACATGAGGCCCACCCCGGCATTGTACGCATGAAAGCTCTGGCAAGGAGCTACGTGTGGTGGCCCGGGATGGACGCCGAAATTGAAACCTGGGTCCGAGGGTGCACACGGTGTCAGGAAGTCCGCCCCAATCCCCCGAGAGCGCCAACCCAAAGTTGGGAGTCTACCCACAAGCCGTGGTCACGCCTACACATAGATTTTGCGGGGCCGTTTCAGGGGCTCCAGTTCATGGTGACGGTAGACTCCTACTCGAAATGGGTGGAAATAAGCCCAGTGTCTACCACCTCTGCCAAAGCGGCAATAAGGGCCCTGCGGAAAATATTCGCGACGCACGGGTTACCAGACACAATCGTGTCGGACAACGGGGCAGCGTTCACATCTGCTGAGTTTCAAGCGTTCCTCGAAAGGAACCTAATCAGGCACATACGATCAGCGCCCTTCCACCCGGCAACCAATGGACAGGCGGAGAGAACGGTACGCACCGCCAAAGAAGCCCTGAGCCGCATAACGGAGGGGGACTGGGAGTTCCGGCTGGCCCGCTTTCTTCTTACATACCGCACCACCCCAAACCCCATCTCCGGGCATTGCCCCGCAGAACTATTAATGGGCCGCCGCCCTACCACTTTATTAGACAGACTCCACCCGGACCGAGCCCCAGAGAGAAAGCTGGTCGAGAACCGGGAGGCGCCCCGAAGCTTCCTCCCGGGGGAACCTGTCTACTTCCGGAACTACGGGGCGGGGCCTCAGTGGGTGGCCGGGCGCATCCTAAAACCCACCGGGCCAGTGTCATACGAAGTCCTAACAGATGGGGACCGGGTCCTCCGTAAACACGTCGACCAGCTCCGGAGGCGGCAAGACCCCGACACAGAGATCCAGTTACCGGGAAATGCCGCGGCCGCCCCAGCATCCGATCGACCGCAAGCACCGACAGCGGAGCCAGCGCCGGAAAGTCCACGGAATCCGGAGGGGGCCCCGGTGACAGCTGAACCGCCGCCGCCGCCGCCGTTACAGCCGCCACCGTCACCGCCTCGGCTACTACCAGAGATCCAAGCTCCTTGTGCTGGCGGACCACCCGATAGGGGCCCCGCCAGCCCGGTACCGGCCCCCCGACGTTCGCTAAGAGAACGGAGGGCACCAACATACTTAAAAGACTACGTCACCTGATAGGAGACGAACTATGGGGGAGGGGTGTTGTGTCCTGGGATCAGAAGGCAGAGCTAGGCGAAATACAGCCAAGCTTCGCTCTCTGAGAACAATAGGGACTAGGTTCCTGAGCTCGCCAGTAGTGAACCAATGGCAGAATTGGCGGGCGATTCAAACCCGCCAATAGGAATATAGGGCCGTCCCCCCTAACTGTATATAGTTGACCTCCGGCCGTTACTGTGTGTTCTTTGTCTTGTGTGAAGTACGAATAAACGCGTCTTCTCTTATGTCGTCGTCCGAGTCATGAGGCCCGAAACCCAGTACTTTACATGTTCCTTGCTCCCTTTTTTTGTCATGTCCCAGGGCCAGAAGTATTATCAAAGTTAGAACTCTGAATTAAGACTAAATACATTGGGAGGGGAAGTGTTTTATATTATGTTCCTGACCAATAATTTGTACGTGGCAGAGTTGGGCACTGGCATAGCCTCGGGGATGTGTAGGCATGCTCCTTCATAGAATCCTGAGTTGAAAGATTTAATATTGTTACAGTCAACGACCAGTGCACCTCAATCATCATTTTACATAAAAACATTTGAATAATAAATATGAGATAAAACCAACAGAGTGGCATACTTGGATTTTAAAAACTGTGACTGTAACAGAATCCTTTTTTCTGTTCCTTTTTTAAATAAAAGAAATGAAATATTGGTGTACTTGTACAAACCTTGAAAACACTGGTCATACAGACCAAGGGAACAGACAAAAAAAGGAACGCCGGTCTGTTGCCCTAGTAGTCCATAAATTTGCTTTCCAATCAACCCAGCTTTGAAGGAAAGAATGACTTTTTAAAAAGGCATTTGTCACTGGAAGGCCTTGGGGGTCATGTTCGCCGCACAGTTGCTCTACACGTGCACGGAAAGGTGCGTCTACAGTGGAGGGGTACCAGGCAGTTCCATTTATATCCTGGTGAAGGTTTTCTACTGCGGAGGCTGAGCTTTATTTCAGCAGCGCACTGCCTGCCTCGGTGGGAGTGTCGGTGCCCTCCGTTATCAGTCCCTGCCACACGACTCCTGCTGCCTTTCGTTAAGGCAACCGTGAAAAGTTCACCGCGCGAAGGCTACACGACCAGCCCAGCCCGGATAGCGCCTCCGCTCCAAGGCTCTGGGGCCACCTGCTGGCCGCCGGGAACCCTGCGGCACATCGCGCAGCTTTCCCCTCGGCTCCGTCTGGGGGCGCCTCGCGTCTTCCCGGCCCAGGGCGCGCTCCCCCCCCGCCCCGGGAGTTCTAATCTGAAGTTTTTTTGCCGCGCTTCTTCCCCCCCCCGCCGCCGCGCTCTTTGGCGTGGGAGCCCCGCCTCCAAGTCCGGACGACGCGTGGGACGGACTGGCACTTTCTGCGATGCCTTGAGAGGCCAGGGGATCGCCCTCTGCACATGCTCAGAGGGAGCCTAGTTTAGGGTCTTTCGTCCCGCCGTTCCCCGGCCTTGCAAAACGGACTAGGCAGAGCCTCAGCCCGTTTGCGAAAAGTCATGGGGCGCTGCAGCGTTTGTTTGCGTCCGCGCTCCGGCCCCTCCCGGCTCTTCGCTCCGATAGGCGACGGAGCTCCCGTTGCGCAACAGGCGGGCGGGGCGGGGAGGGGAGGGGAGGGGAGGGCCGCCCCGCGCGGCGATTCGGGCCGTCTGAGCCGTGGCGCGGGGCGAGACAGGCTCTTCCTCCCTCTCCTTGGTCGGTGAGTAGCCTTCCGGGGGGTCCGCTGCCGCCACGTCCCTTGGCAGCCGGGCTCCGGCGCTCTAAATCAGCTGCGCCAGGCGGAAAGTCGGCAGGTGAAGCTTTTGCCCGTGCGCTGCTGTGAGACTGCTGCCTGCTGGAGCTCCCGCGCAAGGGAGGGCTGGTGGGGGGCGTGGGGGTCTATAGGAAATGTTGGGGATGGTTTTCATACGAGCCACGATTTAGTCCGAGAACTTGTGTGCAGTACCAAGGCTGTTTCGTGGCACCGAATAAAAAACGGAATGCCTCTGAGAGAGTACTGCAATTAGTAACCATTAATTGCCTTTTTAAGGGTTTTTTAATTACTGTATAATAATTGCTCTACTGCGCCCTGAGCCCAGATAAATAATAAATAAAACCACAGACCGCTGACCTGCGCAGGCCGTTTCCTGAGCAAAGGCCTCCTTGTGGACTTTAATTAATGGGTAACAAAACCTATAGTTTTGAAGAGGAGAAAAATACTTTTTTTGTTTTTACATTATGTGTTTTAGAAGAGGCAGATGGTGGGGGTGCCTTTTTAAAATGGCATCTGCCCAGCTTTTGGGAGTATTTTTTTAATTAAAAAAAACAGTTAAAGAATTTAATCTGGGACACTCTTTTTATACAATCAAAAGACTAAATATGACCAAGGAGATCTTTGCTGGCTTAAAGGTAAGTTCATCTGATCTGATGATCTGTTTCCCAAAGTGGTCAGAAGGATGCCTCTGCACGAGGTATTCAAAGGTATACTGCCTCTGAACCTGGAAGTTCTACTTAGATCTGGTAATGGTAATTAATCATAATAGCTGTCTTTCGTGCATTGGGAACTAGTGTGGAGGGGCTTCAGGCAATAGGCCCTCTTCCTAACAGAACGGCTGTGCAGGATTTCATGTGGGTGCCCCCCCTTAGCGGGAGCCACATTCTCTCAGAGCTAGAAGCCTGCCTGCAGGGAAGGTGGACCTTCCTACTAGGAGAGAGCATCTAAAAGCCATTGAAAATTGCCCTTGTTTTTGTGATAGCCACTGTGCCTTCAGCAATTGTGTGGCGGGCAATAATTCAACAGGTGTAGAGCTTTGCCAGTTGAACTGCTGCTGTCATGTACATGTTAATGGCACCATGCCTCTTGAACAAGCTGCAGCCTTAGTGGTCAGATGCACAACTCTTGAAACGGTTCTTCCCATTAGCACCCCAGTCTTTTGGATGCTGATGTGGAAGAAAAACTGACAGATTTCAGCAGAACGTGCTTCCAAATTAAGGGAGCCTCATAGTGACTTGGAAGCCAGGGCATGGTAAGGACACAAAAAAAAACCCCATGAAATGATGATACATGGCAGAGCTAATCTTGATCTCAGTTCTTGTGAAACACTGGCAGAGTTTTGGAGGGAGGCTTCCGTTCCAAGCATTTGTTCAAAATAATGAAGTGGTGCATTGGCTTCAAATTAACCTTTCAACAGCACGTCCAACTTTCTCTTTTCCCAATTGTTGATAATGTTTAATTGTACATTTTTAAAAAATATAACCTTACATGGCCAATAAGGAAAGTTCATAGGAAGAGGGGAGAAATACCCTGGGAAGAACAGAACATTAGAGGAAGGAAGTGAAAAGTGGATGACACCAAAGGAGTGGCTGAACAGAGAAGAGGGGTGTGACCAGGAAGTGAAGAAAGAGAGAGAGAGAGAGAGAGAGAGAGAGAAAGAAAGAAAGAAAGAAGGCTTAAGTTCATGTCTGATTAAACGGGGTGGGGGTGGAGTCTGACGGGAGACAGTAAATGCCTCCTTGAGAGAGAGCGGGGTAGCCCCTGCCTTGAAGTGGGCAATGGAGCCTCCCTTCCTGAAGAAACCGACTCTGGCCTCTGGAGGGTTGAATAACTACTGGGCAGTCTCAAACGTACTATTCTGTATGGACCTGATCCCCGGGGAGATTTGACTCTTTTGTTCTGTTTGAGATTCTTGTCACTAATTCTCTTATTAGCCCTCCTTTCTGTTAGTGGGTTTATATGTGTTTACATGTTTAATTGTGTGTATTTGTATTTGAAATGCTGTTTTAATATTTCAACTATTTTAACATTTTTGCCTTGGGGACCGCCAGGCCGGGTGGAAAGGTGGCATAGGAATGTTTTAAATAGATGGCCTGCTAGATCCTTGGCATCTAGATCCTAGACCTACAGGTTATTTATAAAGGTATCAAAAAGGTTGTTTCTGTATGTGAGCTTGTCGTTGATAGTAACTCTGTGGGAGAGCTCCTCTGGTTCGGCCCAAAATCTCCAGGTGAAGGGTCTCGGGCAGCTTTGGCTTGGCCTGAGACCTTAGAGAGCAGCTGCCAGTCAGAGTGGACAGTTGTTGTTGATGTTATTATTTAGATGTGTTAATTGCCCTGTCCCAGCTTGCACTGGGCTCCGGGCCATGTACAAGACACAAAGTCATAAAATACAAAACATTAAAATACATATATAACCTAGTAGAAATTTCAGTATAGATAAAAATCCAAGGTGGCAATTTCTCATAATATTATTATCTCAATTTCAGACTGCCTGTCCCTTTTTTCTGGGCAGGGGAAAGGGAACTCAGAGAATGGGGGGGGGGAGAGGAAGGTGCCAGTAACCCCTTGCTGTCCCCAACCGAAAGCCTGGCGGAACATCTCTGCCTTAACAGGCCTTGTTGGAATTGCATAAGATCCTGCAGGGCCCTGATGTTCTTTGGCAGAGAGTTCCACCAGGTTGGGGCCAGGATGGTCTGTTATGCTTGGCTGCCAAGCAGTCCCTGACTGTGCATACAATTCTGTTCCCACTAGAGCATCTTTGGCCATGGACTTCTCTTTCTGTGACCTGGGTCTCCCAGTTTGCCTCCATCATGGACCGCAGGGGGTACACATGAGGCACTGATTGGGCATCAGCCTGTTTAGTTTCAGGAAAGCTGCAGTGCTGGAGATAATTTCTACACATTGTTCTACAGTTGCAACTAAGAACGCCTATTGTATTCTGCTTCCAACAAAAGCTGTGTACTGGTAGAGAGAGAACTGCTGTAAACACGCTCACTTATATGAAGTCTTGGATGAAAACTCCATAGTATCTGTTTCTGTCATGCGGATGCTTTCCTGCACACTGACCTATGCTACAAATTTGTGCAGTTGCAGAAGGAGCAGGCTAGAAGGGACACAGCCACACCCACAGTAAACCAGATTGAAACGAAATGGGCCTTGCCAGTGTGTATCATACAAGCAGAAACAATTGGATGGCTGAATCTGGCTCTAGAGGACAGATCTGTTTGCCCAGATTTTTGAATCGGGTCGGTAAAAGGCAAAGACGCATCCCCTCCCCCAGGAGGGACTGATCATAAGTTCCTTTAGGCAGAGGACCATTTTTTAAGTAATGCTGTAAAATTTGATATTCTTCTAGCTTCATTCCCCAAATATTAGAGATTTTCTGTGCCTTTAACAGTAATTTGGCTCAAAGAAATTAAGGGAAACTTCCAGGCAGAAACATAATAAAGCTTTTCTTTGCTGAATTTTTGTGTCTGGGCCTTGCTGTCTAAAAGCCACAATGGCAGGGCCAGAATGAAAGCTGGCAACCTTAGTCCAATACCTTCAGTAGGGTGGTGATCAAATTGCCTTCCCTTGCAAGGTTGTTGTAAGGATTAACAAGTACATGTGTATGAAATGCTTTGATAGATCATGGAAGATAAGAACTTGGGGGAAAATGGGTGAAATGTTCCCCATCACTTTGTCTCCGTGCTGGGATGAAATTATTTTCTGTTCAAGGCATCTTTGCAAATAAAGCCCACTGAAGTTACTAGTCCACAAGGTTTAAGAGCCTTGCCACACACAGTACAATAAGGATGTTTGCATCTTTTCCTAAGTTCCTTATAAAGTTATATGCTATCACATCAACTATTTGCCAGTATACTTGTTACAGTTTAGAGGTGTGTTAGATTATTATTATTATTATCGTTATTTTCAATTTATACCCCACCCTATCCCACAAGTTTTAGCTTATTAATGGCCAGCAATAAACTTAGGGCTACAGTTGTATGCACACTTTCCTGGGAGGAAGTTCTATTGAATTCTATGGGACTTGTTTCCAAGTTACATGCATGCAGTTGGGCTGTATGTTGCATTGAGATTTTCAAAAGAATGTGTTTTTTAAATACAGACACAGTTGCTGCTTTCCATTTGCTTTCAGAAGAGTTGACTTCTGGCTGCCCTCTTTGCAGCTATAATTCTTTTAAACTAAACAAATCATAGCTGTGGATGGGAGAAGAATCGTACACGAAGGCCAGCGTTTCCTGGATTTCGCAACCTGCGTCCCAGTTAACTGTCTGGCTCCACAATGGTATTGAGTACATATTATACTGCGTGGGTGTGTGAATTTATTTACGGCAAGGGGCTTTCAAGGCAAGCGAGAAGCAGAGGTGGTGTGCTGTTGCCTTCCTCTCCAGAGCCTTCTTTGGTGGCCTTCCTCCCAAGTACTGGCCCTGCTTAGCTTCCAAGCTCTGACAAGATTGGGCTATACTGTGCTGCCTTCCCTCCCATGTTCTGCCGTAGCTCGGGGCATATGTTCCCCTTTATTGTGGGGATAGGCTGTGGCTTAGTGGTAGAGCATAGACTTATATGGTCCCTGGTTCAGTCCCTGGCATCTCTGGTTAAATTATTCTTATGAGCCTCTCTCAGTCAGAGTAGACTAGGGTGGGCAAAGCTGCCACCTGCTGGATTTTTTTAAAAAACCAGCCATACAAAACACATCCGCAGAAGTTGCTCACCCAGTGCTCATCAAGTGCAGTGGGGATACCTGTTCCTTTCAGGTGACGGGGCAAAGTCCTTTAACCTACAACTACTTTTGAGTCTGCTGAATAAACAGCACTGTTGCCTGCACTGAATTGTGCTCTTGTGCAGCTTGCTTTGTCCTACACTGGCAGGTGGAAGGAAATGGTTGTTTAATAATTAAACCAAATCCTTAAAGAAAAAGAAAAAAACTAAAGCAGTCGCCTTTTCATTGGGCGCGGGGGTTGTTCACAGGGGAGTGTTATCTACAAGGTACAATTGGTGATCTGCCATGTCCGATTCTAAGTTCCAACTTGATGCTAGCACTGAAAAAAGGGCGGGAGGGGCTTTAACTGCTTGTGACTGTATAGGACTCTTTTATATATACACAATAGTGCTAACTGGTTTAATTGTTGCCCTTGGACGGTTTACAATTTCTGTGTGACTCCTGTAAATCTGCACCCGGCTCATTTCAGAGTCAGGTTTCAGTGAACACAATCTGAGTGCCGTTGCAAAGTTGTTTCTTTGGAGGAGAGAGAGAATCTGAATTGTAGGAGGAGGAGATTTCTTTGAATATTGTTTCCCACTTTCCCAAATAAAATGTGCTTGGAGCAGCTGTTAGCCAAATTGCTCTATTATTTAATAAAGATGGGGAATTATAATTATTAATATGCAGTTGGCTTATCTGTAGGATCTGACCTGTGTATACCAGAGTTAGAATTCCCAGGAACAGACACAGAAATTGGGTGGCTAAAATAATGATTTCTTTACTAAATATTCTCAAGCATACACACAATATTCACACAGTATAGCACTAAGGAAGCAGAGGTGATTGATGGGTTATAGAGGGCTGATACAACCTGTCCAGATGTGCAGAGGTCCATAGATTCTGGCCTAAACTCAGAGAGTTCAGGGGTGGCCTGCCATTTTAGATCATGGCAGAAAACACACAGTCTAAGGCCATGTGTGTGCTGGGATATAGGCAATGACAAAGAATACAGACCAATGGGTGGCCCTGGGGGCTGGTCTCAGGTGAGAACAATAGATTATCTGGACCAATGATGAGTCCCAGGGGTGTGTGATGCCAGTAGGGGCAGACCTTAGGTATGACCAATGAGCTTCCAGAGAGGCAGGGTCTGGATTTAACAATAGAAGCCAGGTTTTGGGTAGCTAGTTAAATGGATTATCTGACTCACTAATGGTCCTGGCCCAGGGTGGACAAAAGGTAGGAGACATCCCTGATTAGCATCAGGAAGGATTGCTAAACATTTGAATGATTGATTGGTTTATCCCAATATCTTTTTTTTTTTGTAAATACAATTTATTATTGGATATATCACAATACATACCCATTTTTCTTTTTTTCCCCTCCTCCCCCCCACATCCGGCTTCCAGCACTGCTCCAACCCCATTAATATCTCTGTTATTCCATTACAATTACTTCTAAACTTATTTTCTCTTACTAACGGTAACAATACAAAAGTCTAATTCTCTTTCCGTTTCTTCTTAATAACTGTCAAAACAAATCAAACCACTTTTAATGTCCCAATTTTTCAACAAATATTCTTGAGAGTCTTTCCAATCTTTAAAAAAAGTTTCATCTTCTTCGTTGTTTAACTTTCTTGTTAACTTGTCCATTTCCGCCAAAAACAACGTCTTTTTAATCCATTCCCATTTTTCAGGTACTTTATCTTGTTTCCAACATTGAGCAAAAGTCAGTCTTGCTGCTGTAGTCAAGTACCATAATAGTGTTCTCTTGGCTACATTTATTTCTTCCATTTTAAGACCTAACAATAACATCTGTGGGTCTTTCTTAAAAGTACAATTCAGAATGTTTTGTATCTCATTGTGGATCTCTGTCCAATACTTTACTGCTTTATCACATGTCCACCACATATGGTAAAAAGACCCTTCATGTTTCTTACATTTCCAACATTTATTAGACATACTTTCATTTATGATAGCAATTTTTTTGGGCGTCATATACCATCTATACATCATTTTATAACAATTCTCTTTAACATTTACACAAGTTGAAATTTTCATTGACTTTTTCCACAAGTATTCCCAAGATGTCATTAATATCTCAGTATTAACATTTACAGCCCATTTTATCATTTGCTCTTTTACAACTTCATCCTCAGTATACCATTTCAATAGAACCTTATACAGTTTAGAAATCATTTTTTTACCTTTCTCAAGCCATACAGTTTCAATTTCAATATTCTTTTCTCTAAAACCATGTTCTCTTTTATCGGTCTTAAATAAATCATAAATCTGTCTATACTTCAACCAATCATATTCAAATTCAACATCAAATCTATCTTTTAACACAAAATTTTTCCCTTCAGATTTTAAAAGATTTTTATAGGGTAGCCAGTCTAGCCCTTGATTTCTTGAATATGGATTAATCACTTCAGCTGGTACAATCCAAAGTGGTCTTTCTTCTGAGAAGAATTTTCTATATCTCATCCATGTCTCGAACAGTGATTGTCTTACAAAGTGGTGTTTAAAAAATTTATCCATTTTTACTTTTCCATACCATAAATATGCATGCCATCCGAATTTGTTATCATGCCCTTCCAGGGCCAATAGCTTCTTATTCTCCAGATTAATCCACTGTCCCAACCATGTTAAACAGACAGCATCATAATACAGTCTTAAATTTGGTAGTTGTAGACCTCCTCTCTCTCTTGCGTCACATAGAATTTTCATTTTAATCCTTGGCTTTCTCCCTGCCCATACGAATTTGGATAATTCTTTCTGCCACGAATCCAGTACTTTCCTTTGTTTTAGTATTGGACTAGTCTGAAATAGAAACATCAAACGCGGTAAAATATTCATTTTTACAGTCGCGATTCTTCCCATCAATGATAAATTCAAAGTGTCCCATTTCTTCATATCTTGCTGAATCTTATGCCACACCTTTTCATAATTGTTTTTAAACAAGTCAATATTTTTCATGGTTAATTCAATTCCAAGATATTTAGTCTTTGTAACTACTTCACATTGAATTTTCTCTTGAAGTTCTGTTTGTCTCTGTTTTGTCATATTTTTGCACATCACTTTGGTTTTACTTTTATTAACATAAAATCCCGCAACTGAACCAAATTCTTCAATTTTTTCCATCAGTTGTGGTATTTTCTCAATTGGGTCTTGGATCATAAACATTACATCATCTGCAAATGCCCTATATTTATAGGCAAAACCTTTCACTGTAAGTCCTTCAATACTGTTATCTTTTCTTATCGCTGTCAATAATATTTCCAATATCCAAATAAACAACAACGGGGATAACGGGCAGCCTTGACGTGTTCCCTTTTGGACTTGGAAGAAGTCCGTCTTTTCTTTATTTATATTCAAAGCCGCTTTTTGTTCTGAATATATTGCCACAATCATGTTTAAAAAAGACTGTCCAATACCCATTTTTTCAATAACTTGCAGCATAAACTCCCAATTTAAATTGTCAAAAGCTTTTTCCGCATCTAGGAAGAGGAATCCAACTTCTTTTTCAGGATGCGGTTTATCCCAATATCTTGAGGGACAGAGCAAGAAAGACAAAGAATTTACACATAGGACACAAAGGGCTGGGTGAGGCACTGGAGAGTGCCAGGTGGCTTCTAAAGACTTTACCTCTGGAACTCATTGTTATTCCATAAGCACAATCTCTGCTGGGTGGAGGGGGAAGACTGGAGGCTTGCTCTGAGGTCACCTTATGAAACCTGAATATGAAATCCCTTGTGCAGACCACTTGCAGCCTGACTCTGGTTCAAGCTGAAGAGTGCCTGGCTTTTTGGGACCTTGGTTCAGGTTAGAAAGTAGGGCACCCCTGTTTTGGAGCTACTACCCAAGAGTAAAAGGCAGTGCCTCTGGCAACACAGCCTCTCCTTATAGTGACCATCAGTGTTTATTAACTGCTACTACATTAAACTCCCCCAACAAGGAAAGGAGAGGACCAATCGTAAACAGCAGTCAAAAGTGAAAGAGACCAGGAGAAAAGAGTCTGAAATTTATACCCAAGGCCCCTGGAGAATAAACAGTCTTCTGGAGGCACCAAAACACCAGCAAGGAAAGTGCCAGACAGGTGTCTCTAAGAAGAATGTTTCAGGGAGAATGGTGCTGCGTAGATCAAGTCTCCTTTCTGTCCATTCTGGCTCTGAAGGTGTGAGACGCCCCCTCCAGAGAACTCCTGGTTTGAATCACGGTTAACCCAGACATTAGCAGAGCAGTGAAACTGGAGGAGTTGCACCGAAGTGGCCAGACTGGAATTGCTAGTGGTGGATCAGTGTGTTTAAAAGCCAGGCCTGTCCCTGTTGTGTAGAAAGTGGGATATAGGATGTATGGTTTCAACCCAAAGGAGTGTGTGTGAAAGAGAGAGGGAGAGAGAGAGAGATAGCATGTGTGCCTGCTCTGCAGCCAGCTCTGTCATAGAATCATAGAATGTTAGAAGTGGAAGGGACCTTGGAGGCCATCTAGTCCAACTCCCTGCACTCTGCAGGAGCATAGCCGAAAGATAGCCCTACAACATACCCGAAAGATGGTCATCCAGCCTCTGCTTGAAAATGTCCAACAAAGAAGCATCCACCACCTCCCGAGGTAGTCTATTCCACTGCTCAACCACTCTTACAGTTAGGAAGTTTCTCCTGATATTTAGCCGGTAACGACTCCCTTGTAATTTCCACCCATTAGATCTAGTCTTGCAATCCGGAGCAAGAGAGAATAGATCTGCTCCATCTTTTACATGACAGCCCTTCAAATTCTTGAAGACTGCAATCATGTCCCCTCTAAGTCTTCTCTTTCCCAGGCTAAACAGACCCAACTCTTTCAGCCTTTCCTCTTAAGACTTGGATTCAAACCCTCTCACCATCCTGGTCGCCCTCTTCTGGACACGCTCAAGCTTGTCAACATCCTTCCTAAAGTGTAGTGCCCGAAACTGGACACAGTACTCCAGGTGAGGCCTGACCATAGCAGAATAGAGCGGAACTACTACCTCCCGTGATCTGGATGCAAGACTTCTGTTAATGCATCCTAAGATTGCATTAGCTTTCTTCACAGCCACATCACACTGCAGGCTCATGTTGAGCTTGTGATCAACTAGAACACCCAGATCCCTTTCACATGTGCTGCTGTCAAGCCAAGTCCCTTCCATTCTATATCTGTGCCTATGATTTTTTTTGTACCTAAGTGCAGGACTTTGCACTTATCTCTATTGAAATTCATTTTATTTGCCTCAGCCCACTGCTCCAGCCTATCTAGATCATTTTGAATCCTGACTCTGTCTTCTTCAGAATTAGCAATCCCACCCAGCTGTCTTCGCAGTCAGGTCAGTCTCATGTCCTTCTGTCCACTGAGGCAAAAGAAGTTCAGGACTGCCGAGAGGAAAGGTGCAGGAGAGGGCAGGGCTCAATCCTCCGTATACCTTTTCCTAGTTTAAATTCCAGCCTCTCTTCCAGTGTGACTGGCGTGGATCAGGGCTGACCTAGACACACAACTAATGAAGGCGTAGAATTCTGAAATGCGCACCCTTCAGTTTGCAAATACATTCTCTGCTTCCCTACATGTACAAACAATTATAGCAAAAAGAAATCTTTTAATCATGCTACCTTCCTGCAGTCCCAGCTTTTTGATGTGCAGGGAGGGTTTAACACAAAGGGGGCATGAAAAACATGCAGCACACGCACACACACACCCCAGCATCAGAACAGCCCATTCTGTCATCTCAGGAGCACCACTTGTTCTGCTGCACCTGGCCAAAGACCAGGTCGGGTTTATACAAACATGTAAGAGAAGGAGGCAGTAAAATGCGCAGCTACTAGAATGAACTGCACTGTGTTGCCCCACCAGTAGAGGATCACATTTTGAAATGCTCCCCCTGGGTTAACTGGAAAACCAGCTCTTTGCAGGAAGCGGTGTCATTTATCACCTGCAGTCAGACACAGCAGTGGTACAGTCCATTCTGCCACTACATACATGAAGGGGCCATATGCTGAATCAGACCATTGGTTCATCAAGGTCAGGACTGTTTACATAGACCAGCAGTGGCTCTCCAGGGTCTTTGAGTAGAGAGGGGTCTTCCATGTCACTACTACCTGATCCTTTTAATTGCAGGTGGCAGGGACTGAACCTGGGACCTTCTGCGTGCCAAGCAGATGTTTTACCACTGAGCCACATCTCCCGTCCCTCTGTCTGCCACAGTCATGTCTAGTTTGGCTGTGGCAGATTCTCCAGATCTTGCCTTCTCTCCTAACAGCTACTAAACTGTCCCCACCTTTAAAGAATTCATATAAACCAAGACGGTGAGAGAGGGAAACGTATTCCACAAATCCTGGGACAGGAAATTGGCAAAGTGAATGGGATGACTTCAGGAATACTTTAGAACTGTGTTATCTATAATATGACCTGAGTACCTTCTGTGTTTTTGTGGGACATTATTTGGATCTGAACTAAACTCAGTGTCATCCAACTTCCTCCGTACAACTGTAGAGTTCTGTGGCTGGTGTGAACAGGGAAAGGCATTCATTTGAAAAAAAAAATCCTAATGTCCACAAGTTAAACACATACATTTCATAAAACGAACTGGTGTGTCTGTAAAATTAACATAATTTCAAAGCATTTTCGAATACAGTGTAAAAAAAGATGGGGGTTATTTAAGGAACTTGGTAGGATGGATTCCCATGTATATCCCCCCCCCAAAAAAAAACCCACTAAGCACTCAGTGACATGTGCTGAAAGTGTGAACTAACTCCATGGAAATACAATCCTAGAGGGGATGTAAAGTGACAGAAAAATTGGTTTTGATCTGCAGTGACTTATTCACACATGCAAATAGCCTCTTAATGCTGCATCCTTCAAAGAGTGAAAATGCACACGTGCGAAGTGACCCTTGGGACTCATATAACCACGCAAACCTAATCCAAGTGACAGATATCCTTCTAAGCCCACTGACTTAATGGACTTAGACAGGTGTGGGACTACATTATACGGCTGAGTACCCACATCACTGGTTGCTTCGTCAAAATCCTTTACCTTCCTGGCTTGTTTTATCCACAGAGCAAAACCTAGTGAATGATCACAATAGTGCAGCAGTATCACAATCTCCAATAGATGTGTAGCTTCATCCTTATAGCGAAATTCAAATATACTATGATAGAACATGTCTCATGTTCAGATGTCTCTATTTCTTTGGATTCGGTTTAATAAAGTTTTTAAAAAGATACTTTCTCATGAGCTGAAAAGATACCACTACTGTTGAAGTAGCCTTCAAGCATTTGCACCCCCAGTGCCGCTGACATTTTACAAACTGAATGCCATGGGGGAAAACAAAGATCACTTTCTGCTGCCGGAAACATTAAAAATGTTTCCCTTGCCTCGTCTACTGCATTATCACTGCAAGAGCAAGACAGTTTGGGAAAGCAAAAGTAATTTCTCTGAGTGTGTACTGAGAACATTTCTCATTTGAAGTTTTTAGGAAAGCATTTGGGGGAACAGATGCGAGGAATGTTAGGGCACCCAACAGATGGGCCCAAAAAGGCATTCAGATTCTTAGCACTCCTTAAATAACAAGAGCTACCATGGGGTTATGTTGAGAATGTGATATTTGAACCAGGCAGTGCCCAATTCTATGGTGTTTTTAAAAACTTGGTCTTATTATAGGTCTGAGAGTCTTTGCAAGAGTAGCATTTGTGCTGTATATATATTTTTTTAATGTTTGATCATTGGTGGCCACCTGTAAGATGACAGCTGCTTTAAAACATTTACATTTTGAAATGAAATAAATAAATCTCACCATAGCCCAAATGGCACTTGCTGTCTATGCACCCTCAGCCTCCCTGTCTCTTCTTGTGGCCTGCCTTACAGAAATGTTGTAGCAAGAAAATACATGAAAAGCATTCTGGAAACTGGAAGTGTCTCCTGTAAGTCCTGTCGAGGAGCGATAACATTCTGGGTTTTGCATGCATTTGCTTGAAAAGAGAAAGACTCCTACATAAATTTGACTGTTATAATTTCATCTCTCATAATGCAAAATATTTCTCTAGGGTAACCATATTAAGTACTGAAGGATTAAGTTCAGCCTGCTCATGTGCTAAGTGTGAAAACTATGGTTTGTTCATTCATTACATTCCCAGTATGACCTCCCCCCTTCACAGTGAGCAAATTGCTACTCTCTGCAAATATCCACTTCTGCCTGTAACATTTTCCTCATGTTCTTCCTTCAAGCAGCTCAGGGTGACTCCTCTCCCCTCCTACGTTTTATCCACACAACAGCCCTGTGAGGTAGGCTAAACCAAGAGAAGGTGACTTTCCCAAGGTCATCCGTAGAGCTTCATGGCTGAGTGAGGATTTGAGGGATTCTCTGTTTGTGAAGCCGCTGAGACTGAGGTCCTATGCAGCAATTCCAGTCTTTGCCCATTGAATTCAGTGGGTATAGATTGGAGTAACTCTGCACAGGGTTACAGTGAAAGACAGTAAGGAATGCTGGGGAAGACTGCATGGTCACCAGCTACTTTTACTGTGGACAGTCTGTACTTTTCTTGATTGCATCACGCCCTGTCCTTCCTCCTTTACACGGACCTGTGACCCTGTTTGCATAACCTCTTGTGCGTTTGTGTGTGGTCTACTAACTGAGGGTTTAGCCTGAGCATCTGACAGTGGACAAGAGTTCATTCAGGCTTATGCCAGAATTAAAAAAACAAAACAAAAAACTTTAGTTTTAAAGGTGCCCTCAACACTCCTGGTTTGACTTTGCAGACTTTTGATTATTATTTTAAGCACAGCTGCTTTTTCCTCTGTGGCTGTGATCACACACTCAATAATCCTCTTTCAGTCCACTTTACAACTGGATTTCTACTGTGTGAACTGGAAAAATCCAGTTTGAAAGAGCATTGAAAGTGGATTATTTAGCGTGTGTGATCGTAGCCCAGGTGTAAAAAGTGCTGTTCTACCAAAAATTGGGTAGAAGGAACATGAGAGGAAACAGCCACTTCTTAGCATTTTCTCCAATCCTCCAGGGAAAAATTAAATTAAATTATCATATGGCATTGTGTATAATATGTAGATCCTAAGATTGTCTGGCAGCCTGAAGTTCTAGCTCTTTTTTAGTGGCAAGTGAGACTTGTTTTTTGGGCTGAGAGAGCTCAGAAAGAGCTGGTCCAAGGTCACCCAGCTGGCTTCATGTGGAGGAGTGCAGAATCGAACTCGGTTCTCCAGATTAGATTAGAGTTTGTCACTCTTAACCACTACACCACGCATGCATGCATAACTGAATTATCCGTGCAAGGTTTATTTACTAGCTAGAGACCCTTCCAGTCTGATGTGTTTCCTAACCCCGACTCCCTTCTTTACATACCTGGCCCAGATTCAAACCCACCAATCGATATTGAAGCTCACTGGATTACTATAGGCCAGCAGCTCCCTCTGCTCTGAACCTGGCCTGCTACACAGGGTTGTTGTGACGATAAACAGCAGGAAGGGGGAACTGTGTGTGCTACCCTGAGTTCCTGGAGAAAAGAAGCAATAAAAATGTAGTAAACTCCCCCATGCATCGCTGAGGCAGAATTAACACATTGTCATCGTCCCTTACAGGGCATTATGAGGGTAATGAGAACCTAACTTGCCCTTCTTGGCATGGCCTTGTCTTGGTCACACAAGAGTATGATGAGATATTTCAAACTTCACTGGGTTTTTTTTCTTCTGCCGTGCTCCTGTTGCGACACGGCATCTCCAGACCTTGTTTCAGGACTGTCCCAGTCACATCTTTATAGCATCTTTGCTTGTTACACTCATGTTGTTTTTATATTTCTTCTCAGGTTGACATTTCCCAAAGATGGCAGCCATTGGCTTAATCTCGTCCTGCACTCGTCCCTTGGGGCCTTTGCTTAGGCCAGGAGTTCCCAAGATGAGCCCATCCCAGTTGCACACCACTGCCGGCTGTGCTTCCAAGGATTACTACGAAGCGCTCGTGCTGGGCGGAGGGACCGGGGGGATCACCATGAGCGCCCGCATGAAGCGGAAAGTGGGAGCGGGAAACGTGGCTGTTGTAGAACCACAAGAGGTATAAACGTGGGTTTATTATTTCCATTTATTATGGGAGGTCAGGCAGAAAAGAGAATTCCTGCTCCAAATGCATAGCAGCTTTACTCACAAAGGACAAAATATGGCAGGTTTTAGGTCAAAGGTCAGTCACACACAAAGGGTGATTCTGCATCGGCTTTTCCCTCCATTGTTTTACCAGACCCACGCTGGAACAGAAATTCCCCTCTGCATTGCATGCTGCTTTCACTTTCATTGATCATTGGATTTTAAGGTACCCTCTACACTGCCTGCTGCTTTCACTTTCTTTGATCATCAGGTTTTATGGATGTTCAGGGGTGACTTCGCAGTAAGTACAGGGTTCCCCCGGAGTGTTTAAATGTGGTAAAGCAATGGAGGGAAAAGCCAATGCAGAATCGCCCAAAGAGCAAAATGTCCTAAAGCAGAGGTGTCAAAATCATTCGTTACAAGGGCCGGATCTGACATACATGTCGCTTTGTCAGGATGAGCCTTGTGTGCCATACAGTGTAATGGTAGGTAACAGAAGCATAAACTGTATAAAGGGCAGCAGCTGGAAGCTCCGCGTTGCTGTATTCTTACAGCAAGACCCCATGGCTGGTAAGGGGATGCAAAGGAAAATGCATCTGGGCAGACTAGAGAGCCAGCCGTGCAGCGCTGGGCAGATGCTTGTTACACTTTGCTTGAGTGCTGCAGACAAGATTGTTCCACTACGCTGAAGCCACAATCAGAGCGGCTCCACACACTCCTCCCCCAGTCTCCTGTTCCCTCCCTTGCACTGGTTGCTTGTGGGCCATGTAAGAGCCCCGGACTAAAGGGTGTCTGCTCTCGCCACCAGGGTGAGATTGGATTGCTGCTGACCCACCTATGGACTGTAGCCACTCTGAGGCCCAACAGGGGAGAAAAGTGGGATGTAGATAAATAAATACAGGTAACCTTTTATATCTTTCATTGTGGCATCTAGCAATGTAACACCCTTGTCAGGCTGCGTTTAGAACAGAGATTATGTTTGCCCCCATTCTAAAGCAGTCATCACTAGGTGGTCAGCAATGACAACTGCTGTAAACTGGGTCCAATTATTTATTTATCTAGCTCAGCAATTTCGGTTTCTTCTACTGGAAAACATTTTGGAGAACTGCAGTTGTAATCCCAAGGAGAGTAAGTGTTCATAGTATGGCACTGTTGATCCTTTCAAGCATCGGGCTCTGGCCGTTCCTTGAGAATACCAATTTCCCCCAAGCGACCTCCTTAGCTGATATTTGTGATTGTTTTCCTAAGAAGCAATGCATGATAAAAAAACCAAGGTTGACAAGTACTAACTATTATGTACTGAATGTGAATTGCTGCTATCTATTCACATGTTAAGCTTGAGTCAGAATGTGGCTCTTCAGATGTCACATTGCTATTGGTCGGTTTCTGCGAAACCTTTGTAAATACCCAATCACTATGTGAGAATGTATCAGAGAGGGAACGGTCCTGATTGGCCTTTATCCCTGCATTGTTATTGGTTCCTATCTGACAATGGGTGTGGCTTTGACAGCTCGGGAGAGTTTAAAAGAAGGAGCTGTGTGCTCCACTGTTTTGTGGGTGTTCGTTTGTGTGTTCTGAGTTGGAGTTGCTGTTACCAATAAAGCTGAATCACTTGCTGAAATCACTTTGTTGTTAAGTTGTCCATACTTAACACTAACGGTAATTGCTGTGCTGGTTAACTCTAGGTGAACATCTCCTAGAAATTATGGTTAGTCTTTCTATAGGAACGGTTTGTTCTGTCCATTTGGGGAAAAATTTCATGCCCCATTTTACTGGAAATGGTACTAGAGAAAATGAGAATTTGGGAGGGGGGATTTCCCAGTATTCATTGCTGTAGGGAGAAAAGCAACAGATGACAAGAAGTGATCACTTGTGCAAAGAATGGTTCTAACTTAAGCTCATGTGTGTTGTGAATCAGATTGGCCCATGCCTGGTCTTCCAAAGAGAATTGGGAGTATAGGTATGATCCAAAATCTCAAGCCACTGTATTGAGCTTATTTGCTCAATGAAAAATTCTGGGTCTGGACCAAAAAACTGCACAGTGAAGTTCCCAAGCTTGGTTTGCCCCGACACAAACAGCTGGCTGAGATGAGTCCAGTGTTTCCTCTAAGTTGAGTTAGTGTGAGCTAGCTCACAATTTTTTAGCCTCTGGCTCACACGTTTTTGTCTTAGCTCAGGAAGGATGACTCCAGAGCAGACTAATTCATGCAGTAGCCAAATCGCTCGCTCACAACTTTAATGCCAGCAGCTCATAAAGCAGAATTTTTGCTCACAAGACTCCACAGCTTAGAGGGAGCATTGGATGAGTCTGCACATCAGCTGCACGGCGGGTATAGTCATTTTCCCATTGTTGTCCCCCTCTGCTTTGTAACTCCAGATCTCCCTCCCTGGGTCTTCAGACTTGTCTGTTTCAGGAGGCCTTTCTGGTATGATCTGGTTCATTCTGCTGGGCTTGTGTTATATCTGGGCTGTTGTTTTCCTGTTGCTTTTATGGTGAGTTTTTGTTTTTACTTGTATCTTTCAGAAACACTATTATCAACCACTGTGGACTTTGGTTGGGGCAGGGGCAAAGCAGTTAGCAACATCTTCACGCACGACAGCAAGCGTAATTCCTCCTGGTGTCAAGTGGATCCAGTCCCGAGTTCAAAAGCTGGAGCCAGACAAGAACTGTGTGTACTTGGAGAACAACCAAAAGGTAACTCCTGTTTTAAAAAATTGCCAGCTATGCTCGTTCTTGAACATCTTTTAAATAGAGAAACAAAGGGCCAGATCCAAAGGTGTCTTTGCACAGGTAGTGGGGTTCCAGCTTCAACTGCAGGCCCCTCCCAGGACATTTGATGCAGCCCAAGGATCCCCCGACCCTCTCAATCAGAAGTAGCTCTTGTGTGACAGTTGTTCCACAGGGCTTTGTGCCAATGAATCTCTGCATGATCTGTGAATACTAGTCATTTTTTAAAAAATTGTCTTTACTGTTTTTGCAACCAGAGTCATAAACAGCAAAGTCCTCATTTTTTAAAAAAGCAATGCAAAATAAGCCCCATGGTTAGAAAGGCCTGGTTTGGAGAACACTGAGCTGTCCATTCTGCAATGCTAAAAATTTAAATTCAGAACGGAGCCACTCACACTAGTGACTGGTTCTGGTAAAACAGCTTTTCAGCCTAGAATCATACCTGGAAATATTGTTTTGCACTTTCAGTTTTCTAGATGCAGTAGTAGTAGTATTTATTTATTTATTACTGCATCTAGCCAACATAACCATAACATGTTAGGATACAGTTTTTAAAATGTGGGTAAAATGCAGTAGTGTATATATATTAGACCGTAAAAATATTTGACAAATCCAGTAAGAAATATAAAAGGCAAATACAATTTTATAAATTTAGCCACACCTTTCTAATACAATAGCATGCCGCCCAAAATTTAGCCACAGATTCAGTAATTATCCAATTTTCATCGGATAACAGTCAGTTACAACACTCCCAGTCTGTCTGGCCCGATGTTTCTTTTACAAAAGTTGTAATATATTTGTCTTGGATTTTATTGTACCAGTTGCATTTAAGCATCATATGTTTGATGGTTTCTGCTTCCCCAGAATCACACTGGCAGAGCCCCTGGTCAAATGGGACCCTTCTATATCTACCCTCAAGCACTGCGGAAGGGAGAGCCTCACATCTAGCTAACATAAAGGCTTTCCTAAACTTATAGGTTTCTAAATGTGATAAGTAGTCCATAGGGACCGGGCGGTATCTAATTTGCACAGGTACTCTAAAGTTGGGATATTTACCAAGATCTGCCTGCCTCTCCACATCCATTATTCTCTGTTCAAGAGCAAACTTTGCCTGATCCCAGCGCATGGCCAGAGTCTCTTGGAGAGAGAAACCAAGAACATGTAGTTTGTTATGAACTGGTTTAACCATTTTAATTGAAAATTGTCCAACAAGAGCAAATGAGTTAGCCCCATTGGCTGGAAATTTATTTTAAGCCAATACTGAAGTGAGCTCAGAATAATTTTGGCTTCCATTTTCAGAGTGCCCATTTCTAGTTGTAATAATGCATTCGCAGGCATCCCAGGACCTGTAGAACCGCTCTGAAAAATTTGGTCTGGACTCTCTCAAGGGAAGCGAAGCTAGAAGCTGAAGGTCCAGTGAAGGTGCCATAAAGCATCTGTGCAACCGCCTTTGCCTGAAAGAGTTTTTGGGCCGCTGGAACGTAATGTGTCCCCTTTGTACAATAAAATTTAAGAATGCCATTCACAGTTCTTTCACCTTGAGTTGCTACATGTTGTAAATGAGCTTCTTGGCGCCTGTACATTGGAGGACCATACCTGAATACTTAAAGCAGGAAACCTGCTCAAGGGAATGTCCATTGACGGTCCAAATCCTTTTCTTTTGTCTTGTTCCAAAAGCCATGGCTTTGATCTTTTGATAATTTATTTCCAGTTCCTTCTTTATGCAGAAATCTGCAAATCTCTTGAGAGTTCTTCTAAGGCCAACAGGTGTTGGGTATGGCATTGTTGGAAGCCAGGGCCAATGTAAGAATCCTCTCCTATTGGAGGAAGTGTCAGGAACGACCCCAGGATATTTTAGGTGTCCAAAGCTTTGGATTGTTGTTGAAATCCTCCAAAAGTGCAGGCGAATATCTGTCCTCTGTTCTAGAGAAATACTCAATTCCGGATGACCTTTGGGGCCCAGTGGACAGTGTAAATCAAAAGTCCAAACTGAAGGATTGGGTATTTAATAAGGACGGCCTTTTGAACCTCCAAGCAGTAGCAAGTTGCCGCACGGCTCCCTTGGTTAAGATCTTTAAAAGAGATCACTGTAGGACAGAATATTTGGAGAAATTAACAAACCTTGACCTAAGAAGGGCATTTACTGCCCTAAGGTTCCATGCCATCCCCTCAATGGTTTGTATAGGTCGTTTTATGGATATTCCTGTCGCATTAAGAATCTGTCAATGTGGTTTGGGCGAAGTGGACAATATTGAACACTATCTACTGAGATGCTCATGGCACGAATCACTCAGGCAGAGATTTATCCACCCTATTTTACCCTTGCATAACGGTTGTTCAGAACAGGAGCTGAGTGTTTTTATCCTTTCTGACTCTGATGCCCATGTCACCAGCAAATTGGCCCTGTTTGCTTTGGTGGCAAGAAAGTTAAGATTAAGGTTAGGACTTAACGTAAGCTACTGATTGGTTATCTCATTGTGCATAAGATTTGTGTATTTATTCTGTTTTGTTATGACCAATGGCTTATACAATAAACTAAACTTACCTTAAACAGGTGTTCTAGCTAAAAGGATGACGGCATCTGCATATAGCAGGATAGAAATATGGCATTGATGTAGTTTTGGGGGTGTAAGCTAGGTGAATTCAGATAACTTACAATATCATTTATGTAAAAATTAAACAAAAAAGGGGCCAGTAAACAACCTTGTCTAACTCCCCTATAGGCATTGATAAGTTCTGATAAATTTCCCTTCCTATTTAGCCTAACCTTCAAGCGGGTGTTGTCATGCAGAGCACGTAATAGCGTGAACAACCTCCTATCCATTGAAGAGGATTCTAAGTGGGCCCACAATTTTGTTCTTGAGATGGAATCAAAAGCCGCCTTCAGATTGACAAAAGTGGCAGATAACAAAGTTGGTAATTGGCGGGCTCATCTCTTCTCCCTTTTTTAAATAGGGGGACCACTATTACCGTACCCCATTCTGGGGGAATGAGGCCTGAAGAATCTATGAAAGTAAACAAAGCTGCAAGAAAGGGTGCCCACCAATTGATATTTTCTTTAAAAAATTCAGGTGGCAATCCATCCAACCCAGGAGCCTTACCTGATTGCAATTGGGCAATATGAGATCTGATTTCCTCTTTGGAATCAGGCGGCCAAGGGGGCAGACCTTTGAAATCTCCAGGTGCAACTGGAGAGGGAGAAGTTTTCTAGATGTTTCATATACCTCACCGCATTATAATCCTTACAGCAAACCTGTAGGGTAGGCCGGTCCTGTTATCCCCATATTGCAGACTGGGGGATGGTTGACACCAAGTGGCTTCTCTGAAACTGCCGAGCAAGTTCAGGGCAGAGGAGAGATTTGAACTGGGAGCTGCCAAATCACAGCTGATACTCTTAGTTATCATGCCACACCAGCTGTGTGTGTTTATCAATGTACATAAATGTCCCTTTATATATTGATACTTAATGTTCCAACTGATGTCTTATGTTACAGATCTCTTACAAGTATTTGATCATTGCTCTTGGGCTCCAGCTGCACTATGAAAAGGTATCTTTCTTTTGAAGCTCTTCTCTCCTTAGGAGTATAAACTCTGGCCAGGACTAAAACATCTAGAGGCTACTCAGGGTTTGGGGGCATTCCCAGAGAGATGTTTGGGAGCTTTCCCCCCTTTAAACAGCAGGCACGTACCGCCCACCCAGTGTTTTGAGTACACAGACCTAAAGTCCTCTTGGGCACATGGAAGTAGCTTTGTGGTTCTACGGACCCCAGCCGCCATCCACAAGGACATTTTAAGGTGTTAGTTTTGCCATTTCTCTGAACTGAGTAATGCACAACTTCCCTGAATTGTGCAAATTTCTACCAGTGGTTACTTTAAAACTCCCTGGCTGACGTTCTGCTTGCCCCTACCGTTGGAATTATGGGGAGGGGCAAAGGGTGGGAGGAGCTTCTTGGTTGCAGCACTGTGATTATGGGATGCACTCCCAAGCAAAATGCCCCCTGGTCTTTCACCAGAAGGGAACACCTTTTTTAAAAAAGATTTGTAAGCATCACAAAAGGCTGCTGCACTTAACTGTTGCTGCTGATGGTTTTAATTGCATTTTGAATACTAAATTAATGTTGGTGTAGTGGTTAAGTGCGCGGACCCTAGTCTGGGAGAACTGGGTTTGATTCCCCACTCCTCCACTTGCACCTGCTGGATGACCTTGGGCAAGCCATAGTTCTGGCACAGCTGTTATTGAAAAAGAGCAGTTTCTATCAAGAGCTCTCTCAGCCCCACCTACCTCACAGGATGTCTGTTGTGGGGAGGAGAGGGGAAAGGAGTTTGTAAGCCACTCTGAGACACTTTTGGGTAGTGAAGGGCGGGGTATAAATTCAACCTCTTCCTCTTCTTCTTTTTCTCATCTGTTCATCAGTTTTACATGTGAATTTTATAATAGCTGCATTGTTTTACATTTATTGTGACACCCCCTTTCCAAAGATCCTCATTAGGAGGAAAGGGTAGGATAGAAAGGTTTCTAAAAACTAGACGCTGGTGCTACTGCACCATCAGCACAGCAGCATAGCCTGAGACTGAACAGGTTGCAGGATTCCATAGAGGTATTCTGTCCCACAGGCTGGGGGACAAAATTGCTGTTTGGATGGATACAGCACAAACCTTATGTAGGGCACCACGTGCAACTACTGTAAACATGTTTGGATGTTCCTCGGTTCTTACGGGTTGCCAAGGACTGCAATCCGACACTGAGTCAATGAGTTTAAGAGTGGCCCTTGTATACTGGTGCTAGGTGATAAGTCACTGGTTCACAACACACACCATAGTTCTGCATTAGTGCCTGCAAGCAGGTGCTTTGTGTGAAGGATTTGTGTCACATTAAAACCATGTATCAGGCCAATTTACAGGGCCTTTGGGGGCCTCTGGTGATGCATATTAACTTAAATTTCAGGGATGGGATTACTGCTGTACTGAAAGAACTGTGCTTCGAGCCAGGCCCATAGCTACAGTGGGGCATCTGGAGGCCTGGCCCTCTGAATTCCTGCATTATTCCTGCCAAGGCCCCCCAAATTCCTTTCGGCCCAGCCCGCCCCCCCCCCCGACTCTCTGGCAAGATGTGGTGGCTGCCAAACTCCCCCTGTGCTGCTGGGGCTACCGGTTCTCCTTGCCTTCTCCCTTTCCGGTGCTTTCTCTCCCCACCCCCACCCTCATCCTGGTAGCGACCTCCAGAGCGTCTTTTCTGCATTGGGGAAACACGAGCAGGCAGGCTGGCAGCTGGGTAGGTGGAGGGGAGCGCCGGGGAGTGCCAGGGAGGAGGCACAAGATGCCAAAGCTCAAGGCAGGCAGAGGGCACCGAGAAGTCGGTACTTAAATCACCGTAAATCAAATTAGCCTGTGCCCCAGTGCCCCCAAGGAATTAAAATGCCCCCTGACTTAGAAATTCCTGGCTATGGGCCTGCTTCAAGAATTGCATACAGGGTCGGTATACATGTATAAGTTGTTAGGATTGGATTTGGAAGCACCACTGGAAGAATACTAAGCAATTTCATTTTTCCTCCTATGGATATTTGACCCATAGAGGCAACATAATGACATGACATTGTAGGTAGTTACAGAGGTGGTCTTTTGCTTAAAATAATAATAATAAGAGATTGGATTTATACGCCGCCCTTCAATCCGAGTCTCAGTGGGGCTGAGAGAGCTCTTTCCAGAACTGTCCTTGAGAGAACAGCTGTGCCACAACTATGGCTTGCCCAAGGACATCCAGCAGCTGCAAGTGGAGGCGTGGGGAATCAAACCTGATTCTCCCAGATTAGAGTCCGTGTACTTAACCACTGCACCAAACTGGCTCGAATTTAAATTATACGTTTGGGATGAATGTAGATCTGGGCTGCGTGCATGATTGTTACAGAAGATGAATCAGATCCTGTATACAGATCCATTGAAAATGAGGCAGATCCAATATACAGCATGAAGACAGACATAATCTTTACTGCCCCTGTGCTCAAATTATTATATCCAGCATAGCTAATTTTGTTCTGTTACAGATCAAAGGCTTGCCTGAAGGTTTTAAATACCCTAAAATAGGTTCCAATTATTCCGTTCACACAGTAGAGAAAACATGGAAAGCGCTGCAAGACTTCGAGGACGGAAATGCCATTTTTACCTTTCCAAACACTCCGGTGAAATGTGCAGGCGCACCTCAAAAGATCATGTACCTGTCAGAGGCATACTTCAGAAAGGTACGGACCAGCCACAAATGGAGGCATCATCGATTAATGCATTTGTGGTGTTACCTGAACAGACATTTTTTTTAAATAGTTGAGTTTTTAAAAAGCTGTATCTTCAGCTGTACCAGCATAAATGGTTGCAACATTCCATCTGTTCACACAAGCTTTTAGCTGTTGTGGTGGGATTTTGTGATTTCTCTCTTCCCCTTGTTTAAGCTGTTATGCAACTTCGTCTTTATTCTTTTATGGGCCTGGTGAACAAAAGGTTTGAATGTTGACAGATAACCTATCCTGAACTTCGAAGGTCTCAATAATAAGTCTGTGTGCCTACGTCAATCCTAGTAGAGGTGATAATCTTTAGTTAAGTAATCTGGGGAGCAGCACAGGCGGAGAGACCATTTACATTCCAGAGCAAATCTGAAGAGATCAGTATGGGACACCACTGAAGCAAGAGAAATGTTCACCATCTGCTGTTTCCCCCCATCAAATGATTCTTGGATGAGTACACAAAATGTTGGGAAAGGCTCATTTACTTGGTGTTTGGCTTGCGTCTGCCACCCTGAATACTGTCCTCATGAAAGATTGTCCCACAAAATGAGACAAGTCCATTCACCCATAGGTCACCTGTTTGTCTGGGCCTACCTTGGCTCTAAACGTAGAACCCGTCACTCCCAATTCTTTAGTTCAAGATTGGTCTCAAGCAGCTGCTTTTTCAGTAGCCTGATATCCGCTGTAGGTTAGGCTGAAGTAAGGTCCTGTTGGCTATGGATCAGTTTTATATCGTAATGTGACAGACTGGTAGTTAAAACAGATCCATCAGCAACTCTTGCCTTTATCTGGAAAGCCCAGGCTGGCCTGATCTCGTCAGATCTTGGAAGCTGAGCAAGGTCAGCCCTGGTCAGTATTTGGATGGGAGACCACCAAGGAATACCAGGGCGGTGATGCAGAGGCAGGCCATGGCAAACCACCTCTGAACATACCATGCCTTGGAAACCCTACAGGGTCTTCATAAGTCTGCTGTGACTTGATTACATTTTCTATCATCAGGCAGCTCTTGAATGTCAACATACTTAATGGATGATTTGGCTCTTATAATAATGCTGTGTCTACTGCACCTAGTTCTTATAAGCCTAAGGCACACGTAAACAAAACCAGCAGCCCTTTAAACCATTTTTTTGCAGGTTAGGGTTATCTTTTTTCCCCTTCCACCCCCCAGATTGGGAAACGATCCAAAGCCAACATAATCTTCAACACGTCGCTTGGAGTAATATTTGGTGTGCAGAAGTATGCCGATGCTCTGCTTGAGCTAATCAAATCAAGGAACATTACAGTTAACTACCGAAACAACCTTATAGAGGTTCGAGCCGATAAACAAGAAGCAGTCTTTGAGGACTTGGACAACCCTGGAGCAACAAAAGTATATCAGGTGAGCAAATGTGATCATTCCGGTGCTTCTGTTTGTAAGTGTGGTAAGACCTTGACATCTTCCCGCGCATGGTGTGACAGAATATGCTTGTGTTCTCTCATCTTAAGAAACAGTACACAGTAGTCAATATGTTAGATAGGAGAATCTCTGATTTGTACCCTACTGGGTGTCAGGCTGCTGTGCATTTTACTGCGCGCCTGCCATGGGGGAGGGGGGTTTCCCTTCCCTTTGATGTAACAGCGACTTGCCAAATGGTAGAGCCAAATGTCCAGCGCCTGCTGTGGTTATTATTCTACATTTTGTATACAGGGGCTACGTGCTAGGGAGGGCATAGGCAATGGCTAGGTTAAGTGGGGGGTTGCTTGACTGTTAAACGTAGCGGGGAAATACAAGGGGGTGATTGGGTCTTGGGTTTTATTACTCCTATTTGAAACGGATATATCTGTAACCTTAACACGGTCGTCCTTAGCTCTAACAAAGGATTTGTGCAGGGGGTATCTATCACTGATCTCAAGAAAGTTAGCTTCTATCAAACTGGCTGGCATTGAGAACTGATTTAACCGCGACTCTGACACTGGGATGGCCAGCTAGTATAGGCCACATCAATTCTTTGTCCACACCACCACTCCCTTTGCCAGGGTGAAAGCACAAGACACTTCTTTGCATCTGTGAGGCAGCCCCCTGATCTTCTGGGAAGAGTGGCTGTGTTCTGCTGCCAGTTTGATACAAGGAGATGATATCACGGGGGGCGGAGCCTTTACATTTGATGGATGGAACAAGACGTGTGATGATCGAGTCCTTGTTTCCAAGAGAGACTCATGTAGACTTGACCAAGAGTGCCATATACTACTTTTGGTCTGGGAAATGCCCCCCTGTTCATGAAGTGAGAGGCAAGTCTGCAGAAACTCTTGCCACAGGATCTAGCTGTTTTGCTGCAGACCAGCACGGCTATCTTATCTGCAATACACTGTTTCCTGATAGAGACACCAGTGTGAAAGAAATACGAAGTGTCCCTCACCTTGAAAGTTCTTCCTCTTGAGTAGAGCGCTTGGGGTAGGAAGACTTACCTGTGCCGCCCCGCTGCACCACCACTGTGATGTCAACTTAGGTGGTGCGGTGAGATGGCCCTTGGAAGAAGATCAGAAGAGTCAGCAATATTAGGGGAGTATCGCTGGAACAACATTGGGAACTGTGCTGGTTGCAGAGTGTGGAAGATCTTTGGACCCCATCTTGGTTTCAATAACAACTGTATTCGAGCACCGATATTTTAATGTTAATGGATGGAGTATCTTATTTGGATTTAATTGTTTTAGCATGGCATATGCCTCGTTAGCCGCCCTGAGCCTACAGGGAGGGCGGGATATTAATATGAAAAATAAATAAAATTTATGGCTGATGAGGGGGCACCTTAGAGAGAACCTAGTCCCTCAGACTAGGTCAGCCATCACTGAACCACAGCAGTGGTCTTCAACCTTTCCTGACTCAGGGCCCATCTTTAAGTCCCAGGCGACAGCATGTGACCCACTGAGAAGCAAGCTCCTCGGTCACATGACAGGAAGAGAAACCGCTAGTGTTATGACCTCATCAGTGTCAATAACAAGAGGGCAGAAACACCACCCAGCCACTGGTTCCCAAAGTGGGCAATACCACCCCCTGGGGGGCGCTGGAACGATCCAGGTGCAGATCCACAAACTGCATCTTTTTGTCCACTTCTTGAAGGTAGATATCCAGGGGGGCGCTGAGTAATTTTTTTTCTGAAAAGGGGGCGGTAGGCCAAATAACTTTGGGAACCTCTGAACCCAAAGTGGTTTATCATAGCAAGTGACAAGACAGTGGTCCGAGGTATGGAAGTATCCACTCTACCATTGAACGACCCAGCCTTGCCCTCTTGTTCCTGTGTACATGTGAAGAAGCAGGAAATATGACACTCTTGTTTTCTACATTCATGCACCAGCAGCTGCCCATTCAAAAAGCACTAATAACAGAGTAATTCCACAGGGGGAGGCTGACCCATAGGCTGAAGACACTGATCCACAAGGTCAGGATACTTGTAAGCCAGGCTTCAACGGCTTTCCTTCTATCCAACCAGTATGGAATGCTGCATGTTACACCACCCATGGGGCCCCCCGATGTACTCCTGAATAGTCCAGTTTCTGACGCTGCTGGCTGGGTTGATGTGAACAAGGAGACGCTGCAACATAAAAAATACCCAAATGTGTTTGGGATTGGAGACTGCACTAACCTCCCTACCTCAAAGACCGCTGCGGCTATAGGTAAATTTAGTCTATTGTAATCAATTACATTTTTGCACAGATGGTACTAGGTTCTGTACCCCAACCTGGATGGCCCAGGCGAGCCCGATCTCATGAGATCTCAGAAGCCAAGCAGGGTCAGCCCTGGTTAGTACTTGGATGGGAGACCACCTGGGAAGGTCAGGGTCATTACAGAGGCAGGCAATGGCCAACCATCCCTGCTCACCTCTTGCCTTGAAAATATCAGTAGGGGTTAGCCTTGAGTCAGAGACTCAGAATCAGTGCTTTGCATGCAGATGGTTGCAGGTGTGATCTGCAGCATCTCCTGTTAAAAAGGATCTGGTAGCAGGGGATGTGAAAGACCTCCACCTGAGACTCTGGAGCCAGTCGGAGTAGACAGCACTCGCCTTGAGAGACTGATAGGTCTGAAATCAGTAAAAGGTAGCGACATGTATTTTGACAGCTTGGTAGTATGAAACAACTGGAGATACGCCCAGAACAAATTAGTTTGGCTCGCTCAGTTTCTTGGGTCTTCTGAGGCCTAATCCTGTTGACTGGGAGTTAATCATGACTAGTCTATGCCCCATTAAGCTCACTGGGTCTTGGTTGCAAATCATTGTTACTTGGATGAGGTGCTGGTTTATTTCTTCCCTTTCATCTTTAATTAGGAGCATAACACACATACCCAATATTGTTGATGACATTCTCATTTTTTAAAAATGAGAAAATAACTTCAAAGCAGCTTTAAACAAATGGTCCTCTTAATTCATGGAGAATCAAGCAATATATGTTAGGAACGTTTTGACATGTGATCTTCTCTGAGGCCAGGCAGTAACCATGCAACATATGTGGGTGGGGTATGTGTGTCATCCTATAAATAGCTCTTGAGGCAGCACTATCTCACAGCTGCCAAATAGACTTTCATTTGGTCAGAGAAGCAGCTGTTTACTGTACCACAAACATGTGCTTGTTAACAGATAACTGTTAAGTGTCTCATGTCCTGCACTTCCAGTCACCCTGTCTGAACTTCAGGCAAAAATATTTCTCATATTTGACCCAAGCAGTCAGAATTGCAAACCAAGAACTTTCATATCTCAGACTGCAATCCTGCAGGCACCTATTTGGCAGTAGAATTCCCCTAGTCAGTGGAAGTCATTTTCAAGTAATGGCCCTACTACAGCTGACTTGTGTGAAATTGCCTTGCCAAAGTGGTTTGGTTAACTTTAGCTGGGTCATAGCCCGTCTGTACAACAGTGACACAAAAGCCACACAAGCCGTCTCCAAGGTCAGGTGACAAGCACTGGTACATTAGCAGGCATAGCATCCTCACACGCACACTTGCTGGCCTATCGGTGCAATTAAGGAAATGCCTGAAACATTTGGGACAGAAAGTGATCTTCTTTCCTTTTGTGCACTTTCTATAAAACAGTTATACAAAATGAACAGAGCTGTGTCTCGAAATATAGTTATAATTTATATAATTATATTATATAAATATAATATAGTTTCAAGACAGCAATATTACAAAGTCAGCAGGAAAATGTTGGTGCTAACATAAACAAACCCTAACTTTTATCTCTGATGTAGCTGCCCAGTCTGGAGTACTTGATAAAACCATTTCTTCCATAATGAAGGGGAAAACTCCAACGAAGAAGGTAACAAGTATTTCTGTGGATTTGTCCTTAAATGGGTAAAAGTGTCATTTGGAACATGGAATTTCCAAACCCAAGGCCTCTGTGTTCTTAACACCAATTCTTCAAGTAGTTGACCTCTTAATGTTTTTTTAAAGGTGCTCTACATTCACTATGCTGCCTTCAAATATTCTTTTAGCAAGGATATATAAGCTTTAAAATAACGTGATGCTTCTTTCTCCTTTTTAAAAATTTGTGCCTCTGTCCAGTTGTGTGATTTATCTCCTATTGAAGACATATAGTGGACACCAGCACAGCAGTACACAAGTTTACTGATCTAAGACATCTCATGATAGAAAGCTAGCATTGTCAAAAGATGTCACAGAAGCACTCATAAATGTAGAGGTGAACTATGATCAGATCAGGCATGGATTTAACTTGCACCCATGTTTATAATAGGGGCTTGTGCCTGTAAGGCAGATTGCTTTTTGGAAGTTAGATCCAGTTGGTCTGAAGCACAACAAAGGTTTAGTCAAAGTATGAGCTTTGGTGTAGTGGTTAAGTGAGCAGACTCTAATCTGGGAGAACCAGGTTTGATTATTCACTCCTCCACTCGCAGCTGCTGGATGACCTTGGGCAATCCATAGTTCTGTCAGAGCTGTTCTTGAAAAAGAGTAGTTTCTGTCAGAGCTCTCTCAGCCCCACCTACCTCAGAGGATGTCTGTTGTGGGGAAGGGAAAGGAGTTTGTAAGCCGTTCTGAGTGAAGGGCGGGGTATAAATCCAATCTCCTCCTCCTCCTTTGTTGGTCTTAAAGGTGTTCTACTTTTTGGAAGCTGATCAGACTCTGGCCAGATATGCCCAAGCTTGGATTTTTAGTACCTAGTAACTGTCTGTAGTGGTCTGGGTTCTGAGTACTGTAACTGTCTGAGCTTGTATGAATTATTTTATATTTTGATGGGACACTTAAATAGAAATAGTATAGGTTTAAAAAATATTTGATAATGAAGCAGATATGCTCCGACTCCTCCAGTTCTAGGGCTGCCAAGCTAGACAGATTGCTGTTGATGTTGTGATGGTTTCTGACTGGTACCTCATGTCCACTGTTAAATATTTTGTAGTACGATGGCTATACATCCTGTCCACTGGTAACAAATTATAACAGAGCAATCCTCGCAGAGTTTGACTACAATGCACAGCCTTTAGAAACATTCCCCATTGACCAGAGCAAGGAACGACTGACCAGTTTTCACATGAAAGCTCACATGATGCCTGTTCTTTACTGGCATGGGCTACTGAAGTAAGTACTTTACGTATATATCCCCCTTAAGCCAACTGCAAATGCTCAGGCTTAGAGGAAAATAAGCTCACAAACGAGGAGTGTTGATAGGGGACTGCATTTAAGAATTCCCTGTGAAGGGATTCGAATAATGAAGCATTAGTACAATAATGAATGAAGCATTAGTACAGTAATGAAGTTTTGTCTATGGTAAAAGTTGACATGAGCTTACTAAAAGTGTATATATAAAACCAACTGCTCCATCTTGCCAGTTTGAAGTAGAATGCTGCACATAGCAGCAAACTTCCATTGTTTGCAGCCACTGAGATTTTACTCCATGATTTTCCATTACAACAGAATTCTAACAAGCTTTTGTTTAATAGCTTATGTGGAGTCAGGCTGCTTGCCTTACTATAAAACCATGTGTATATCCACAGGATTGCTTGTAACCTTGGTCACCATAATACTAAACAGTGTTATATTTTGTTAATTACTAATTAAGAAATAGTTAAATACTATTTAGTTATGGTCTCTTGTCCCTCCTGCACACCTTCGGGGGGAGGGGGGGGATGCTTGATCTACCAACAAATTCCACTATAATAAAAACCAACAAATATTTCACAGTTGTTTTGAGTATTCTAGATATAAAAAAAAAATTCTTCTCCCTGCAGGGGATTCTGGGGAGGTCCTGCTCCAATAAGGAAACTACTACACCTCGGGTTGAAGTAAAATTCATTTTCTCCTGCATCAACAACCAACTAGTCCAGCATATTTTAATAAGCACCACAGCTTTCGGGAAACAGTCTGGAAGATATTCATCTACACTTTCCAAGTAAATAAAATCCAGTTTATCTGCAGGAACCTGTGCTTCAGAGTCATCTCTTAAAATGTCAAGGTTTTTTTTCCAATTCATTTTTTTAAAATTACCAACCATTTAGGCTGTAATCCAGAAGACGTTAAATATTAAGGTCCCTGTACTCACTAGAACTTGCTTTGGAATAAACATGTGCACATCAGATTACAAGGCTACAAAGTAATGGGTTTCTGGGAAAGGAACTGTGTACCACTGCTGGTTCAGACACAAGAAATCATCGTTCAGGACAAGACAGGCAATAGCTGCATGTTTGCCACTTTTTTTTGTCTACCCATGAGTGGTAATACTGAGTTGCTGCTGAGTTGCTGCTGGCGTACTGCACAGGATCTCAGGTTTAAAAGTTACTACAATAAGTAACAGCGTGACCTGGAAAGACTCCAGTTCAAATCTCTGCTCACCGGTGAACTCTGGGTGGCCGTAAGCAACAAGCACAGCCTGTGCCACATTATCCCCTTCAATCACTGGCCTAGTCATGTGCTCCACTTTGTAAAGATGTTAACAAGTAATGCTTGACATTCACACGGTTTGTTTTTCGCACTTCAGTTCTCTGTTCAGTTCTATCCCAATTAAGTACCTGCTTTTATTCTCAATGTAGATGTCCTTTAAGATTGAGGTCTTAAAGCCTCTTGTACAATAATTTCTCGTAACACTGTTTGCTCTTAGTAAGTGGCCAAATGGGTAGGAACTGCCTTTTTCCTGTCGACTAGCTGTAATTAAAACATTCCCCTTTTACAGATCCAAGTGTAAATAAAAGCACTTAATCTCACAGTTTCCCTGCGTGCCACCAGTTACTCAGCCCATCCCCAAGAATGTGTACACAACAACAACCATAACACAAATACAAAGTTAGTTTCAGAGAAGCTTTATAGGTGGTTGAATGCTTTTTAATCAAGGCCACACTGGCAGAGATGTGTCAACAACAGCTTTAACAACTGCAAAATCAGCCATGGCAAAAGGTGCTCCAGCTGCCGGAAGCAGGAGACGGAGTGGTTCAGAGGACTGGGCCTACAGCGTCTTGGTCTTGAAACTGGTCAAGGACGAAGAGGCCTTAGCAGAATGCCACAACCTCCTTCTTCCCTCTGGGGAACCTGGACACTGAGAATCCGTTGCTGGCAGTAAAGAAAAGGAGGAAGCAGTGCCAGCACCTTCTTTGCCTGCCATACCCACTCGAAGAATCTTCACAGAAGCTGGAACTTTACTGCCAAGCCAGGCACGTGTAAAAAAATAAGTTACTGAAAAGATGCATCTTGGACTTCTGAGATGCCACCAGCTGCTTGTCTAGCTCTGCAATGGTAAGAAAACCATTCTGTGAAAGTTCACCAAGGATGCTTATGAGACACATTAAACAGCAGAGGGTTAAACCAGAATTGCACAGACAGGTTGCTGATGTTAAAAAGCTGTTTCAGTTTTTAAAACAGCATGAGGGACTTCACAAAAAGTAGGGGCTACAAAACCCACACTACAAACACCCAAGTACATTAGCCATTAACAAGTATGCAGGAGCTGTAGGCCACCCCTCTAGAATATAGCTCATTTATCTACACTTGCACAAGAAACAGCCTCTTCAGCAGAAGCCTAAGCCTGCAATTGTCTTTCCCATTAGCTTTATATACTACAATGGTGCTTCACTGTTGCTAGTGATTGTCCCAATTATTTCAGGGGGATTTACTTCTGGGCACAAGATGGAGCAGAGACAGCTGCGGAATGATGTGTGTAGGGATTCTTGCTTCCACTATTTCCACTGTTTTCTCTGGAATTACCAGAACTCCAGGAGTCCAAAATATAGGCAGCTAGTGAGCGACTTCCAAACACAATGTTTCAAGTTTCTCCTCTACAGGTAATCAACAAAATAACTATGTCATACATAACACTTACCAGCATTTTCATCAGTTCTTCTAAGCTATTCTGGATGTACCCATACACATGGCTGAAGAGCTCCTCCTTAGATCGTGTTCCATTCAACTGAACTGAAATGCAAGAATTGTTGCTTAAAAAGATCTTTGCTATGTTCAGCACTAGGGATGGGCATGAACCTAAAAAACCTGGTTTGGTTTGAGGTTCAGGGCAGCGCCCGAACCGAGCCAAAAGGCCCCCACTGAACCAAGCTGGTCTAGTGAGTTTGATTCGGGGGGGAAACACCTGGGGAGGAACCTACTGGTGAAATGGCTCGCCCTCCTCCACCACTCAGCTTAAATGGCCTCAAACAACGAAATCAGACAAAAGTCTAGTATATGCTCAGGGAAGGCGCTTTCCCCAAACATTGGTTCGGGGGCTCCGAACCGGTCCAAGTTTGTGCCAAATTTTGGCTTGTGAGCCAGTTCGTGCCCATCTCCATTCAGCACTCTTACTTTCAAATTGATGAAATAAGCTAGTTATTTTTAGGGAGGGTTTTGTGCTAGCCAGCCATGGGTGTCAACATAAAGCTGTGGTTTTTTAACATCTAGCTAACACAAGGGAAGTGGAGCATAACTTTTAAGATTCATGAACCTCTTCTGCCTAAAAAAGGCAAACAGATGCTTTTGATGCTCCTTTGTATCATCACTTTGAGCGTCCTAGGAGCAAGGGGCTGAAGATTGTGCAGCTGCATTCTTGGATGCAATGAGGGGGGGAAATGCCTCCCAGCAAGATCTTCGACAACAACAACAACAAGACAGAGCTGCATGCTCTGACACGGGGGCATGCCATATATTCTCCAAATCAGAAGCAGGTAACAGAACACATGGCTGAGCACAAGGTCCTTCACACTCTGTGGCTTTAGAATTCCATGCCTCTACATTGGCAAGGGATGACAGAGCAAACAGGTTTTTTTGGGGGTAGGGATAAATACTTGAAAATATTTAGCTACCTAGAAAGTTTACATGCTGCCTTTCTACCCATATCAATAATAAAGGGCAGCTAAGAAACCTAATTTAATATGAATTTAAAAAGCAGACAATCCACACTGAAGAATTACCTGCACTATTGGGCTGTTAATTTAAATCTGCGCTATTCAAACATATAAATAGACAATTATGAAGGCCCATTGACTAGCAATGCTTACAGTGCTTCAGTAACAGCTTTAGTGACACATTTCTGACAGAGATCATATTTTAAATTAACAAGCAAGCGAGCTCCTTTTACCCAATTCACTTACCTACATCAACCTGAAGATCTTCCATTACCTTCTTATGTTTGACATACATGGGCCAGACGTGACCATCAAATAATCCGGGTGGATCTGGGACAGTGTAATTCCTTGAACTAGATGTTTTTGAAGGGAAGAGAATCTCAATTTAATCTTTAGTTTCCAGCAAATTAACCACAGGCTCACATCAAGTTCATCAGCAGAGCAGAAAATAAACATCCAGACTAGGGAACACCTCTTGCACCCCCTGAAGAGAAGCACATGTCTAAGACATGGGTAGACCCAAATTGCTCGGGGGGGGGTGCAGCTGTGAACATGCTGGCAAACAAAACTGGCTGGAGGGGAGGCAGGAGAGGACTTGCCTTGAACTTGACTGGGAGCTGTGCAGGTCTGGGAGGTGATTATGGGCATAAGTCATTCCTACTGTCTTCTGCACTGCTGAGCTACCAGTGCCTTGGGGGAATCTTGCCCTGAGGGCCAAGAATAACAGGCTGCTTTGGCACTGCCAACATGTACGCTGGGGTATGCCTAATCTAAGTCTGAGGGAATTCAGTCAGGCAGCCCTTTCTGCACCTTTCAGCTCCCAGGCCAAGGAGTGCTGGCCTTCAGTTCCTGAACAGATCAACAGCTTACAAACAGCTTCCCACAGCTTCCTTCTTGAGTCACACAAGGAAAAAACCCAAGCTATCAGCCACCAGTTGATGCTTCACAATTTTGTTGTTCAGCCTCTGTATTGTTTTAAATAGCCTGTAAATTGTTTTGAATGCATTGACAGAAAAGCAGTATATAAATACAAAAGAAAATTAAAATGGCAGCTGTTTGTTATTCTTTTTAAAAAGGCCTACCTTCTCCTCTTCTTGCACTCTTCATAGGGAATAGAAAGAAAGAATCGGTAGTCAAATACATCAATTAAGGGTCTGCAAAAGAAAATGTCCTGGTTTCTATACAGTTAACTTCACTGCTTACCTGCCCTTTATTGTGAAACTGTTCCCTTAGTCTTACTTATGCCACCCTCCTTTTTAATTAGTTATCAAGTTACAAAAAGATCCATCTTACTACTCCATGCCTGCTAAGTTTACTCACTAAGTTTAATTTGCCTTTAGCAAAGGACTTTGTCAAAAGCTCTTCAGAAGTCTGAGTGTACAACACCAAGTAACCCCCAGCAAGTCTGCTGATCTGTCTTTACAGGACAAGTGAGGCAGGACTCTTGCTTTGCAGAAGTCATGCTGATTGCCCCTCAACTGTCAAGTGTGGGGAATGCTGGCTGAACCTCTTACAGATTAGATCTCAGGGTTGTATATAAAGCGCTTTGAACACTGATACGCAGCATAAATATGAGCATTTTTGTTACCTCTGGAAACCCTCACTGACAGAAAAGCAGTGGGCCACAACAGCAAACCCCACTCCATCCTAGTCTAAAGCCATTGCAAAGAGACGAGGAAAATCTGATTACTCCAAGCACTCATTAAACTAACAGCAGTTTAAAACCTGTGACTAAGAACACAGAGCACTGCTTACTAATAGGTTAACTTCTGCCAAGCCTCTCCATAATGATATCTCCAACCCACTGAGACCCAACTGCCTCTTTCCTGCTTCTGTGCCTTGGTCACATGCCACAGTAAACAAACAAGGAGTCCTTCACACACAGTCAGAAGGCACAGGAGCAGTGGAAGTTTATCTTACTGCAACCTGCTCTCAAGGGCCTCTCTAATCAAGACTTCCCACACAGCACCCATTATATCAGCTGAATACCTGCTGAGAGTAAGCAGGCATCTGAACAGATAATGCAGCCTTCCTACAGCATTTGAAGTTTTTCAGACTAGCAGGAGGTGTATCTGACATGTCCTGGGATTATGAAGTAACCGTCCATTCAAAACTTGTTTAACAAGGTATCAGCGTGCTTTAGTTACCTGTAAGTATAAAGTAAGAACCCTTCAACAATAAGGATATGGATGGTGGTGTCCTTCTCCTCTGAATCTTCTATTGTTCTGGCATCTAGTGTGTTAATGCCATGTGATCGTTCAAACTTGATTGGGTTTTTCTTCCAGGCATTGATGGTATTCATCATAGCATCCATATCCAAAGCACTGATAACTAAGACAAAAGACCAGCAATGCAATTAGGGCCATTCAGTGACGAGGCGCACAACAGACAAAGCAGCCTGAGGTCCAGAGCCCATCAGCTCACACTTTTATCATGCAAAATGCACCTTCCAGAACTAGAGTGACAGAGTCTTCTCAAAATAAACTAATTACCCCCATGGATATAAACAGAACTTACCATCATACTGTTTAAATCCATCTTCAACCACTATCTCATCCTGGGGCTGAAACAGAACAAAAACTGTCTCCAGAGCTGCTCACAAAATTCAACACCCTTTTTAAGAAGGAAAAAACGGGTAAAATATCCTGACTACCTGCTGCTGCCGAACAGCAATTAAAGATGGCAAACCAAGGCAGCACAGAACCACAAAGTGGTGACATGACACTTTTGCCTTTATCTCAGCACTGGCACTGAGATAATATATTCGCAAAACAAAAGTAATCCAGACAGCACACTAGGGTGTTATCCAGTAAATGCAGAGCAGTCTCCTGCTCCAGCCCATCCCCCCCAACTGATATCTTGCAAAACATAAACAATTTAAAGGAAAAGACTCATGACAGGAATGGCATGAGCCACAATTTAGTTCACAAACAGGGAAGAAAGGTATGTTGAACATGGAGGTAGGCAAATTTCACATTGCACCAAATCTACATATCTGGAGCTCACACTGCACCACAGAATATAATGTCCTACCACATAACTACAATCAGTGGCGCATTTAAGAATGTGTGTGCAGGAACAAAGAAAGCTAGAAGGGCCCAGTTCACCTGCCGATGCCAGTGGCTTTTAAAATTCAGACACAGTGTCAGGTTCAGTATGCATTTTATTGTTCGCCTGCCATAGAGGAAGGAGGAGAAGAGGGGTGTGAAAAACAAATGCTTTCGTTTTCCTAAATGCTTTGATATGTCACAGAGACCTGTTGTTTTGCTTTATTTCTGTAGAGGGGTATGTGCTTAGTGGAGAGGTAGTTGACCATTATTTCTGGCAGGCAAATGCCATGGGGTGACTGGTGCCTTTGCTTGAACACAATATCTGCAATCTCCACGCTTTCACCTTCAGTCCTAACAAAGCTTGTGTTCAGTATGGTATTCTTCAATGTCTCAATAAACGAAACTTTCTTCAAAGCAAGTAGTGTTGAGAACTGATTTAACCAGGATTCTGACACACAGACTCCTTCTTCCCTCCTCCGTTCTACATTATTGGAGCAGACTCTCAACTTAAACATGCAAATCCATCGTACACAGTTTGAACCTATACTATGTTGCACAAAGCCCCAGAAAGTCTATATTTGCAAACAAAATAAATTTCATAACAAAAGCAAATCCATGTTATTGTGCTCCCCCCCCCATTTCTTCTAGACATACACAAAGACCAAACCAAGTCCTTTGCAAACACCAACTGCCTCCCACACACAAATCTATCTTTATGATCCTAAGGACTAAGGACTAAAAACTGGCCTGGCCAAGAAGTATCTGGTATCAAACCCTGTGGGGATTTTTCATTTGTTTGTATACACTTGCATGAAATTACAGAAAACATGGAAGTGCCATAAAAGTGTTCAATTATGCACCTAACACCCTCCCTCCCACACAAAACTGTACCTTAAATTTCAATCTACAATGGCAATGTCAAAAAAAAAAAGTGGCAACTCCCACTTTTGTTGACTTTATACTAAAGTGAATGTATGACTTGCGGGACATGTGATTCTTAAACAAATCAGAGCCAGTTCATGTTGCTTCTTTTATATAGTGGCTGCCATTCAGTGCAGAGATACCTGGGTGATTGCTCTGGCACGGTCACAATGGGAATTCTGCTTGTGCTGCTCTTCCAACCTGAAAATTAGCAGTGTGCCAAGCTCAACCCAGTGTGTGTATAAGTAATCTCAGAGCAGTTCTGGCTTATCATAGTGTCACAATTGTGCATACTATAAACTAAATCACCTTTCAAAGTATGCCAGTATCTTTGTATCCTACAGGGGACTCTAGACACTACACCTTCCACAGACACTGCACTAATGCTTCCACAAAGCGCAGACCACGTTTTAAGAATTCAGCCCACAGCACAAAAGCATCTTGCACACTGGCTGGCTTGTTGTAGCATTTAATACACAGTCTACTTAAAAATCAGATGAGGGCTGCCAGACTCTCCTTGTTTTCAATGCAGGAAAATATTCCACAGACACTAATGCAAACTGTTTATCTGCAGACTGGCACAATTAGGCATCTGAAGAGGAAGCTTCCTATTTAGTGGTCATGTGAAGGTCAATTGTAACCACTGTTGCAGGAAATGCAGGGGATTAGATAGGAGGAAGGCTATGAACCCATTGCCAGGCTCACCTTAAAGAAATCATCCTGGTGCACAACACTACAGTTGGGTAAAGCTTGCATGAGTCTGTTGGTGAGGGTGGTCTTCCCACCATTGGTGACCCTGAAACAGGAATGGGGGGGGGAGAGAAGGTTGAAGTGGGTTATAAGTTACATCAGAATCTATGCAAAACCCAACACTGGAAAACAACAGGCAGCTTCTCAGTAAATAAAGATCATAACAGCCTTGTTTTACGGATTTCAAGACTGCTGATACAGTGACTCCAAAATACATCTTGACTAAAAACACACTCTCTGCTCCCCATCCACTGTTTGCCTCCCCTTTCTTACACCCCACCCATAGTTGTTATTTTATTTTATCATTTATTTCTTCAATTTCTATTCCACCCTCCCCCCAATCAGACTCCGAGCGGATTACAGCAGCAATTCCACAATAACAATTAAAACAGGTATAACAAATAAATAGTTAAGACAGTTAAAAGCAAGAAACTATGCCAAGTTTTTTCTGAGCCCTAGGAATGAGAGGCAGCCCCATTTGGTTTTCTTTTTTAGGTGAAGCTGGCTTTTCTGAAGAAGTATGTAATAGTAAGCAGAAGAATGCCCAACGTAAGTTATTATGTTGATATACGTATTGTAACTAATGTGAATATGGAAAAAGAACTCAGGAAACTGAATGGAACTGTATCTAATGGGTGTTACAAGATAACAGGATTCAGAATAGGAAGCAATTCTGGGTTAGTAATTCGGTATAACAGGAGTTAGTGGATTAGTTTGAGAACACTTTCTATTAATAAATAACTTTGAGGTGAATAATATAATAGATTGATAGGTAATAAGGTTAATAATCTGTATTATTGTTCACTACAGAAATTAATAAACTGTAAGTGCATTAAAGAAACTCAAGAAACTAGGTTGAGAGAAGGTGGCACTGTAAATTACAAATACAGCTTGCCATTTTAACCCTCTCCCGCAAGCTAATGAAGTTTCGTTGTCTACCTATGGCAAAGTAGCACAGATGGTTTTTGCTGCTCTTTTTTCAGGGGGAAGAGGAAGGAGCTGGTTTTAATATAGAAAAACCATCCCCACAGACTTAAATCAGATGGGAGGGGCGCAAAGAGAGAAAAAAGGATGACATTACAAATGCAAATAATGTTTTCAGGGTCATTAATCAATAAGACTAGTATCAGAGAATAGGCATCTTATTAATCTAATTAACTTCCTCTTACCCTAAAAATTCAAACCCTTCATATTATTTCCCCCCTTTTTTAACCCATTACCACCTCATACCGCCCAATCACCTAAAAACCTATTTATTTTGGAGGATCTGGGACACAATGCCAGTTACTTTTACTGTTCCCATTCTGAGATTTGAGGTTATATATATTTCCCCCATATCTTCCTCCACAAAGCTCTGAATGGCGTATATGACCCCTCCCTTCCACATTTTACTCTCACGACAAACCTGCGTAGTGTGTTAATCCGCGGGATACGAAAACAAGCCTTACTACGCGATCGCCCCGCGAACTTCATGGTGGAAAGAGCAGCAGAATTGAGGCAGCAGAAGTATCAGATCAAGATTTTAGGTACGCCGGCCTCCCACTGCATCGAAGCAGCACCGCGACAGGAAACACGTGGGAACAGAAACTTCCCGAATCGCCATCGTGCACGTGCGGGGGGGGTCATTTTCTCGTCGTTGTTACCACGGAAAACTCCCAACGAACTGACTTGCACGTAAAGGCGGAACTTCCCAGCCAGCGCTTGTCACCATCGTGCTAGCTTTCTACTTGCAAGGAGTCAATTGTGGAGGGGAAGGGCTGGGGGGGGGATTTGAAAGATTTTAAAAATGGGCCGGCAACACACACCCTCCCCCGATCGGGGTCATTCAATCCCTCCATCCCGCCGCACGTGCAGACTACCCCCCTCCCCAACACACGCACACACTTCCTCCCCGCCCCCTCCGCTCACCCGCCGATGCCGATGATGACCTGCATGGTGGGCGAAGGCGCCGGCGATTATCCCACAAAAGTTGGTACTTAGAAAGCGGCAGCCAGGAGAGAAGAGGGCGGCTGAAGGGAGGAGAAGGAGAATCGCCAGCGTCAGCTACTAGGAGCCGCCATAGTCACCAGAGAACGGCCGCAGGGAAGACCCGTCCACGCTTCGCCAGCGCCGCTCAGCGAAAGAGAGAAGCCCGCCCGCCGGCGCCGAGTTCCTCCCTCCCACTCACACCCACAACCCAACCCACGGCGCTGATTGGCTACCGGCTATCTCGCTGTCGCCAATAGAAGGCCTGGAAGCGCCTGCCGACTCGGCGCGCCGGCTCTCGGTGACCAATGAGAGGAAGAAAAAAGCGTTCCAAGCGCCCATTGGCCATCCGCTTTTTCCTTGGTCATCGTAGTTCCCGCCCTCCGCGTCGCGCCCCCTCACGACCTTGTAGTGCTTTTCTCTCCGCGCGTTGCTTCCTGAGAGGAGGGGAGGCGGCAGCAGTGCGGGGTGGAGGGCGGCTGTGTTGCTGCTTCGACGTCAAATCCCCGCCCGCCAAACAAACACACCCATCCACACTAAGGGGAATACTTTAGAAAAAGTTCACCGTTCGTATTACAAAAATATGAAGCAAGCTTTTAACTTCCTTAGAAAAAGTATAGTTTTCTTTGTCCTAATAAAGATACAACTGCTGTGGTCAGAGCCGAAGAAAGAAAAGTGAACGTAAATCCACTCTTATCTACTAGATGGAAACCAAGCCAATAGCTATTTTACTTTTTGGAGTGCTTTTGTACACTCTGCTCAGTTATCTGTTTTCTTAAAAATTAGGAAGGGATGGATATCTGTAAACTGCTCTGAGCTCCTTGGAAGATAGGTGGTGGGATAAAAATATACCACTGGTTCGGAGAAAGGAGGAGGTTGCTGGTGGCTGCATTGTTTTAAAGCAAAGATGTGCACACACACAAGCTGTAGAACATCTTTTATTAATGGCAGCCAAAATGCCCTGACCAGGATCATCCAGGACAGTCAGATCTCAAAAGTTAAGCAAGACTTGGATGGGAAACCACCAAGGAAGTCCAGGGTTGCTATACAGTGGCAGGTGATGGCAAACCATCTCTGTTCCTCTCTTGCCTTGAAAAGCCTAATGGTTGTTATAAGTCATCTGCAACTTGAGGGCATTTTACACCACACAAAATGAGGCAACAAAGTAAGCATGCGTTGGATTTCTCCAAACTCTCCATCAGGCTACATGTTCCAGAGGGTGGGGGAGTGGGCAGTGATGTTTCCAGCCATGATCTTAAGGCACCATCCATGTCTTGCCAACATCCTCTGAAATGTTGATGGTGCTGGGACCAGGTTAAATCTCCAGCCTGAGAAAGAGCTTTGTAGAAGTCAAAATCTTAAAACACTTTCATGTCATTTTGGTTGGTCCTAGATACTTTTAGCCTTTTGTTACTGTCCATGGGGTTTTCTTGGCAAAGATACTGGAGTGGGTTGCCATTTCCTTCTCCAGTGGATCACACTTGATCTGAGTTCTCTGCTGTGGCCTATCCGTCCTGGGTGGCCCTCCACAGCATAGCACACAGCCTCATCGAACCACACAAGCCCCCTGGCTTGAAATTCAACATCAAAAAAACTAAGATCATGGCATCCAGCCCCATCACTCCTTGGCAAATAGAAGGAGAAATTGTGGAAGCAGTGACAGACGTCACGTTCCTGGGATCCAAGATCACTGCAGATGGTGACTGCAGCCATGAAATGCTCCTTGGGAGGAAGGCGATGGCAAACCTAGACAGCATAATAAACAGTAGAGGCATCACCCGGCCAACAAAAGTCTGTATGGTCAAAGCAATGGTATTCCCAGTAGTACTGTTGAACCATAAGGAAGTTGGACCATAAGGAAGGCCGAGAGTTAGACCAGAAGGATGGCTGAGTGCCAAATAATAGATCCTTTTGAATAAAGGTACTGGAGAAGAGTCCCCTGGACTGCTAAGAGATCAAATCAATCAGTCTTAAAAGAAATCATCCCTGACTGTTCCCTGGAAGCCAGATACTGAAACTGAAGCTCAAATACCAAATGAGAAGGGAGCACTCACTGAGAAGACCCTGATGCTGGGAAAGATTGGAGGTCAAAGAAGACGATTACAATAAATTTGTTATTTTTTAACGCACAACAGGATGGCGAGATTTTGGCTGCAAGTCTCAAGCATGCATTAACTCCACATAGTCCTTGATAAATTATGCAATGTGTAGTTATAAGAAAGCCTCAGTGACTGATACAAGGCTTCAAAATAAAATTTAATTCCTATTGATGCTGCATTGTTTCTGACTTCTCACATTTATGCAAGACTGCAGTGCCCAAACAATTACAAAGGCCCCACTGACTGCAATGGTGTAGTTTTAAAAGATGTTAATTGAGAGAAGCCAGGTGCAACTAAAGCTGCAAACCTATGCACTGTTGCTTGGAAGTAAGTGCCATTGAACTCAGCAAAAGTTGCTTTCAAGTAAATGTGCCAAGGACTGCAAGATAAAAGAAGGAACAAGTACCCAGAGGATTCAAAAACATGCCAGGATGCTAAACTAATTTTGATTAGGTGAAGGGGATAGATGTGGTGAGTGGTTAATCATGTTTCTTTAGAAGGAGCTCATTAATTCTTTTATTTCTGTTTCAAGGAGACTGTTGTGTTTATGCAAGCTGTTAGTTCAGACTTGGTTGTGAGTTAATTCTTAAATAATTGTCCTTTCTTTGTAAAAGTTTTAATATATGCAATGAAAAAGTAGGTTATAGTAAGTTAATTATGATATTAGTTACAATGTGCTAGTTAATAAGCTAGTTATCCAAAGTGCAATGAACTCAGCCATGTTCTTAAAAAGCCATAAACCTAAATCAAACCAATTGAAGTAAAATAAGTGGATCCTGAGTAAGCGGAAGACCTGGATTACTTGGTGCTGCTACAATATCACATGTAACTTCAATTTCGGAGGCAACCCTGATTTAAAAGCCTGTTTATCTTAAAAGGTCTTATGGGGTATAAAGGATGTGATACAAAGGCATTATTTTAAAGTATCCTTTTGTTTGCTTTTTCAGTAATGGGGAGGGGAGTTAGTTTAGTTTGTACTATGTTAGGACTTCTCTTGATGTGTAGTATATATGTAACATAAAGCAAATTTAGCAACTTCTCTCAAACTGATTTCTGGTGTTTAGGTTTGCCGAGAGAGAGAATGTTGCCTAGGTTAGGTATGTCAATAGAAAATTACTAAACCAAATCTTAGTAAAAATTGTTAGTAATGTTTTCTTGAGGAGAATAGTATGTTGGCTTTCAGTAACCTGTTTAACTGTGGGAAGACTAATTGCCTGCTCTTGTTTTTTACTCTCAGGCTGAGCACTGCAATGACAGAATTTCTGGTTTGTTTCAACTGTTGTATTGGTGACCAGCCCCAGCCCGTAAGTTGAGCTAAGAACAATTCTTTACTCCTTCTTTGAAGCACTCCTCCTATCTTCTTACTGGGGTATTAGGACTTGGGGATCTCCATTCCTATTTGTATCTGATGAATGGAGCTTTGGTTCTTAAAAGCTTGTATTCCAAAAATCTTATTGGCCTCTAAGGTGCTTCTGGAATCAAATTGAGCAAGTCTTAAGTTATCTGTCTTCATTGGTGAGATGGGTTTAATTTCTGTTTGTGCAAGATCATCTGACTTTACACGCTCAAAAAGAAAGCAAGTTCAGAGGTTTTTGACTAGAATCTAGGATATAAACCATAGTGAAGACTCAGGGGAATGCCAATTAAGGTGTTCCAGTTGTTAAGGGAGTTGGTGCTAGTGGGAATGTTATGAGAGTATGAATAGCAAGCCTAGCTATGTTGGGAATGCAGAAGAGTTATAGTTCACTTGACAACGGGCAGAGAAACAAATATATGGTGCAAAAATGATAACATGTCGGGAGTTAATTGTAACCGTTGCAATAATTTAGGATTTAGCCTGGTTAAAAATCTTTCAGTTTTCCCCCCCTTTCCATTTGAAGAAGAGGCACAGAAGACTTGACAGGGACATGATAGGAGAACCGACAAACTTTGTACACATCACCCATGTTGGAACAAAAGGAGCAGCCAGTTGCTTTCCAACTGTAAGTATATGCTGGTTGAAAAAGGTCAAACTATATCCGTGATAAGTTAATGTGGAGAGATTTCATCATGTGTAGATGTAGCCATTGGACTGTAGTAGGAATTATGGGAGGTTCTTAGTTTAGTATTCCTGAGTTGTAAAATGTAGCTCAATATCACTTTTGTTTTATGTTTTTCTTTTCTTTTTTTTGTTGCTGTGAGTATATCAAAAAGTTATTTTGGGGAGAAAAGCAAGATATGAATATTTAAATAAATACCTTTATCTAAAGTTCAAGTGACACATAATTTAAAATGTTGTGTGTGGAGTGAAGCACTTTTGATGAGGGGCTTAATTTTTGTTTGTAGGGTAACTAGTTTCCCTGCACTCCATGTTGTCTCTGTATTGCTGATGCAACTGTACTTAATTGATTCATAGGCACTTTGCAGTATTTATACATTGCCTTTTAAGTTATACTGACATTCCAGGTAATTTACATAATCTATTTTTTTTTTTTAACCAACACAAGAAAATAAATTGTGAGGAGCCCAAATAAGTCATTATAGGCTGCAATCCTATACACATTGAACATACTGGGACTTGCTTCTGAGAAACATGCATAAAATTGGGCCACGTATTTGTTGCAAAGGTGACTTCTAGTATTAATATTAATGAAATATATAATGAAATTGATACCTGTCAGGGCTCCCTCCATTCTTGGAAGAAATTCAGTTCCACTAAAAGCTGATCAGAGCCATGACCTAAATTTTCAGGGAGCAGCGGACTATGTTTGGGCTGGAATTAAAGAGCTTATTTTAATATAGTGCTTTATTAATTGGCCTGGGCTATTCGGATGAGATGGTGAGTTGAAGCAGAATTCAAGGTACTTCTACAATATGCTTTCTAGGTTGGGCCAGTGCAGGAACAGATGAAGTCTAAAGGAGGCTACAGCAACAACCATTCTGCAAATATGCAGATCTAGGATGCCCTTGGATGAGAGACTTTAGTGATATTTTCGCATGCTGTATTGGAGTGAAGGCAGCTTTTATTAAACAGAATTGTCCAACCATCTCCAATCGTAGCTGGTATATCACTCATTCCTCTAGTATGGCTGTAAACAATTAAATTGACTGAACCACTTGCTTCTGTGTAACTCAGGGAATGCTTTGCTTGAGCAGTTCTAATTTGGTACTGAGAAGAACTGCATACTTCTGCATTATGACCATGCCATATTCCCTGAAGGTCCTTGTGAAATGTGTACAGGCATAAAAGGACCTGGTGAAGGATATTCTTCTAAAAAATAATGGGGATAATTCTTGCTTCAAGTAAGTCAAGGTGATGGGATTTTTGCTTCTGTTGTGATGGGAAATGTCATGCAAAAGTTCTAGAAAGGAGACTTGTGTCTAGATCCAGGTTATCACCTTGACCAAGTTGGTGCTTATGCATTAAACAGCTAGACTTGTGATGATGGATACGATGTTATGCAATGAAGCTCTGCTGCTTAATTTTGTGTCTTCCAGTACTGGTAAGTGGCTTCTCAGAACTGTGCATTTTCCACATCCCTACTGGATATTAAATTTTATGCAGTTTCTAGTGATCTGATAAATTGGCTATTTTTAACTTTGAATCACTGACATATAATGGAAGCTGCAGTATGAGTTGAGTGTTCCATGTACTCCCATTTAATCTGATCAAGCTTCTATAAGGTGGGTCATATTACATTGTTCTTCTGGAACAGAACTAAAGTATGCCATTGCTTTTGGCTTAAACTTTAAAATAATAACTTTGTTTTCAGCTGCATGAAATGAAAGCAGAGGGCTGATGTCCTAGTTTTGTTGAAGATTGCCAATATCCTTGGGCAAATAGACTCCTCTCCATCCTAAGGAGTAAGAGGGCCCCTAAATTTTAATGGGCATTTTTTAAACTAGTGATCTGTTTTTTTAAAAAACATAAATCAGTCTTATGGAAATTCCTGCATATTTAACTTCATGATATACTATCAAAGCATTCTAGTCTCTGTACAATTCCAAGTAAAGAACAGATACTAGATATTATGTCCCTGTGTTTATGTTCAGTAATGATCTGATACGGCATTCCAACATTTGCACAATGCATTGAACGGTGTTATAAATCCTTAAGTGCTAAACTTGACACAAATGGTTTTGTACTTGTTTTAGTTAAAATATTGTATATTAAATGTTTTTGGAACTCAACTTTGCCTCAAGTGTTAAGATCCTTTCAGAACTAACATCCTGGTAATTACTGCGTTAACTTTAGTACAGGTATTGCTATATGTAGTTTGGTGACATTAATTGCAAAGTATTTAGTGTTGCATAATTGAATAATTGTACACTGAAATTGTTGGGAGTTGTTTGGGTTTTTGTTTTGTCCTAATCTCCACCATTCAGTTGTACTGTCCATGTCAGCAAAAATGCATAAGAAGAGTCTATGCAGCTCTTCTTAGAAAATGCTAGAATAGACTGAATTCCAAACAGCAAAGAAGCAGACACAAATACTAGTTCACTCTAGCTAAAAATGTTCTGTTTATGTGATTTGGCTACTACCTCAAGTGGTTGCAGCATCTGCCTTGTGGGAACAACTTTATAAGTGCTTCTCAACCTGTCAAAGCTACAGGTAACTACTTCCTCTTGATTCTATTAGATATTTCCTTCTATAGAACCACAAGTACTAAAAAGCACAACTGTATAAATGCAGTTAGCAGAAGATTTAATGTAAAAATATGTTAATGATATAATATGTTAACATTATATAGAAGAAAATATGGACCATAATATGAACCATAAGATGTTTAAGAGAGACAGGTCATTCAGAACAAATCATAGAAATAATTTAACCCTTGTCCAGTGTAAAAATTTCTGTTCAAAGAATGCATTTTGCAATGAAGAAGGTTCTTCCTTTACCAATGTTCACAGAGGGTTGTACTTCTAAACATCAGTATCCTATATCTTTAATCATACTTTGTATTTGAAAGCTATGTGATTCCAAAGCACAGAAAACTTAGAGCCACCCTGTGGGTCAGCTAGGGCTCAGTGATAGCAAGAACTCCTCAGGAGAAGAGGAGCTAGTCTTGAGTAAAGAGAATTTAACCAGCAAGAGAATGAGATGCAAGCTTGTCAGGATTCACAGCCAACAGCTGGTGCAGAGCCACCAACACGCTCCAGCCCTGATTCATGAGGTGAACCTCAGTTGGCCATTCCCAGCCCACCAGTATCACCTACACCCTTAGAGTACTGCAGATGGAGGCTGAGAACAGAGCTACAGACAAGACAGCAAAGTTCATGCCTCCTAGCCTGATGCCAGCTGCTTGCTGATAACAAAGATGAGCAGTTGCAGGATTGCTTCTGAACAACTGGTTGCAAGCTTTATACTTAGGAGTGGGGCTATAAAAACAGCCAGGAAAGGCTGTTAGGCATGGACACAATATGTATGCTAGATGCTAAGCCACCAACTCTGCTTTGCCTGACTCTTGGACCCAACCTTGGATTGAATAACTGACTGAATAACTCTGCTGTCTGACTTCTGGCCTCTCCCTTGGACCAAGTGACACTGCCTTGCTTGACTTCTGGCACCGGATAATTGGATTGGGTTTCCATTCTCCAGGCAGGGGCGGGGGGTTCCCCTGCTTTTTGGGGCTTCTGCCCACTGCCGGCCAGCTGGCCAGTGGGGGAAACCCCATCCCCAAACAGCAACGTTGCACAGCAACTTCCCAGTTAGGGACATCACCGTGTGATGTTGCTGTTTGGGGGCAGAGCCCCATGCCACTCCTGGAAGGCTCCCTCCCACCCCCCACTAGCACTTCATGAAGACCTGGCAACCCTGTACTTGGAGCCTGCGAGCCAGTACCAAGTGGGGGAGGGGATGTCACATTCATGAATTCTTGTGCACATGAACCATGTGCAACAATTCTCTCATGTAGAATGACTCATTCCTTGGGCAAAAGCCACTAATTGCAGAGAGTGTTAACTGCAGGGACAGGTTGTCAAAGCAAAATTGACATTAATAGTTGAGGACACACTGCGCCTTATGTTACAAAGCTGAGATCAAAAGCAAACACGACATTTAGGTTTATACAGGAGTTAGAGTTGCCAGCCAATTTCTGGAGATTTGGGGGTGGATCCTAGAAAGGGTGGGGCTTGGAGTGGGAGGGACCTCAACAGGGTATAATCTGAACACATGAAGCTGCCTTCTACTGAATCATACCATTGATCCATCACAGTATTATCTACTACTCAGACTGGCAGCAGTTCTCCAAGGTCTCACTCAGGCTGAGGTCTTTCACATCACCTCCTGCCTGGTCCTTTTAACTGGAAAAACCAGGGATTAAACCTGGGAGCTTCTGTATGCCAAGCAGATGCTCTCCCAGTGATCCACAGCCCCTCCAGGGTATATAATAGTATTCAAGCCCTGCCCCCCAGCTACCATTTCGCTAAGGAAATTGATCTCTGTAGTGTGGTGAATCAGTTGTAATTCCTGGGGATCACCAGGCCCTACCTGGAGTCTGGCAGCTCTCATTATTGATTTTTTTCTTTTTTGCTGTATGAGAATGTGAAGGCTGCTAATTTGAAATGGACCACAATGAAATTAATCAGACTGACCATCACACACACTAAAATCCACTTTCACTGCACTTCAAATTGGATTTTGCCAGTTCACACTGCAAAAACCAGTTGGAAAGTGCATTGAAAGTGGATTGCTTAGCTTGTGTGATTGCAGCCCATGTGACTTTTCACTGGGTCCATTTCCTCCCATCTAGAAGGGTAGGGGGCTTGATTATAGGTAATATAGATAGATCATATGTAAAATCTACATACAAAGATGGATTTTGTTGGGTTCGGAAGGCCTGGCATGGAAAGCAGAACAAGCCAGCTCCCTTGTGGCGTTCCAAAATAAGCCCCTTGGCTCACACTCAGTAAGAGTCTTTTTAGAAATGAAAGTGGCCCTGAACAGGGCTTTTTGTAAAGCCACCTCAACTGTAGCCTATCTGAAGAATTTGTGGCTGGCGGTCATGATGGATTCAGCTGTCGGGCGGGGGATTTTTAGGCCATCCACGATCGGCCTGGGAGGGGGTGGGGGATGGAGCCCACTTCTACCTGCGAGAAAGAAAAGTGGAGGCCTTGAATCCCGACGCCACCCCACCCCCCCGCCCATGGGCGCGGTGTCTTGTGACCCTTTAGCTCCGCGGGACCCCCCCCCCCCAGGCAGCCACCGGGCCGAGGGACCCCCCCCCCCGTTCGGGTATCGCGAGGGAAATCCCGCCCAGAAGAGGCGAGTCCTATGGCCGGCCGCGCAGAGCGCCGACAGCCGGGAAAAGTGAAAGAGGAAGTGGACGGGATCGGCTGCGAAGCGGGCGGAGAGCTCGCGGGGAAGAAGGGGGCAGCCGGGCGGCCTACGCGACCCCCTCCCGGGGAAGGGCCGGGGTCGTCGCGGCTCCTGGGAGAGAACGAGGGAGGCCGGCCGGCCGGCGGGCGTCGGAGGGAAGAGCCGTTTCCCGGGCAGAGGCGCCGAGGAGGGAGCATGGGGGCCGCCGGGGCGCTGCGGGCCGCCCTCTGGGGCCTGCTCTTCCCGCTGGTAAGGGGGCGCGGCTGGGCTCCGAGACTGCTGGGCCTCCCGGCGCCCGGGCTCCATTCCTTTGCAGGCCGCGGGGAGCGCGGCCCGGCCTTGTGGGGCGGAGTGGAGAAGGACTGCGGGGTGGTGGCTTGGCCCAACTTCCCCCTTCGTGGACGGCCTGTGTGTGTGGGGGGGCTCCGTCTCTCCGAAGTGGCGTGAAGCGTTCAGACGGGTCAGGTTGGGCGTGCTGCAGACACGCAGAGTCACAAGCCTGGTGGGAACTCCTTCCTGGGCCAGGCAAGGGAAAACCTCCTGTCCCTGTCTGAAGGTGGGAATGGCGGCGGCCACAGCCTGCTGCCTGGAAGGGTATCCTGCTGGCCCTCTTAGGAGACGGACTAATGGATTAAATGGGCTTTTGGCTTGGGAGATATTGATGGGGCTATTTTTAACTCTGAGAGTGAACTTGCCTTCCAGTGGAGGACAGAGAAACGGGGCCAACTGCGGACAAAGGGAGAGTTCGTGCATACTAAATAATACCCTCTCACCAATGCAGAAGAATCGCAGAGTTTGTAAACCTCTGAATGCCAGGGCTAGGAGGCATAATCGGAGCAGGCCTTGGCCTCTGTGTTCTGTCTGTCAGGGATTGGTAAACAGGGATAAATAATCAGGAAATGGCTTATGTAGCCCCAAACAAGAAGAGTACAATGCAGAAGAAGGAGCATTCGGTCCGTGGTTAGCCAGTCTTTAAAACAGGATGCAGAACTAGATGGATTGCTGTTCTGATCCAGTAAGGCATCTTTCTTGTACGATTAAGACAAACACTGTGGCTCATACCCCATACATGGCCAGGTGGTCACAAAGAAGGCCCATTGCCCTTTGGGAGCCAGGAGAGATGTGAAATTGACCTACGGGTGCTTTCACACACACTAAATAACACACTTTCTATCCACTTTCGATGCACTTTGCAACTGGATTTTACTGTGTAAAATGGTAAAATCCGCTTGCAAATGGTTGCTGAAGTTGATTGAAGCTGCATTATTTAGTATGTGTGAAAGTGCATTATTATACACCTAGGAATAAGGCCTGTTGTGGAAATAAATACAATGGGCTCTAGAAAGAGGATCTGGGAGAGTGCCCCGGCTTTGGGCACTCAGTGACAATTTACTGTGGCAATCTCAGCAGGGTATAATGACAGAGTCCACCATTTTCTCCAGAGGAACTGATCTTTGCTACCTGAAGAGCAGTAGTAATTTTGAGTGATCTCCAGCCCACCCCCAAGATTGGTAACAGTGGTTCCTCAGGAGGGAGTGGCTGGTTTGGAGGGTGGAGTCTATGGCATTGTACCTGTCTGAGGTCCCACCCCTCCTCAACACTCACCCTCTCCAGGTTCGACCCCTCAAATCTCCAGGAATTTCCCAACCTGGAGTTGACAACCCTATCTCCCTCCCAGCCAACCATCAACTTACCTTTAGTTTTCCATCTCCTCCCTCCTAGAGAGCAGTTGTAATTTTGAGTGATCTCCAGCCCCCACCTGGAGACTGGCAACAATAGTTCCCCATCAGGGAATAGCTGGATTGGAGGGTGGAGTCTATGGCATTGTACCTGTCTGAAGTGCCACCCCTCCTCAAACTTGGAGTTGGCAACCTGATCAGGACTGGGCCCAATGAGTTTTCTCCCAAAGGCCAACATAGGTGTGGAAAGGGCCTTTTACTGACAGAGGAGAAAGTACAGGTGCCAACTTTGATTAGGGAAATACCTGGAGATTTGGGGGGGGGGTGGATCCTATGGAGGGCAGCATTTGGGGTGTGTGTGGAAGGACTCAGCAGCGTATAATGCCATAGAGTCTACCCTCCAAAGCAACCATTTTCTCCCGGGGAACTGATCTCTGTCATCTGGAGGTCAATTGTAACAGTGGGAGATCTCCAGGTCCCACCTGGAGATTGGCAGCCCTAGGGGAAAGTCAGCTGCACAGCGGGGAGTTGAAGAAAATGTTTTGATGGTCGCTGGCCCACCTCGTTAGCCAGCCAGCCATGCTGAAGCTAAGCAGGAGAAAGAGCCTTTTTCCATTTATTCTGACAGGAAAGTGGCCACTGGGGAGGGGGTTATGCTGAAAGTCCTTTGTTTTTTTACTCACAGAACCAAGCTTGGCTGCCTACCAACAGCCACCGAGGGGATAGTCCCTCACAGGAGTCAAGAGAACTGTCTTCCTCAAGAGAGAGAGCTGTCTGCCAGGGAGAGTGGGTGGGGAAGAGGAGCAGACCCAGCACCCGGCCAATGGCACGCGAGTACCCTTGAGTGGCGGCTGATGGGCCAATGGCTGAGGGAGGGCATTTTACAGCCAATGGGAGCGCATGGAATCTTGCGAAACCAAAAGATAATTATTTATAAGGAGAGATTCCACATATACATAGAAATACTATACAATTCCACATCCCCTTGCCAGATTAGGATGCTATACATTTTATGTGCTCTGACCATTCTGAAATGGAATGCAGGGGGATTAATTAGGATGTGAGGAAATATGCTTCTGGAACACAAGGGAGTCTTATACTATCAGACCCTTTGGTCAGTTAAGGTCAGGACTCTCTTCTTTGGTAGCAGCTATCTAGGTTAGTGATCTTTCACCTTGCCTGCTACCTGGTTGTTATAACTGGAGATGCCAGGGACAGGCCCTGAGCCCTTCAGTACGCAAAGCAAATGCTCTGCTGCTGAGTTACAGTTTTGCCCCTTCCTCCAATCCTAATTAATAATCTGCAAAGGATGCAGATCCCCTAATCATTCATAGTATCCAAGAATGGGGTGAAATTAGGTCTTGGGGAATGTATACTGTGAGGATGCATCCCCCAACCCTAGTTTATTTCCTCCCTCCCAATTCAGCACAGAGAGGGAATGTTAACATTTAGTGTTAACACTAAAATGCTAGACTGCTGAAGTTTAGGGCTAGATGACCAGGAAGCTACTCTTCTGACTCCGAGTGCACTCTAACCATACTTCATCTGTTGGACTCAGATTCCATCTAAGTTAATATTTGATCTTTTGAGGATCATTTATTCTCTGCTGATATTTTTTATCAACAGAACAAGAATTGTTGAATTTTTATTTGTATCTCATTGGTGGAACTGAAAGCTGAAGAAAGAGTAGGCAGGGAGCTGGTGTTGGCCAGAGAAGCAAAAAAAGAGAAAATGGATACAGGGTGTTCCCTAACCCTCCCGCCATTAATGCGGTCCATTGTACACTTTGTTAAATCACCTTGGCTGATTCACTGACAAAACAAGGCAAGGTACAGGAGATAACTGTACTGTATTTTTATATCTTACTGTCTGAACTTAACCATGCTTAGTGCAGTGAGACCTACTTGCAGATCAGTATGCTTAGGAGAGAGTTCTAAATATAAATACACACAGCAGACATAGATTGTGATCTTGTTCTAAACTCCAGCTAACTTTATGAAATTAATATTAGTTAATATTAATTAATATTTCGGTATGAAATTTATTCTGGAATGTAAGACTGAAGTTGATTGAAACCGCATCAAAATCTTGAAAGCTAAGCAGTATTGACCTTGGTCAGTATTTGGAAGGAATACCACGGCCATAACACAGAGGCAGGCAATGGCAAACCACTCCGGAGAGCCAGTTTGGTGTAGTGGTTAGGAGCGCGGACTCTAATTTGGGAGAACTGGGTTTGATTCCCCACTCCTTCACATGCAGTTGCTAGTGTGACCTTGGATCAGTCGCAAGTTATTTCATAGCTGTTCTCAAGAGCAGTTCTCAAAGAGCTCTGTCAGGGGAAGGGGAAGGAGATTGTAAGCCACTCTGAGACTCCTTTGGGTAGTGAAGGGCAGGGTATAAATCCAATCTCTTCTTCTCTTGCCTTGAAAATCCCGTGGGATCACCATAAGTCATTTGACACCCCCCCCAACAATTTTTAAAATGCCTCCAAATTGTGTGTCCAGTTGGGTCATAACTGCTGAGTGATTTCCCGACTAGGCAGATTTGTTTTTAATGTTTCAGGAATAATGACATTTTAAAATCACTTCTGCAACCTGTACCAGCTTTTACAGTACTAAAATAATTTGTGCTTGTTGCAAATCTGGAAACACTCTCTGGTTAAGAAGGTTGCATCCCTAAATGATGCATGACTCCAGACGAGCACTGTTGCTGAACTTCATTTAAAATTTTGTCCCTTACTTTCCTAGTACTCATTGTAACACATTTCCCATACGTGGGTTTCTTTCTCCCACAGCTGTGGACTTGGTTTGTTCATTTGCTTTTTTCTTAACAGATGCTGAACTTCTGTATTTGTGCACCTGTGCACTCAGTAGATGTACCAATGAATCGGATGTGGTATCTTGAATAAAAATGGTGCAGGAATAGGGAAGAGGCATTTGTTTCTGCAGAAAGAAATCTAGCGTATCATGGGTGAAGCTGATTAACCAGTGCCTTGACGATTTGGCTCAAGATTTGACATTAATAACAGGAAAGGTAGAAGAAGGGCCAGGAAGAGGGATGTTAGGGGAATCCACAACAGTTGTAGGAAGATTTGTGTCTTATCAAAGAATTTCAAGCTTGGCTGCAAAAAACCTAAATTAAGCCTGAGAAGCAGAGGAATAAACACATTTTAGGCTGCAGTGGGGGAGACTGGCTTTGGGAGGGGGCAGTTAGGAACAGAAAGTGGTGGCAAAAGGGATGCTTAGTTTCCCCCACTACTTCCCATCCCATTTTCCCCCTGCTCTGAGAGAGCTACATGTTGGTCCTCACATACACTTTTAGACCATGGAGGAAAGTTTTAGGCAAATCACTATTGCCCAAACTGGCTTTTCTAGAAAAAGCGGCTGTTGGGGGTTTCATTATGCGTCACTGTGATGTGTAGTTCTGCTGTTCAATGAATGCTAGACAAATCCAGGTTCTTATGATTATTTGGAAGTACAAAATATTTAAGTTTCTTTGGTGATATTAAATTATTCCATACTTTTGCATGGTGTTTTATAGGGAAAGCCTAAGTAGAAGTACACCCTTCTAAGTCCATTGACGTCAGTGGATTTAGGAATGGGTAACACTGGTAAGATTTCACTGTTAGTATTAGAGTGTTTGAATCTTTGGGGATTTTGCATCTTTTAAAATTGTTCATGTGGTTCTTTTTAATTTTGCCTCTCTCATGCAATGGGATTAATGTGTTTATGACATGAAATAGTGGGATTTGGATGGTTTCACTTTATGTTGTTCATCTGTATGTGTTTAAACCGCTTTTTGATAAAACCCACCCCAACTGGAAACAGTAGCATAATCAATAAAATAACCATCGTAAAATCTACAGAACAATCAAATAATAAAGGCAAGTGTAATGCAAATATAAAATATGCATTACAGTTTGGTTTTATTTTAATTGTACCTAGAACACGTTCCAAAGTTCTACTCGCTTTCTGGATATTTTAGAAACACCTGAATTGTGTGAAATTCTTTGCAATTCATTTCCTTATACTGAAGTTCTGTATAAGAAATAGTGTGGCAAGAAATTAACTAACGTTTTTCCCTAATTTCAGTTCTTAATGGTACGATACTAGTCTTGTTAAGTTCATCATGCTATCTATAGTCTAAACAAGGTCTAATGTTGAAAATTTCCTTTTCTATTTTAGATAAGTGCCCAAGAAGGAATCCTTCATGCTTTTAGTAATGAGAATCCTCTATTAAAAAAGGACTACTGCATAGTCTATAATCCTTCTTGGACCTCTCTTCCCAGTTCATTAAGTAGTGCTGTAAGTAATCATGTTTCTTATTTATCTGTCACATTTTTATCCTGGTCTTCTTGAAGCTCATGGACATACATCATCATCTCCTCCTTCATTTTATCCTCACAACAACCCTATCAGAAAGCGGAGGCTGAGAAGGAGTGAGTGGCCCCAAGTTACTCAGTAAGCTTCATGGCAGGTCTCCTGAATGGACATTCTAACGACTATGCAGCACAACATTTCTTATGATTCAGTTGAATTTCATTTGAAAAGATGTTGTACCAAAACTCAACAATGTTCATGGCATTGTCTTCAGTTTTCCCTGAAGTTTGGTATTTCATATTATTGGAAATCTTTATTGGAGTCACTCTCGTAATGTCAGGATTTGGAGTTCTTCTGAGGCTGCATTTCTGAAATGCGCACAATAAAAAGAAATAAAAGTAATTATTAGGAAATGCTGCCAAAATAGTTATTTCTGAAACATCAACGGACTTTTTGTTTGTTTTTTCTGCAGCAAAAGAGTGCAGCTGCACTATTCTGCAGTGTAAAAAATAATGTAAAATTTTTAGAAAGTTTAAACTGGTTTTCATGGGGGTCTTGAATGGTTTGATTTTCTTTATCTGATTTTATGTTATGTTGGAGTGCTGTCACAGTTCTGTGAAATACGTTATTATTTATTTATGCCATTTACATAGTGCTTTTCAATTAAGAAAACTCAGTTAGAAACAAACATATGGCATTATAAGGTTCTTACTATAATCTAAAAACAGTCCATAAATTAGTATTCTCTAAATAGTTATTTAAAATCAGATTTGTATATTTATTAATCTAGAAGCCCTTTCCCCCCTTTTGAAATCAGTTTTCCACTTTCCATAGTTCTCCTTTCTTGTGGGGAAGGCAACTGCAATAAACCCAAGGTAATGATGGAATCACAAAGTAATAATGAAGGGGATCTGCTTATCCTCAGTCAAACTAATGTGGCATCCAAATGGCTGGACTGTGCCAGTATGGCGCATGCATGAGCCAGAGTAAGCCTCAGAAACATGAGTATAGCTGGATCTTTGCATGTAGCAGAATGAAAAGAGATAACGTGGCTGTGTCATCCAGAGGTGGCAGAACAGTTTGGAAATGCAGGTGCAGAATCACGGGTCTGAATGCTTTTCTGCTTAAAAAGAAGAAGAAGAAAGCTTCTCTGAAAATAGAGAACTCTCTCAATAGGGAGTGTTGGGAGCTAGAACTTATTGCTCTCTATACTGCTGGCATGGAACTTGTAATACTACAGAACATTCAAAAATGTTATCTCCAAACAGCAGTATGTACTGTACAGTAAATTCTAAGGATATATTTTCTTTGGTAGTACCAAATTGGTACTGAATAAACATATTTAGTGCTTTTTAATCTAGCCTTTCTTCTTAGGAGCGCAGGGTACTGGGTGTGGTTCTTCCCTCCTCCATTTTATCATCACAACAGCCTTGTGAGGTAGGTGAGGCTGAGAGAGAATGTCTAGTTCAGCACTGCCCAGTAAGTTTCCTGGAAAGCAGGAATCTGAACCCAGGTCTCCCCAGTCCTGGTTTTCCCACAAGAATGGCTTCATATTGCAAAGTAAGGCTCTTCAATTCACTCATTTCCAATACGTATTAAAATGCCTAAAAAAACTGTTTGAATTCCATTACAGGCTTTAATATTAGAGATTCTCTTATCTTTATAGACTCCTACAAGGCTGATAGTCTTGGCCCCCAAATTGCTCTGCACTTCTTCTGAGGTTCCACATGATATCATGAAGGACAAGGCACTTGTAGTGAAGAGGGGAAACTGCACTTTTTTGGAGAAGGCATGGATCGCTCAAAATCTGGATGCTAAAATCCTGCTGATTGCCAGCGAAACTGGTCTAGTAAGTTATAATGTGTGTAGCTGTCTTCCAATGAGGAAAAGTTCTAAACTGCAATCGTATTTCTGTAGCGTCCTTGTGATTTTCAGTAAGGGTTGTCAGAACCCCCCGTGTCAGAAACAGCCAGCTTGCATTCAACAGGCCATAGCTGCTTCCTGAACAATTTTATCTGGGCCCCTGGTAGCTCTACCCAGTCTCAGTGATGGTGGTGTAAAAAAACTGTCTCCACAGTTCTACTTGTGGGTTAAAGTAAAACCTTTTTAGATCATAGGAAAGAGAAATACTGTATGCTTGAATAAAACAGAAATCTGGTGGCACCTTAAAGGGTAATAAAATAATGTATCTAATGATGAGCTTTCTGACTCTGAGTCAGAAAGCTTACACTGGAATAAGTTTTTAGTTCAAAGTGCTGCTGGATTTCTATTTTATTCTACCGTTGCAGACTAATAGAGCTACCTACCTAGAATTAACCACCCTTTAAAGTTACATAACTCTTCTTTGAGTTAGTGTACAGTACGCATGCAAATGTTACATATTGTGTTTGCAGTGCTCAGCCTGAACCCAGATGTTGTATAACTGGGAAGCCTTTGCGACTAGGTGGCATATGCAAGGGAGTCATTTGTATGGCAGAGTGTGGGTTGGGCTCCTGAACAAATGGCTACAGAAGAGAATAGAGCCCAAGAATACAGAAATTGGCTATCCTTCTTCTAAATTACAGTTTTTGTGGGGCAGCAGACACCCATCTCAGCTTCATTTCTAGCATCCTATCCTTTCATCTTTACTCAATATTTCACTAAAAGTGGAAGGATGTCCAATATTTCCAGTACTTAAATTGTAATATTTTCTTCCTGGAAAAATGAGATTCTTCTCTAATATAAAGTACACATCATCTGTAGAGTAATGATGCATCTAATTTCATCTATAAAATGAAATTGCAGGCTTGCACAGCCTCAGTTTGCCTGGGGGGGCATGTACGGAAGAAAGAAGAGATCTGATCCTTCAGTGAAACCAATTTCCCCATTCTATTAAGCATTTTAAAGGCTGAAATGCTGGTAACAAGGCAGGAAACCCTGTGTCTGAATAGTGAAGGATTAAATCTCTTCTAACCTTCCCACACAGCCCTGATGCAAACTGGCTGCATAAGCCTGCTGTTATCTGTTTGGGATTATAGGCAGCACCCTTCTGTGCACTTGAAATGGCCTTTAGCAACAAGTGGAAGAAAACTGTTTCATATTTCTAACCCTGCCCTGAGGATAAAAAGATTTCTCCCTTAGGCCTCTAAAAAAATTGGCACATGGCAAATAAGAATCAAAGCTAGCATTTTGGTTGGCTGATAGCCATGAGACACTGGCACATATTGAATCTGTGCCTGAGATCAGGCTATTATATGTGCATTTCATATATCCATATATATAGATAGCTGTAAAAATAAAATTGCCTGGTCTGGAGTGCTTTTTTTTTGGTCTTCAGTTTTTAAACATCATCTAGGAAGGGTATTTGATGATAGCACTGCATAGTAGGGTTGCCAGCTCTGGGCTGGGAAATACCTGGAGATTTTGGGGGTGAAGCCTGGAGAGGGTGGGGTTTGAAGAAGGTACTTCTGAGGGGTATAATGCCATAGCATCCACCTTTCAAAGTGGCCATTTTCTCCAGGTGAATGGATCTCTGTCACCTGGATATCAGTTGTAATAGCAGGAGCTCTCTAGCCACCACCTGGATATTGGCAACCCTATGCATGGTTGATGTGGTAATAGATTAGCATAACAAAGTTTGAGTCCAGTGGCACCTTTAAGACGAACAAAGTTTAATTCTGGGTATATGCTTTTGTATGCATGCACACTTCTTCAGATACATTGAAACAGACTTCGCTAACCCTTACATATAGGTAGAGAGAGGGTGGGGTTGGGGGTTAGTTGGCCAGGAAGGGCTAATTGGAGTCAAGATGCATAAGTAACTGAGCAATAAAGATAGCTAAGACTGGATTAAAGCTGTTGGTAAAATCTGTGAATAGCAGCAAATTAGCATACAGATAATAAAATAATTAAGAAACAGATGTGAGAACTGAGTGACTTAGCATATGTCCCGATATCTCTGTTAAGCCCTGGGGGATCCATTGTCCTGACTCTTGTAATAACTCATAATTCAGCAATCTCCTGTTCTAGTCTGTTTTCGAAATTCCTTTGCAATAAAACAGCTACTTTGAGATTCCCCGTTGACTGTCCTGGGAGGCTGAATGTTTTCCTACAGGTTTCTTAATTTTGTGTTTCTTTTTTTAAAATTTAAGTATGAACGGAGCATCAAAAAAGAAAAAAAACCAATTATATGGTAATGTTATATAGTATAATAGCCATAATTGTGATAAGTTGTAATTAATATCTTACCAAGCATCAGTTACTATTAATTAAGTAATAATTTCATAATATTTGATATTATGATAAGTTTCATAGACTGCCCCATACAATATCCAATAAGCATATTAATAATTTTAGGCAATAGTTTGAAATAAAATTATACAGCAATTGATAAAATGATGAAATAACTATTATAAAATAAGTGAATATTACCCCCTCTTTTCACCCATTTTCAATACATTATATATCAGGAAAATATTTATATTTATTTATCATTTCAATATCTTCTATATTTCCTCATCCATTTTTAGGTTAAATATAAGTAATAAGCTTTCCATTTTTTAAAAAATTCTTCGATTGGCCTTCTAATTACATAGTTTGTTCACTTAGCCATTACTGCATATTATTTTTCAGATCTGAAAAAGTGGGCTGCAGTACACAAAATATTATGTTTGTTTAAAATTCTGTTAGTCTTGAAGGTGCCAGTAGACTGCAGCTTATTTTTCAGATATGAAGAACTGGGTTCAATGACAGCCAGTGCTGGAGCAAAAATCTTGTTACACGTCCAAGGTGCCACAAGAATGCTGTTGAATCCTCAGATCTGAAGAAGTAGGCTCTATTCCACAAAAACTTGTGTTGGCATAAAAATTAGAACAAACTTTGAGACCAGTGGCCCATTTAAGACCAACAAAGTTTTATTCTGGGTATAAGCTTTCCTGTGCATGCACACTTCTTCAGATAGATACATTGAAACAGAAGTCACCAACCATCACATATAGGTAGAGGGTGGGGAGGGTGTTGCCAGGAAGGGCTAATTACAGTCAAGATACATAAGTAACTGAGCAATAAAGATCGCTAAAATTGGATTAAGGCAGCTGGGTAAGACCTGTGAATAGCAGCAAATTAGCATGTAGCATAATAAAAGAGAAATGAATGATCTTAGCACGTGTAGTGAGATAAAAAACTGATATCTCCGTTAAGCCCTGGGGGTTCCATTGTCCTTTGTGTTGTAATAACTTGTAACTCAGCCATCTCCCCAGTATTTGTGAACAAGGACTGTCATATCCAGTAGAGCTTGTTAAGCTGCTGATTATATGTTGAAGTGTTGAGTTGAGATGAACTGTGTGTGACCACTAGTGGTGTTCTCTTATTGTCTCTTTTGGGCCTGTTTTGCAACAGGTTTTATCTGGGTACCATTCTGGCTTTGTTAATCTGTTTCTTGACTTCATCAGGTGGATACTTTAGTTCCAGAAAAGTTTGTTGTAGATCCCTTGGGTGAGAATCTCTGTCTGTAGGATTTGAACAGATGTGGCTTATAGTATAGAGCCTGGATGTATACCATGGATTGTTTGGTATGTTAAGGATGGCAGCTGGAGACATGTAGATATTTCGTTGGTCAGAAGGCTTCTGGTTAAGGTGGTGTCTATGCATCCAATGTGTATTTTTACTGTAGTGTCCAGAAAATGTATTTCTTACATTTAATGTTTCTAGCAGTTCATGTTTCCTACTGATTGTGATGGATGTACTGTGAAACACTGCAGCTACTGTGATGGCCTCAAGTGGCAGGTCACTTAGCCAAATACTGAAGTTTCTTAAGGGAAGAGAAGGTGAAGTCCAGTATACTGAGGGGAGATTCAGAGGTGTCATCAGTCTGCATCTTCGTAGTATTGTACAGTGAGTGGGGGGGATGTATTATGTGACTATTAATTCGGGAGAGGTTCTGGAAAAAATGGTTAGCTTGTACCTCCACACTCACGTCCTTGTTAACGTACAGCTTGGGCCTGAGGGGGATGTTCTGTCTTTAGCCTTTAGGTAGCAAGTTGTTGGTTCAGTTATGTAGACATACCATGATGTTTCTTTTTCTAGGATACTCCTTCAGGTGACAGGACCATGTATAAGAATCTCAGCATTCCAATTGTACTTATCTCTTATGTGGATGTTCTTGACATTAATAAGGTAAGTAGTTTTCGAAATTACTTGCTTTTTATGAATAAAAATATCAATTTGTGTAAAATACTTGATTTTGGTTTCATAATTAGGAACCTCTCTCAATCTCTCTCCAATATTTTCAATATTTCCAACCCCCCCAATATTTTCATTAGGTTAAATGCAGCTAGATACATATGCCTATTGCCTTTTTTCTTGGTTCTGACTACCAGCGTGTGGGTTTTGTGGAACATTATTTTGACACCTTGTGAAAATGTCCTCTAAGGCTGTTCCTTCAAATTTACGGCTGTGTATCAAAGTTTCTTATGTGACAAAGTTTCTCATGATATCCTTGAGGATAAGGTGGTTAAGTGTGGGCTGGATAGAGCAACTGTTGGATGGATTCATGGTTGGTTGAAAAATCGTACCCAACGAGTGCTTGTAAATGGCTCTGTGTCTACGTGGAGTGAAGTCTCAAGTGGAGTGCCACAGGGCTCGGTCCTGGGCCCGGTGTTGTTCAATGTTTTTATAAATGACCTGGAGGAAGACATAGAGGGGATGCTTATCAAATTTGCAGATGACACAAAGCTGGGTGGGATTGCTAACTCTGAAGAAGACCGAGTCAGGATTCAAGATGATCTAGATAGGCTGGAACAGTGGGCTGAGGCAAATAAAATGAATTTCAATAGAAATAAGTGCAAAGTCTGGGCACAAAAAATCAAAGGCACGGATATAGAATGGGAAGGACTTGGCTTGACAGCAGCACATGTGAAAGGGACCTAGGTGTTCTGGTTCATCACAAGCTCAATGTGAGCCTGCAGTGTGATGTGGCTGTGAAGAAAGCTAATGCAATCTTAGGATGCATTAACAGAAGCATTGTGTCCAGATCATGGGAGGTGTTAGTTTCGCTCTATTCTGCTATGGTCAGGCCTCACCTGGAGTACTGTGTCCAGTTTTGGGCACCACACTTTAGGAAGGATGTTGACAAGCTCAAGCATGTCCAGAAGAGGGCAACCAGGATGGTGAGAGGGTTTGAATCCAAGTCTTATGAGGAAAGGCTGAAAGAGTTGGGTCTGTTTAGCCTGGGAAAGAGAAGACTTAGAGGGGACATGATTGCAGTCTTCAAGTATTTGAAGGGCTGTCATGTAAAAGATGGTGTTAACCTGCTTGCTTTTAGATATTAATAAAATTATGGGGAATATTAGCTCTTATCAATAAGCAGTAGATTGCGGGAGACAACACCAATTTATACAGAGGTCCTGCCCCTCCAGAAATATCAGTAACAGACACAGAGACTTTATAAGGTTGAAATTAAAGTATTTTATTGGGAATCCTCTTCACATACAAACAATACACAAGCACACACACAATTACTCAAGCCTAAGAAATAAAGAGAGAGATATAAGCACATTTGCATTAGCAGGTATTCGTTGGTGGGAGATATTTGCCTGTCCTTGAAGTGTGAACTGTTTCAATGGAAGAATGGAGGGGGAGAATGGAAAAAGGGGACACGTAGCCTGAACCAGCAGGTAACACATGGAACTCAGGCTGCAGACCAGAGTTTAAAGATGGAGGCAGGGGATTGGGATAGCAAGCTGGACATGAGAGGGTCAAAGCTTCGATAGGGGTCATAGAGTAGAGAGAGAGCATGTGGTCAGGTTGCCCCTTTTATGCATGAGGGTGGGGGCTGGCCATAACCCCTGGTCACACCTCTTGGTAAGTCTGTCCCAGAAAACATACTGTTGGCTGAAGGGAGTGAGGGAGGGGGGAACTGAGGAGTGGTCAATGTTTGAGAGCTAGAAACTTAGCTTGTGCCTGGCACCTGGGGGCAGGTAAATGAGTCATCGGGCACAGTCATTGTTATCCTGATTGTATTAGCCAGTTCCTGGCTGAGTGGATTAGTTGCTAGGTGACCATGAATAGGGTCTCTGGACCTGCATGCCCCTCTGCATGTGCTGGAGGGGGAGGAAGGGGGTTGCCTGCATGTGCTCAGGCATAGCATGGCAGTTGTGCTTTGTGTATACTGTGGAACTGGTCCTTCTTCCATCAGGTAAAAAGGCTGGTAACCTTGAGAAGCCACGTGAACAGCAAGTGAAGAAAGGAAGGCGTCCTTCTCTTCAGAGAACAGTCTCCTCTGGCATCATGGGGCTACCATGCTGTACAGTCCCTTAATCATGCTTGTGCAGAGTTCATACATTCAGTTCATGAAAGGCATAAAAAGCCTTGCAGGGCAATAATGGAGCAGATCTATTCTCTCTTGCTCCGGATTGCAAGACTAGAATGGGTGGAAATTACAAGGGAGTCATTACCGGCTAGATATCAGGAGAAACTTCCTAACTGTAAGAGTGGTTGAGCAGTGGAACAGTCTGCCTCGGGAGGTGGTGGATGCTCCTTCCCTGGATGTTTTCAAGTGGAGGCTGGACGAAAATCTTTTGGGTATGTTGTAGGTATGTAGGGCTATCTTTTGGCTATGCTCCTATAGAGTGCAGGGCGGTGGACTAGATGACCTGCAAGGTCCCTTCCAACTCTAACATTCTATGATTCTATGATCAAGTTCCATTTATTAGTTTGTTTTCCTCCACTCTGGTCTTTTCCATAAAATTAAAAGCATAGTGTATGAAACAACTTCTCCTAAGACTCACACAAATATATATCATTTCAACCAAGATTTTTACCAGGTGGGAGCACATCCAGCCTGTGCTGAGGACACGGCACTGGCTGCCAGTAGCATACCAAGTTCACTTCAAGGTGCTGGTTCTTACCTTTAAAGCCCTATATGGCCAGGGTCTAGCATACTTGAGGGACTGCCTTTCCCCATACATACCCCAGAGGTCAGGGCCTCAAAACTGATTGACCCTCCGGGGCCCTAAGGATGCCAGACTTGCTACCACCAGGGCCTTTTCAGTGGCGACTCCATACTGGTGGAATGAGCTCCCGGAGGAGATCAGAGCCCTGCGGTATCTTTTACAGTTCCACAGGGCCTGCAAGATGGAGCTCTTCCACCAGGCTTTCAATTAAGGAGCCGCCACTACCACGGAGCCCTGGCCACTACAGAGTCCTGGCCCTTGGGTCTGACATCCAGCCTACGCCGCCTGTATATTAAAAGATCATGAGCAGAAGGTTTCCTAGATCTCCGGGCGCACTGTTAAAATACACTGTTGTAAATAATTAACTGTTCATCACCAACTCTTTATGAACTTGATCGTATATCTGTATTGTTTAAATGATTTTATGTGGATTTTAATTGTGATTTATATGTCATCTTAGGTTTGACTGATGTGAGCCGCCCTGCGCCTGCTTTGCGGGGAGGGCGGGGTACAAATTGAACCAATAAATAAATAAATACCTAACTGCCAGCTTTTTATCTTTCATTTTGTATTCATACTTGTCCCTGTCAATGCGTACCATCTCCCCTTTGTGATTATTTTCCTTGGAACATTTAATATCAAAATGCAAAACTCATAATGTTCCTTGGACTCTTAGACAAGTCTGGCAGACAGCTTGCAGCAAAAAGCTGTATTCTTAAATCTTACTATCTTTCATAAAGTAATTTACCTTTCTTTAAAAATCAGCACATAACAATCTGCAGCATACGAGACCTGCAGCCTTGCATTTGGCTAATGCTTATTTTTCGATCCAGCTTCCAGTTAGCTGATCTCATTTTTAAAAAAAACAAACAAACCCAGAACTTTATACAGTAAGAATAGTCAACAAGAAAAGAAAGGGATGACAGAGAGAGAAGGCAGAAAAAGGGAAAGTAGGAATGAAGCCCTTGGAGAACACAGAAGGGTCGAGATAATTTCTTTAGGGTGCATAGGTGGAGATATTTATTTCTATTGATCTAGCATACTTTTCTCCCCAATGTGAACCTAATGCAGTTTACCATGTCTCTCTCTTCCTCCTCCACTGCATCCTCACAATTAAAACCCTGTGAGCTAGGTTAGGTCTAGAGTGTATGGCTGGCCCAAGGTCACACAACAAGCTTCCATGGCAGAATGGGGATTGGAACCTGGGTCTCCCAGATCCTAATCTGACACTTGAACCACTGCAGGGATTAGCAGATTAGCTGTAGCATTGCTGGAGGCAATTTACTTATGACAAATGAGCATTGCCTCTAGGCAATCAGGATAATAAGATCTTGTACATTTGCAGAAAAGTTCTTTTTTCCTTCTTTCAGGATGTTGACGTGTAACTTGTGACTAGCATAGGTTTGTGTAAGCAAAATGTTCAAAGGCTGGTAAAGTTTGTGAATTTATTTAAAAGGCTGCATTAGTGGTACAGCCCCAGAACCATGGCAAAGCCCTGTAGTAGTAATCATTTTTAAAATTTTGTCGAAGGCTTTCATGGCCGGAATTCATTAGTTGCTGTAGATTTTCTGGGTTGTGCGGCCGTGGTCTTGGCATTGTAGGACCTGACGTTTTGCCAGTAGCTGTGATCGATGTTCCCTCTAAGCTGTGGAGTCTTGTGAGCAAAAATTCTACTTTCTGAGCTGCTGGCATTAAAGTTGTGAGCGAGCAATTTGACTACTGCATAAATTAGTTAGCTCTGGAGCCATCTTTCCTGAACTAAGACAAAAATGTGTGGGCTGGAGGCTAAAAAACTGTGAGCTAGCTCACACTAACTCAGCTTAAAGGGAACACTGGCTGTGACTGGCATCCTCAGAGGTATAACACAGAAAGATGTACACTTTGACACAGAGAGTACTACATCTTTCTGTGTTATACCTCTGAGGATGCCAGTCACAGCTACTGGCGAAACGTCAGGTCCTACAATGCCAAGACCACGGCCACACAACCCAGAAAATCTACAGCAACATTTTTAAAATCTTCAGTTTGCTTTGTCTTCCTAAATCTATTGCCCATCTGGTTCAGTGTGGGAGAGTGGGAGCTTTCTATTGTTTGACCATGCTTCTGTCCCCCCCCCCCAACTGATACATTTATAATTTCTTCTAGAATCTTGGAAATAATGTTAATGTGACATTATATTCACCACCTTTGCCAGAGTTTGACTTCAGTATGGTGGTCATCTTTCTAATTGCTGTGCTCACGGTGGCAGTGGGAGGCTTTTGGAGTGGAATGGAAGAGCTGTAAGTCATTTCAAATGTTTCTTTTAAAAATCTTTTTCCAAATTAAAAATACCAAACTACTAGTTCTTGCTATGCTGTTCCTGTATAATTTGGATGGTAATGCTTTTCCTGCTTATCCTCACAGAGAGGAACTGAAGGCAGCTGCAATCTCTGAAACTAGAGAAGTTTCAAGGAAGAGTTCAGAAAGTATCATTTTCAGCCCCGTGAAAGTGATTATATTTGTTGTCCTGTCTTGCATCATGTTAGTCTTGCTGTACTACTTCTACATATGGCTAGGTAAGAAGACATTTGGACTTACCTAGTTTTACTTTTCAATTTAAGTATGCTTTCCCAGGCCTGATTTTCACAGAGGAGGTAAACCAGTGGCGTAGCCACTTGGGCTGGGAGAGAGGGCTCCTACAGTTGTTCCCTGTACAATGGGATTTTCTCCATATAAACAGACAAAGCTGCCTTGTACTAAGCCACCCATTGGTCCATCAAAGTCTGTTTTTCAGTATTGTCTACTCAGAAAGGCAGGGTCTCAGGAAGAGGGATTTCTCAGTCGCTCTGAGTTTTGGATAAGACTAAAAACAAACAGAAGTTTTCACCCTGCTGTTTCTTCTCACCAGCTCAGGTGAGAGGAACCTTGCCCCTCTCTGGAGTTTTTTCCACATGCCAGAGGTCTTATCTCATTGGAGCTGAAGTCTGGAGAAGAGATGGCAAAGCTTCCTTATCTTCTCTAACCACAGTGCAAAGGAGATGAGGCTCAGCCTTGGGAGAAAGAAGGGGTTTTATCTAATTTGAACTAAAATTTGGGTAACATGTAGGAGGGGGGAGGGGAATCTACCATTTCTTACCACCTGTATATTCTAGCACATACAAGAGAAATTCCTGCCCCATGCATTGTATCTGAAAACTTGGGGAAGGGAGAGGGTTGGTTGTGAGCACAAATAGAAGCCAGTTAGCGAGCCAAACTAGTATTTGTAGACCTTTCCCTGAAGTAGGAATCTTTTTGTTTTCCTTTTGAATAGCAAGACAAAAGTATTTGACATAGATACAGCAAAAACTTAAGGAAATATGTGAACACAATGGTGGCTTCAAATATAAACGCTGTCACTAGGACATAAGCCCTGCTGACCACAGTGTTATTCGCTTCTGAGCAGATATGCTTGGGATGATAGACTTGAATAGATATGAATTCTTAATGACACCACAAACTTCTGACTGCATGGTTCTTGGAGCTCGCTACCAATTTATTTTTGTTTTTCCCATAGTTTACGTCATTATTGCTATTTTCTGCTTGGCATCTGCAATAAGCCTGTACAACTGTCTTGCTGTACTAATAAGGAAAATACCTTTTGGACAATGCAGGTACTGTCTTTTCATATAATTTTAATGGTTTTATTACTAGTGACAGTGAAACTATGGTTTAAGAAATTATTGTAACTTTTATTTGGGTTATGCTTACCTGCACAAATATTGCAGTTGTATGAAAAGGAGGAACTGCCTTGCCTTGCTCTGCTTCTCTCCATTTCTCGTCTTGTTTTTTCTACAGACCGTTTGTAGTTCTTACATCTTTAAGGATGTAATCCACCTTTTTCTTTTTTGTGTCATATAGGGATTTGTGTCATAGTTGATCATAAATAGAATGACCCCTATTTATCTATCATTAAATTTCTAGCTCGCCCTCCCCACAAGCGGGCTCAGGGCGGCTCACAAATAGGGCACAAATGCCAATGCATAAAAACAAAATTAAAAAACAAGATAAAACAATCATTGCAATATTACAAGGTGTTCTAGATGTTTCAAAGTCAGACTTCAGTAAGAGAGTAGTTCTAGGGGTTTTTTTTAAGACTTAAAACTATATTTAAAAACACAGGACACAGTGGATACCCAACCACTGGCCATCTGTTGCAATGATTCACATATGGTGAGCCTAGCACGGATATCCTAGGAACTAGACAGATAGCTTGGTTTGTAAAGCTCTCTTGATGGGACAAGCTATTAAATATTCGGAAACTACTTTTGCAGTGTCTACTCTTAAATCCCTCCATAATGCAATTGTTTTTTGGGGGGATTTTTTAGTATTTTTTTATATGTAAGTGTGTGAGTGTGCATGCACCAGGAAGTCATGGTGACCTCTGGTAACTGACCCCTACCGGGAGCCTGGAGGATATTCAGAGAGGTGGCTGAGTGAAGCCTGCCCCCGCCTCCTGCCTCTGGTATTCCAAGGAGGTCTCCCATCCAAGGACTTGCCAGAGTTATCCCTACTTAGCTTCCAAGACCTGATGAGATCGGGCTCGCCTGAGCTATCCAGGTCAGGGCCATAATGCAATTGTTCATCATCACATGAATTGTCAAATTGTAGCTCTTGATTTGTTATATGTGCAAGCTAGTAATAATGTAAACCAGTGGCAATCATGGCTTCTGTTCATTTTGGTTTGAGAACAAATCTCAGACATTCTCGGGCTCCAGAAGTCCTAGTTTCCAGTAGCATACAGAGTGCTTTCCTGCTTTGATGGTTGTATTTCCAGTCTGGCTGTGTCTCCTTTGCTGAAAACTTATGCATTATGCACTTATGCAAGTATGCTTATAATTAACATACTTCAAAATAGTTTGTGAAATTTATGCCCTTTGTGAATTTCCATTTGCATAACCATATTGTGAGGTGGAAATAAATTGTCTGCCACACATCCAAAGAGCAATCTCTGTGAGACGCTAAACAGGACAGATGTTGGCAATAGCTAGCCGTTTTACAAAATGAATTGGCTTAAAATCATCCAAGTGGTAGCCCTAAACGATCTCTGTAATTAGTAATTCTGTATATAATTTCAGTGCAATGTACTGGAGTGCAGAAATTCTACTAGAGAAAATTGCTCTGGATGAAACCTGTGTGTGGCTGAACATTGTTCTGTGCAATCTTATACAGAGTTGCCCCCTTCCAACTCTGTGTCTGGGGCAATGATGCTCTGTATTCTTGGTGCTTGGGGGGCAACAGTGGGAGGGCTTCTGGAGTTCTGGCCCTGCTTGTGGGCCTCCTGATAGTACCTGGGTTTTGGCCACTGTATGACTGGGTGGGCCATTGGCCTGATCCAACATGGCTTCTCTTGCATTCTTATTATGTTTTTAACTCAGTTAACTTTGGAGAACTTGGAAGGGCATAATTCTGCTTAGAACTGCACTGTTTGGTGGTTTCAGAAGAACTGTGTTTATGACAAAATTTGTGATGCAAGTTTATCGTTTAGGCTTGCGTGCTGCAACACAAGCTTTGAAGTGAGGCTCATTTTCCTCGCTGGATTTTGCATAGCAGTATCTGCAGTTTGGGTAGTGTTTCGGAATGAAGACAGGTAGGTGAAGAATTCTAAGATTCAAAGCTGAAATGATAAATGCCTTTAAAAAATATTTAGGCCAAGATCCAGGCTGTCCAGGCATAGAGGCTTTCAGCCTTTTCTTTCTGTTACCCTTCCCTGACTGGTCCTCAAAGGCTGCTAGTAAAGCCTGAGATATCCCTTAATGTAACTTAAGAAGCTGCTGCCTGAAATGGTGCCTTTGTGGAAGTTCTTCTCACATGTGAATGGGCCCCTTTGGATCCCAGTCTCCAGTGCTCTTCCCAGCAGAGTTACACACTTCTAAGCCCATTGACTTTGATGGATTTAGATTGGTGTGACTCTGTTTAGGGTGGCACTGTTACTCTAGCAAATGAATGCAACATTTTATTATTTTTTAAAAATTGTATATAATTCATTTTTTATTTTAGCTGGGCTTGGATTTTACAAGATATCTTGGGAATTGCTTTCTGCCTGAACTTTATTAAAACTCTCAAAATGCCCAACTTCAAGGTATAGTAAACTGTTTACCTAGCTAAAAATACATTAATGTTACAACTTCCAGACAAGTACCAATGTTGTTCTGTTGTAATGAAAACAAAAAGGTGTCTTGTGACACCTTAAAATGCTCTTAAAAGGCTAGAGCATTTTTGTGTTCGTGTAGCATCTGAGAACATAAGCTCTAGCCCATGAAAGCAGAAGCCGTAAAAGATGAACCAAGTCCCACTGAACTCTGTATGTAGAATCGTAGAATCACAGAGTTGGAAGGGGCCATACAGGCCATTTAGTCCACCCCCTGCTCAGTGCAGGATCAGCCTAGAGCATCCCTGACAAGTGTTTGTCCAGCTGCTGCTTAAGGACTGTCAGTGAGGGGGAGCTCACCACCTCCCTAGGTAGCTGATTCCACTGCTGAAATGACAGTAAAAAAATTTTTTTTGCTAATATCCAGTCGGTATTTTTCACCCATAATTTCAATGTGCATACTCTAAAATTTTAAAAATTGCTGCTAATTTTTTTCTGCATAGTGTGCATGGGCTTGATTTAAAATTACTGGGATACCAGCAGCCATTTCAAAAGAGGTACATTTTTTGTCCCAAAGATGAGTTTAGAAAGGGACAGGGAAAATGCTAAATTGTCATAATCAGGAAACCAGTACAGAGAAGCCAAATATTAGTAAGCAGTTATTTATTAATTTTAAGTGTGTGCATTATATTATTCTAAAGCATTAAAGATTACTCATTTATCAAAAGTAAGTAAAATAATAACATTATTTTTTGTTCTGTAGTCATGTGTTATTCTCCTAGGTCTTCTCCTTGTGTATGATGTATTTTTTGTCTTCATCACTCCATACCTTACTAAAGTAAGTACATGGGTTTATAACATGCTGTTTATTTCACATATTTAAATTGACAGTGTTTGTTTTTTAATAATGAAAGAATTGACCAAAAAAAGCATAAAATTTTGTGAGGGGAGTAGTAGTAGATTAAAGGTAGATATTAATGTTCAGAAGTGAAGAAATTGTGTTAAATGCACATTTAGAGGGATGTAACAGAACAGGAAGTATTTCACCAAGACAAATCTGACTTATACTTTAATATTGGTAAACTAGAATGACCTACACGAATCTATTCATGGTAATAGTAGAGTACAAAAGTAAGACAGCAAAGTGTAGTCTTAATATGGCGAGAAAATAAGAGTAATGTTGTACATGGCATGGTCTCTGCCACAACATTGCCAGTGGAACTCAGACATTTTTAGGTGACTACGGAATGTATGCAGCTAGCTACTCCCTGTATATTAGTTAGTAAATAAATTAACATTTGGAATGGAATTTAAAGTACTGGATGCAGTTTTGCTTTGTACTTTTGAAACACTGAAGTCTGAATGGATGTACGTGGGCCTTTCTGATGTACACGGGCCTTTCCCCATGTTTTGAGTCCTCTGCATCAAAGAAGGTCATGTTAAATTCATAGTTTTAAGTTTCAGATTATGCTTAAGGTTGCCAGACCACCACTCAGAAGTGTTAGGCATGGGACAAGGGGTATTACCATAGAGTTTTGGGGATATTCCAGAGCATCAGCAGATGTCATTTCTGCCTCCACAGTCCTCCCACTGGCCTGGACTCAAGGGCAAGTGGGAGGACTGGACCAGCAGGGTGAGGCAAGGGCAAAATAGCCAGGCTAGTTGTACTACAACATATTGTGAACATCAAGTTCTTGAATTTCAAAACAAGATTATATTTGCAACAGAATACTTCTGCTGTAAAAAGGGGGGAAAAGCAGCAGTCAAATTAAACCCTGCTTTAAAAAAAGGGAGTTTTAAAGTTCCATTGTTCTGCTCAGCACATTTTGTTGGATTATCATTTCAAGCATCATTTTTCATTTGCTGCGGAGTGTACTGGTAGAAGTATACTGTAAGAAAATTGCATTATACTATGGCATATGCAGCTTTTTATGTTTAATAATATGGAAGTTTAATGCTTGTAATAAATGATTCCATATTAAAGTATTTCTTTACAATTTCAGAGTGGGGAAAGTATAATGGTTGAAGTTGCAACAGGTCCTTTTAGAAACAGTGAAAAGGTAGGCATTATACTCCTAAAAATTAAGTAATTGTTATACATACTGTTAAGCATTTCAATAACTGAGTTTTCATAGCTGCTGTTACATAGTGCAAATTAATGCATAATTCAGCTAAAGTTCTGCACTTTAAAGTCTCACTTGCTTCAGTGGGAGTGCATTTAAGCATGTTCTTAAATATTTTCCATTAAAAATAGGATGTCCAAGTGCTTGATTTTGGCTGGATCATGCCCTAAATATTTAGGTATAACTTGCTCTCAAAATGTAGCCATCTTTTCTCCTTTAAAAAAAGTATTAAATGCTTGTTGACTTGGGTTTGATCCTAGAATTATGGAAACTTGGTGGAAGCCTCTGCTGAGCGGTCAGCTCCTCATGAGAAAGTAAGGATTGTATTTCAGATATGTTCACTGGATTTTAAATCATATCCTCTGAAAAGTAGTAGCCTTTGGGGGAAAATCTGATATTCTCTGTCTTCAAATTTATTTCTTCAGCACTTGAATCTCAGTACTGGCCAACATTTATTGTTTTAAAGCAGGCTAAAATTCAGATCTTCCTTTCTCACCATGTAGTGTGTTTCATTAATGTTTCTGTGCATAGTGTCTGTGTATCATACACATGCAATTTTCTCTTGGCTTATCCACTTGGATAATATATTGCACACTCAGCATCTTGGTTCCTGTTTTCTTAATTCAGGTCCCTCGTAATCTGAAGTTCTGCATAAAGTAGATGAGTAAATAGTTCTGATAAAAAACATTTACATCTTTTTTTCTCAAGTGACCTTTGGGTTGGACTTATGTGGGGCTTTGCAACCCTGTTTTACAGCTGCCAGTGGTCATGAGGGTGCCCAGGCTCCAGTTCTGTACGCCGATGATATGTGGTGTGCCATTTTCATTACTCGGGTTTGGTGACATTATTTTACCAGGTAATTTCTTCTTTTAAAAAAACCAGCCAAGATTTACGGTGCCATCCTAAACAGAGTTACACCCTGCATTCTCTGCATTTTGGGTGGTCTTCACTGGAAACAAAGGGCAGGTCTTCCAGTAGAGGAGTAGACAGGGAAAATGAAAGGATTGTAGGTGCAAATCAAACTTTGTGGCTTACAGAAACAACAAGATATAACTCAAATAGGCTTGTCTTAGAGGAGGTTGCTGTGAAAACCTTGGTAGTTTAGTCCTTCATTATTATTTAACTTTAATTATGATTTTTCTTTTTTGTTTTTCTTTGTGCATCGTACTAATTGGTTATTGAAAGAGTTTTAAAATCTGATTGTTTGATTTAACCTGCAATTTGCATTTAACTCTGTAAAATTTTTGTTACGTTGTTAAAAATAAAAGTTAATAAAAATATTAAAATACAATAGTTAAGATTCTCGAAGCTTATATTATGTGTGCAGCCATGGGTCATAAATGGATAAAAATTGGGAACCTTGTTGCTAGTCTTGCTTATTTTTGTATGATGGGTTTATTTATTGTGAATTCTGTGTATGCGTCCACAACCCAAACCTGCATTTTTTGCTTAATTGGGGTGAGCACGTCCCTTGAGCCCCTCACAGACCCCACTCCTTCTGCCCTGCTGCTGAGGATGAGGCGCCTGTCACGAGTGAGCAGCTGGGCGTGTGTTGCAGGCACACAAATCCCACTCTGTACCTCCCGCCATCCTATAGCAAAAGCCTTCAAATGCAGAGCGAGACCCTTTTGGGGCAGAAGGCACACAAATCCCACTCTGTACCTCCTGCTGTCCTATAGCAAAAGCCTTCAAATGCAGAGCGAGACCCTTTTGGGGCAGAAGGAAGGGAGAAGATGGCAGGGGGAGACAGCCCGTGGCTACGCGCCTGGTGGAGTAGAATCCAGCTCCTCTGCTGAGCTGGATCAGCTGGCTCATATGTTGCCCCTGTGCCTTTCTCCAGCCCCAGGGGAAGAGGAGGCAGACTCGGAGGCTGAGGCTGGGCTGGCTGGCAGAGGGCAGCTGAGAGGAAGTTTTGACAGCTCCTTCAGCAGTTGCTGAGGGAAAGAGGGAGGGCAGGGAGAGAGGAAATAAAAGGCTGGGGTAGATGCCTGAGTTACTTATATACTTATATAGGGGGATTGTTTACTATTTTTTTATTTGTAGAATGGTGTGTGAAGCTTGCAGACTCCCGCTGCCCTGCCTTTCCCTCAGGAGCTTTTACGGGGTTGTTAGAAACAAGGTGAAGGGAGGGCCAGAGGAGGCCAGCCCTGTGAAGGGAAAAGGTGTTGCTCGTGCAGCTGCAATAGGATCATTTGGATGCCACACCCACACATCACAAGTCACGTGCTCACCCGATTAAGCAAAAAAAGGTGGGTTTTGGTTGTGGATGCAGAATGCATACACAGAACTCACAATAAATAAATCGGGAGTGGGGGGGAAACAGTGCCGATGAAAATCCAAAGTCAGGCTTTAATGACTGCTCGGATTCGCCGGAGTAAGCTGTCAGTGCAGAATGGGCTGGGTGAGTCTAACTTCAGCATTTTGAACTGTCACTCCATGGGTGCTTTTCCATTAAGGTGCTACTTGAGTACGGAGTGCAGCACCCAGATCTTAAGCATATTCAATCAGAAATACCGTATTTTTCGCTCCATAAGACGCACTTCCCCCCCCCAAAAAAAAAAAGTGGGGGGGGAAAGTGTGTGTGTCTTATGGAGCGAACACTGCAAAAGTTGGTGGGGGTGGAGTTCCGGCTTTTCTGGGTGCGCTGCAGCTGCGGCGCACCCAGAAAAGCCAGGGAAGGGGCGGGCGTTCTAGCTCCCGCCCCTTCCCTCCAAGCCCCAGTGCCGGCTTTTCTGAACGCGCCACATGAGCGGCGCACCCAGAAAAGCCAGGGAAGGGGCAGGCATTCTAACTCCCGCACCTTCCCTCCTAGATGATGTGCGTCTTAATGGTCAGGTGCGTCTTATGGCGCAAAAAATATGGTAAGTTCTTTGGGTTTCAACAAGATTTTCTTCTAAAAGACAACAGTGACTAGGTTTTCACATATGCTGTCTAATCCTGTATGTGCGAGCTCAATGACATTGGCTGTACAGCCCTAAGCAGAGTTACAACCATTTAAAGTCCACTGCAGTCAGTGTGCTTAAAAGAGTGTAACTCTGCTTAGGACTGCACTCTTAGGTTACAGCCCTCAGAATACAGAATACAGAAGGAGGAATAAAATGGGGCTTATTTCTGAGTAGACCTGCTTAGGATTGCTCCTGTAGTCTCTATAGAAATGCATCTTTAATCATTATTTTCATGTTTTTATTTCCTACCTGTCAAATATTGTTTGTACCTTTTTATTTTAGGTCTTCTGGTGGCCTATTGTCACAGGTTTGATGTTCAGACAAGCTCTTCCTCAGTGTACTATATTTCCTGCTCTGTAGGTAAGCAGCACTATTAATACTGTTTTTTGACAACACTGATATGCTTCTGACAATACCAATGAACATAAAGCTGTATGTCATTTAGTGTATTCTTATTGTTTGTCCTTGATGCAGCCTATGCTGTTGGCATGTTGCTCACGTTTGTGGTTCTGTCACTGATGAAGATGGCGCAACCAGCCCTTCTTTACTTGGTGCCGTGCATCCTTGTCACCAGCGCACTCGTGGCTTGGAAGCGCAAAGAGATGAAAAAGTTCTGGGAAGGCAACAATTATCAGGTAGGTGGAGTACAGTCAGTCTACACACAAATAGTTGTTTTCAGTGCTGATGGGGTAAACCGAATAGCCGTTGAGTTCACGCTTGTATTTGGTATTAACACAAGAATAGGGACTCTTGAAAAATAAATGATGCAAAATTGGTGATCCAGCTTTTTGGTCACAGGAGGGTATGAAATCTTTTGCTCTTGTATACATAAGTTTTGTAAAAACAACAACACACCAACATTTTACATCCCCCCCACCCACACTTTCTCTGGAGCCAGTGCAGCCGCATGTGAGCAGATTTTGTTCCTTGTTAAGAAAACGAAAAAGGCCTAAAGCCCACTGAGGTGGTGTGCTGTGCAATTTCAGACTGCTGGCGAGGGGTCTGCAGCTTGCTGTAATGTGGGAAAATCAGCATGTCTGGGAGACACTCTAGCAGACAGAGGGTTTTTTAAATGAAAGACTTGACTGTATAAGTCCTCCTCTGCCAAATCAGTCTGTAGTGGTATAGGCAAGACCTAGGTTTATCATCTGAAGTGAGAATTAGGCCAAAGGGTTTGCACTGTATTGGGATTTACCTATAGACTGAGTTTGTTAAATATGTTAGCATTTCCCTGGTCCCTATTCTGAGTTAAATTTTTGTATGTGTTCATCAGTCAAGTGCAGTGGTTGCATGTAAAAGAAGTGATCAGTTTCTGGTGGATGCTTGAACTTCTATTTACCCACCAAACTTCTCAGTGTTTTCCAAGCATAATGAAAGATCTGTTCTTCAGCACATGGTCTTAGTAAGGGAAGGACTGGAGAGAGCTTCTACTGATCAAAATATTATATTTCAATGACCCACACACCTTCCTGACATACTGTGGTGATTACCATTAATGTTCCTTCCTCTCCCCCCCCTTTCAGTTTCTTCATTTTTGTCCCTTTGTTGACCCAGTCATGCCAAAATAGTTTTCAGTATCTGAACCTTGGGAAGTTCAAACTGTGTAAAGGAAATGCAGGGAGGTATAAGGAAATTGGTAGGACAAGGAGGACATGTGTGGGAGGGGAGAACCATTAACCTCTCCACTTAACCTCTCTCTAGCTCCAGTTCCTTTTCCTCTCTGCTTCCCCCCCCCGCCCCATTTGCTCAGTCTTTCATTCTGTTTGTTAGCCCTCCAAGGCAACTGGTATGTCATTGTGTGAAACAAGATAGTGGTCTAATCCAGCAAGGCATCTCTTAAGTTCTTTCCCCCTCATGATTGCCCACTTGCCTGCTCTTTCTCCCTGATCATATCTCCCCCCACTTTACGCTAGCCAACATGGCCTCAAAAAGAGGAGGTGGTGGTGAGTAGGGGGGAATTTAATTATTTTATTAGATTTATACGCCGCCCTGAGCTTGCCCTGGCAGGAAGGGTGGGGTATAAATCAAAGTAAGTAAGTAAATAAATAAATTTCCCCCTACTCACCACCACCTCCTCCTTTTGAGGCCATGTTGTTTTTTGTCTGGGAAGTAACAGCTCACAGTGGAGCAGCACAAAATCACAACTGAGTTCTCTTTTTGGTGTTCTTGTGCGATATGAGTGTGAAAGAACTCTTTTCTTTCAGCGATGTCTGTCATGTACACATATCACTTGTACAGTTTTTGGTATCCCCTCCACACTTTTTAAGCATTTTTCTGCAGACCTGTGCCGTGGTGGCCAAACTGTGGCTCAGGGGTGGCCAAACTGTGGCTCGGGAGCCGCACACGGCTCTTTCACACACATTGTGTGGCTCCCGGCAGGGCGGCTGGGACAGCTGAATATCATTAGCAAACAAATATCATTGGACGAATAAATATCATTATCAATATCTGCTTTTACCGCTTTTGTTATTATTTTTGGCAGTCTCATTAAATGTTAATAAAAAGCAAATTTGCATATTTCACAGTAAAAACGTGTAATATTTATTAATGTCTTGCAGCTCTCAGACATCTGACATTTATTCTGTGAGGCTCTTACATTAAGCAAGTTTGGCCACCCCTGGTCTGTGTAGTTCTAACGTGCAGTTTTTACAATCTACATTGGGAAGCCATACCTGGCTACTGAGTGTATAGATTACTCATCAGTACGGGATAAGGATTTCCTTAGTGAACATTTTGATTTTTTTTTAGTATTATGTACGTATGACAGACCCCTAATCCTGCTTCTTCATTTATTTAGCCTTACTTCCCAGAACCAAGAAGCAGAGCATTAAAAAGTGAGCTGCCCACTTTTTAAATCCAGATTTTGCATAACCTCTGATGTAATGCAGAGAAAGAATATCGGGTGGGTTGGTGTGATGTTAGGGTTGCTGAAGAGCCCCACCCCCTTGGTGCAGTGGAACTAAGTAGATGCTTCTGATGAGGATTTGGAGGCGTCCCAACTGATACGTGTAGGTTCTAATGGCAGCTAAAGAACTTCAGTTTCTTCCAGTGTGCAATTTGTACCTCTTCTCTGGCTTCTGTGACTGCTTTCTCGAGTGTGAGGCTGTAAGCCAGTGTGTCTCAGAAACTACTGAAGCATGAAATATTTTACTTCTGCATAAAGTTTTTGCCTTTTTTTGCTACCAGAGTTGCTCTAAATACTTCAGTCTTAATTTTTTGCTAACAAAAGGCCACTCATACCTCAAGCGACAAGGTTCATTATTTGCAAGTATTATGTTGCCATGGTAATTATTTCATATGCTGTTCTCAATGCATTCCTTTTTTGAGGGATTAAAAATTGCTTTGAACTTTGGACCCTTGTGTCAGCTTTACTTAGTTTGGAATGAAAATTAAAACTCACAAGTTGGGAATATGATTGCACTTCAGGTATTGTGCACAGATTAATTAGATTATTTAAATTCATGTCCAGCTTCAAGAACTGTTCTTTAATCCCATTCATTTGCACTTATGAATTTTTACATGGCTCAGTATTTTCCTGAGTAAACCCAGTGCTACTAATACAATGGATCTTTCAGTCTGGTGCATTCATAAAAGTGGGGTGTGTGTGTGTGTGTGAGGGTCAACAGTTTTGTTTGGAATTAATCCAGTTAAAGGGAGAATAAAGGTGGTTCTATTTATTTATTTGTGGTGGTTACCTGATTTGTACCCCACCTTTCTCCCCATTGAGCATCCAAAGTAGCTTGCATCGTTCTCCTCTCCTCCGTTTTATCCTCACAACCACCATGTGAGGGTAGGTTAGGCAGAGTATGTGTGACTGGCCCAAGGCCCCCCAGTGAGCTTCCAGGCAGAGTTGGGGATCCAGACTTGGATCTCCCAGATTCTAATCTGACACTCTGACCACTCCATTACACTAGCTCTTTGTCTTTTCATTGACACAGGTTATGAGCAAACACGATGGATAATTCTAATATGGAATTTATGTTTTTTTAATAGTACTGCTATGTTTTCAAAAAAACAGGTTGCTTACGTGTAACTGGTGATCTTCGAGTGGTCATCTGTGCAGTCACACCTATGGGATCTAGTGCGCCTGTGCTGATCTGATCAGTGTTGTACAAAGCTCACAAAGGGATTTTCGCACCTCCACCCTGAGCCTGCGTGGGACCCCCTACTGTGCATGCCCAAGGGGCTCCTTCTGACCACTACCAACCAAAGTCATTTGAGAAAGCAGAACTGAGGATGAGAGCAGTGGGGAAGGACGGGCAGGCGGTGTGACTGCACAGATGACCACTCAAAGATCACCAGTTACAGGTATCTTCTTCGTGGTCTCTGTGCATCACACCTATGGGAGACTGGAAAGCAGTAGCTCACCTGGAGGTGGTCGCTGTCAGACTCACGACCAAATGACCCAGATCACCCTTATGCTGCGCCTGAACATCTAGAGTGTAGTGCCTGATGAATGTGGTTGGCATGGACCACGTAGCTGCTCTGCAAATGGAAGACAGCAATGCACCCTTCAGGAAAGCAGTGGAGGTCGCCATGGACCTGGTGGAGTGCGCCCTCAAGTGAGAAGGCAAGGAGTGCTTTGCTAAGGAGTAGCACAATCTAATTGTCCCCACAATCCACTGGGACGGGTTGGCTTGAGATCCGCGACCCTAAGGAAGCGGTGGAGTAAGAAAGGAACAGGTTGTTGTCCCTTCTGGTGGGCTGAGTCCTATTCAAGTAGAAAAGAAGCGCCCTCTTGACATCCAGAGAATGAAGCAAACATTGTTCTTCCTCATCAGGATGTGGGAAGAAGTCAGGCAGAAATATGTCAGAGTTCAAGTGAAACTCTGAGACGACTTTTGGCAAAAATGAGACGTCCGGCACTAGACGAACTCCATTTGGCAAGAACACTAGGTAAGGTGGGTCATGGCACAGTGCCATCAATTCGCTGACCCTCCTGGCTGATGTGATTGCCACTAGGAAAGCCTTTTTCCAAGCTGCATATTGTAAGTCACAGGTTGCCATCAGTTTGAAGGGCTTCCTGGTGAGGTGGCGGAGCACCAATGGTAAGTCCCACAGCTCAGTTGGAGCACTTACAGGGGGATGCAGCCAAATGAGACCTCGGAGGAACTTTTTTGAAGTCAGATGGGAAAAGACGGAGAAGCCCTCCAGGCCATTGTGGTATGCAGAAATGGCCGCCAAGTAGACCTTGATAGATGAGTGGGAAAGGCCCTGATCTGTGAGTGACAGAAGAAATTCAAGGATTCTGTCCAGACCTACAGACGTTGGAGAAGCAGTCAATGTCTGAAGGAAGGAGAGGAACCTTGAGCCACTTCCTGTGGTAAGAAAGGTGGGTGGATGCCTTCCTGGCATTGAGGAGAACCTCTGAGACCCGGTCAGAAAAGGTTATCGCCCTATCTGCCAGGCCGTTAATTTCAGGGTGTCCACCTCGGTGTGGAGAAGTTTTCCTTCCTCCGCTAGAAGGAGATCCGGCACCTTGGGGAAGTGATAGTACCTGCCTCTCGCAAGTTGAAGCAGAGTGGTGAACCACAGTTGTCTGGGCCACCATGGAGCCACTAGGATACAGTCTGGCATGACTCTGGCTAGTTTCTGAATGATCCGTAACATGAGAGGTAGAGGAGGGAACATGTACAGGAACATCTGTCCCCATGGAAGGAGGAGGCCGTCTCCTAGGGAGAGAGGATCCGTTCCCCCTCGACTGCAGAAGAAAGGCACTAAGTATTTTTTCTGGAGGCGAAGACATCTATCTCCCGAGTGCCCATTCTAGAAAGAGGGGATTAAGGTAAGAGCAATTCAGCTTCCACTTGTGATGTTGTGTGAGACCCCTGCTAGGAGGTCGGCCTTCACGTTGCAGGTTCCTGGAATGGGAGTGGCCATGGGAAAGTTGTCGTTCGCTACAAACCAGTCCCACAGGTCAGTTGCCAGATGGCAGAGGCTCTGGGACACTGTCCCTCCTTGACAGTTGACGTAGCTGAGTGCTGTAGTATCGTCTGTCAGAACTGCTACGCAATGTCCCCAGAGAATGGGCTGGAAGGAGCTCAGTGCCAACTTTATTGCAAGCAGTTCCAGATAGTTGATATGCTTGGTTGCATTGAGAGCGTCCCACTGGTACCCGACACTTATGTCATTGAGATGGGCTCCCCATCCCCTCAGGAAGGCATCGGTGGTCAGTGTGAGACCCGGGCATGGTACATGAAAGGGAGCACCTTGGGTAAGGTTGAGCATTATTGTCCAACACAGTAGAGTCCCTTACAGGTAGAGGAGGCTCGAGGCACTTGGATTGTACCATCCTGAGCAGTTTGACTCGATGCAGGAACCACGTCTGCAGTGGTCTCATGTGTAGTTTTGCTAACGGCAGCCCAGCTGTGGTGGCCGACATGTGACCTAGCAGGCATTGGATCTGGAAGGCCGTAGACAAAACCCGTGCCTATACCTCCATGGCTAGAGAAGACAGGGTTGCCACTCTGTCTGCAGGAAGGTGTGCCCTGCCAGCCACAGAGTCCAGGACCGCACCAATAAATTGTACCTTCTATAAAGGCTGCAGATGGGATTTCCAGTGGTTGACCTGAAGGCCTAGGGAGGACAGAAGACAGAGCATCTGAGAAATATGGTTCTCCAGGAGCCTTGAAGAATCCACCACTAAAAGCCAATCGTCTATGTAGGGATAGATGGCAATCTCCTGTAGGCGAAGATAGGCTGCCGCCACTACCATTTTCTCGGTGAAGACCCTTGGTGCCCTGCATAGACCAAATAGCGCTGGGCCCAGGGGACGCGGGAAGAGCCCCTCCCGCAGCGTCCCCCGGGCCCGCGCAGGAGTGCTGCGGCTTGGGCGATGCCAGGAGAGCCTCGCCGCCGGCTTCCCCAGCCCCCGCCAAAGTGGTAAGTAAGGGATCCACAGAGGTGGGGGTGGCGGGGGCTTGATGGGGGGGTGGGAGAGCCTCCCTCCCTCCATCTCTTCGCCATCTTTCCCTCCTTTCCTTTCCTTTTTCTCCATTTCTTTCTCTCTTTCCCTTCTCTTCCTTCCTTCCTCTTTTCTTCCTTTCTTTCTTTCCTTTTTCTTCCTTCCTTCCTCTCTTTTCCTCCTTTCCTTCTCTCTTTCTTTCCCGCCTTCTTCTCTTCTCTTTTTTCCTCCTTTCCCTGTTTCCCTTCTTCTTCCCTTCTCTCTCTTTCTTTCCCTCCTTTCCTTCTCTTTCTTTCCCTCTTTCCTTCCTTCTTTTCTTCTCTCTACTCTCTCTGTTTCCTTCCCTCTTTCCTCCTTCTGTGGCCCAACTCTAGTGAGAAGGCCAGCTAGGGAAGGGGAGGCTTTTGAAGATACCCCCTCCCTTTTTACTTTCCCTTCTGACATCACTTCTGGTGATGTCAGGGGGCGTGACATATGCTAAAAGCCTAGTAGCTCATTAGCATACCATATGCTAATAGACTCCTGCAGGTCTTTTTCTATGAAAAGACCCCTGCTGAACAGTAATTGCCACCAAACTGAAAATGAATTCACTCATCACTCAGCACATAGCTGATTTTATATTTCCCTCAGCTGGTGCTGGCCAATCAGAGAAGAGGAGCGGCATGTCACTCAAGTTCAGTATTTTAGAGCAGAGTTAACTATTCACCTCCCTTCTCTGATTTTGCTGCATTAGGGAAATATCATTTAAAATGTAGTCCATCACAGTAGCTAAGGTCCAAAGAGCAGAGCCAGGGGGGGAAAGGGGGACCCTGCAAAATAGTTGCAGGAGTGTTCAGGTAATTGGAAAACCTGGCACCATTTTGGTACCATTCTTGATGCGTCTCATGACAGAGCAAAAATGCAAGCAAAACACATACACCCATCCCATAAACTTCTATGTGTTTGCTAGTTGGCACTACCAACTAACCAACTAAAAAATTATGGCCCATTTTAATGCTCAGCTCTCCTGTCTTTATTACTAGCTCACCTTTGTTTATTTTTGGCCTAAGTTGTCAGCATGACTTTCAGGATGCCCTGTGCTGTGTCTTGCCGGTATGAGAGTCCAGTGACATTAGATAACATGTCAGAGTGGAGTCAGAGTCTACTTTTTAAATGAGAGCAGAGAAGTATTTATCTCTGTAAGCACTATGTGTACTGAACTTGTATGGTATTGACTCATAGGGCTGCCCTTGCCTTCAAAGTATATCCTCCATCCCCAGAGCAGGGAACTTGGCTTCTGTCAGAAAATCTCTCTCCTCTAGCTACTTGTGTGTTATCTTCTTTCTGCACAGCTTTAAAATGGCTGTTGTCAGTGGCTCTCCTTAGGACTGGATGGTAAATGGCCTGATTATACAAATATATTTGGCGGACAGGCAGTGTTTTGAAAAGAGTAACAAATCCATCTGAGCAATATTTGATTACAGATCTTGCTTTGGCAAGTATGTTATGTTTTGTGCTGTGAAGAACGGGCTGATTCAGCAGGGGGAGGAGAAGAAGAAGAAAAGTTGGATTTATACCTCATCCTTTACTCAGAGTCTCAGAGTGGCTTACAATCTCCGTCCCTTCCTCCTCCCACAACAGACACCCTGTGAGGTAGATGGGGCTGAAAGAACTCTGAGAGAACTGTGACTGACCCAAGGTCACCCAGCTGGCTTTCATGTGGAGGAGTGGGGAATCAAACCTGATTCTCCAGATTAGAGTCCACCGGTCTTCACCACTACACCAAATGGGGAGGCAGGAGTGATCAGGAGAGGCCATATTTGCCTACATGTGGCAAACATGACAGTTGAGTACAGGCTTTTAATGTTGGACTTTTGTCACCACACGAAAGGATATTAAGTCTTGGCAAGCCAGCCCCCATTTGTAGTTTTGCCTCTTGATGCCTCTTTCCACACGGGGGCAGCCTTGTATGGTGGTTTCCCTGTTGTTGCTGCCAATACATCACAGTGGCATCAGGGGTACTACATGGCAGGATTCCCGCAGCTTCCCTGCCCCTGTTTCCTGGCAGAGGCTACCCACCATGCCACCAAGGCTTTCCCAAGGTTTGGGGAGTTTTTGATTTTTTTTAATTGGCAGTTGAGTATGGTTATGACAATTTGTGTATCAGGTTCTCTGAATTCCCAACTCTCATTTTTTAAAAAAGTAAATCTATATCCTCTTTCACTGTGGAGATATAAAGTTATAGTTCCACACCAAAAGAGGCTAGAGTCTTACTTTTATTTAAAAAATGGAAGTTGGGGATTTAAAGAACCAGATACAGATTGTTATAATGATATACAGTTACCAGTTAAAAGACCAAAATGAAAAAAATAAAATAAAAGCCCCTTTGGAAGGGGGGAATGCTCACCACGGGGACTGGGGGCAAAGAAAATAACTGCTGTGTGGGCAGGAGCAGGAAAATCCAAACTTTCCTATCTACAGGGAAGCCATCCAAACTTGGCTGCAGGCTTTCCCAAAACTTCAGAGCAAAGCAGGTTTGGGAAGGATCAGAGAAAAACTGGGGAAAACCTGAGAGGTGCACAAATGCACCATGATCCTGTGGGGAAATGGGGGGGGAAACCCCACATGGAAAAGGCTACGCTTGCTACATTGGAAGAAGTTTAGCTGTGTTTGTTGCTGCAGAACAGTAAAAAGCCCAGTAGGACCTTTAAGAGACTTTATTGTAGCATAAGCTTTCGAGAAACACAGCTGTCTTGTTCAGATGCATGGAGTACATTTGGCCAGTTTCTCCATGCCCTCCATGTATCTGATGAAGAGAGCTGTGTTTCTCAAAAGCTTATGCTACAATAAAGTTTGTTAGTCTCAAAGGTGCTACTGGGCTTTTTACTATTTCACATGGAAAGAAGAAGAGAAGAGATTGGATTTATACCCCGCCCTTCACTACCAAAAGGTGTCTCAGAGTGGCTTACAAACTCCTTTCCCTTCCCCTCCCCACAACAGACACCCTGTGAGGTAGGTGGGGCTGAGAGAGCTCTTGACAGAAACTGCTCTTTTTTCAAGAACAGCTCTTATCAGAGCTATGGCTTGCCCAAGGTCATCCAGCCAGGTGCAAGTGGAGAAGTGGGGAATCAAACCCGGTTCTCCCAGATTAGAGTCCACACACTTAACCACTACACCAAACTGGCTCAGAAGTGTCTCAGCACCTATACGGCTTGCAAGTCCTTAAAGCAGCTTACATGCAGCTGTTCTCTTGTGGATGCCCTTTCCAGGACTTTCCTCACCCCCTGGTTTAGACAAGGAGAGACGATGCAGTGTGGAATGTGTAATGCAATGTCACGCTGCCTTTTGACAGAGGAAACAAGAAAATCAGTCAATTGGTGATATTGGTACTAACATAGGGCAAAGACAGGGCTGGATAGTAAGAATTCAAGATGCAGCTGTGTTTACCTCTTTTTAGGGCCAGGAGCCACAGTTAATATTCTGAATGGTGCTAAATTTAACTCTCTTTTAGACCAGGGAGTACACTGCGAACCACGCAGCTGCAGGCTAAGCCTGTTCACACTCAGCACCAACCCCTGAGACTAGTGTGGTTTAGCCCTGAATGCAGAATATGACTCAAGTCCATTTTTGTACCTTTCTCTTCTTGTTTAATAACGGTATGAATCATTGTAGGCAGGAAGATGCTGGACTCATTAAACATACTTGCTTGGCTTCCAAAGTAAATGATGGCTGGCATATGCTACTTTTAAGCATCACCGTTTTTAAAAAAAAAAATCCAAATGCAAGTAAAATCTTGGATCATGCCTATCTCACAAAGGTAGTTAACCTAAATGGCTTTTATTTTTTGTCAGGAAAGCCACAGTCAGTCAGGTTCACACACTGAGGAAGAGCCCGCAGCAGCAGTGTAACCAAAAGACAGTCAGGGGTCGAGGTTCCAGGAGGCTTTTGAAGATCGAAAGGGCCAGACAAAGGTGCGTAGTCTGAATCAGGCAGCAGTAGGAGTCTCCAGGGCAGCAGTTGAGAGAGAGGAACAGGAGCTGTAGCCAGGAAACAGCATCACCCAAGAGATGGGTTGCAGTAAGCCCTGAGGCTAGTGCTTTATTGGGCCTAATGGGCTGGGATTGCCCCTTGGGATCCGTTGACTGAGAGCTCAGTCTGGATGACACCCTTGAAGCACCGGGAACACTCTGCCGGGGTGGCAAAGGAAATCGAGGCAAAGGGATAAGAAGCCAGGCTGCTCAGAGCCCGAACATTCACAGGGGCACCTTACAATTTCGTGTTACTGTCCCAACTACTGAATCTAACCAGATGTTTACTGGGGGGGGGGGATGTCTGGTTTGTTCGTTTTTCCTTCTTGCTGACAGACTTCCTGGTAAATGTATTAATAGGCTATGCAGCAAGCCCTTTGCATGAAATCATTCTTGGTTGTTTTTCTTTCCCATTAGTTTTGAGCAGACATTTGCCCACTGAAAGAAAAATAATGACCCATATTTACTTCTAGGGGAGTCAGGCGGGGCTTGTTTTTGTTTTTAGTTCGTAGTGTTTTTTTCCAACTCTAAACTATTAGCCACTGACTTGGGAACTGGACAGCTTGGTGAACACCTTTCTGTATTCAAGAATGTCAAACTGAAGGAGGTTTAAGCATGATGGCACAATATGTGAACTGCGTATTCTGTCTGTACTTTGGATTGGGGTCCCAGTGTGGTGCCTATAGGTAAAATGGCACCCGCTGACACCTTTTCTGGCACTCGCCCAAGTGTTTTTAGAAAGCGGGTGGGGCCAGGTAGGGCTTTTGCCCAGCAAGGCTTCTGATTGGCCATTGGAGATTTGATTAGCCGGGCACATTTTTTTAATGTTGCTTTGGCAGCAGCTGCCACTACAGAACAAGAATCTTTACTGTGTGACTGAAGTAAAGCTGTGCCAATCATTTTGTGGCTGGCTCTGCCTCTTGCAGCAACCATTTTATAGCAGCCATTTTGTGGCTGAGCCCACCATGCTGGGTCAGAATTCCAAAAGTGTGCGAAGGCTCAAAAAGGTTGGGGGCCCCTTTAGAAAAACAGTTATTTTTGTTTGATGTGATTATCAGCTGTAAGGAAGGGCATCACAATTTTCTTTCTTTTTTAGCCACTTATAGAAAAACTTTATGCATATCATGGGCCTACAGTTCTGTATCCAAAAAGAAAAAGTTGCCAGAAAGCCCTAATTTGTAAGACACCTTAATTTCATTTTCTGTTACCTACGATTCCGGCTCTTCATTGCAAAGAATACTTGGAAGTTATCTGCAAGGATTTTAGGGGAACTTATTATGGGGAGCAGGCCCCCCTTCAGTGGAGCAGTCGCAAGTAGGGCAGGAACTGATGGGCTCATGGGAGACAGATACCTGCGCCAGTGGCATGCATGAGCAGAACAGGGGTGGTGGTTGGAGATAGCCTTGTTTGCACAGGTGACCGGACACGTGAAGAGCAAGACTCAAACCTTGCTCTTCTACTGCAGATCAACTCAGCTACCCACCTGAAACTGTCTTCTTAGGGGACACATGGGGCACTTTGGAGAATCTATAGCTACTTGCATTCCAGGAAAGGGAAATGGATCAGTTGTAGAGCATCTGCTTGGCATGCAGAAGGTCCGAGGTTCAATCCCCAGCATCTCCAGTTAAAAGAATCAGGTAGTTGGTGATGTGAATGACCTGAACCTAAGACTCTGGAGAGCTGCTGCCAGTTTGAGTAGATAATACTAACCTTGATGGACCAGTGGTCTGACTTCTGTCAGATTCCTTCTGCTGAAGACTCTTTTTCTTAAAACAAAAAACAAAAAACAAACCACCTCACCAGCCTCTGAAACTGTGGGACCTACCTGCACTACACTATTACTGGTTTTATGCCATTTCTACTGCCATGTCTTTTCCCCTAAAGAATCCTACAAATAGCGAATGAAGGAGCTGATAACTTTCTCTTGGAGATTCCTGGCTTGCTCACAGAACTATACTTTCCTCCTCCCCTCCTCCTAGTTTACAGGTTTGACAGATGAGCTGCTGAAAGCAAAACCCATTGGGAAAACAATCCATAAGGCGTGAATAGTCGCTAGCTTGTGTGTTTTTTCATGTTGCTGGTTTACAGTTTGTGACTGATTGTTTTGCTATGGACGTTTCCTTAATGTCATAGAAGCTTATTTTGCTGTGATATCTGAACTTAGTTTTGATAGTTCGTTACTCTGACATCATTTTTGAAGTGGCCTGGCAAGAGTAAACAAACAGACTTTAAAATGTTGTTGTTTTACATTCAGGTGATGGACCCTGGGGATTTTGCTGCTACTGAAGAAAACTCCACGCTATCCAGTGAACAATGTGGAGGGGAGTAACTGATTACCCAAAATAATGTATCAAGATTTTTCTACGCAAATAATTTGATTTTTAAATCTGAATATTTCTTACGATTTGTTATGAAAAAAATAGCCTTGTTTTTACACTTGCACATATATTTTTGTGAAAAGGATACCATTATTGACACTATCAGAATGCTTAAGATGTGCTTGTTTTTCAACTGGTGGAATATATTAAATAAACCTGTGCCTTGCCTTATTTTCAGAGATAGTTGCCTATGAAATGGATAGTGTTTTTACATATCATCCCAGTCTCTGCCATATATCAGGCTTCTTGACTAATCCTTAGAAGATTTTTTACTGTGGGCTGGCAAGATCTAGAAGCAGCTCACCGAGTTTCTGGCATTAAAGGCAAAATTATGCTTTGGAATATAGGCAACAATTCAGTTGTATGAAACTCTGTATTGCCAGGAATTCACAAAATGGTGGAAAGATTGGTGGTTTATTTTTGCCATAACTTTGTTTTAACCCAGTTAATATACATGTTCCTTTCAAGCACAGTTTATCTACCTATTTGCATACAGACTGAGCAGTTTAAAAATAATAAGCACACACAGAGTAGATGAGAACAAAGAAAACAAACATTTGTTTTCTTTGTTAAAAATAGATTTTGAATGATAGGGGTTCAGAAATGTCGCTACGCTGTTTAGTCCCTATTTCACCAGAGATGCAATGAGGTCACCTATAGCAGTTACCATGTTGTTACAAATAAAGGGCTTCCCTTTTCTGGAAGTTGGATAAAGAATTTTTTAATCACAGTAATTCCTGTGAAATAAACATATTCATGGAAGCTAAAGCCAAGCCTCCTTTTTGCCATTATTTTGCATGTTCTTGATTACATTTTTAAGCATCTGATAAAGAAAATAAATAATTTTGGATTTTAAAAAGATTTGGTAACTGTGACAAAATGTTTTCCATTTTTTTCCTTTTGGAAATGGAAGTAAAGAAAAAGTGTGAGGAACTGTGTACCAGATCTTTTAGAGCAGTAATGTGTTTTAAGCCAAAGATATTGGGAGCAACCTGCAAATAACTGACTGTTAGTAGTGCCTTAGTCCAAACAGCAGCAGCACCTTCCATCCATGTTTTTAAAAATATATTTCAGTACTAATAGCAGATCCAAGATCAATAATCCAAAGATCAGATTCCATGATGAGTGATACCAGTCAGGTTGCTGGACCAGGTTGCAAGGAGGCCTCAATTCTGTGATGAGATGGAAAGGGGGTGGGGACAAGAGGACATAACCTTCTTTTCTAACCTCCTCAAGTGCAGGGACAATCCCCTATGTTTTGGTGAGCAATTTCCAGTTAAGGATCCGTCCTCTGGCACTCACCAACTAGTTGCGTGTGGGAGGTGCTTCTGAAGAAACCACGGCCACAAAGCTGCAGTTAAATTCAGTCGTTGACCGAAAAGTGTTGTATGCCTGAGAAACTTGAAGTGACAGCCACTAAGCTGTCTCGTCCCAACACCAAACATGAGGCATCTGTTTCAGGTTATTCTTTTGACAACGCGAACTACTTCAAATGCTGGCAGATAGCAAATCTGTCTAGTTTAATCTTACATTTCTAAGCCATGTTAGATTGTATTTTGGAACAGATCCAGTGAAGGAAATATTTGACAAAATGCTTATCAACATATAAAGGCATCTGTATTGCTTAAGCTTTGATGAATATTCTGGGAGTTCTTATGTGGTGTAATTGATGTAGGAGATGGTAAAAGTCAACAGCAATTGCTTGGGTTATTTAAAAAATGGTAAAAGTTGGATAGTTTAGTATCATCTACTGAAAAGCATACTATTAATATAGTTGACTAGGACTGAATTTGGAGACACTTATTAGAAATGATAAATGTTAAAACAATTCAGTTGGCTTTTTACATTTATGAGCCTTAACACTAATTCAGTAGCATAATGGTACAGTAATTTTGACATTAATAGTACTGATCAATACTGACCACTGCCCATTTCACCTGTGGAACTTTGTAAAGTATGTTTTTGTAAGAACATTAGAATTTAGAACAATATCTGATATTTAATAAATTTTTCAACAATGCTTGGAGTCCTTGTGTGTTCCTTGTGTAGCTTAAATGTAAAAGGCTTAGTTGATACAGACAATTAGTTAGTAAAATTGTTCCTGGACTGTATTCAGGCCATACAGCTAGGGAACTAAACAGATGAAAGATTCTTCCATTGGGGGGGGGGGGGGCATCACTACATGTACATGACAGAATGTGACCATAAGATTCCCACACACCCCCAATCTGCAGTCTGAAGTGGTATGGCCCAGTTTTGCAACTTCATTAACTATATGTTAATATTAGCTTAATATTAAAGTCGGTTGTTGTGGTATGAGGTTGCCACTTTAGGTTATATACAAAGGTACTGTTCTGAGAACGTTGGAAGCAGTTTTGCTTCTGTATAAATGCACACACTTTCCAATCTGAGCCACTTGTATTCTGTGGATCTGAATGTGAGTAGGGCAGATCTTCCGTGGAGGGAGCCTTATTTACTGGGTCCTGAGACATCACAAAATCTACCACGTTCTCTGGAACAGCATTGCAACTTTATTTTCCACATACATGATTTGTTTTTTCATTGTGAGACAGGAGTAAACTCACATAAAAGTATATGTGGTATTTCAAAAACATTTTAAGAAGGCAATCTTGTTCATGGATGGACAAGATGGAGGGTGGGGGAATCCAGCATTCAGCCTTCCCATACTAATTCATCATCAGCTAAGGTACACTCTGGAGGTGAGCCAGGTTCCTTCAGCATGTGAAGATTCTGCTGTGATTGCTCTTTCAAGGCACAAAACTGATGGAACAGATGATTATCTTGCATTTATTGCAGATCTTGTTATTCTGCAAGCCAGGGTGGCACATTAAAAAAGATACCATTTTGAACTTGAAATTAGTGTCAGATTACATACCTGATTTTCAGAGTGTGGAAATTTGGAAATTAAGGGCAACTAGGCAACAGAATTAACATTTTGGGTGATTGCAAACAGAACTAATTTGTACTCTGAAAACTTTCTACTTAAGAAATGGAAACAAAAATAGCTGGTAATTTGGAAAGCTATGCAATATAAAGATTGTTTTCCCACTCTCCAAGTGTGCTAAACTTATTAAGGTATTTAGTAGTTTTTCCATTGACTGTGTTGTGAAACATTTGTTTTAAATATCCCGCTAAGATTAGTGTGGAGCCTTGAACAAACTAAAAGGCAGGACTTCTCTATGATCTTCATTAATCTGACATTTCCAAACAATGACAACTTTAAAAAGCAGCAGACTAGCCATCCCAGAACTATGGAACCAAGGCAGGGGGAAATTCCCGATGTCAGTCTAAGCCTTTCTATTTATTTTGTGATTTCTTCTCCCAAATATTTTCCTCTGGAGTGCTCCATCATTGTTCTAGTCTGCTGTTTCACAGTTTCTAAGAAAATAAACGATGTCAGGGTCATTCTCAGTGGTGTGAATTTTTATCTGTTCAAGCACAATCTGTTCTGGACTATTTGCCTATAAAAGATGATTTCTGAGGCCTCTGTTCTCTGCACTATCTCCACATTCCAGTTTGATAAAGTCCTTTCTCTCTAGTTTTATAGCTCATCTGAGAGTAGGCATACTTAAACTTCAGACATTCTCTTCCTTTGTTCTCCACATATACTGTCCCTAAGCTCTGCAGAGGTGTTGAACTCATTTGTTACAAGGGTCAGATCTGACAAATGCTACTTTGTTGGCAGGGCCATGTGTGCCATAAATTGTAATGCCAGGAACTTCAGATATAAACTTTATAAATGACACAGGTAGTCCCAATTAATAATGTTATTTTTATTCAAAATACAAACAAATGCAATCAATACCTAGGAGTGAAAGCAATTGATTTACTGGGGAACCCACAAAAGCTGAATAAATATATTTAATCATATGCAAGATTAGATTTTTCCAAGGGATATCATAAAAGGGGGGATATCTTACATATCCACACAGGGGGCCATGGTGGCCCAGAGGTTAAGACGCTGAGCTGCAGACTGGAAGGTCTGTAGTTCAGCAGTTCGAGACCCTAGTGCTGTGTGACGGAGTGAGCTCCCGTCTCTGGTCCCAGTTCCTGCCAACTTAGCAGTTCGAAAGCAAGAAACCGCAAGTAGATAAAAAGGTACCACTTCGGTGGGAAGGTAACAGTGTTTTGTACACCTTGGCATCTAGTCATTCCAGCCATATGACCATGGAGATGTCTTCGGACAGTGCTGGCTCTTCGGCTTGGAAACGGAGATGAGCACTGCCCCCTAGAGTTGGATTCATCTGGCTTTCAAGCAAGGGAAACCTTTACCTTAAGTGATTTTTAAAAATATTATGCACTTGTGTATTCTTACAGCTTTGTCACAGTGGTTGCATTTTGGGCTGGGTAACCCAGACAGCAGGGTCCTGGCTCAGGAGGAGGGGGAAGGGTCTCCTAGATTCTCCCATCCCCAGTTCTCATACCTCCTGCCTTTCCCACAGAAGTGGTGGGGTGAGGGGAAGGCCTGATGGAAAGGCTGTTTCTGAAACTTCCAAGGGGTGCTTTTTGTCCTCCCGTGACCCCTTTTCCTTCATGGGCTGAGAGCAGATGGAGAAAGGGAGGTTGCCACCCCCACCCCCACCCCGACATTCACTCTACCTCCCGGCTCACAACAATGGCACCCCTTTTTCCCTTCGCTCCTCCACCCACTTCCAAGGCTGGGACCAATGGTCCCTCTAAGATGTGGAGTCTTGTGAGCAAAAATCCAACTTTGTGAGCTACTGGCATTAAAGTTGTGAGTGATTTGGCTACTGCATAAATCAGTTTGCTTTGGAGCCATCCTTCCTGAGCTAAGACAAAAATGTGTGGGCTGGAGGCTAAGAAACTGTGAGGTAGCTCACACTAACTCAACTGGCTGGAACATCTTTCCCCTCAGAGCAGCATGCACGAGACATCCCAGTTGCCTCCTAATCCATGTGCCGGCCCTTCTCTCTCCCCTGCTGGCCCCATCCCTTTGTCTGCAAACCACCACTCCACATGCCTGCTCTCGCCAACCCTCCTCACGGTCACTGTTTGGTGCAGTGGTGGCAGGGCCGGCCACTTGGCCCTGCCCCTCCATGTCGGGGCTTCTCTAATCCTCTCTGAGCTGCAGTTGGAGGAGGGAAAAAACACCATGCCTCCTCTTTCTCCACCTTCACTGCCATTCCCCCCACTATTTTACCTCAGCCACATAGTCCCACCCCTCGCAATTTCCTTTCTATTCGTAACACCTTCTGTTCGTAACACCTTCTGTTCGTAACACCTCACTCCGGCTTGCCCTCCCCAGTGTAGTCTCCTGCCCTCCCTCCCTCGCACCAGTTGCTCGCAGGCCGGAGGACAGGAAAGTCTACGGTGTCCCCAATATTTTATGTCAATGGAAGCAAATTAGTCTGGCTCAAGATACTCTGGTATGAGATAGTTCAGTCTGCAGGTTGTTGGCTATCATTTTTCCAGCCCAAGGAAAGCAAGTTTCTGATTTCCCTAAACTAGCTCACCAGCCTTCAAGGGAAGAAAAAGGAAATTCTGGGTTTACCATATATTTCTGTTCAAATCAGTGCAGCCACTATCTGCAAATCCATCCTAACTGCCCTTCCAATCCTTAGGGCTTTCATTCAGGAGGGGATTGTATTTCAACTAATACTTTGCTAACCTTTTGGCCATGTCTTCTGTTTTATTTTTAATTCTCTCTCTCCTCTCCTGTTGCTTTAATATATCTACCCCAGTGAGCTGGATCTGCTGCTCTGCAGATATTTACATGTCCCTCTTGGCACAGGAGACAGTTGGGAAGAGCTTCCTAACATCAGTTGAGTACCATCTGGACTGACTTTGTTTCTTCCTTTCCTTGCAGCTACTTAAGCCTGGGTATTCCTAGAGGTGTCAGGTGAAGGGCAAAAGCCCAAGGACTTTTGCCCTTTAACCTGGGACTTATGATAACTGTTGAATGAAGAACTGCCCAGGATGCATGTGTGTTCTTTGGCAGCCTTATTTGAATGCTATTGTTTAAACTAGTTGTTTCAGAAATGTATGGAAGCCATTTTGGGGAGAAAAGCCCAAGTAAATAAATAAATATTTTGGCAAATAATCAAATGGAAAAATTGGGACTGAGCATATCTCCTCTGGAAGCTGTTAGAAGACTGCCTTCCAAGCTGCACACGGAAGTGACTCCCCCAAGTTATCTGATCTTCAAGGAAAACAGGAATTCCTGGTTCTCAGGGACAGGCTGTGACTCATTTGACAGAGCACCTGCTTTGCATATAGAAGGTCCCAGATTCAATCCCTGGCATTTCCAGTTAAAGGTAACAGTTATCATGAAATACCTTTCTCTGCCAATACTGAACTAGGTACAACTAGTTCTCAATGAAACTTTCAGTTTCACTCCTGCCTTCTGATCTTTTCTTCCTCCAGCAAGGTAGGGCAAGAACTAGGTCCATGACAATAACAATAATCCAGCAGCATATCAAGCATATCAAATAAACTTAGCACAAACAAAACAAAAACAGAAAACGCACACCCAAAAGCCCCAATAAAACCACTTCCTGCCCATATCAAAAGCCCATCTCATCTGGATTCAGGTTTAGCTTATCCCACCTGAGCTCCTTCACTACAGCCTGAAGAGAATGGCCTAGAACAGAGATGGTTGCTTCTGGAGGCTTATGTAAAGACATTTACACATGCTGCATGTCATCAATATGCTGGTAATGCACAACTGGAGGTGTAAAATATCCAAGAATTATGAAACCACATCCCCCCCTATTTTTTTCAGAAAAAATCCCCAGAATTTTTGGGGGAAATGTAAATATATGCAATACTTACTGTCCTATTACACATAAACTGATTTTACTGCTTTAGCAACATAAAATGCATCATTTACAACTTACTTAGCTTATAACATTACAATATTTGACATATTTATGGAATTTAAAAGATACAAATGCCTTAGTTTTGTACAAGCAAAATTCCAAATACATCCAATAATTAAGAAATCTGCAAGCTGATGCATCCTATGCTATCTTAGCACATGGACCTTAATTTTTGCTATCTGGTTAGAAATTTTTCAAGTTTTTTTCTAAGGCATTGGTGCAGTTTCTACACTACTGTCTTCTGATCTTTTTCTGTCCTCCAGCAAGGTAGGGCAAGAAGCTAGTTTTTACCCAGTCTATGGGTAAATGTGTCACAGTAGTTTGAAGGAGAGGTGAAAAGGTCAATCACATCAGGTCAAAAGGACAACCAGAGGCATGCAACTGTTGAGATGCAGTGAAAGCCGTGCAAACTTCCTTCATGAAGATGGTAAAATGCAGTCTTTGTCACCAGGGACGCATTCGTCCATGGAGAGCAAAGAATCATGCCACACCCCCAGACTCCTGACAAAGTTGACCATAGAAAGTCACACCCCATCAAGGGCTGGTAGAGGTGGCCACCTCAGTGCTCTGGGCTTCCCCAGCCACATGATCTCTGTCTTAATTGGATTTAGCTTCAACTAACTCTCCCCTATCTGTTCCACCACTGCATCCAGGCAGGAGGCCAAGACTGAAATTCTAGCTGCCAGTCACTCCCCAAATAAGAGTTAGAGCTGGGTGTCATCTGCATATTGATGGCACCCCACTCCAAACCTCCTCACAACCTCTGCCAGAGGGCACATAGAGATGTTAAATAATATTGGGGAGAGAATTGGCTCCTGCAGAACTCCACAAGTTAGTGCCCATGGTGATGATCTCTCTCAACACATGATTATCCTCTGGGACTGACCCTGGAGGAATGAGGAGAACCAGTTCAAGGCTGTATTCCTCAGGCAAATCCAATCTCGTCAGATCTCAGAAGCTAAGCAGGGGCGACCCTGGCAAGTACTTGGAAGAGCAACCACCAAGGAATACCAGAGCTGGGACACCTCTCTGAAATGTCCTAGCTACACCAGGGGTCACCAGAAGTCACCATGACTTCTAGGCTCACAGGCACACACGTGCGCACACACGCACACGCACACACACAAATAATACTCACCAAAAATAGGCTGGACTTCTCACACCCACGGAAGCTAGGCAATTTAAGAGCTGTATATGTCTACAGCATGCCCATCTTGTCTATAAAAGCATTTCACTCATTTAAAAGGAGAAAATACTTCATAGGAGTTTTTTCCCAGTACTCCCCAACACTTTCAGTTTTTCCATTGGAAAAACTGAAATAAAGGCCTTGAGAAATATCCCCTCCCCATTTCCCCACTTTTCGTTCCCCCAGGTCTTCAAATCTCTACAAAAAAACCATAAAAGCATGGAATTGCCCACTGGGAGGGTCAAGAGAACAGAGAACCACTACCAGCATCAAAAGTTATAAAGTATTTATTAAAGAGAAAACATTCACAAGCATACTTTTGGCACAACACCAAACTGATCAAGGGATTCAAAAGAAATGGGTAAAACACAATTCCTCTGTCCCTCTCTCTATACATGCCCTATGAGATATTAAAATATAGGACAGGCTCCTTAGTTTAGGAAGTTACAGATCTCTAGTTTAGGAAGTTACAGATCTCTACAGAGTACCATTACCTTGAAGCTGCCTCCTCCAGACCTCAGCAAAGAGTTCTGTCTGCCCTGATGGACTCAGCACCATTCCTTGCTTCCCTCAGTTTTATCACCTCCCTTTTCTCCACTGACTGACTAGGTCAGGTTGGGTCAAAGAGGCTTTTCCTGAAGTCTCTCTAATATTTAACATGTCCAAATCTCTGTTCCCTGCTTTTGGGGGGGGGGGGGGCTTGACCATCCCATTGTTTAGATCTATTAGAATTTGTATGAAGGGCTGAGGTAAGTCTGGAAAGCAACTGAACTGACTTCTCCCCTTCCTGCCTGCTCTCTGCCCAGAGAGATCAAATAAACCTTTTAAAATGCAGCATGAAGTTCTCCTCATTTCAGACCTCCAAAGAAAAAAAAATGCATTTCTTCACACACAGTATAAGTACGTTAAGGAATATAAAAATTCTAATTCTACAAAGAGCACTTGGAGAAGGCTCAGAAAAGAAATATGGGAATGCATTATTGCACAAGGGTTTTTCTTTAGAAACAACCACTGGACAAGTTCTTACAGTGCATTTTAGGCTGTAAACCAATTTTTGAAGAGGAGGTAGGGTAGAAGAATCATAAAGCCAGCCATTATCAAGAATAATTTGACATGATTGTAATTGCCCATAGCAGTTTTACCTTTCCCACGTACACACCCTCAAAATATCTCTTCTGTAAGCCTGGCATTACAGGAAAACATACTTAAGAAATATGAAGAAATATGAATCATGTTTTATAAAATTTCAGCTATAGCCTAGTTACTACTTTGTAACCTTGCTGTTACTGGGGCTGTATTAGGAAATTGCCTGTGTGCCACCCAGGTGTAAATCTCAGGTCATTATACCCCCAATATAATCCTACAAGCCTATCTTCCAGGAAATCACCCCACAGGAAAGGGCTGAAGCCTGTCTCCAAGAACACAGTCATCTTGTGTCCTATATACAAAATAGGAGGAAGAAAAGCAAACATAAGTTGATGTTGGTACTTAAAATGAACAGCATCCCACAGAATGATGTAACTCTCACATCTGACCACACTGTTAATTTTTTTTTTTTTTGCAAATATGTACACCAGGGAACTTGGAAAACTGTGGCTGGCTAAAATGAAGTACATTTTGTTCTTTTGCACTGGTTTGTGGGTTGAAGGAAAGTGTTAAACTTGATTCGATTTAACTATTTGTATGCCAGCAGGTATTTGCAGATATGAAGCTTCCTTATGCTAAGTCAGACCATTGATGTGTTAGCCTAGTAGTATTTATTGCATAATTTTTATCTCACTTTCCCAAGAAGCTCAGAGTCACATACATGATTCTCCCTTCCTCCATTTTGTCCGTACAACAGCTATGTTAAGTAGGTTAGGCTGGGAGAATTACTGGTCCAAAGTCACCCACTGAGCTGGATGGCGGGAAGGGCTTTGAACCTGGGTCTCCCCAGTTCTAGACCACCACTCTAATCACTGTTCCACATGGGCTTTATCTGGCAGCTCCTTTGGAAGGTCTCAGGGTCAAAACAGGTGAGATGGCAAAATAGCCACTAACGGTATTCCCATGGTTTTAAATTCTACTAACTAATAAAGTTGGCAGCAGCTGCAGGGGAATGAGGAAGATACCCCCCTTGTGCCATTTGAGTAATATTATTATTTGTAATCCTCCTTGCAAAGTCTTAGGAAGTCTCAATAAGATTTATTGACTTATTAAAGTGTCGATAAGGAAGGTGGGTGAAAAATGAAGCAACTGGGGAAAATATATAGGCACCATACAAATCAACTAGCAAATGGGTGGTCTCTGCCACTCCTCTTAACTAGAGCTGCCCCAAGCCATTTAAAGTTAGCTGCCATTACTAGTAGTAAAGAGACTTGAGTTTTTAGCACCTAACTTGCTCTATTAATTTCTGTAGGGCTGCTTCTGAAATGGGGACCACCCGGGAATATCCCCACCCCTTCTGTTAATGTTGTCCTTTGCAATGTGTTCTTGATCCTCTCCTCTGCATATATCTTGCTCTCACAGCCATTGGAAACAAAGCATTGTTATTATTATAGCATCACTACTTTCGGTTACACACAGCAGCTTTAAAATGTGAGATCTGAATTGTTCAGAGATTTTATCGGTATGAAGGAAGCCCCTTTTCCTCATTTTTGGTGTGTTTCTAGCACAATTGCCCCTTGCCCTCATAACACATTTATGTTAGAGACTTTTGTTGCTATGAGTGGTTGCTGTATTGCAGCAAGATCAAGTTACAACTGGTTTAGTGAGTTATAAACCCACAAGATAAGAGATACCTAGACCTAGGACAATTTGGCAGAGATCAAACCGATATGGTGCATCAGCTTCATTAGTAACACAAGGAAAGCAGCATAGACAATTGCCTGAGATTAGGTGCATGGTCTTGTAACCAGCTGCTGCACTAGTTTTAAAACACTCTACCTTCCGGGAACGCTTTCCCTAATTGAGTCTCCTGCCAAGGAATGCATATTTGGGGGGGAGTGTATGTTTGTGTTGGGGGGAGAAATCTCAAGGATCCTTAACAGCACTCCCAGGGCTTCTGTGAAAAAATTCTTGAAGTATTATGTGGAGAGTTCTGGTATTCTAGGATGGAGGGGAAAGCTCTGTATCGATTTGCTCTATGCCATGCACAGATTTAAAAATCTGCTCGATGCCTTTTACATCATAAAAATAATCAAAACATCTTTTAAATGTCAACTTCTAATATTGTTGGGTTTTTAATGTTAAGAAGCGAGGACAAAACAGAGTGAAGAGAACAATGTTAAACCACTTTGAGTCCCTTTGGAGACAAAAGCCAGGATAGTAATATAATATAATTAATTAATATTACATACTTCTGGCAATATTAAACAAACTGCAACTCCATTACAAATTGGCAATAAACTGGAAATGGAAGGAGAGTGCTATGGATCTGTTCAAGAACACCCAGCAGGGACACTTAGAGAGCAATCCTAAGTGCGTCTATGTAGAATTATGTCTATTCAATAAGGCTAACTCCTAGGAAAGCATTCTTATGCTGTTACAATACAATCCTAAACAGAGTTATACCAGTTTGTTAATTTAATTCAATGGGCTTAGAAAGACATAGCTCTGTTTAGGGTTTCCTTGCCAATCCTGTGAGTCTTCAGAGAGAGGTAAGATCCACCAAATTCAGGAATACAGCCTTACAAGTGTACAGAATGCCCAAAGAACAAGCTGCAAAGAACACTAATAAAAAATGTTGTAAGGCAACTATCCTGACATGGCTATGTGTGTAAAGGACCATGAGACTGTGTTCCAGTTGAGACCAACACTTGGTGGGATGTTTGAGTAATCTGAAAATTTGTCCTAGGTAGATCTAATCTGCAGAGACACCAAAGGTCAAAAAAGAATCAGTGTGTGAGCTGGAACGGCGGCACTTTATGACAAGCGTATTTACAAAAAGCAAACATGCAAGTTGATAGTAATCATGACAATTGCAGTATGAGTAAAATACTGGTCTAAGTGTTTATACATCAAGAAGGTCATGCTGACATTTCTTTCATGCCAAGTGAAGAGGGAAAAAAGGCCATCTGGTCTTTGAACTTTCTAACTTCAACTCCCTTTCTGCATCAACTCTTCAGGTGAAGAAAGTGGTAGAACAGTGATATTCCTTCAGAGTAATTTCAAGAGTTTTGGAATACTGTCAGAATGTGAGCCACCCTGAGAAGGATTTATTTTACCAAACATTGCTGTTTAAGGGTCCTTGCCAACTGTAATCTCATCTCACTTATTCACACATGCAGTTAAATAAACAACTGAGAATTAAACCTTGTTTCTTACCATTAAGTATTTTTCTCAAAAAAAGACTTCAGTTTAAAATAGTAGCATAGGGATGCCAGCCTCCAGGTGGGGCCTGGGGAGCCCCCAGGATTACACCTCATTTCCACACTACAGAGATCACTTTCCCTGGAGAAAATGGCTGCTTTGGAGAGTGGATTCTATGGCATTGTAACCCACTGAGATCCCTGTCCTCCCCAGGCTCCACCCCCAAATCTCTAGGAAGAAGAAGAGGAAGAGTTTGGATTTATACCCTGCCCTTCACTGCCCAAAGGCGTCTCAGAGTGGCTTACAAACTCCTTTCCTCTCCCCTCCCCACAACAGACACCCTGTGAGGTAGGTGGGGCTGAGAGAACTTCTGACAGAAACTGTCCTTGAGAGAACAGCTGTGCCAGAGCTTGTGACTGACCCAAGGTCACATCAGCAGGTGAAAGTGGAAGAGTGGGGAACCAAACCCAGTTCTCCCAGATAAGAGTCCGTTCACTTGACCACTACACCAAACTGGCTCTCTAGGAGTTTCCCAACCTGAATCTGGCAAAAAAAAACCCCATCCCTGGCTGGTGGCCAGGGGGGACCTGGCAACCCTAAACGGGAAACAGAACAGAGAGAATACCCTTTCTGCTATATTCACAAAGGATCAGAGATGTGGCATCACACACCATGCTGACCTGTGGAACTAAGGAATTTCTGCAGTGGATACATAGACAAAAGGGTCACCTGCAGGTTCAGCTGACTCTCAGGCTTCTCTAGAAAATGGGAAGCAAAGGAATTTGATTCTAATTCCAGCATATTATATCATCATTATTGAAAAAAAATATGACTGTTGACTGTATCATGACGATTAATCACATCGGTCCTGTTGTCTGTTAAAACAACCTAACTCTAGAGGGAAAACAGTCTTTCCCATTCCACTGCCTGTGCTGTGGACTTACATTTCATCTAATCAGCACAGGAGATTAGCTTGAGTGTACCTGATGGCCTATCTCGTGGGAAAAATTCCAGCAAAGGAGTGTGATATTCTTTTCCATTTCCATTTGATTTTTCTTTACTTATGCTGTGTATCTCATTACCCTTCCAGAAGGTCTATCAGTTTGGAACTATCAGTCAACAAAAACCGACACCACAGAATTTGGGCCATAGGCATGTATTTTTTTTCAAAAGCAAGATTATGTGGGTTGAATAGAAGCCAATTGTACTGTTGGTACTTACTGGCATGTAGGAAACTTCCTGGAACCTTGCTGGAGAATGGATATTACATTTGTCTTCAATAAAGGGCTGGATGAAATAAATAAATAAATAAATAACAAAAAGTTAATCTGAAATTGTATATTTATTTATGGTTCATATGGTAATTACTTGTAAGTAGGGTTGTATACTGCTGGCTATGTGCCGTAATAATAAATTCATTCATTCATATTTATTTATGGTCTGCCTTTCTCACTGAGACTTAAGGCGGATTACAAAATTAGAAAAGAAATGAGAAATCCTTTATGAGAAGTCAATGAATTAGAAATAAGGAAAGGGCTCTGAGACCCAGAAGGCCTCACAGAGGAGTCTGACTCCCGTGGTCTCTGCGCGATTTCCTGCTCTGGCCTTCCTTCCAGTTTAGGGTTGCCAGCCTCCAGGTGGGGCCTGGAGATCTCCCGCTTTTACAACTGATCTCCAGCTGACAGAGATCAGCTCCTCCGGAGAAAATAAGGAAAAAAGTCAATGACAAATGGATGTACAGCACATGAAAGTATGTAAACCACCAAAAAAATAACTCTGAACACAAAGTATTAGACAACAGATTATGTCCTAAAATGAATTAGTATTTTTTTACAGTCCTTTTTCACAGAAGTTATTGATCACTTCCTTTTTGTCTCTGAACTCAGTCACAAATACAGCAGCTACAGAACGCCTAGGTAGTTGTCCGTTTCTTCTGACTTCTTCAGGCTGCTGTCTCAGTGGTGGAGCTGTGAATACATACTGATGCTTACAAACAAATCCCATGCTATATGCAATAAATCATGTATACATGATTAAAATACAGTTATGGAAACCAGAGAATCTTACCCCCAAAAGCTCTAGAAGTTGACTCTGACTCTGCAGTCTGTCTTGCTTCAATTCAGCTCTCCTGCTAGGTTCTGATCACTAGCTGGAAACATCACACTAAATCCTTCCCTAGTTTCCATGATTGTTCACAGCTGTGCAAATACTTAAAACAACAGTGTAATAATAATATGCAAATATTTAAAGCAACAGTGTAATAATAATATGCATAGTTATGCCAATAAAGATTGGAAATTGGGAAATTGGGAAATAATATATATATAACTTCAGGTTGTCTCAACGGCAAAGCTATAAATAACATGTTGATACTCAAAAACCATTTCATACCATATGCAATTCTCCCTCTAAGCTGTGAAGTCCTGTGAGCAAAAATTCTACTTTGTGAGCTACTGGCATTAAAGTTGTGAGCAAGCAACTTGGCTACTGGCTACTGCATAAATTAGTTTGCTCTGGAGCCATCCTTACTGAGCTAAGCCAAAAATGTGTGAGCCACAGGATAAAAAACTGTGAACTAGCTCACACTAATTCAGCTTAGAGGGAACACTGATCCATATGCAATAAATACATATTCAGAGTACAATCATGGAGACAGAATACAATTAAGGATTCTTAGCCCAAAAGCTCGAGAAATTAACTCTGACTTGGCAGTCTACCTTTCTCCAAAACAGCTCTCCTATTGGGCTCTAATACTGACTGAAAACATCCCATTGGATCCTCCCCCAGTTTCCATGATCGTTCACAATTGTGCAATACAGTATGACAATTATGTGATGTTTCCAGCTAGTAATCAGAGTTCAGCAGGAGAGCTGAATTGAAGCAAGATAGACTGCAAAGTCAGAGTCAACTTCTAGAGCTTTTGGGGGTAAGATTCTCTGGCCTCCATAACTGTATTTTAATCATGTATACATGATTTATTGCATATAGCATGGGATTTGTTTGTAAGCATCAGTATATATTCACAGCTCCACCACTGAGACAGTGGCCTAAAGAAGGCAGAAGAAATGGACAGCAGCCTAGGCGATCTGTAGCTGCTGTATTTGTGACTGTGTTCAGAGACAAAAAGGGAATGATCGATAACTTCTGTGGAAAACGACTGTAAAAAGAAAATACTAATTCATTTCTGGGACACAACTTGTTGTCTACTACTTTATGTGTACAGTGTTATTTTTTGTTGTTGTTTGCCCCTGGAGAAAATGGCTGAAGGGTGGACTCTATGGCATTGTACCATGTTGAGGCCTTTCCCCTCCCCAAATCCCACCACCCCCAAAGTCTCCAGGTATTTTCCAGACCAGATCTGGCAACCCTATTCCAGTTAGTTAGCACTTGCAATTGCTGCTTCTGTTACACCTTTGTGATTGGATAATTTAGATTAGATAACTGGATTGGATGCAGACAAGGGCCTGTTTGTACATTCTGATCTATAGATGAGGCTCCCTCTCTATACTACCCCCACCTGCAGAATGGTGGGTAGGTACATAGTGGTACCTTTTCAGTAGTGATAGGAGATTCATTGCAACTCTGTATATTCACATTCAGATGATAGGTGGAGGCATTTTTTTTGCCACACAATCGTCCTGTGCAATGCCTACATTTCTTTTCAGCTCTGGGGTATAGTTTTGTGTTATTATATTTGCTGCTGTTGTTTACGGTTGCTTTTGTGTTTAATGCTATTCTTATGTTAATTATGTAATTGTTATTTTTGTAGTATTATAACTGCTAGATATTTGGAAGGTTCCTGGATAGAAAAACGGAGGACAAATAAACTAAGAATGACTTGCCCTGAAAAGAAGTAATTGCATGCTCTTTTCTAAACTGTATAAGTAAATACTTTGAGATATAACTGCAGTGTGGTTCCACTTTCGGTGTAGAAAGGAAAGATGCCTTTGGGAACCACTATAAAGCTTATTGCTTAAAGCTGATGGAGCTTTTATCTTTTGCAGAAGAGAATGTTCCTTATCCAAAGGACATCTTTTACAAGGGACAAACTGCAACCACATAGTGAAGAATGTACAGAATACAGAAGGATCTCTAAGGTCCAGATTTCTGAGTTGGAATCTGCTAAACCAAAAATGGATCTGATATATTGCTACAGGATTACACTATAATTTGACTGAAGAAGTCCTGGTGCCTTGAAGCAAGTTGGTGATCTGGAAAAGCGTAAATGTGACAGCAATCATGCCAGCCCCTCCTCTAGCCAGGAATCCCCTTTCCCTTTTCTTTCCCTGCTGAGCTGCAGCATGGCTCAGTAGTGAAAGGGAAAAAAGCTGTTTAAAGGGCCAAAATGAGGATTTTAAAAGCAGAGTTTAATTCTGTCCCCCTGCCATGGTCGCCATGGATGGAATGTCCGGGCAGATACTTTGAACCAGAGAAAAACAGAGTCAAAACACTCTAGGAACTCTACAAGTTATGCTCAGAATGAGCACAACACACTGTGAACGTTCCCCTCCGATTCAGGGACTTCCTGAGTTCTGTGCAGGGAAAAATCCCCAAATGATCTGATTTGGTGTAGGGCAGCAATCACACAGCAAATGGTTTGCACTATGTGTTCAATTTAGGAATCCCCGCCCAGTGCAGGCGTGAACTAGTTTAGTAAAACTAGTGACTGGTTTCCTGACCACACTGGAATGTTATATAATTACATTTCAAACTATACTTCCTGTATTTTATGGTCTTTTGACCTTGTTTATTTCTATCTGTCCTACAGGAAAGTTGTTTTTTGTAAGGAGCCCCTCACTGTATAAATGGGCTCTAGTCCACAAATGTTTCGCTGGAATAAAACTGCCACTATTTTCAAGTGGGGACTCACAATACTTGCAGGGGGATCCCTTCCCATTTTTAGCTTTAAAAAAAAAATATTTTCATCATATTACATTTTAAGTCAGCAAGTCAAGTAACATAGTTCTAGATAACATTACATAACCTATCCTATCAGCATCTAGCATAACAATATACGATACAGTACAATACAATACAGTATTCCTCCTTACTTAGTATAATGTATCCAATTATCACCTGGGTTGGAATAGATTAAGCAGTTTGAGATTATTTGTCTGTAAATATGTCATGTATATTGCTGGGAGTTATTTGTAGGTTGTGATCACTAGAAAGTTCTTACGTTCTGGCCGTTGGTTTTGGTTTATTAGAGAAATAGCCAGTAGGGGGTTCGTTGGAAGTATATCGTGTGTCTTCATAAAGTTAAGTACTCGAGCCCAAATTTGCACAAATTTGGAGTGAGCTGGAGTTGTTGGGGAGTGTGTACGTTGGATCGAGTCTGAGATCTTTGCCATTATGAATTGATCCCACAGCTTGTCGTGCCAAGCAGTGAGCATCGGCAGCAAGGGCAATTTCCAGGATGCTGCTATTGTCAGTTTGGCTGTTGCTAGTAATAGTGAGGTAAGTTCTTTGGTGTTGTCCATTATTGAGTCATCCCACCGATTCAGTAACATAATTTCTGGTTTACAAGTGATGTTTTGTGAGGTGATCTCATTGATTTGTGTTGTTACTTCATTCCAGAATTGGAGAATCTGTGGGCAATACCACCAGCAGTAAAGGTACGTGCCTTCTTGTCCACATTTTTTCCAGCATGTTGAGTTGTTGTTTTTGTTAATCTTATGTAGTTGGTGTGGTGTCAAATACCATCTTGAAGTCAGCTTGAAGTTTTGTAGCCGTTATGTTGTAGATGGTGGATTTGTTTGCCGGTCCATATTGTATTCCAGTCTGAGTCTTGCCATTGTAGATTCAACTCTTCTTCCCATCGAATTTGGTGCTTTAGTTTTACTTGGTTTTCTACCGTCAAGATCATTTCATAAAGTTTTGATAACATTCCTTTTGGTGCATTGGGAAAGATCTTGATGATCTTTTCCAAAGTTGTCAGTTCCCTTTTGAAAGCTCCAAGGTTTGCAAGGTATTCGGTTAGATTTTTAAGTTGAAGGTACTCAAACCATGGGGTTTGTGTGCCTATTTTTTGGTCAAAGTACTGCTTTTCCTGAATTTTTCCTTTTTGTACAAGTCTATCAGGTGCCTGAAGTTCACCTTTGTCCAATCATCAAAAATGTTTGGGACCATGCCAGGAGGAAACCAGGTTTGGTACCTAAACGGTGAGAGTTGAGATATCCCTACTGGCTGGAGCTTCTTAGTTTGATCCCAAATTTTTATTGTAGTTGCTAAAAGCATGTTGTTCCTGATGGATTTCAGTCTATGGTTAGGTATTATCCAGAATATTTCTTGTAAGTTGTAAGGAGCTGAGTAAGTTTCTTCTATTTGCTTCCACATTTTTTGAAGGCTGGATTGTAACATTTGTAACGCTTGAGATAAAATTGTGGCTTGGTACTAAGCCCGTAGCTTTTTAAATCTTCCATAACTACCATGGGGCCTGCTGCAGCCCCCTCCCCAATCACCAGCAAGTCCTGTGTAGTCTACTAGCCTCCACCACCAGGCCCACCATGGCTCCCCATCACTGCCGCCAGACCCACCACAGCTACTGGCCTCCAGCACTGGGTCCCACCATGGCTCACCCCCCCACCCCATTTCCACCACTGCCAGTGAGCCTAGCATGGCTCCTGCCCTCCACTGCTCTGCTGGCACATAGATTACTCCCACTGTCAGTAGAGAAGGTAGGTTCGTTGTCTGCTCACACAGAGACAATACTTTTGTTGGGGGGGCATTTAAAACTCCCCCAATGTATATTTCTAAAATGTTTCCAGATTTTTCTGCAAACCTGGGGTGTCCCCAAGACTGCAGAAGTATTTGTTTTATGTAATTGTGGAACTGAACAATGATCTTAAGTATCTGCAGATGGACCCACACTTGACTATAAGGTACATGATGATGTGCCACAAGACTCCTCACTATTTTTCAGATCTCAAGAAGTGGGCTCCAGCCCAAGAAAACTAGAATAACATTTTTGTTGGTCTTTAAGGTCCCACTAGAATGCTGTTCAAATTCCAATTCAGTATGCTGCAGCAAAGAACTTCACAAAACCCTAAAAATGAGTTCTACCATGTATATTTTGCTGTCACAGACTAATATGGCTGAATTTAAAGAAGAGATTTGTGGCACCTTAAAGACTTAACAATTTTTATGTCAGGTTTTTGTGGACTACAGCCTGTTTTGTCAGATCTGAAAAACAAACAGGACTCTTATGGCTTACCCACAATAATACAACATCCAATTTGAACATGGACACTGGAGACTAGAGCTTGCAATAAACCTAGATTGCTGCCACATACACCCAGACAACACAATTACTGGACCTAACAACATCAACAACACCATCTCAGGCTCATCCACTTGCTCATCTTCTAACACTGTATATGACATTAAATGCCAACAATGCCCTTCAGTATATGCCATTAAATGGTAACAATGTGCATTGCATACGGCAAACAGGTCAAACCCTACGCCAAAGGATAGATGGACACAAATCTGACATCAAGAAACACAAAAATGAGAAACCTGTAGAACACTTCAACCTTCCAGGACATTCAATGGGGGACCTCAAAGTAGCGGTTTTAATGCAAAGGAATTTCAGAAACAGACTAGAATGGGAGATGGCTGAGTTACAAGTTATTACAACACACAGGACAATGGAACCCCCAGGGCTTAACAGAGATATCAGTTTCTTATCTCACTACACATGCTAAGACCATTCATTTCTCTCATCTGTTTGTAAACTCTTTTTTATGCTACATGCTAATTTGCTGCTATTCACAGGTCTTACTCAACTGCCTTAATCCAATTTTAGCTATCTTTATTGCTAATTAGTTACTTATGCATCTTGACTGTAACACCCTCTCACCTTCCCAGCAACACCCTCTCCACCCTCTACCTATATGTAATGGTTGGTGACTTCTGTTTCAATGTATCTGAAGAAGAAAGCTTATTCTCAGAATAAAACTTTGTTGGTCTTAAAGGGGCCAATGAACTCAAGCTGTTTTAATTTTTATACCAACACAAGCTTTTGTGGAATAGAGCCCACTTCTTCAGATCAGAGAAATCAACAGCATTCTTGTGGCACCTTGAACACGTAACAAGATTTTTGTTCCAGCATCGGCTGTCACTAACCCAGTTCTTCACATTTGAAAAATAAGCTGTAGCCTACTGGCACCTACAAAACTAACAGAATTTTAAACCAGCATAATCTTTTGTGTACTGCAGCCTACTTTTTCAGATCTGAAAAATAAACAGGAGACTTGCAGCATCTTATCGATCAGTGATACTCACTCAGTGGCTCAAGAGCCCGATGTCACTCTTTAATATGCCACCTATGGCTCTTCTGAGGACTGGTCTCCAGTGTGGCACCCGCCCCATGTTTTGGGGAAGTGGGCAAGGCCCTCACCCAGAAGGGCTTGTGGCTGGCAGGTGGGTCCCACCTTGAAACAGCTGCCGCCACAGAAAAATGCATAAGCTGCAAGCCTTCCTGAAGTGCAGGCCCCATGCCATGGACAGAAGTAAATGTGGTTCTTTTGGCTGGTGGTGATTTCAAAGGTGGCTCTCTGTGAGCCACGGAGTGAATACCACTGTTATAAAAGCTCAGCATTTGTGGACTGAAGCTGACTAAACTATAAAGTCTAGTGGCAACATTTTACAGCCCACCAGCATATGCTTGCACAGGCTAGAGGCAAGCCTGCTTCTTCAGGCCTAGGGTTGCCAGTCTCCTCCTGGTCACCAGCATGGGATGGGGAGGGTAGTAGGGTTGCCAGATTCCACCCTGGCCAGGGGTGGGAAATGGAGGGGTGGGTAGGATTGCCAGATCCCGGTTTGGGAAACTCCTGGAGATTTTAGGGTGGAGCCTGGGGATGACAGGTACCTCAGTGGAGTGTAATGCCCTAGCATCCACCCTCCGAAACTGCTATTTTCTCCATGGGAACTGATCTCTGTGGTCTGGATGAGCTGTAGTCCCATGGGATCTCCAGGTCCCACCTGTAGGTTGGCATCCCTAGGTCTAGGATTGCCAGCTCCAGGTTGGGAAACTCCTGGAAATTTGAGGTTGGAGCCTGGGGACGAGACGTACCTCGGGGGGGGTGCAATGCCATAGCGTCCACCCTCCAAAGCCGCAATTTTCTCCATGGGAACTGATCTCTGGGGTGTGGATGAGAAGTAATTCCATGGGATCTCCAGGTCCCCCCTAGAGGCTGGCATCCCTAGATGGAGAGTTGCCAGCTCCAGGTTGGGAAAGTCCTGTAGATCTGGGGATGGAGCCTGGGGAGGACAGGGACCTCGGCGGGGTACAATGATGACACTGAGAGTCCACCCTCCAAAGCATCCCCTTTCTCCAGGGAAATTGATCCCCACATCCCACCTCGAGGCTGGCATATTCCCTATTAAATCGATCTGAACGAGAAACAGCAGCCCCGCGGCGCCTCGCAGCAGGCTTAGTGCATCTCCCTCCACTTTTAATAAGCCTGGCGTGAGGGGGAGGAGATGGTGGACGAGGAAAGGCAACAATGCCGCCCCCCCACCCCCGCCGCCTTGAACAAAATGCCCGCGGCGAGCGCCCTCCCGCCCCCCTCCCGCCGGGGAAAGCGGCCCACGTCGGGGCGGCCTCACTGAGGGGAGGCGGCGCGAGCTGACGCGCCAACGCCGCTGCGCTCCAGCCGGGCCAGTCGCACAATTATGAGAAAGAGCCGCCAGGCCGCTCCTGCTCCCGCTGCTGCTGCCGCCGCCGCCGCCACCGCCACCCTCGCCGCGGCCGCCCGCCCCGGAGCCCCAGCCGCCGGACCCTCCTGCCGAGTCGCGCCGCCGCCGCTCCGGCCGCCCCCTCACGGCCCGCGGCGAGCCCGGGGACTCGGCTTCCTTCGCCTTCTTCCCGCCAGGCCCCGCGTAGCTGCCGAGCTCAGCGCCGATAGATGGAGACAGGCCCCGCCACCGCCGAAGCCGAACCACGAGCAGGAGCCGCTGCCGCCCTCATCGCCCGGCGTGAGGAGGAGGAGAGCCAGAGCCGCCGCCGGCGCCGGGACCCAGCCGCCCGACCCTGAGGAGAATGGTGAGGCGGGCCGGCGGGGAGGGGTGTCCTGGCCGGGGCGGGAGAGCCGGCGGGCATGGGAGGGCCGCGGCTGGGGGCGCTGGAAGCGGGGCTCGCACTTTTCGCCCCGGAACCTCCTCCCGGCGAGGACTTTTGTGTCATTGTCGTCGTCCCCAGCCCATCTTTAAAGGCGGCGAGAGCCTCTGAGGACATGCAGAGTGCTGCTTGCTTCCCCTTTTGAGTGCGCATGGCCCCGGGAGAAAAGTTTTGGAAACTTGTTTCTTGCCCTAGTTCTCCAGGGTCTCGGTGAAAGGGAGTGGGGGAAGCCGGTGCCGGTAGACGGACCAAAGGTCTGACTGACTAGTATGTATGGCTAGTACTTTTCTTGACAAGTCACAGCTGATTTATGGCGACCCTGCAGGGTTTTCAGGGCAAGAGACTTTCAGAGGTGGTTTGCTCTTGCCTGCCGCTGCATAGCAACCCCAGACTTCCCTGGTGGCCTCCCATCCAAGTACTAAGATCAGCCCTGCTTCTCAGCCAAGATCTGAGGAAGTTCCGCCGGCCCCCGGTCAGGGCAGATATTGCATTAGCAACGGCAACAAAAGGACCCTGCCCCAAGGAGATTACAGCCTAAATATTGCTCTGTGTGCACTGCCCTCACTGCGAGTTTTAGTCAGAGATCCTGCCTAGAACTTGGCTTAATTCCTAGTAGTGGTCTGGGTCATGGGAATGTGCAGAGTGCAGTTGCCACATCACTGGTGAATCATTCCTCATTCTTATCCACATAGCATGAAAGGGAAAGGTTTTGGAAACCTGGTTTTCCCTCTAAAGGATCTTGGAGAAAAAGTGTTGGGAAAGCTGCTACTTGTTAGAGTTGACTCACAGTTTGACTCCTTGGGTGTATTTAGCGCACGCACACATGCTCCTCTCCCAAGGAGCTAACAGTCTAAAGACTGTTTGGTGTGCAACATCCTAAGTGTGGGTCCTAAGGGATTGCATATAGAATGTGCCTTAGTTGCTTTTGCTGACCAGAGAATATGCAGGGTGCAGTTGCCTGGCCAGTGAACTGCTCATCTTCATGTGTATGGCCTTAAGGTGAAAAGTTTGGCAACCCGCTTGTCAACCTGAAGGCTTTTGGAGAGCAGCCATGAGAAAGAGGTGCCTGAGGGCCGCTTCCAGTTAGAACTGACAGTAGTCAGACAGTGGCCTGATTCCCTCTGTAGATAACACTGCATGCACAATGTAGTTTTCAAGCAATAAAAAGACAGTATTCTGCCCCAAGGAGTTTACTTGACGGCTCTGTTTGTGGAGCCCTCAGCATGGGTTTGAGTGCAGTGTCTCACAGCTGAATAGTCATTGCTCATCCTTATGCACATGGCCTTAAGTGGTAAGGTTTGAAAACCTGATAGTTGCTATGAAGGCTCTTGGAAAGCAGGTGTTGGGAAAGACCTGCCTGAAGACTGCTGCCAGTCAAAGTAGGCGGCGGAAAAGCCAAGAGTCCCACTGCACAGATAGGATAGTCTATAAGCAAAACAGATGGGCTTCTGCCCCACAGAGCTTAAAATCTGAGACTGCTGTGTATGTGGTGCTGTGTATGTGCATGGGCGTGAGGTCAATCCCTTACTTAGCCCTGGAACCTTCCTTAGTTACTAGTACTTGTTTGTGTTGTTAAAGGTGAGAAGCCTCTGAGAATGGGCAAAAAGCAGCTGCCACACTACAGGCAGCACGGAGACATATGACATACAGGCAGCACGGAGACATATGACATTAAGGGGTAAACCGCTTCTAGGCAGGTTTGAGTCCTTGAACCTTGCTCTGTAAAGACTACAGTTTATGTTAAGTACCTGTTAGAGCCTATGGACTTTTCCTGCTAACTAATACACATTCCTCTGGTACAAGAGGCTCTTCTGCTGGAGTAAGGCTCCATAGGCTCCAACCCTATATAGTGATCTCAGTGTATGCTGCATGTTATAGATTCGCATAGGCAAAAAACAAAAACAGGACTTTGCTCCAGTTAACTCAGAATCTGAAGTCTGTTCTGTGTGCTATATCCTAAGCATAGCTTTGAGTCAGGACTTGAGTTCAGCCCCAGAACCTAGAAGGCTTATCCTTCTCAAACTGTACAGTAAAGGCAACAGAGCCTCTGAACATGTGCACAGTGCTATACCATTGAGTATTCATAGGCAGCATTCACATACATGACATTCATATGTAGGAGCTGCTAGGCAACTGTTTGTCCCTGAATCTCAATGTATTAACAGACAGTCTTGTATTATTAGCGTAGCAACATAAATATTCATTGTGGTTAATTGTTATTGATCAACATATTCTATACTTGTCTTTCAACAAGTATGTTCATGTGCTGATTTGTATAAGTTAAAAAAGGTGTACAAAACCAAGATTTAGATTATTTGAAAGCTGTAGTAAAAATATGAGTTCCAGCTAATTCTCAAACAGCCAGTGATATTCTGTAAAAGGCAAAAAGATGGATCCCTGTCTCAAAGGAATTTACAGTCAAAAGAAGGGATTTTTTTAATGTCTGACCCATTAAACACATCTGCAGCTTTTCCTTGAGCCTGCAGCTTCAAATTAAGGAGAAGGAGGAAACTCTTCTTGTAACTCCTGTCTGAATATTCATATCCCTGTGGTACTCTGCTGTGCAGGGAGACCCTTTAAAGTCACATCTTCTTGTGCTTCCCTTCTTCTGGGCACATATGATGGAGATTTCCATAGAGGGTGATAAAATGAGCATAGTCTCAGACCTCATAGGAACCCTTAGAAGATTCTCTGAGAGCATATTTTGTGTTCATGTAAATGACAAATAGACTAAGAATCTTTGAACATGCTTCAAAATGGGATCAGCCACATTACCACAGAAACGAGTATTCCTTAAAGCAGAAATTGGGCAATTATCACATTTTCCTGAAATCAACTTCATGGAGAAGACATTTCCTTCCCATTTCAGATCCTGCAGAGCTGCCCAAAGTAGAGAAGACATCCCCCAAATTCATAAACCTCACTCATTCCCAAACTAGTTTTATTGCAGTTGTAGAGCAAGTAAGGGGTGTCTCTTAGCTCTTTGGGATCTCAGGGCAGAAGCCCCACAAGCCCTTTGAAATTCTTGTGCATCTTACTTTAATCTGGAATACTTTATCTAGCAGTTGTAGAACTTGCTTAGGCAAGAGAGGTGAAGGTTCCATTGAATGAAAAAAAATTTTTTTCTCTAATCCTAAACATATTTGCTGACAAAAGTGTTGTTAAAATGACTAGAATTTACTAAGAAAGTGTATTTAGGATTGTAGTGTAAGGCTGGCACTTTATAGTGTAGCAATCATTCTCATGTTTCAGTTCTTCACATAGGTTTCTTAGATCCAGTGTTACTAACGCTGTCTTCACAGAGTTCATAATGCAGTTTTCCCCTCCTTTGTGATTGTACTAGGAGTAAAATATTTTCTGCTGTTTTCTCACAATACATACTTGAAGAGAGGGGGTGACATGCAAAGTGCACCTTACTGTCTTACTGTGCAGAGTTAGGTGCACCTGCATCCACTGAAATAATTTTTGTTTAGGTATACCTAACTCTGTATGGGATCAGGCCATTAATGTTTTTTTCTTTGGGTAGGGGGGAACTTGCAAGCCAGAATTAGCAACCACCCTTCTCTAGATATTTCACAAATAGCTCTCCAGGTGCTTATCATGGGGGGGGAGATAAAAACTTAGGGCTGTGTAAGGAAATCACCACTATATCATCCAGTATTTGAATGTCCATGTATTTCTTCAGTAGAAACTGAAATACCATTTATTCATCTCTTTTTACTGTATTTTGCAGCGGTAGCTAAGGCCAGGCACTTAGGTGAGATGTCTTCTTTTTTCTTTCCAAGTGGTGTTTCTGATGGCTTGACTGTCTTGGATACAATGCTTCATACTTTAAGTAGAAGATTTAAACAGCATTTATTAGCAGTATTTTGTAATTGAGCTTGAATGTCCTTTTGGAGATTTGGTTTTGTTAATTTCAGTCCTCTCTTTTCTCCCTGCCAATAATTCTTGTTTATTCACTCAGAGGTTGCCTGGGGGGAATATTTCAGCCACCCCCCCCACCCCGCGTTCTGTTGGGTCACAGGTCATGGTGCTTGTCTCTGAGATGATAGAGGAGTGAGTGGAAGAGCTCCTGATCTTACTAGGGTGTTTTGGTTCTTTTCCATCTCTCTTCAAGCTCCAGTCCAGTCTTTGAACATTTACAGCCTGTTCCTTCTTATGTTTAAACAGAGCTGCATTTAACAGGATTTATGCCTGAATTAGTGTGGTTAGAACTGCAGCAATTGGTGAACTGAGGGGTTGTTATCCCAGGGTAAGTGATTTGAGTAAACAAGATTTAATAAGCTTTTATCTTCTGTGGAGCAAATTGCTACTTGCATTAAAATTATTAAATGAAACGATGCCAGAAGCAATTTTAAAAGAATGTATACTTCTAGTTGCTTTCATTCTGCTTAGGCGTGTGTTTATGTGTACAACATGATCTCTGTATTACAGAATATATCCTTAAGCCAGGCATATATTATCTGCCTAATGCTTGCATACTAACATCTCAAGAATAAGTTAGGTATGACAAATAGTTCTCTAAATATTTGGAGCAACATGTGACTTGTACTTAAGTGGTAGTTTTCACTAATTACGCTATATCCTCTGTGCTAGCAATTCATTCAAAATAAGTGTTACGGAAGTATAGTCATGGTGATTTTTAAAGGTTACACATTTTTGTATTGTGCTTTCCTAAAAAAATTCAGCACAGTTCTTTTATTTTTTTAAATAAAGTGTTTGTGAATTGTTAGCTATTTGTAATACATATATCTTTGTTGGAAATGAATTATTTGAGTTGTATCTCTTTGAGAACTAATTACAGAATATGACTGTTAAAAAGTTATCCTGCAAATAGTAAATCAGATCAATAACTTTTATGGTGTCAGCTGTTTCTCAAAAGTCAGTGCAACCATTGCATGACCAAAGTTATATTTTCTTCATGCATCTGCAGAATTGTGTGTATCAGTTATATAGAGGCTCAAAGCTATTACAAGGTTAAACTTTTTTTAGACTTTAACTGTCTCTGTTTTCATTGTGGGTGTTGAAAATACTTGGAAACATTTTAAAATGTGACTCCTTGTTCTCTGTATAGATAATTGCCTCTGTGATGGTCTGATAAGATTTACTTGATTGAACCCTTTATGTAGCAGACAGCTTTAACTGTAATTCATTTCACCTTTTCCTCATCTGCACCAGGCTCACAGCATTCAGTGGATTCTTTGATTTGGAAGTGCGTCAGCATGAGGCTTTTTTTCATTTTGTGTAAATAAGTTATGAAAAATTGTAAACTCTTTTAAAATAAAATCAATTACCCAGGCTGTTTTCCTCAGGGTAGTTAGTCTCTCTGCTATGATTATTAAGTTGATGGCTCCTTCATGTTTGCATTAAAAGGTAACAACAGCCTTGATGACTGCAATTTGTCTGAAAGGCCTGCTTTTCTTAAGTATGTAATGCATGATTGATCTCTCAGTTCCCCATAGGAATACATGTGCTGATTAGGCTTCAGTCCAGGGAACTTCACAACTCATATTGAGGTGTCCACAGTAATCTGTAAGCATGCACATTTCCTCTGGATGTTCACAAGTGCTTAACTTGATGTGATATGAATACAAGCTTTTTTTTTGGCAACTTGTTTACAAGCTGTATGCTTGGCAAGGAACTGTGGTCTTTCATTGCTTCCTTCTCATTATGACGAACAGTGTAAAATAAACAGTCTTTGCTTGATGAGGGCTAGCCAAGAAGATCGTGCCTGAAGAAGAGTTTGGTGTTGTTCAAAAGCTTATATATAGCATTGTAGATGATGGTTGGTCTTAATAAAGATGCCATATTCCTATCGCTTTGGATTTTGTTCTAGTGGACTGACATGGTTACCTGGCTTTAGAACTTAGTTTCTTCCTAGATAGTATGTTAGGGCTGTTCACTCTAGAGTTGCAGGGAATGGCAGGAGCCAGGAATGCAGAATATTTGGATAGCGGTGGTTATATAAATTTGCTAGAGAGCACTATCACTTTGCGATAAATGTATGAATATGAATACAGCAGGTTTTTTTTAACATTTACTTCAGGCTTACTTTGTTCTTCTCAAGAGCAGTTCGGTAAGATAGGGCACTATTATCATTGGATGGTTTCTGTTTGAATGGGGTTAAAAACCACACCTGTTGTCTGCATCTGTTCCTCTATTCCGTAGTTGTCTCTACCTGATCTGCCAAACCCTAGATCTGCATTTTCAGAATCTTTAATTCACCTCTGTTTTGGCTGTAGCACATGCATCTTGCAATTGTTTGAAGAAACTAATACCTTTTCCCGCTAGTATGATGAGGAGATTTAATAGTGGGAGTTGGCAGTGAAATTAACTTCCTGCATATTTCCCAGAATCAGTTATTGTACTTCAGATTAAATATCGGTTTCCAGTTTGTGCAGCTTCATTTTGGAAAAGGAATCTGAGCAGTGAAGTGAGCATTTGTTGAGAATCACAAGGAAAGATATACTTAAAGTGATTTAAGAAAGCTATTCTATATTTCCATTCTAAGAAAACTAAACAAAGGACTGTATTTGAGTGGTTGTATATGTGACAACTTTAACGATTTAGCTAATTTTCTTTGAAAATGCATCTCATAGGAGAACAGGAAGACCGCTATATCTTTCTGACACAGGTGTGCTGTTTACTGAGCACTCTTTTTTGGGTAAGGCTGTAAAACCCAGGCCATATTCCCTTGGTGAGTGTTAGGATCCCACTGGGGCTCGATCTAGGAACAGCTTCTGGACCAGAAGCTTCAGGTGAGTAATCTGTCTTGGATAGGTGGCTCAGTGATAGAAGATCTGCTTGGCATGCAGAAGGTCCCTGGTTTAATATTTGGCCACTCTAATTAAAAGGATCTCCTAAATGATTATGTGAAAGACCTTTGCCCAAGACCCTAGAGAGCTGCCAGCAAACTAGACAAAACTGACCTTGTCTGATCAGTATAGGACAGGGCACCATGCTGAAGAAATGAGAAATGTTTCCTCAAAAGGGACTCCTCAGAAGGGACACTTTCGACAGTTGGTGAACAGAGATAGCCTTTCGCACCAAGGAACCATCCCTGGGCAGGGAGGGAGGGGGGCTCTTGGTGATCAACGATTCGATCCTTAGGCATGTAGATAGATGGCTTGCAAACTTGCATACTAACTGCATGGTGACTTGCCTGCCTGATGCGAAGGTAGCAGACATTGCATGTGGTCTAGATAGGGTAGTAGACAGTGCTGGGAAGGAGCTAGTGGGGAGCAGCAATGATGTGGGGACATGTAGTCTTGTGGTCCTGGAGGAAAAAACTTAGACTGCAAGGCAGGAGACTCAAGGCCAGGACCTCCAAGGTAGCCATCTCAGAAGTGCTGCCTGTTTGACATGGAGAGCCAAGCTAGACAGGCACAAATCAGGAGTCTCAGTGCGTGGTTGAGACAATGGTGTAGGGAGGAGGGGTTTGTTGGGCATTTGGATACTTTTTGGAACAAGCAGGACCTGTACAAAAGAGATGGATTCCACTTGTCTCAAGAAGGAACTAGGCTGCTGGTGCTCAAAATCAAAAAGATGGCAGAACAATTTTTAAACTAAATCTTCAGGGAAAGCCAAGAGGAGATGAAATGATGAAAGCAGCTAGATGAAATCACTGTGTCAGCCGGTATCATATCGCCCCTGTATAAATTTATGGTGGGGCCTCATTTGAAATGTTGTGTACAGTTCTGTTCACTGCACCTCAAAAAAGATATTATGGCATTGGAAAAAGTGCAGAAAAGGGCAAATAAAATGATTAACAGGATGGAACACCTTCCCTATGAACAAAGGTTGACGAGGTTAAGGCTCTTTATCTTGGAGAAATGACAATTGAGGATTGACATGATAGCGGTTTACAAAATTATGCATGGGATAGAGAAGGTCAAGAAAGAAATACTTCTTTTCTTATAGTACAAGAACTTGTGGGTGCTCAATGAAATTAACAAGCAGTAAGCTTAGAACAGATAAAAAGAAGTACTTCTTCACCCAAACAGTAATTAACTTGTGGAACTCACTGCTGCAAGAAGCAATGGCAGCTACAGACACAGACAGCTTGAAGAGGGGACTGGATAAACTTATGGAGCAGAGGTCCATCAACGGCTATTAGTTGCAAGGTATAGATGAAACACTATGTCTGAGGCAGTGATGCTCTGTATTCTTGGTGCTTGGGGGCCCACAGTTCTGGCACCGCTGGTGGACCTCCTGATGGCACTTGGTTTTTGGCCACTGTGTAACAGAGTGTTAGACTGGATGGGCCATTGGCCTGATCCAACATGGCTTCTCTTGTGTTCTTATGTAAGGCAGTTTCATGTGTTCAAAAGAGATCCAGTAGGAGATAGAATGGCTAGGATCTGTAACCAGGTCATATTCACTGAAAACATGTTGATTCTTCATCTGTTTGAAACATAGATGGGGCAAAAGTGGAGCCAACATATTCCACTTCATCAAATTCATAATCTTGCTTTGATGTTAGGTTGCTCTTAGTCTAACCGCTTATTCTGGATACTTTCCACTTTGCTAAATATGTAAACCTGTTACTTATGAGTAAATTCCTGAGGGAAATTAATTTTGAGACTTCCCCCCCAAATATTCTTATTTGCTTTAAATGGGATTATAGAAATTCATGGACAGTAATCAGGGTAACTGAAACCTCGATGTTCAGAGGCATTGTATGTCTGACTAGTAGTTGTTGGGACCAATAGCAGGAAAGATGCTTTGGCAAGCTTTGTGTCTTGTCTTTAAGGAGCACTTTATTATCAATATTAAACCAAAGCTTTGGTTTTACTTTTATTTTCTGTGCTTGTGTATATCATAATAAGATGTTTGATTAAAGTATTCCTTATTTCCCCTCCAAGTTCTACATATGCCTTATGCCTCCCAAGCTTTAAAATGTGGCTGGCCCTTTGCCCTGTTACCTGGCTCGATAATATTTAATGTGTGATTATGCCTGCTTTCCTGTTGCCCAAATAAGGATGATGAAATAATGGGAATAAGGATTTGTTTAGGTAATCCACCCCCCCCAATCCTGCCCTTTCATAATACCCAGTGTATGGTTTGAGTGGGGTGGGGGTGTTTCTTTAGATGAACCCTGGTGGCATCACAAAATTGAATTTCTCTGCTTGGGCTTGTACTGAATGTGTCATCATCTTTCCACCTAATTATGTTGTATGGTTTCCTCATCAGCTACTGTGGAGTCCCACAGCAAGCAAAAATTAATGTTGTAGTATCACTATAAATGGTTGGAGCTCTGTGTTCACTTGCACAGCCATTCACTTATGTAATGCAGTGTGCTTCCTTCAGTAAATATTGCCAAACTGTAGTCCTAGCCTACTAACTGCTGACTACTGTAATCTTTTCTTTGTCTCAGCAGTTCTCAAACTTTAGTAACTATTGTTTTGATTTTTAAATTTTTCATTGATCCCTGAATTTTCCGTTTGCTTGAACATGCCCTCTTCAAAGCATTCCTGGCAAGATACATGCGTACCAGGGGAGGGTTCCATCCACGGGAAGATTCATCAGGAGGACTTTAAACTGACACCACAAGGAGAAGACGACAAATAACATAGGGTTATCAGTGAAGAAGAGCATACAGCAGAGGCCCACCTTAGAAGACCAGGTCAAATGGAGCTGAAGGTGCAGGGCTTCAGGTGCCTATGTACCAATTCCCAAAGCTTGAGCAATAAGAAGGAAGAGCTTGAGCTTCTAATACAGACAGAGGGATATGATTTAGTAGGCGTTATGGAGACTTGGTAGGATGATTTCCATGACTGGAATGTAGTAGCGGATGGCTATGAGTTGTTGAAGAAAAACCAAAAGGGCTGAATAGGAGGCAGAGTGGCACTGTATGTGAGAGAGGTTTACTTATCAGAAAACACTGGAGGAGGCAGGTCACAAACCAGTTGAAAGTATTTGGGTGAGGATGAATGAAAGAAGGACAAACAGTATTGTGGTTGGAGTCTGCTACAGATTACCTGACCAGGGTGAGGAGGTGCATGCTGCCCTCCCTGAGCAGCTTGACAGTGTATCCAAGCAACATAACCTGGTAGTTATGGGTGATTTCAACTTCCCTGATGTGTGCTGGGAGACAAATTCTGCTAAGCATCCAGAGTCTCACAACTTCCTGACCTGCCAGGCTAACTACTTTCTTTTTCAAATGGTGGAGGAAACTGTGAGGGGTTCGGCCATATTCAGCTTGAGATTAACAAACAGACAACAGGTGGTAGATGGGGTGAAGTTGACGGGGATCTTAGAGGGAAGTGACCATGTCCTCCTAGAATTCCTTGTTCTGTGGAGGCAAAGGAAGTTTGTAGGTAAATTTTAGTAGGGTTGACTTTAATGAATTTAGGGGCATAATGAGAGTCATTTCATGGGCAAGACTACTGGAAGGGAAAGGAGCAGGTGAAGGTGGACTCTCTTAAAACAGGAGCTCTTGCAAGCTCAAGCCATCACTGTTCCAACAGGATGGAAACATGCTAGGGGATCCATGATGTCAATGTGGATGAACAGAGAACTCTGATGAGCTAAGGAAGAAAAAGGAAGTGTTCAAGAAATGGAGGGAAAGGAAGAGTATCTGTGAGTTGCTGGAAATGGTAGATCAGCAATTGCAGGTCAAAGCTAGGTCAGCAATTACAGAAGTCATGAGCTGAGGTTGGCCCGGGAGGCTTGGCACAACGAGAAAAGCTTCTTCAGCTATGTGAGGAGCAAACCTAAGGAGAAAGAGGCAATCAGCATACTGTTGGGTAAAAATGGAGAAACTCAGACAGAGGATAGAGAGAAAGCAGAAAGCCTCAGTTTCTATTTTGACTCAGTCTTTTCCCTGAAGAAGAGAACAGGCTTATCTAGAGATGGTAGTAGGCAAGGCACAATGTCTGGTCTGCTGTTTGACATGGATAGAGAGGTTGTTAGAATCACCTGGCTGCACTGGATGAGTACAAATCCTCTGGGCCAGATGCTGAGAGTGCTCAAAAGAACTTTCTAGAGAGTTTGCAGGGCTTTTGTCCATCATCTTCAAGATCTCATCTTCAAGACTGGAAGAGGGCAAATGTTATCCTAATTTCAAAAAATAGGAGGAAGGATGACCCAGGAAACTACAGGCCTGTCAGTCTGACCTCTGTCTCAGGGAAGATACTGGAGCAGATTTTAAAGGGATCAATAAATAATAGACAACCTGGTGATCTGGGGAAGTCAGCATGGATTTGTCCTCAACAGGTCCTGCCAGACGAACTTTGTTTTCTTCTTGATCCAATGGTGAGTTTACTGTATCATAGGAAAGCCGTCAGTGTTGTTTACTTGGATTTCAGTAAGGTTTTGACAAGGTTCCCCATGATGCTCTTATGAGTAAATGGGAAGACTGCAGATTGGACTCTAGGATTGTTAGATGGATAGGGAACTGGTAGGAGAACCGCACCCAAAGAGTAGTTGTCAATGGCATTTCATTTGATTGGAGGGAGATAGCCACTGGGCTGCCACAGGGCTCGGTTCTGGTACTTTTCAATATTTTTGTAAATGATCGGGATGAGAGGGCAGAGGGCTATTAATTAAATTTGCAGATGACACCAAATTGGGAGGAGTAGTGAACACACTGGAAGAAAGAGATAGAATTCAGCAAGATCTGAACACACTGGAAAAGCGGGCAGATGTGCAGAGTTCTACATCTGGGTAACAAAAATGAGAAGCACGCATATTGCATGGGGGGGTGCATTGGATATTAGGATTTTTTTTTTTACAGTAAGAGTAGTTCAGCAGTGGAATCGGCTGTCCAGGGAGGTGGTGAGCTCCCCCTCACTGGCAATCTTCAAGCAGCAGCCGGGCGAACACTTGTTAGGAATGCTTCAGGCTGATCTTGAATTGAGCAGGGAGTTGTACTAGACGGTCTCTGTGGCTCCCTCCATCTCTGTGATTCTGTTCTAGTGTCCCCAGAACAGTACAGTAGAAAATTTGGTTAGCTACATTTTAAAAGCAGCTTTTGAATAAAATATTTATATTGTCTTACATGACCTACAGGTTCAGATCACAGAGAGTAGCTGATTATGTAGGCCATAATTCAGAAGGCCCTACCCACATTCTAATCTTTGTTACCTTAACTGCCTAAGAATTTAGTCCCTAGAGGGAGAGATTTGGTCTGGGAAGGATTTCTAATAGGCCCAGGGTTGTAGTAAATGAATTCGTTTTTCATTCAAACGAGTTACTGGAGTAATACAGATGGTCTTAAGATAGTAAGCATGTGAAAGAACTGAGCTGGCTATGTTTGTCTTGCTTGGCAAGTGGCTAATGTGCATGATTTTAGCATGGCAAAAATGTGTTAAATTGTGTTTCTGTTGCTGATTCATTATCTAATGAAGCTATTTTCTTGTTCTTTGCTGATTGTTTGATTGTATCCAGTTGAAACATGTTTCCTTGAACCAACTTTTATAACCTATGGAAAGATTTATTTTTAGTTGCTTGTAGCCCTCATTAAGCTGCCAGGACTTTTATTTGGATGATAACTTAATCATTTCTAAACAAATAAACAAGCCTAACCTTTCAATTAGTTCAAGTAGTAGAATTCCTTGTAGGCTTTCAGGGGCTACATTTCAAAGAGAGAGAGAGTGGGGTGGGAGTGGGGAGAGGACAGGTTGTTTGCTGCTGCTGACTCATTCCAAATTGGGAAGTTGCCTAGCTCTGAGCATGAGGCTTCATGGTGATCTGGAAAACAAACAGAATTTGAATCTTCTTCTGCTGTCTCTTTAGCCAGATAATAGGGTTATGTCTTGGTACATGTGACATAGAGGAAGGGTTTTTATAGGTAATCACATTTACACGAACTGCTTCGTGACTCCAATAGGCTTTGTGTGAAGCTGGCTTGTTTCAGTTAAACAAGAGGGCACTAAAGTAAATATTCTGTTCTGCAAGAATGTCATTCATATCTTGAATATTAGGGGTATATTCATTCCAACTAATTCATTCTAACTTCTTGTTAGACTCAGTGATGACTCAGACTTTCAAACTGATCATGGCTCCTCTGGTGAGTCAGATTTCAAAGCACTGCTTATGCTTTGAAAAAGGATTTGTATTTTCAGAGATGGGAAGATGATGGGGATTTTTGTTCCCATAGCAGCTAAAAAAGATTAAAAAAAGAATAAATGCCTGAAAGTAGCACCCAGAGTGACTCCTTTACATGAGAGTAAATTACAGCTAGCAGAGTCTAGATTTAAACAACTGGTGAAGGATAAGTGCAGAGTACCTTTTTTATTATGTCTCTGTGGCTTCTCTGTATATAATATTTTGTGTTTATCATTTTGCCCCCTTCATTTCTACCTGATCATCAAAGAGCAGCTTAAGTAAGCAAGACAAGGCAAAATCCAGGTTTATACAACCCTGAATGGTGGTACAGGTTTCACCTTGTTGCTCAGATTTGGCTATCAGCAGGCTTTGGTGAAAGTGATATGCCTACTGAAAAATACTTTATTTGACCGGCTGACAATTTTGTTTCAGATTTTATTCAGCTCTTTGATGTAAAGCTCAATTATATTTGTTTTTTCCCTGCATGGGCTATATTTTGGTCCTTCTTGGATCTTTGTGTTTGGAGGACAGCTTAAGTATAGCTTGGTGCGTGAGTTGGCTAGCTGGTGCTTCCTTGTCTTCAGGACTTAGTAATTATAGAAATAGGTAACTTCAAAATTGCAATGAGAGCAAGGAAGTGAGACATCTGTTGGGTTTTCTTGGAGCCTAAAACTAACAACTGAAGAAAATGTGAAGCTTGAACTTTGTTCCCTTCTATTACTGAACTAAAATATTCAAGATTTTGTTAGAGCGGTTGTGTTTAGGTAAAACTAGGATTTCTCAGCAAAATATTTCTAAAAGTTCAGGATAGCTACTGGCAAGGACTCAAGGAGTGTTGAAACAGGAATTCATTATAATTCTGATGCCCTAGTGTGTGTGTCAAAAAACTGAAGCCCAACTTATGTTAGTGATGATATGTTGTTGTTTTGCAGTTGCTTAGCTTTCAGAGTAGTATAGTTGTCAAGAGAATGAACTATGAAGTTCCTGGTTAAGATCTCAGGTTGGCCATATGCTTTTTAGGTAACTTTATTTAAAACATTTCTGCCTGGCCTCCATCTCTCTTTATTGCTATCTCTGAGACATCTTATGACATAGAAAACAAAGCAACAGTATCCTAAATGCCAGTGAAACAAGCATCAAATATGTAGTAAAGCCAACAACTAAAATAGTGTAATAAAACAAATTAAAGAGAAATATAAAGCATAAATATTCTAAAACTATAATAACCTAAGATCACAGGCAGCATTTGTGGGAATAATTAAAACCACAACTGTATGTCCAGAGGTCTTGAGAGAATCTTTGCCTGGTGCCTTAAAGAATACAGACTCAGCAACAGGTAACCATCAATGAGGAGTTCCAGATTCTAGGTGTTACTAGCAAGTCTCTGATTCCTGGTGCACCCAGCCCCAGAAATGGGGGAACACAAAGCGAGACTTCTGATGATGACTTTCATTGTCAGGCAAATACTTGCATCAGTAATACGGAAGGTAATAACCTACATCTCTCTTTTGATGGTTTTGTAAAGTTTACTGAAATAAGATGGGCTGAAGCGCTTTGTCTCTGGGAAAAGTGCCATTAAATATTAAGGGCTACAGCATATGCAGTGTTCTAGATCCTTGACAGTAGTTGCAGATCATGAGAATTCAGTTTTCCCTCTCCCACCCACTCTGCTGGGCTTTTATCAGTATAGATAACAAGCGAAACCAGGAACATCAGTGGCATCATTAACTAGGATTAACTCAGAGTTAATTATAACCAGGATTCTCTATTAGCCAAGATGTCAATCTGGTTTAAGAGTTCTAGTTTCTAGAAAACCTAGTGAGGACCCACCACATTGATCTCTAGACCATGGAAGTTTATGCTGGAATAAAGTATTTTTAGTCTTTAAGGTGCCCCTAGACTCTGGTTTGTTTTTTTTGGCAAGAGACTTACATGTTTCTGAGAAAGGAGGGCAGCTCATTTAAATGAAGAAATGCATGATGGGAGTATAATGTTCTCATGGGCCATCTTCAGGGTTTGGTTTCCTGATGGTATCATCATTATACACAATTATACCTTATACACACATTATACCTTAGAAAAGGTTCTGATACTTTGTGCATATCTTATTTAAAATAAATGAACCTTGTAAGCACTGTTATTCATGTTTACGTTCTGGCAGGAGAAAGAAAAAAAAATGTGGTTGTTAACCAACTACTTTGTATGTGTGAACTTAGTGTGCTTATAACTTCTGCATCAGGTGCTCAATTTCTGAAATGAGATTCATTGGTTCTAAGTGATGATAGGAAGATAATGGAGGTTTATGTTTAGAATTACTGCCTTGCAGCTATTGCTGTAGGAGCCTGATGTACGTTTGAGGTGTTACAGTCAACTGGGCATGGATTATAGCTAAGTCCCATGATCACCATGTGTTTGGCTGATAAGGGCTTCTGTTCTGTTGAGCAATGACTTGTAAATGGGATATATAAAGGAATGGAGTATATAACAAAATGTTTAGGGACCAGTTTCATTGTGGAGAAAGTTTTTGCAGAAAGTTTTTGCTGTTTGCTTTAACATTCAAAGAAGAGCTGATGTCTGCTACTGCACTGTACTTCTGAAGTTGGAAGTTGGCATGGAGCCATAGTAATTAAACCTTTCATGTCTGAAATACACGGTGGCGTTACACCCTGAAGCTGTAAAGCAACTTTTCAGGTCATGTAATTGTGGATGTTCAGTTTTTCTCCCACAGTGCCCCCGAGCCCTTTCCTTCATTTCTCAGGTTGCAGTTGTATCAGCTGTCTGCGCTTGGGCAGAGGGATGGGTGGAGTGTTAGGACACCATGTTCAAGGAGCTGTTAGTTTCAGAGGGGCTGCCGCTTTTGCTGTACTATGCAGTGTATTGTGGATACTGTATTGCAGTGTCAAGAAAACTGCTTTGGCATAAACGTGGGTTCAGTGCCTTTTCTCCTCTTGAAGCAAGAAAGTGAGAAAGGCAGAACAGGAGTCTGTCCACTCATCCTCTTGTATGTAGAGGTTTAGGCAGGTCACGTGGATGGGAGGAGAGCAGCATCTGAAGTAGCCTTGTGTTGTATGAGTAGGAAGCAACAGAAGACCAGGCAATGAATGGGTTCAGACATTATGTCAGATTATGGTTTGGTGTTACATGAATGAGCCTTGGGTTCTCCTTTCCTTTCTTACTCTTCTCTTTCAAGGTCTGGTTTCTTCCTGGTTTGTGGTGAATCATAGTTGACTATTACATCCAGGCTAGGAAAACTGTGGCCTGAACTAGGCATGCAAGAGAATGAGGTGGCAAAATCCTGAGGTGGAGGGAATGGCCTTTCCACTTCTGTAGGTAGGCACATGTTCAGTGCTCCTCCTTGTAAAGACCTTCCTGCAGATAAAACATAGGCTACGGTCACACACATGAAATAATCCACTTTCAATCCACTTTCAGAGCATTTTCCAGCTGGATTTTTACTGTGCGAACTGGCAAAATCCAGTTGGAAAGTGGATTGAAAGTGAATTATTTCGTGTGTGTGACTGCAGCCATAGTACAGTAGACTGTAAAGTTCTAGCCTGGCTCTTTCCAAGCTGTGCTAGTTTTCCACTTAACAGGGGATTTATTAATACTGGGGAGCTCTGGAAAATATAATACACATGAAGTTGCCTTATCAGACCTTATCAGCTGCCTTATTGGACCGTTGGTCCATCAAAGTCAGCATTGTCACCTCAGACTGGCAGTGGCTCTCCAGGGTCTCAGGCAGAGGTCGTTTTAACTGGAGATGCTGGGGATTGGATTTGGGACCAGTTTTGTCTACTCAGAGTGGCTGAAGCTCTCCAGAGTCTCAAGCAGAGGTCTTTCACGTCATCTTCTGACTGGTCCTTTTAAACTGGAGATGCCAGGGATTGAACCTGGGACCTTCTGCATGCAAAGCAGAGGCTCTACCACTGAGCCATGTCCTCTCCCCTAAATCCCTCACCTGCAGTTTGAAGTGGCATAGTCTGTTCTGCTACTTCAGTACCCTGCCATCTCAATTACTATGTCATTGCGCTGCATGTGTAGAGCTGGCCAGGCCTGTGATATCTTGGAGGAACTTGGAGGAAAACAGATTATGTTGGAGGAACTTGGAACATGTGATGATTCTGTGTGAGGGAGTACATGAACTTGATATTTGCTTATGCAACAACAAACTATGATTTGACTTTATCTATAAACCAGTGTATTGCCTTTGTTTCTCTTTCAAGTTTATTGTGTGTTGCTTTTCTTCTCCTGCAAGCTAGTGTGGTGTAGTGGTTAAGAGTGGCAGACTTTGATCTGGAGAATCAGGTTTGATTCCCCACTCCTCCACAAGAAGCCAGCTGGGTGACCTTGGGTCAGTCACAGTTCTCTTAGAACTCTTTCAGTCCCACCTACCTCACAAAGTGCTTGTTGTGGAGAGAGTAAGAGGTTGTGATTGTAAGCCTCTGAGACTCCTGTAGGTAGAGAAAAGCAGGGTGTAAAAACCTACTTTTCAGATGAGAGCTTCCATTCCCAGGATTGGGGTTGGGGCACTAATTCCCATTTTGCATTCAGGGAATTGGCAGGTGAAGGAGCAACATCTGGCTCATTGACGTTGGCTGCATGCCTTGTGGATGCTTTCTTGGGAGTAACACCATTGAATTAATGGACTGACTTCTGAGTCCCAAGGCTTCTGAATGGACAAGATTGCACTGACTGTAAACATTTTGCCCAGTACTGCTTTTCAGTCTTCCTCCTTACTTCAGTATCATCTGACTACAGCAGGCTTCTTCCTGTAGTAGTTGCTTCTTGCATTGCCATTTGAACTAGTGCCTACTTTCCTAGATGTGCCTAGAGATACAATAGGAGGCATAAACATTCAGCTAGAGATCCAGTTCTCCTAAAACACAGTGCAAAAGCCTGGGTTGTACTAGACAGTGTCCTGACACATCACCTGTAGGGCTCATAGTTTGGTTTGCTGACTGTTTTGCTCATCGCAAGGCAACTTTTTATTTATTAAATTGCCCCTCTGGATAAATACTTGGGACAGTGTAGATACTAGTATTTCACTAAGTTCTTTTAAGGCTAGCTTAATAAAGGGGCCACATGCAACATGGTCTTGGGAATGGGTTTGGCACTCAGCATTGCAATAACCTGATGGTACACCCCCTTCGTACTGTGACATGATATAATTGTCAATCAAAAGTGGGTGACACTTGGTACTAGAAGTAGGAAGATCCATATATAATATAGGAGCAGTCTCACCTACAGTTTGTGAATCAAACACCTACTTGCAATGTATGATTCATATGCATAATCCCACAGTGTGGGTGGGCTCCATTTGGCTGGCCAGCCATTTTGTATTGTCAGCTGTACTTCTTGGCACCCACCTGGCAGGCTGTTAACAGCCAAACATCACTTCATGATTCAGTAATGGTGAGTATTTTCAGACTTTTGCATATTAAGTATTAAATAAGTGATCACAACTTGGAGGGGGTGTAGCTCAGTGGCAGAACATCTGCTTTCTGTACAGAATGTCTCGAGTTCAATCCCTGGCATCTCCAGTTAAAGGGATAATGTAGCAGGTAATGTGAAGGACCTTCTCCTGAGACTCTGGAGAGCGTCTGCCAGTCAGACTAGACAGTACTGATCTTGATAGACCAAAGGGCTGATTCAATAGAAATCAGCTGCATGCATTCAAACTTTGCCTTGGTTACAATTGACAGAATATGCCCATTAATATGTTTCACTGATTCCGAGGAATCAATGTACTTTCATAGCAGAATTACGTTCAAGTGCCATAGCCAGAAAATGAAGCAGTGGGTATAGAGGACCCCCTAAAAGTTCATCTCATACAAAGGCAATAATTGGATTGTCCCTGTAATGTAGCATTAAATTATTTTTAAGGTCTGATCTCATCCTGCACTTTAGAAGCAGCATGTTGTTATAACCTGTCATCTCCAAAGCCTTAAATTAGAGTAAACCGTGTGGTATAAGATTGATCCTCAAAGGAGACTTGCTAGTAGTTGTTCAGCATGGATTTCTGCAAAGAAAAAATAAGATGGACCTTGTATCTTGAACAGGTATTTTTTGAAAAAATATGGCTTCAAATATTGTGATACACAGAAATAATTATAAAGAAAATCTGAAAAAATGGTATGTGATTTTTGTACCCTGTAAAACAGAATTTTACAAACCTTTTCTTCTTGAAATTAAAATTTAGAAAATAGTTCTTATGCTCTGCTTGGTGTTTATGATTACTTTTAAAATTTATACTTAAATTTGTAGTGTAGTCCTAAGCATGCTAACTCAAAAATGCGACATATTTCCAGGTGAATCCGTAGATGAGCAGCCTTTACTAAAATTCATGTTTTTGGACAGTTCAGACTGTAGTAAATGTTCTAAAGGTTGGTATGCCTTCAGTTTCAGATGCTTCTAAACTGGTCATTTATATAGTTAAGGTGGTAAATATGATAAAATTCATGTAATTGTTTTGTACCATCCTACAATGCTTGTATACAGTGGGCATGTGGAAAATTGCCTCATTCTGTATAACCACAAAGATAAATTTGGAAAAGTCTTAGCTGCAAGAAAGGTTTTTCAGTGAGCTGAAAGCACTTTTAAGTCTCCCTGTGTTACCTAGTTAACTGGCTCATTGTAGTTTTGTAAAGACGATGTGAGGGGAAAAAATCACTTCTCCATAATACATACTAAATGTCTGAAAAATAGCTTCAGTGCTGGTGGAAGTCTAAGGCACATCATCATGATGCTGTTTCATGTATCTGTGTGATGTGCGCAGATGTTTTCAGCCTGGACTATTGTATTTCAGCAAGTGATGAACAGTTTGTGAGACTATCATGGATTTCTCATCAGTGGACAGAGGAAAAAGTCTCCTTGTTGAACCAAAGGAGTTCATAGGTTTGCTTTAGGATAAATTCTAATGACTTTCTGTGCTCCGTTTAGATTCTTTGGATCAAATCCTGTATTTTTGGCCATACTTTAGTATGTGTTCTCCCTCAGTCTTAGGCTTTTCATATGAAAGTATTCAGATTTTTAAAAACTTTTTGACAGCTTTTTGGATATTTCCCAGACAATGAATTATGACAGCTACTAATTTGTTCTTGATACTCTTGGGCTGCGATCACATGCACTAAATAATCCACTTCCAATGCACTTTTGAATTGGATTTTGCCAGTTCACACAGGAAAAATCCAATTGGAAAGTGCATTGGAAGTGGATTGAAAGTGGATTATTTAGTGTGTGTGATCGCAGCCTTGGTTTAGCAAGTATGTGAACTAGTGAACCAAATTTGCAACAAAGATTGAATTTGTTACTGAAAAAATAGATTGATCCTATGAGAGTGTGTTCTGTGAAATAATGTTTTTAATGATACTTGACAATATTTGTGTTTTGACGCTCGGAATATCTTACTTTGCAGTCCCAGAAATCTTGGATAGAAAATACTTTTACCAAGCGAGAATGTGTGTATATTATACCAAGTTCCAAGGACCCTCACAGGTAAATTATAAAGTGGCACAGGGTTTCTCTGTATAGACAAAGCAGAAATACTTGTTAATTCTGGGAAGACTTGAATTTCAGCTTCTCAGAATCTGTTTACAGTTGAATTGGAAATAGCCCTTAATTGTTTTAGTTTGCAAAATGTGTTACTGTGAGTTCATTGCATTTCTTGAAGCCATAGAGCCCTGAGAAGGTTTTGCTATGATCTGATTCAAACACATGGAAAATTTGCAAACACCAACTGGATAATTAGGAAGTTGATGTTGAGAACATTTTTCCAGACAAGAGTTCAGTGCTTTGCTGAGCCCATATGTGCTGCAATGCTCTTGTGAATTAATTCACAAATAAATAAATATGATAGGAATTGTGTTTTCTTTAAAAAAGAATAACAGTGGCCCCGGTCACACGAGCAGGATAATCCACAGGGAACGGGAGGCTTTTAGAGCCAGAGCAAAAAGATGCGCGGTAGCGCAATCTCACCTTCCCCCGAGGCTCCCTGCCCAAGCCTCGGCAGCTGATCACACAGCACCACAGCAGCAAGGCGTTTGTGCGCATGCATGGGACACCGATGGGCGCTGGTTGCGATGGGCTACCAGTGCTTCCTGATCAGACTCCCACACGCGCTGCGCATTACCAGGAAAATAGTGCATGGTTCCTGGTAGCTTTTAAATCCGTGTCTTCGGGCCGAAGCTGCGGCTTAGAGACGGGAGTGCGACACTTCCCAGATGTTAAGGTATGATCATGCCGGTTTAATCAGCAGGCAAGCCGTCCTTCTCGCGGGACAAATTCTCTGTGTGACCGGGGTCAGTAACTTGTAAATCCCATTCATTTATTATTGGGAGAACCTTGTCCTTTGTAGTTTTGAGAAGCACAATTGTAGGTAGCCTTTTGATCCTTTTCTCATTTTCACCCTGGAAAATAAACTCTTAAAAAAATGTGTGTTCCTAAGATTTGAAGCACGCCTCTAAAATGGGAAGAGTTAATGTGGTAAATACTTACCTCATACAGGGGCATTTATCCATGTGATTGGTTGCTGCCCCCTATGGAATATATAATTTGTGGCAAACCTGGGTATAACTCTTGGACGACCATCTTTTGGGTATGTTGTAGGGCTATCTTTTGGCTATGCTCCTACAGAGTGCAGGGGGTTGGACTAGATGACCTGCAAGATCCCTTCCAATTCTAACATTCTATGATTCTATGATTTTTCACAGTGGCCTCTTTCAGACATCATGAAAAGCCTGTTTGCCTATGAAAAACATGAATGCAGCTTGTCCTTAAGCTCATGTACACCTTTCTGAAGTTACCTCATATATGGAACACAACTGAATTTTTCCAAGTTTGGGAAGTCTTCACTCCAATTTCAGGTGTGTGGGTAACTGGAGTTTTGTTTCTTTCCTACAAAAAAACCTGGGATTCTGAATAAAGGTTTAATCCCAGTTTCTGGGAAAGAAAAGAACTCCAGTTTTACTTCTCTTTGTATTTTACAGCAAACTGGAGTTTGAAGGGTTCTGAAGACAGGCAATGTTCAGTTGTGCTCCAAGTATGAGGGGAGGAAGGAGGAACAAGTTGCGAGGGACCATACAAGTGCAACTGCTGGCTGTGTCAGAGCCTCCTATGGACAAATGGATGTTTCCTCTGATGTCTAAATGTGACCAGTGTGTGAGAACACTTTGAGGGGTTTGCTGTTAATACAAATTCAGTGTAAAAGTGTGGCCTGCCAAACTGAAGGTACCTGTTCATTATTTGTCATGACTGCATCATGTATGCTTGTTGCTTCTGCTGATAAAGTTTGCTTGCAGTGCCGTTCTAAACAGAGTTATACCATTGATTTCAGTAGGGGATAACTCTGTTTAGGGCTGCACTGTTAGAGACAGTGTTACTTATTACTGGTCACAGTGTCAGCAGCCATGTTACTTCTGGAATACCTTTGCAAAATTACACCAGTAAACAATCGGTGCTTTTCACTTTATAGCATGTCCCAAAACTATACATGTAAAAACTCAGCTATAAATAATCTTGTGGTGGTGTAAACTATAAGAAGTGGAGACATAAATACTTAAGGACAATCTTCTTCATATTAAGGAATAGATTCTTGGGTGTGAAGATGAGAAGGGCAGAGTGCTAAAGATACTGTCCTGTATTCTTTAACAGATGCCTCCCAGGATGTCAGATTTGTCAGCAACTTGTCAGGTAAGTAGAACTCCGTTCAATTTACCCCTTGAATTTAGCCTCTAAAACATACAGCTTTGATTTAATATTAGTAAAATGTTAGAAAATTGGCTAGGGTATTTGAAAATAACTGAAAACAAAAGGCAAGGGAAAATTAAAACAGGTTTAAACAAAGATGCTCATAGCTAGAAATAGACTTGGGCAACCAAAATTAATATTTTAGTCATTTACTGATGTTTATCATCGTCTGGGTCTTTGAAGTATTTTGATTGCCCACTCTGCAGTTTTTATTCTCATTTTCTAGTATTCTGGTTTTTATTATCTTTCTCTTGCATGATTATTATGAATGTTATGATCTAATTGCTCTGGCAGTAAGGATCCCAGGGGGCGGGCACATGCAGCAAGCCCCACCCCCTGCTCCCAGCAGCCCCGCCTCAACTTTCCTGGCCCGCTGGCCAACCCAGCAGAGCACTGCCGCAAGCTGACCCTTGAGCTGCTCCACCACTGCCTGGGCCATGGCACCCAGCCCGCTCAGGTTCTGCCTGTCCTCATGCTGGACCTGGCATGGTGCCTCTGCAAGGCGGGCCCTGGCGACTCCTGTGAGGCCTGTGAGGAGCTCCGCCCTGGCCTCCTGTGCCTACTCGGCCTCCTCCACCACCTCTGCCCAGCCACCGTCCTGGCCCCCTACCTGTTAGAGGCCATGTGTGTCCTCCGCGCCTCCCTCCTTGACCCACAAGCAGCCACACACTTTCCTGCACTTGCCGGCCATCCAAAAGAGTCCAGTGGCACCTTTAAGACTAAGATTTATTCAGGTACAAGCTCTCTCCTCTATGAGAGCAGATCTGCGTGTTCTCCCCCCATAGCCAGCAATCCAAAAGAGTCCAGTGGCACCTTTAAGACCAAGGTTTATTCAGGTACAAGCTCTCCCTCCTCTGTGAGGGCAGTTCTGCACGCTTTCCCCCCCCCATAGCTAGCAATCCAAAACAGTCTACTGGAGCCTGAGCAGTGGGTGTTGCCTTCTGACATACTTCCGGTGATGTCAGGGGGTGTGGCATATGCAAATAAGTTATACTAATGAGCTCCTGCACCTCTTTTTCTACTGAATGACCCCTGAAAATAATACATGGTCCAAGATACTATGGCAAAGAGGTTGATAGGGAAATGCCTCAAAGACAGTGTTTTGCAAGTTTTGCATTCACTACTAGTTTATCTCCAGGCCTAATTCAAATTGCTGGACTTGATTTTTAAAGGCATACAATGTCTGGGCCTAGTATGTCTGAAGGGCCAGTTCCATCAGTTTGTATTTGCCTGCTAACTTCTTCAGAAGTCTTCTCTAGATCCTCCCACAAATGAAAGTGAGACAGGTGGTGACCAGGGACAGGGCCTTTTCAGTGGTGGTCCTGTATCTCGGGAACACCCATTGCTGAGAGGCCCTCCTGGCATCTTCATTGCCTACTTTCGGGTTCCAGGTGAAAACCTTTCCATTTCATCCTTTTTTTGGTTGAATTTTATTTTTTGGCTCTGTATTTTGGCTGTGATTATTCTGCTGTTTGTGTATTTTTTCATTTGAGATTTTTATTTCCTTGTGTTTAAAATTCTGTGCTGCTCATTAATTTTATTGCGTAGTGTTGTTTTGATGTGAGCCACTTGGAGCAACTAAAATTGACAAAACAGCATGGAAATATTTTAAAATAGATAACATTAATTCCCTGGGATGTGATGATACTCTGCAGGTGCTGCTGTGGCCGCTTGGTCCGGCAACATGCTTGCTTCACGGCGAGTCTTGCCATGAAATATTCCGATGTGAAACTGGGTGAAAGTTTTAATCAGGAGATAGAAGAGTGGTCAGTGGAAAAACATACAGAACAGAGTCCAACAGATGCTTATGGCATCATTAACTTCCAAGGAGGCTCTCATTCTTACCGAGCTAAGGTATGTTTCAAATGTCCCAACACCCCACTCCTGTTTGTCATCTAACCCCAGGTTTGATAAGTGCTTTTGGGATAATGTGCAAGTGAAGCACCCAGTCACAGAGGCAACAGCGTATAGAGAAATCAAGTTCTCATGTGAATGACTTGCGCTTTAAGGAAAAGTGGTGGCTTCTCAAGATTGAAAGCATATTCATTATTGAAACCCGTTTTCTGTGGAAATTATCTGCAGTTTTTGACATGGATTGAGTTGTTTACTATTCATGTTCTGTCTTTTGAAGTGAGTATAATGCTGGTGAGCAAGAAGAATAAATCTACCTCTTTCACAGCATAATTAACAGCATTTCAGATTTTTGTCATCTCTCTTCTACCAGCTGGAATTCTCTTCTTCAAAAGGATTCTCTTCTACAAATCAGTCTTGCTTAGTGTGTGTTTTGGTCTTTTAGTTTTATAGCAAACACTTTGGCTTCGCTTTTCATATTTTGTTACAGGAAAGGTGGCAAGGGTGCACAGGGGCTGTGGCCAGTTTCAGGTGCTGTGCCCAAACTGTCTCTTGCCTGTTGAATGTACTCCACCTTCACCTATTCCCATCTTTACTTCCTGGTTTACAGAAGCTATATTTTGTCTCTGAACCATTCTGTAAGCCAGTATGCTCCAGTGAGCTTAGAAAATTCTCTTTTAATTAATGCACTTTGGATTTTCCGTGTTTTTGTATGATATTGACTAGACAGAATGATGTGATGGAGTGGATAAGCGATTAAAATCCAAGTTTTTTTAACATTATTACTGTGGAAATATATATTCAAAATATTGTAGGGGTTCTGAAATTCCCCTTAGAATTCATGAATTTGGGAAGAATGCATGTATATCCTTGCACATCATCCTTATGTGTCATTAAAGTGTGAGCTATATTTTCATTATTATATATGTTAAAGTGGTTAACCCTTCCCAATTCTTCCACTGTTAGTATGTGCGGTTGTCCTATGATACAAAACCTGAAGCCATCCTCCAGCTTATGCTTAAAGAATGGCAGATGGAACTGCCCAAGCTTGTTATTTCCGTTCATGGAGGAATGCAGAAATTTGAGCTTCACCCACGCATCAAACAGTTGCTTGGTAAAGGCCTTATTAAAGCAGCAGTGACAACGGGAGCCTGGATTATAACTGGAGGAGTGAATACAGGTAATGTTTTCACTCTATACTATACTTTCCAGATGTCATAGGTGCATATAAATTGGATCGATCTCCTTTCTATATGATATGTTTTCCCCACAGTGATATCTATTCAGTTTGTACTGTGCAGGGCCTGGGAGGCAACAGCCTTGGAATTTCCATGTGTCATAAATTGGATATTGGGGCTTGGAGTAACAGTATGTGTCAACCATACCAAGATCTGGGTTTTGTCATGTATGCCACTAAAGTTGCAACAGTGTTCACTGTATCTTCCCACTATCAAATTTGAGCTTCGTTTGCCATGGGTTTCTTAACTGTCAATCTCTTTTTGGATCTGTATGCTTGTTGGAGTATGTGAGTGTGTGGAGCTGCTTTGCTGGGAGTCGTGCTTGCTTGTAACTGTGTCTATATGGGGCTTCCCTTCCATGGGAAGAATGCATGCTTGACCTTGAGTACCAGACACTGCTAGATAATGTAACCCTATGCTTGCAGGTGATGGAAGAGGGCTAATGATGCATGATAGATTTTGGCGGGCTGGATGTATTGGTGTGATTGGACTGGTCATAAGGGGGCATTGTTTGAATTATGTATAATATAGGAACTGGCACCAAGGGAGTCAGTTCTGACATAGATCATCTATGCTTGAGACCTCTCTATCTCTCAATAAACAAGTCACTGCCAAGAGTGTTGCTGGCAGTGAGTTTCTTCAAGACCTGACACCCATAGGAGTTAATATCAATAACAGACCTTAGACCACATTATAACACACAAGTTTGTGTTCCAGTTGAAAACCATAAGTGCTGAGGAGGTGCAGTTTACTAAAGAATTTCAGTCAACCAAGCTCGTGAGGTTTTCAAAGCAAGAGACGTTCAGAAGTGGTTTGCCATTGCCTGCCTCTGTGTTGCAACCCTGTGCTTCTGTGGTGGTCTCCCATCCAAGTACTAACCAGGGCCAACCCTGCTTAGCTTCCGAGATCTGACTGGCCTATCTAGGTCAGGGCAGAATATAAATACTTAGGTAGAAATTCTGGATCTACCTGTGGAAGATTCTGTTCATGTTCGTTTGAATGCCTTGCAAATAGGAAAGCTCCAATCTCAACCTCAGTGTTTACGTATTTGTGTCTTTAAAATCAGCTAAAATGTGTTGTTGTTGTTGTCGTTTTACAGTTTTAGATGTGGCTCAACATTATCAATAGATACCTTTTAACTGAGCATGGGTGTTGCTGCAGCCGCTAAAAATAGCATACAATATTTGGCACAATATTCTGGTGTTTTTCTTGCAAAGAACATCATTTTGTGTAATACCTTAATTGATATGCGTCATGACCGCATAAGCTTCCAGTCAAAATTTTTAGAAGGGGTTTGTTTTTTAAAAAAGTCTGAAAGAACAGTGTGTGATTAGGTGAGGAAATTAAGGTCAAAAGGGGTCATGTTGGCAGGATTCCCCCCCCCCCAAGTATTTTAAAGGAGGAAAATAACTGCTTATCATACTCAGCAATGGTAAAAGTAATGGAGTTAAATTACAAGGAAGATGTTCACAAAAAACTTATGACTGGAAAGGGAAATTTGGCCAGAATTGGAACAAACTGTTAGAAGGGAGATTCTCTGACCTTTCAAGGAAGTTTTCACAGAAAGCCTGGTCAGAAATCTTTTGAAGACAGTTTGATAGACATTTGTGGTTTTAAGACGGCTGTTTGGTCTAAATGATCTGTTTTGCTGGTAGAACATAATTTTAGTGACATTCCTTGTTCCTGGACAGGAGTTGCAAAACATGTTGGTGATGCCCTCAAGGAACATGCTTCTCGATCATCTCGAAAGATTTGCACTATTGGAATAGCTTCATGGGGAGTGATTGAAAACAGAAATGACCTCGTTGGGAGAGATGTAAGCTGGTCCACATGTTGTGCTCTTGATTGATTATGATGAATCCTTCATAACTACATTAATAGTGCTATCCTAAGCAGGTCTAAACAGAATACTCTCTGATTTGTTTAATGGGACTTACTTTCAGAGAACTGTTCTTAGAATTGCACTGTAAAGCTTTAATGTCAATATAAATCCAGTTGTGTAGTGTACTGGGCTTGATGTTGTAAAAATTCTTGCTGTAATGGGGGTACATTCCACAGTAAGAGACCTCATGCATCTTGTGCCAAGGGCCTATCCCCGCTGGCTATGGGCATATCAGAATCAAAACAATCTACTTTGCCTTTACTGGGGTATTGTAGAAATAGTATTCCATTGGTGTCAGGATCCTCAGCTCGTCAGTCAAAACACCAGGCCTTATTCATTGAAACAAGGATAGTATTTATTAGACTGCAATACTAGGTCACTAGAACAGAAGCATTGTTAAGAATAACTTGAATACATGAAGCACTTGGGGTTATACTCTAAGGGGGGGAAGGAGCCCCCTCACTTCTACCAATGGTTAACAAGCCCGCGCGCGGGAAGACTAAGAGGTGCTAAATTACTACGTTCCCATCACACAAAAGTTCTCAAGCCTAGCTGTTGTCTTTAGGAAAGCGAAAGTAGACATCCAGCCTGGCTCCAAGGCCATTCAGGCCTGGGCGAGATGAGAGATAGCCCGGTCTCCCAGGCAACCTCGTCACCTCCCCGCATACCAACGGAAAAACCAGATACATTTATTGACCCCTCATCTCCTCTCTTCACCCCTATGGCAGGGATACCTGACAATTGGGGGGGAATCACTTTTTAGTAGTGCAGCTTCTTTTCTGAAGGAACAAAGCAGAGAACCATAGCTGGCTGATAAAATGGGCAGTAAGCACACACATGGCCTTTTAAAGCCTGATAAATCTTCAAAGGAATTATTTATTTCCAGGGCTATTTTTGGGCAGGAATGCACAGGAACAGAGTTCTGGCTGGCTCCTGAGTAGGCCACGTCCAGCAGGAACTAATTAGCATAATAGGCCACACCCAACAGCAGAAACTCATTAGGATTGGCTACATTAGGGGTGTGTGGCCTAACATGCAAAGGAGTTCCTGCTACAAAAAAAGCCCTGGGTTTTGACAACAAACAAGGGAAACCAAATAAGAAGCAAAAGGTGGGTGTGGCTGGATGACCACACTTCTGGTAACATGGGGTGTGGCCTAATATACCAATAAGCTGTGATGTCAGGGGTGTGGCCTAATATGCTAATGTGTTCCTGCTGTTGGGTGTGGCCTATTATGCTAATGAGTTCCTGCTGGACTTTTTCTACCAAAAAACCCTTGTTTATTTCCACCTTACACTCCTGAAGATTAGATTTTTACAGGGATTTGTTTTGTGTTTTGACATTTAGGTGGTTGCTCCATATCAAACCCTGCTAAATCCTTTAAGTAAATTAAATGTCCTAAATAATCTTCATTCCCATTTCATACTGGTGGATGATGGAACAGTTGGAAAATATGGGGCAGAAGTTAAACTTCGACGAGAACTGGAAAAAACTATCAATTTGCAAAGGATCCATGCAAGTATGTGGGTGTGAAGCCTGGCTGTGACATTGCCTTGTTTCTTGTTGTTGTTGAAATGTGAAAGACATGTGGCTGAAAAATAGCTGATAAGTGGCGAAGCTTGTGTCACTTCAAGCTGGGGGGTGGGGTGGAGTGGAGGTTAAATGTTTGACTTCTACCTCTAGAGTAGTCTTTGTACTTAGAAAAATACCAACCTGGAGAAGGGGGTCTAGCTAGTCTTACTCCTGATACGCTATTTTTCTTTGTGTTGAATTTGTTTTGAGGGGGAGCACACACATAGGCAATCATTCTTCATCTATTGCAGGAAGTGGAAAAGTCCACCAAAAACTTTAGTTCTACTGAATGTAGAACTTACCTTAACTCCTCTCACTGACCTCTCTGAGGTGGGTTCATCCATTAAGGAGATGCACAGGGATGACTGGTCCTTATTGTGCTATGTAATTCCTGATGTCCCCTCTCTGTTTGGGGAGGGTGGTGGTGGTAGAAGTAATTGTGAATTTGTGACAGATGGGAGGATCTGACTTTCAGAGCTTTTGTCATTAGTGTTAAAGGTATCATTTTGTACTATATTGTTAACAGGTGATAATGTATGTTTGCACATTTACTGCTTACTGTTCTTAAAAACAAAGGACCTGTTTTGATGAAGCGGGTGGCAAGGAGAAGGTGTACAGTTCTGACGTCTTCCGTATTTATTGTACCTATGGGCTACATTTTACTGTGCCACGTTATGACACGTTTACAGTTTCTGTGTTCCGTTTGTGTGTCTGCTGACTTAGTTGGCTGCATTTTAATTATGTCTTCATCAGGCATAAACCGCACTTCAGGCCTTGTGTATGATTAGCTGGATTTAAAATGTTGCTCAGCATTTTAACTTGTTTGTGCAACTGGAGGGATTATATTGAGCTTGATCTTATGTTGTGAATTAGCTTTCAGATTTCTGTTTCCTGGGGAGTGAGGAGGTTAAAACGGTGAAGATCAGTATCTCTAGTTTGCGTAAAATGTGCTCACCTTGGACTAAAAACTGTCACATATTTCATATCAGTTGCTTATCAAAAGCTATTCCACATTCACTTTTTTCATGGGAACTGATGAGTTTCTCATTTACCTGTATCTGTGTCAGTTTATTATTGGTCCTGGTTCCAGGATGCCTTCTGGGGGCCTCTGATGGGGACAGTGTACTTTAAAATTAGTCATCCAGCAGTTAGCATGCACATAACTCTGTTTGCTGTGTTTCCACAAGAATCCTCACAAGCCACAGAATCTGATATCGGCCATAGAATTTAGTTTCCTAAGTATCTGAGCTTTCACAGAGAAAGAAAGAAAACAAGCACACTTTTAGCTGGTATAGTTGTGGGATCCAGAGAAATGTGATTAGACCTGTGCTTTCCCCATTTGCTCCATCCTCCTGAAGCCCCTTTTGCTCCCTGAAAACGTCACTCTGGAGACACCCTGGAATGAGGTGGGCTGTAGTGCGGGGGGGGGGCAGGTGCCTCACCTTGCGTTCGTACAAGAAGCTCTCTGGATCTCATCCACCAGCTGTGGGCAACAATAAGAATCCCAGTGGTCTGAGGGTGGCTCTTCCAGCATGGTCCTTTCTCAATGACAAGAAGCAATGGAACAATCTGTGCAAAATGATAGAAACTGCAGAATAAATGATTATGAGAAACCATAAGCAGGTTATTGAGTTGGATGCACTTTAGGCTGCAGTTCTGCTTTTTATCATCCTAGAATTTAGCTTAGCTCGAATGTAAAATTTTAATTTTATATTTTAACTGCAGTTATAAGCAGCCTTGATAGGAACTCTGGTTCATGGAATGCACTGAGCACAAATAATTGATATGTAAGCTGGCTTTTAAATAAACAGTGGGATTTGTGTGTGTGTGTGTGTTTTTAAGATAAAAAATTGTGTTTCCATAATATATGTGCATAATTTGCTTTTACCTGTCTGGTTTAGGAATTGGCCAGGGTGTCCCTGTGGTGGCACTCATATTTGAAGGTGGTCCCAATGTTATCCTGACTGTTCTGGAATACCTGCAGGAAAGTCCTCCTGTGCCAGTGGTGGTTTGCGAGGGCACTGGCAGAGCTGCAGACATCCTGGCTTATGTTCATAAGCAAACAGAAGAAGGAGGGTAAGCCTGTTGAAACATCCTGTCTTGTGAATACTTCGCCCGGTGAAGAGCACTTCCTTGAGAGGTGTTTTTGGATGAGAATCCCATCCTCTGAAGGACAGGGCTTTGTTTTCAAGCTGCTTTTGGCAAAAAGAAAAAAAGATATCCTACATTTCTGTGAATAAAGCCGTGCTTTCTGGTTTTCTCAGAAGTATTCCTGATGGGGCAGAACCTGAAATAATTTCAACCATCAAAAAGACATTTAATTTTGGCCAGAGTGAGGCAGTTCACTTGTTTCAGACGCTGCTGGAGTGTATGAAGAAAAAAGAACTTGTAAGTCACAGTCTGCTTTGTCATCTTGCAGCAAGCACTTTTTGAGTATTACACAGTTCCATAGAAAATGAGGAAGGATCCTGCCAGCTATATGAGAAAAAAGGAACAGCGGCAACCTGGCTTTTCAAATCTTGCGTTACCAGTTTGTCTGCAGATCAAATGTACTCCTTTAAAAAAAATGCTTACCTTTTCTCTTTTTGTAATTGATTTTAATTTTGGTTCCCTGTCAACTGCAGAAATTTGGTTTTTGTACTTCTTATTTTGGATCATGTCCAGCATCTAAAAGATCTGCTCAACTTGATTTATGAACCCAAGCGTGCCTTGGACTGGTCTTTCTTGAGTAGCAGCCCGCTCCCCTTCTTTTTGTCAAACCACGGAGTAGTTTTTAAAAAGTGATGTATGATACTGCATGTTGATTTTTGGGCAGGTGGGGAGTGAAGATCTCACTAGTTGGATACAAACCCTTGGCCTGGCCTAAGGAAGCTCTTTAGATCTCAGAGTGTCTTCCTTACCAATATTCATAAAACCTGCTTTTTCTGATCAGCTGTGGAATAACTGTCTAGCTGTGTGTCTTACTTGAAGTTATAGAACTAGCATTTGGTTTTCCCATTTTATAATCGAAGGACATAAGATAAAGACTTCAGGTACTATTTGGAAACAATTGAGCATGTTTTATTTCTGTTTACCTGTGGGGCGTAAGTGCTTAACCGTGTAAGTGAGTGAAGGGTTTATTGCTTTAAACTGTGTACATAAACCTGCCCATCATTTGCCATCATCATCCTCATTGGAGGCCTTCCTCCATCTGCCTCCAGTAATTGAAGTAAGATGGATTGGTATGAAGAAGCCGCATCTTCTCATTTGCGACCCCTGAGCCGACCTTGGCTGGGAGAAATTCGATAGACAAACAAATAAATAAATAAAGGTGGAATGCTGTCTTCTTGGCTGCTCACCTGGGGCTGAGTTTCTTGGCACCAGGCAAAGATGTATTTCCTTTGCTCGGACTGCTTATAAATTTCTCACTCTCTCCCGCAGTTCTATTTTCATTTTACATATTTTTGTACACATTTTTGCAGTTTGGTTTTTGTGAGTTCTTATTAATGCTCTCTAGTCTTAATATTTAATATTTCCCATAATGTATGTGCATACTGTGTTTTATGTTAAATGCTGCTGTTTCTCTTCTAAATCCTGCGGTTTTCTTTTATATGCTGTTTTTGTTAGGTATAAGTTTCTGCTGCTGCTATTATTTTTACTTCATGTGTGAGTTAATATTTAGATTGTATTTTGTTTATTTTTTGTGAGCTACCCTAGAGCTTTTCATGGTTAAAGGCAGAATAGAAGTATCCTAAATAAAATGAAACGTGTTGTTTCTACTTCTTAGATTCCAATTTATTCACCTTTTTAAAAGGTTATTTTGGTGGAGACATAATATATTATGCTGAGAAGTTGTTAAAATATTCAGAAATGCTAATGTGAAACATGTTTCAATGCAGATCACTGTATTCCATATTGGGTCTGATGAGCATCAAGATATCGATGTTGCAATCCTCACAGCACTTCTAAAAGGTCAGTTAAAAAAACAACAACTCTAAAAGCATATAAATCATTAGGGCTGCCCTGAATGTGGTCCCATGAATGTGTTTGCAGCAGCAATGGTAGCCCCAGGTGAGGCATGTTGCCCGGGAGGGGGGCGGCGCAGGATGACTTCCTCACTTTTTTTTTGCAGCTGCTCCATTTCCCATGCTGATTTTCTTCTTTGTTTTAATGGCAACTTTTTGTTGCTGAGAACACTCATCCCAGCCATTTTTGCTCTCAAGCGATGAGCGCAATACATGCCAGTCAGAAAGCTGTGAGGCCTTTGGCTCCCTTTCTCTGTGCTGTCTGAAATGCTACTGAAAAGGAGGGAACTTTTATACGTGATGGATGCTTTTTCAGAAAATGTGTGCACACACATGCACCCTTTAGCTCATCCTTAACAATGTTGCCAAAATCTGTTTAAATTAGGGAGGAAATATATATTTGTGCTTTTTAAAGTTTTAATATTTTCAAACTCCAATATTTTTCTGCAGTGTTTAATTATAGGGTACATTTCAAGATAGTGTGTAACGTGTTGGTTCCATTGCTAAAGTAAAATAATAACATCATAATTAAAAGATAAAAATTATAGGATGGGGGAGCCTTGTCTTGGCTGTAGGATTTGCAAAAAGGATCTGGGGGTCTTAGTTGACCATACAGCGAACATGTTAGCGGTGTGATGCTAAAAAGACAAATACGATTTTGGGCTGTACCAACATAAGTACAGTGTCCAGATCACGTGGTGCTGGTATCGCTTTACTCTTCTCTGATTAGACTTCACCTGGAGTATTGTGTTCATTTTTGGGCACCACAATTTAAGAAGGATATAGACAAGCTGGAACATGCCCAGAGGAGGGCAACGGAGATGGTGAGGGGTCTGGAGACCAAGTCCTATGAGGAAAGGTTGAAGGAGCTGGATATATATAGCCTGGAGAGGAGATGACTGAGAGGTGATATGATCACCATCTTCAAGTACTTGAAGGGCTGTCATATAGAGGATAGTACAGAGTTTGTTTTCTGTTGCCCCAGAAGGTCGGACCAGAATCAGTGGGTTGAAATTAAATCAGAAGAGTTTTTGGCTAAACATTAGGAAGAACTTCCTGACAGAGCAGTTCCTCAGTGGAACAGACTTCCTCAGGAGGTAGTGGGCTCTCCTTTGGAGCTTTTTAAGCAGAGGCATTCTGGACATCAGACTGCAATGCTTATTCTTTGAATTTAGGCAGATGGTGAGAGGGAGGGCAGGAAGGGGTGAGCCAGTCCTTGGCTCTTGTGGCTCTTCCTTATCTGCTCAGGGAAATGCTGATCACCACTTTGGGGTCAGGAAGGAATTTTCCTCCTGTCCAGCTTGGCCCAGGAATCCTGGAGGTTTTTTGTGTTCCTCTGGGCCTAGAACAGGGTCATTGGAAGGGTTTTTTGTGTGAATTTCCTGCATTATGCAGGAGGCTAGATTAGATAACCCTTAAGGTCCCTTCTAGCTCTATGTTTCTTTGCTTCTGTCTTAGAGTCGGGGTAAATAGAGTTGTTACAAGGATTCCTGCTATTGTGCACAGGCTGATTTCCCCTCCAGCACAGTCCTCATGGGTTGGCCCTACTCCCTTCAGCCAGAGCCTGCAGGCCCTATAAAGGGGGACATTGGTGGCAGTCCTCGCCCCCGCTGTCTAAGAGGTTTGCCTCCCACGAGCTGCTGCTGCCCTCTGTCTGTCCCATACTGTCACCCTCCTCCTGCTGCCCTGCCCCGCTGCAGGGAGACAGAACAGAAGTGATTAATGTTTAAATCATTCCTAAAATATAGTTTTAAAGAATTATATAAGTAATACAAATCTAAGTTCCATATACATATAAGTTCCATATAAATACATGATTTGTAATATGAACGGTAATAGTTTATATTTCATGTTTGTGTGTTTTGCATGTTTGTAAACTGAATTTTTTTAAAAAAATGTAGTACCATTTTTAGCTCATGAAGGAAAATTTCTGCTCACAAGGCTCTGCAGCCTAGAGGGAGCATTGTCGTTACTTGTGAAAACAGGATTGTTCAGATGTGCTGTTTAAAGTACAGATCTGCTTTCTGTATTCTGTTTTATTTTAGGCACAAATGCCTCTGCATTTGACCAGCTTGTCCTTACCCTTGCATGGGACAGAGTTGACGTTGCCAAAAATCATGTTTTTGTTTATGGACAGCAGTGGCTGGTATGTAAATCTAATGGAAGAAGCAAAATTACTGTCAAGAAGCAGTTGGTTAATACTGTAGAAATAGCTTTGTGTAATAATTGGACCTCTTATACAGTTCTAGTATGTATTGCAGTTTTACTTGTTTTTATCTTGCCCTTCCTCCAGGGAACTCAAGGCATTGTACAAGGGTCTCCCACCCTTTTTATCTTCCCAGCAACCCTATGAGGTAGGTTAGGCTGAGAAGAGTGACTGGGCCCAGGTCACCCAGAGGGCTTCAGCACTGAGGGGGAATTGGAACAATTTACAGCTACGGCCCAGGCAGAATGAATGCTCCTGTACTGTAACTGCGTGGCTATACAAATGCCCCCTCTTTGTTTTTGGATTAAACTTTTTTCTAACTAATTTCAATTAAGGAGGACATACTGATGATGAGGGCACAGCTGAGAAGAATGGAACGTGGGTGTTCCGCTTCTCAGTTTGCTCTCTGAACTACTGTATATTTTATTTTGAATATTTTTGAAAAATATTTTAGTAAAAATTATAGAGTCCTTCAACGGTGAGAACATGGCATTCTTGCTTATATGCTTCCTTACTTAGTTTTCATTGGCATCTGTCCATTCACACAGTTCCAAAGATTCAAGGGGTGTTTATGTTTTTAGAAGATGGGGCAGGAATCTTTGTGGCAGACCTGACATGTCATTTAATTTTAATATAAGGATTATGGTCTCATGTCTTCAGGTTGGATCTTTAGAGCAGGCTATGTTAGATGCCCTTGTGATGGACCGAGTTGCCTTTGTGAAACTACTTATTGAGAATGGAGTAAGCATGCACAAATTTCTTACAATTCCCAGACTGGAAGAACTTTACAACACTGTAAGTCAACAGTAATTCTTTTGAAAGATATCCTTTCACCAGGGCCGTGTTTCTGAGTTATGCTGTGTAAACATTCTTAGTGTCATTAGGGCATTTATGGGGGGGGGAGTTGCTTTACAGGTAATAAACTACATGAAACTGATTTGTGTAATTATGTGGAAAAATAGTGTGAGAGGGAGGTTGTACTTTGTAACAATAATATCATTAATAGTACATCATGTGAGTTGTAAAATGTTATCTGCCAGAAACTCAGCAGCCATTCTGATGGATCAGGAACTGGAAGTTAATATTATTGTCCTACATTCAAGAAATTGATAAAGATCTCTGTACAGGAAGTCTCAAACATGCTGGTAGAAACTGCGTGACACAGATTACATAAGAGTGTAAGAGCCCTGCTGGATCAGACCAATGGTCCATCTAGTTAAACATCCTGTTTTACACAGTGTTGAACCACTTGCCCTGAAGGGCCAGCAAATGGGGAGGGGAGGCCAAGGCCCTCTCCTAAGGCTTCCTCCTAGCACAGGTATTCAGAGGTTGTCTATGTCTGTACATGGTTCCCTTTGCTGACCATGGCTAGTAGCCATTGATAGACCTCTCCATGAATCCACCTAACCGTCTATGCTTCTGGACCTGACTACATCCACTGGCAGTGAATTCCACATTAAGCTTTTACTGAAGACAGAAGCTTAAGTGAAATAAATTATTTAACATGTTTCACTTAATGTTGCTGTACATCTTCTTGGTTTCTCTCTTGTAGGTATTGCAAATAATCCCTGGCAGTTGTCGCTGCCTTTTTTGAGGGGTCAAAGAGTTGAAGGGTGAAAAGTGAAGGAAATATAATTAATGGGGAAATAAATACAGTCTGAAAGAGCGAAGGAGTTAGAAATGAAATTCAAACCATGATAGATTAGGATGGAATGAGGGACATGAATTTGCAGATGTTACTCAAGTATCAGGTGGTTGCTGTCAAAATGGTGAAAGAAAAGTCTGAAGCGGGTCAGGGGAAGGGAGAGAGAATCTGTTTCGGGAGCTTTTCCTGATAGAGGCTAGGTGCTCCTTACTTAATGTCTTCTTCTAGATGACCTCCCTTATGTGACTGGGAAGGGTGGGAAATTATTTTGAACTCCCAGAATACAACTCAGGAGTTAATATTAGATTAAAAGACCAGTTTTTGTCATGTTTACGTAGGACCCTTTCTTCATCTAATGCTTGTTGCTGAGAGGCGTTGAAGTATTACAGCTGAAAACTTCAGCTAGGCAGTGCAGTACTTAAAAATCAAGGGTACAGTACTAAAAGAGAGCATCTCTATTTAATAGACAATATTATGGATAGTTTAGAGTAGAGGTCCCCAACATTTTTGAGCCAGCAGGCACCCTTATAATTTTGAGAGGGGTGGTGGTGAGTATGGGTGGGCATAGATGTAAAAAATGGAGTTTTGTAGGGTTTACAAACCATGAACCTCTATGGATTTTTCTGTTTAATGGACCAGGTCATGGTTCATCAGGTTCGTGAAGGGAAGGAATTCAAAATGCCCTCCCTTTACTTGCTGAGTCACCTGCACCACCACGACGCAGCACACCTCAGCTAGTGTTGTACTTCCCTTCACTCTTCAAGTTGCACCACCGTGAACTCAGCATCACACCTCAGACTCAGCGAGTGAAGGGAAAGAATTCAGAGTGCCCTCCCTTCACTTGCTGAGTTGTGTTTCTGTGGCAGTGCACCTCAGCAAGTGAATGGAGGGCATTTTGAATGCCTTGCCTTCCCTTCCCTTCACTTGCTGAGTTGTGCGCATCCTGCTGCAGCACACTTCAGTGAGCAAAGGGAGGGCATTTTGTATGCCTTCACTTCACTCCTAGAGTTGCAGTGTGGTGGCACGACTAAAGGAGTGAAGGGGAGGAATTCAAAATACCCTCCCTTCACTAGCCGAGGTGTGCTGCGTCGTGGTGGTGCAGGTGACTCAGCAAGTAAAGGGAGGGCATTTTGAATTCCTCCCCTTCACGAACCTGATGAACCGTGACCTGGTCCATTAAACAGAAAAATCCTAGAGGTTTAAATACCCTCCTTTTACTCACTCCCCCTGCTGCCTTGGCAGTCCTCAGTGTCAGTGTGTCAGGCTCATGGACTGCTCCCGTAGGCCGCATGAACCTCCATGGAAAACATGGCAGTCCATGAGAGACACAATTGCATAGACCAGACTCGCGGACCACGAACCGGGTCCCGGTCCATGATAAAATTTGGTCCATCATCCGGTTCGTATCCATCCCTAGTGGTGATCACCACCCCAAATGGCTTCTACGGCAGGTGAAGCCCAAACCAAAATGGTTGCCATGGGAGGCATAGTACCTGCTTCCTTACTTTGTGCAAGAATCTCAGAGGGGCAATAAAAGGAAAGGGAGGAAAGTGGGATGAGGAGGGTGAAAGACATTGGCGAATAAAAAGAAAGGATGAGGAGGGTGAAAGACATTGGTGAATAAAAAGAAAGGAAGGAAAGCAGCATAGGGGGAAGGAAGGAAGAGACAGGGGACTGGAACCAGATAATAACTAAGGAAACCTCGGGTGCCTCCTGATCTTCCAGTGGCTATGGGTGCTATTGCAGAGGAAAATCCTTTTATTTAAATGAGGACAGCCAGTAACAAGCCTTGCCTTACAGTGGCCCTGTACACTTTCTAAAAAACTTGGCATTCGCCAGGGGAAATAATGGTAGGCACCATAGCGCCCATGTTGAGTAACCCTTGTTTAGACTCTTGAAACCTTTACTACGATCTGCGATATAATGTTCTATTTATACTGCTGGGGGTTTTTTGTGGCATGTGTCAAAAGTATCTAAAAGTCTGCATTCTTCTCTCTGCATCAAGAAACAAGGCCCAACTAATCCAGCGCTGTTTCACCTTGTTCGAGATGTAAAACAGGTATGGTTTTTGGTGACTAAAATACTTTAACGGCTTTAGACACACTTAAACAAGAAACGAAAGGTTAATTTATCTCCCCTCCCCTTTGTATAATGATGCTGGTGGTATAGGGTGCTGTCAAGTCATAGTTGCCTTATGGCAACCCAACAGAATTTTCAAGGAAAGAGACATTCTCTCCGTGTCATGACCCTGGAAGTCTCCTATCTGGATACTAGCCAAGGCTGACCCTGCTTTACTTCCAAGATCTGACAAGATCAGGCTAGTCTGGCCTATCCAGGTCAGGACATAATGATGTCATTAAAAGAATTTTAACTGCTCTTTGTAGTAACCATGATGGAAAACTTCAGAGTAGTTTAATTTCTTTTCTTCCTCTCCCTCAAAGTGCTCTTTGGCATAACTGACATTTTGAATGTAGTCTGGAAATTATGAATACCTATTGCTTTATGTTTATGAAATGATCAAATATGGATCAGGTCTGCAATCCTGTGTATACTTACTTGGAAGTATATTGCGTTTTAGTAGGAGGAGGAGGCTTACATTTGAATAAACCCCCTGTGAAATTGTATGGGTAAAATGGGTTTTTGGTGCTCTAAGGCTATGTAACCTTGATTTCCCTTGCTCTTTCTGATAACATACATGTGAAAATGATGAACAGAGTCTGAGGGGTTTCAGGTATTCTAAATTAATAATCTCTTGCTCCCAGGGAAACCTTCCTCCAGGTTACAAACTCACTTTGATTGATGTGGGGCTCGTTATTGAATATTTGATGGGCGGAACCTACAGATGCACATACACACGAAAACGCTTCAGAGCAGTATACAACAGTCTCAGCGGCAGCAATCGGGTAGGTGGTTTTCTCAGTCTAAAAGAACAAAAGCATAATGTTGTGTTTCAGTCTCAAATGTGTTTAAAACTTCCAACAATCCAGATCGCATAACGTAACAAGGTGATTTCTGAAAAGAGCGTTTTCCTCAAAATCTCTAGGGTTTTTTGGTGCAAGTTGTACTTTAACTGAACTGCTATTTAGTAATAGTAGTTGTTAGGAAACACCCTGTATATTTATACAGGGGCCAGTCTCGCCAAAGATAAGCATTTTAAGTCCTGTTGCTTTCAATGAGAGAGATATAAATGCATGTTTAACTCTCACACCAAAGTTAGTGGGACGTTACTGAAAACATTTGGCATTCACGATCTCAACAGACCTGACAACAGCCCTGTAATGGGGGCTGAGGCTAGGAGACTGAAGTGTTCCAGGGTCAGGCAGTGAACACATAGTTGATGTGAATTTAGAACTGGCACTTTGCCAGCTCGCAGCCCATGTCCTTGACCCCTGTACTAAGCTTCATCTATCAGCCTTTTACAAGTAGTTTCAGTTTAATATTTCATTTGTTGTTTTTCATCATGGCTTAATGTTAGAATTAAAATTTAGCAAATTGAAGTGACGTAAAGGATTTCGGGATGTGTCTCCCCTCCCCTTCTCTAATTTTAGCGGTCTGGCCGAAATGCTTCAAGCAGCACCCCTCAGTTACGTAAAAACCATGAACCTTTTGGTAACAGGGCAGATAAAAAAGAGAAAATGCGGCATAACCACTTCATCAAAACTGCGCAGCCTTACAAACCAAAGGTATGAGTACACACCATACTGTAGCTTTTGGGGGAGGAGATAAATTAAGGAATAGGGGGCCCAGGGCTTTTGCCTTTTCAAGATTTTCTTGTCAGTGTGCAGAGATAGACTTAAATAGCACGTTATACTTTAAAATGAAAAGGCAAATGTTCTAATATAACAGTTTGCTCAATGCATTTTGCTACATGTTATTGAATTCCAGCGTTCAGCAAATAAGATTCACTTTTCCATTCACTTACCTGATTGAAGTTTTTACTGTGGCTCCTTTTGTAGTAAAACCATTTTTGTTAGCAAAGGCCACAAGCCAGGTTCTATTAGATTAGTCCTTGACCAATGGTGAAAATGGTGATTTCCAATTCTTATGCTTCACACATCCTTGCTGCTGTCAAAAGAGATGCAATTAATTCCTAATCAGGGCTTCCAGTCATATTCTTCAGATATCTCAAGTGCTATTTCTGGATTGTATGGGGGTAATTTATCCTGCCTGTCATTTCGCTAATGGTTTCCAGAATTGGTTTTTCATAAATTTACATTACATGGACATTTGCAAAATACATGAAATACATCTGCATCTGACAGTACCGCCAGTCCACACTGGACAGTTTGTAAATACACTTAAGCCAAAGATAGGTCAGATACCATTAAAAGAACATCATGCTTTCTATAAACAAGGGGCAGAAGTAGCATTGTGGTCCATGCTAGCTGAAAGCTCAGAAAGTGGTGTGGCTGAATAAAATGTGGGACTGGCCTTCAGTGCTGCTTCTTATGAGTAGTTGGAAAGAGTGATGCAGAACAGGAGCAAAGATACATGCATCTGCTCACTTTGCCAAACTTTTTACAAATCACAGATGTCAGGCTTCTTTGGTGGAAAATTTCAGTTGCTTGGGTGAAATAATTTTAACTTTTATTTTAGCACGGAATATGTATAGAACTGTGGTGCTTGGCTACTATCACAAACTCATTATATGTGCCAGAGAGCAGTTGTGGGGGGGGGCTCATGCTGCAGTGATAGAGAACCAGCTTTGAAGGCAGAAGGTTCCAGGTGTAGTCAAAGGATCCCACAAGCAGTGCTGGGAAAGACCTTTCTTTGTCCAAGGTTCAGAAGAGCTTTTGATGGTCGGAAGTTAGCAGACAGTATTGGTCTAATTTGGCCAACATTCTGACTCTGGCATATGGCAGCTTCAGATGTTCATGTATTTTTTAACCAACAAGCTTTAAGATGGAAAAGCAAAAATCTTCTCTGTGTTGTTTTTGTTTTTAATTCCTGGTCCCTAAATTGTGCCATAACAGTCTCTTTAAACCCGCGGTCCGCACTCTGCAGCTTGTGGAGATCCAGCACCACAATTACCATCATCCTAAAGAACCACATTTATTTCTGTGCCTTGCATGATACCTGCACCTCAGGGAGGCTTGCAGCTTTTGCGTTCCACTGGCAGTGGCTGTTTCAAGGTGGGAACCACCTGCCGTCAGAGTCCCCACCAGACAAAGGCCTTGTCCCCTGAAACGTGGCACAGGTACCACATTGGAGACCAGTACTCAGAAGAGCCACGGGTGGCATGCCAAAGAGCTGCATGTGGCTCCTTAGCCACTGAGCACCACTGCTTAAAACTGTGAGCCATTATTAGGGTTGCCAGCCTGCAGGTGGTGCATGGAGATCTCCTACGATTACAACTGATTGATCTCCAAATTACAGAGATCAGTTCTCCTGGAGAAAATGGCTGCTTTGGAGGGTGGGCTCCATGGCTTTATACCCTGCTGAGGTCCGGACCCTCCCCAAACCCCATCTTCCCCTGGCTCTACCCTCGAAATCTCCAGATATTTCCCAACCCAGAGCTGGCAACCCTAGCCATTATGAGCCAATATTCCCTTATTCTGTATAATCCTTCAATTAATTTTCTTTCAATTTAATTTTTTTAAGGGCGATACTGTTATAGAAGAAGGAAAAAAGAAAAAAACCAAAGACGACATAGTAGATATTGATGACCCGGAGACAAGGCGCTTTCCTTATCCTCTTAACGAGCTACTACTTTGGGCGGTGCTAATGAAAAGGCAAAAAATGGCACTCTTCTTCTGGCAACACGGGGAGGAGTCCATGGCCAAAGCCTTAGTGGCCTGCAAGCTGTATCGGTCGATGGCCTATGAAGCAAAACAAAGTGACCTTGTTGACGATACCTCGGAAGAACTCAAACAGTATTGCGAGTAAACTGCCTTCTGTCTTGTTAAAAGTTTTCTGAGCTATCAGTTTAAAATGCACTTTTTATTTTCCAGATAGTGTACTTTCTCCAGATTTTAAATTTGATCCTGGAGAAAGATACTTTCTAAATTATTTATTGATACTTTTACTGTACTTTTCCTCCAGAGGGTTCAGAGTTGTTCCTGATAATTTCCCATCCTGGCAGTTTGCTGGGCCTGATCTACTAACATTGATAGCAAACCTAGATCTTTAGGTGGTTATAGTGTTGGGCTTGGATTGGGGAGACTAGATTGAAATCTCTTCTCTGCCCCTGTAATCCTTGGGTTGACTTTTGCCTAGATTTTTGCCTAGTCTAGCCCAGTTTGGTGTAGTGGTTAAGAGCAGCAGACTTTAATTTGGGAGAAACGGGTTTGATTCCCCACTCCTCCACATGCAGCTGCTTGGGTGACCCTGAGTCAGTCACAAGTTCTCTCAGAGCTGTTCTCTCAAGACCAGTTCTGGAAAGAGCTCTCTCAGCCCCACCTACCTCACACCTACCTTATGGGGAGAGGAAGGGAAGGAGATTTTAAACCACTCTGAGTGAAGGGTGGGGTATACAATCTCTTCTTCTCAGCCTAACCTGCTACATGGGGTTGTTGTAGGGAACAAGGAGACGATGTAAGTCTGGGGTCCCTAACTTGGTGCCCACCTGCCAACACCTTCCTTGGAGCCTGCCAAGTGTTTTTAGAAATGGGCAGGGCAAAGGTGGGGCTTTTATCCAGTAAGGCTTCTGACTGGCCATTGGGAATTTGATAGTCTGTGCAGGTCTTGAAAAACATTGTAGCTACCAGCACAGCACAAGGACATTTATTGTGTGATTGAAGGCAAGCCACGCCAGCCCTTTTGTGGCTGGCTCTGCCTCCCACAGCAGCCATTTTGTGGCTGTGTCCAGTATGCTGTCTCTGAATTTCAAAGATGCTTGCAGGCTCAAAAAGGTTGGGGACCTTTGATGTAAACCATCGAAGCTGTTTGGGAAAGTAGAAAGATAAAAATAAGGAAGAAAAACCTTCAGACTGAAAAAGCAGAGTACAGTGCATGTAAAAATTCACATGTACCCAGATCCTATACAAAAATTCTTTCAACGAGGATAAACTATCCAATTCAAATTACTATGTCCAATTTACAGCTCCATTAATATATTACACTCTTTGATTTCTTGTAGATGTGAGCTGGATACAAATTTCATTTGAGGTGGATAGTTTATCCTTGTTGAAAGATTTTTTTTTTTTTGGTAGATGATTTGGATACATGTGATTCATCTTCCGTCTTGCCGTGCAGCCCCACATTAGGGACTGTGCTTGCACAGGCCGGCCATGGACATTTTCTTTCTAGCTTTAAAACTCCAAAAATGGGGCAGCCCATCCTTCCCGGGACCAGCGCATGTGTGAGCTATCCCGCCGAATGTGTCACATACTCTGGAGACAAGCCCCGCCCCCTTCCCTCAGTTAAGTTTTTGCTGCCGCCAGCCAAGCTGCGCCCCCTTTCTGGGACCATCAGTCCCAGTTCCACCTCCAGCTCTGACCGCTGGACATGGTTCCAGTCACCTGCCTGCCTGCATTGCCTCCCAAGCATGCTGCCTCTGTCACCTCTGAATCCAAGAGGGCGCCCCCACGCTCAGCCTCTCCTGACCCTTCCAAGAAAACTAGACTGCGCTCTGAGCCTCCAGCCAAAAAGCATAGGAGATCAGAACACAAGGACAAGTCTAGCTCGGCACAAAGCCATCGAAAAGGGCAACAGAAAAAATTCTACACACTTTAGATAGTAGAAGGACTCTCCTTTATTATTTAGACGGGACTAGCTCCTCTCGTAAAGATAAAAGGTTGTTTATATTTAATTATTTATTTATTTATTCGATTTATACCTCGCCATCCCCACCGAAGCAGGCTTAGAGCCCAAAAGGGAAGGGTAGCATTGGCCCAGTCACTGTCTGGATGAATCATGGCTGCAGTAAGATCCTGTTATAGAGCAGATGGCCACTCCTTGACATTTGCAAAGCAGCAACCTGGTCTTTAGAAGATACCTTCGTGAGGCATTATGCTTTGGACCTGCGGGCGAGAAAAGAAACAGAAGTTGGAAAGGCTGTGCTGCACACACTTTTTCAGTGCGAGACTCACCCCTCCTCCTTAGGTGAGCAGCTTGGTTATGGTCCTGATGTGGGGCTGCACAGCAAGACAGAAGATGAAAACAGAGTTGCCCTTACCTGTAACTGTTGTTCATTGACGTCTTCTGTGCAGGCACACATTCCCTCCCTCCTGCCCCTCTGTGAGCTCTCACATTAATATATCATAATAATAATGTATTAGGAAAGATTTTACCTTGCATAAGACATTTACCAGACCTCTCAACGGCTAAGCAGGAACTGCGGGAAGGGGGAAGCTTGCCTCCAGAGCACGCGATGCATTCGGTGGGAAAACTCTCCCATTGCGTTGGCCCCAGGAAGGTCGAGCAGCCTAATTGTTGGAGTTTTAAAGCTAGAAAGAAAATGTCCACAGCTGGCCTGCACAAGTGTGTGTCTGCACAGAAGATGTCAATGAACAGCAGTTACAGGTAAATGCAACTCTGTTTTTTTTAATGTGTATTTTCAGATATTGTATTTGGGAACTTGTATCATTGAATTGCCTATAGAATTTTGGCACTAATTGGCTACTAATGGCATTATCAAAATAATTTTAAGCATTATCGGAATATATTCATGATTTATTATTTGTGGGCTCTAGGTGGTTTATTTGATAATTGCTCACCTGAATTTTGCACCCTTCTGTATCTTGTACCTTGCTTTTTTCAAGATAAAAACAGTACAGACAAAAATGAACTTTCACACCATGGCTGTGTATCCTTTGCATCCTCTAACCTGTGTGTGTGTGTGTTTTCTTCTCAGTGAGTTCGGACAGCTGGCAGTTGAGCTGTTAGAACAGTCATTCCGGCAAGATGAAACGATGGCTATGAAGTTGCTAACTTACGAGCTAAAAAACTGGAGTAATTCTACCTGCCTTAAGCTAGCAGTGTCTTCACGGCTTCGGCCTTTCGTTGCTCATACGTGCACACAAATGTTGTTGTCTGATATGTGGATGGGAAGACTTAACATGAGGAAGAATTCGTGGTACAAGGTAATCAGTCTTGCAAATTTGCCTTCACTGGACTCCACCATATATTTTCTTTATTATTGTATCTAGCAGTACTTAGGGGAAAGCATGTTTTTGCCTTGCCAAGTCTTTGTCACTGTAGTCTTTATGTAAGGTTAAATAAAACCGCTTTTTTAACATAATCAAAGCTGGAGGTGGTATTGGGAATGCAATAATAACTCTTCTTATGATGCTTTATTATCTTTTTAAAAAAGGTACAGAAAGGTAGAAGGCAGAAACCAGGCAAGTAAGCCTTTAACCAGAGGTGGATCTCTAGCTCTTCATGAGAAACTAATCTATTACTAAAAAAATTTAGTGGTGAAACATTAACAGACTGAAAACGCCTTTTTAAAAATTGAAATGCTATTATGCTTTTATTCAGGTAGTAAAGTAAAATGCAATGTAGAAAACTGTTCATATTTGTATTTTAGTTGCACCAGCATGCACAAGTTGGAGGGCTAGTAGAAGGCAGACCAGCCAGCAGGATGTGAGTGGGCGTAAGTTTTCAGGAGGGTGTGCATAAACCAAGCCATGTAGCCTCGATTAACCGTAGCAGGACCAGCATTCCTCTCTGGACACCGAACTGAAAATTTACCCCTCTGTATCATAACGCAGAAAATAATTCTGTGAAAACTGCAGTGTCAATGCCAACCATCCTAAAGCATAATTTTAAAGCATGATGTGCTCTTTGTCTGTTGGGCATACTAACTTGTCCTATCTCATTCGGCTTGCTAGTGAACTAATTTTAGCACATAGAGAGACAGAATTTTTGACTTCCAAATGGATGTAGCTAGACTGGTTCTGGTAAATGCGTATTGGCTGAACGTGACAGCAAGGAGTACTGGAAAATACTCAGGACAGCAAAGACTATTGAAATGCATTCTGTCTGACACCATTTTAGAGAAAGCAGATTGAAAAAGAACACACACACAAAAGCAACAGAAGTATAATGTTTATTAGAACCAAATAAAGTATTGTAAAACAAGGAGCAAGCCCTAAAAATCCCTTTGAACTCTTCATAAGGCTAGGTGGGGGAAAAAAGAGGTAGGTGGTAGGAGAAAAGAAAAGACGGTGCTGAGCACATGAGCATGATGGAAAACCCAAGTCTGCAAATTGTTAACAATCCTGAGATGGAGCATTGGAGGCGAGACATAGGCTTATAGCACAATTCTCTGCATGTTTTCTTAGAAGTAACTCCCACTGAATTGAGTGGTAATCACTGCATAAGATGACATCCTTAATTAGATTAGATGTTGCTGGGTTCTAAATGAGCCTTGGGTTTCACCAAAAGTTTCTGGAACAAAGATAAAAATGAAGGCCTGGCTTTGAAAATTTGTTTATTTATTTAATTTATTTATACTCTGCTTTTCTCCCTAGTGGGTAGCCGGAGCAGCATACATTGTTCTCCGCTCCTCAATTTTGTCCTCTCAACAACCCTGTGAGTAGGTTAGGCTGATGGTGCGACTGGCCCAAGGTCACTGGACCTGTTGGTGTTGATACTTTCAGAGTAAGAATTGCCCTAGTATCCCTGTCCCGGTAGCTTTTGGTGAATGCTGAGAATGATTGTCTTTGTTTTGTTTTGAATCCCGTGCGCTTTAGCCCAGGCGTGCACAACCGTTTTAAGCCAGTGGGGCACCTCTGGAATTCTGGGGCGGGGTGGTGGGTGCTGCCACGAAATGGCTGTCAAAGGAAATGGAGCCAGGTACAAAATAGCTGTCACAGGAGGTCAAGTGAAGCACCCCCTCCGCTGCTCTGGTGCTGCCTGGCCCCGACTACCTCACAACTGATCTGTGGGGTCCTGCTTCAGTGAGCAGTGAGGGGGAGATCCAGGTGAGTTTATTTGTATGAAGGCAGCCATCCATTCATTGGTCCAGACCTCAGAATGGCTCAGCCTACTATCCAAAGCACATGTGAGTCACCTGGGGAGGTCCCTGGAGGCACCACCTTCAGCAACCTGGGTCTAACCTTAGTCTGTATCATACATATTCATTTAACATATTTAATTAGCCACCTTTCTACCTTACAGGAACTCAAGATGGCTTACAGTGCAAACACAATAAAATACATAAAAACCACAAATTTAAATCAACAATTTAAAACTATCAGTAGGCAGAAGAACTAAAACAAAACATGTGCCTTCATGAATTCCAGCTCTGTTCCATCCTCTGTTCCATAACCATCTGCAGAGTCGGGTTTTCTATTCTAGTTAGGGTTGCCAGCCTCCAGGTGGGACTTGGCCTTCTCTGAGAATGAGAGCTGATTTCCAGACTGCAGGGATCAGTTCCCCTGGAGAAAACGGCAGCTTCGGGGGGTGGACTTCAGGGCATGACACCTCTGCTGAGCTCCCTCCCCAGGCTCTGACCCAAATCTCCAGGGATTTCCCAAACTGGAGTTGGCAGTCCTAATTGTAGGGCAACAGCATTCCTTTCCCCTTCCCCTTTTCTTAACATCCAGCCGGCAGAAGAGTTTCAGGGTACTTGAAAGCTTGCTCACTACTTTGTGATGCTCTAGTACTTTGTTCTAATAAAAGTTATTACTCTCTTGTGTTTTGGATTTTTTTCTCAGTTAACCAATACGGCTAACTGCAATTTCTATCTTTTTCAACCAAAAAACCCCCCAAAACCACCTACCACCCTAATTGTTCCTCTACATCCTTTACTTGCTACCTGACAGGCAGATATTAAGATCTTTCTGGGAGGGTGTACTCTGTGTGCAGTGTGTCTTCCTGATGTTTTTACTGCATCATCATTGAGTGTGAGGTTTATGCTTTTGAATAACTTGGCATTTGCAATTCACAGGTGATATTGAGCATCTTGGTTCCCCCTGCCATACTAATGCTGGAATACAAAACCAAGGCAGAAATGTCCCATATTCCACAGTCTCAAGATGCACACCAAATGACCATGGAAGACAGTGAAAACAATTTCCAGAACATAGCAGAAGAAATACCAATGGTAACTCACGTGCATGTGCACAGCATTCTTTCACACAGAATATTAATGAGGTCATACATGATTTCTAAAATGTATTTTTTATGTTAGGAAGTGTTTAAAGAAGTAAAAGTCTTAGACAGTAATGACGGGAAGCATGACATGGAGACAGCTATAAAACCCAAGAGACTTCCAGTTACACGGAAGTTTTATGCCTTTTATCATGCACCAATCGTGAAATTCTGGTTTAATACGGTAAGTGGTTTTTTTCTAAGAGAAATGTATTTCTTGCCTTTGTTACATATTCATCATTTGACGTCCTTACTTTTAATTTCATTTTGTAAATTAATTTATGAAAAATTATAATAAATACATATGAACCATGTAAACCTCAATAGTCCATCTGATCCAACATTTGTCTCCAAATAGAAATATTTCTGTCTCCAAGTACCGACTTTTTAGAGGTTTTCTTTTTAAATAAGCCGTCAGTTTCATTATGCACGATGCATTCTGAACTTTGACTTTGGAAGGAATTTTTCCTCCAATATCTGGCACAGATGGAATGAGCAGTTGTTACTGCGTACAGAACCAGCTCTTGAAAAGGAGACAGAATACATATGATGTAATGTAGTAATAACAGTTCGGGCATACTAGTGGTCCTAAAACCTATGCAACTGAAATGTTTGCCACAATTGAATAGCCTTGAAATTGCCACAGAACCAACAATTCTTTGTGGCATTATAATTTTTGAAGAGTCTGTTTGGTGACAGGCACCACCATTTTAATTACATTCTATTTTGTTTACTTCTACAGTTGGCCTACATAGGATTTTTGATGCTTTATACTTTTGTTGTTCTTGTGAAAATGGGAGAGCTGCCTTCCATTCAAGAATGGATTGTCATTGCTTACATTTTCACCTTGGCTGTTGAGAAGATTCGTGAGGTATGTTGACACTTTGCATAATTTTGTCTTCTGTGTAACTTGTTGAAGTGCACAGTCATATTTGTGTCCGTATCAAAGGGCTAGTTAACGTGAATTGTGCAGCGACTTACCTGTTACCGGAGAACAAGACTGCAGGTGCCCTGTGGCCTTCTGGACATCCAGACATGGGTGTGATTCTTACCTACACAGATACTATCATGCACATTGGTAATCCTACGTTTAATTTGAGAATCAATTGTGCAGTCTAAGGTTGTGAATTTTTTTAAATGTACGTAAGTTCCATGCCAAAGTCGCAGTCTTTGATGAGCCCAGAAATGAGAGAGGCATATAGGCTGAGCACACATTTATTTAGACACTACACACAGCTTCTCCGTGTTTAGAAATTTGTCCAAATGAGCTGATTCATGAATTCTAATGAAGAAATTTGTGGTATTCCGCTTAATGCACCTCCATTTTTATTGCACATGTGGTGTAACTTGCCACAACAGCAGAGTCTGGATTCATCCCAAAGGAACTAAAAGGTGTTAGGAGTATGCTGTGCTTGCAGACCTTGTTCTTGAAAACAGTCATTTGTTCAAGATATCCTCCCACCCTAGGAAGTGTTCTGAAAGTAAACTAATGAGTCGAGGGAAATCACCCTGTGTGGTCAGACTTCACTATTACTTATTTAATTAATTTTTACCCCAGCCTTTCTCCACTGTGGGGACCCAAAGCAGCTTACACTGTTCTCTTCTACATTTTTTTAATCATCACAACAACCCTGTGAAGTACGTTAAGCAGAGAGTGTGTGACTGGCCCAAGATCACCCAGTGAGCTTCCATGGCAGAGTTGGGGATTCAGACTTGGGTCTCCCAGGCCGTAATCCGCTAGAGGATGGGGTTGGGCTTCCAGCTCCCACAGGCAAGGTGCTCTGAAATAAAGAACGAGGCTAATTCTAATACACAGCATAGCCTTTGAAAGGGCCTTTGAAATAAGATGAAGTTGACTTTGTCCAATTTCTCATTATGTTTAAAACAGATCTTCATGTCGGAGGCTGGGAAGGTTAGTCAGAAGATAAAAGTGTGGTTCAATGATTACTTCAATGTCAGCGATACAATAGCCATCATCACTTTCTTTATTGGTTTTGCACTAAGATTTGGAGCAAAAGGGAACTTTAATGAAGATACTTATTCATTAAATCGTGTTTTTGTTGCTGGAAGAATAACTTACTGTCTGAATATAATCTTCTGGTATGTGAGGCTACTGGATTTCCTAGCTGTAAACCAACAGGCTGGCCCTTACGTCATGATGATTGGGAAAATGGTAAGCCTTTTTATATGGTCTTGGATTCAAATTCTCGCAGTGTTTGTTGCAGCACAGTTATATTTTTTTAATCATATGAAACAAATCTACAAATGAAAGCAACATGCAAATTTGTCCTGTTGAATTGTCCATTGCAGCCAAAGAGTCAGCAGATACGAATGATGCTACCAGTGAAGTCAGTAGACCTAGAAGGGCATAACTTTTCTTAGGATTGCTTTATGCTCACTGTGTTAATGTGGGTGTTAGGTTGATTGAGAAAACCGTATGTGATAGGACTGGGATTGCATATGCCCATTGTGTAGTTCATGCGCATATATGGGCTGCACATGGTGTGTGCAGTTCAGTGTTGTAGTGTGCAGGTCAGCACTGATCATTCCTAACATGCAAGCATGTTGAATGGTGCACAGGTATCTGCAGGGAGGGTAAGAGAGTCCAGGTTCCCAACTGTGTGTACATTACAAATGAATTTTATTTACAAATAAAGCCAGTTTGGTGTAGTGGTTAAGTGTGCGGACTCTAATCTGAAAGAACCAGGTTTATTTCCCCTCTCCTCCACTTGCAGCTGCTGGGTGACCTTGGGGAAGTCATAGTTCTGTCAGAGCTGTTCTTGAAAGAGCAGTCCTCAAAAGAGCTGTCTAAGCCTCACATACCTCACAGGGTGTCTGTTGTGGGGAGGGGAAGGGAAAGGTGATTGTAAGTCGCTCTGAGACTCCAAGTGAAGGGCGGGGTATAAATTCAATCTCTTCTTCTCTTCTTCTTCTTCTATCCTGCCTTTCTGCCCAGTCAGGACCACCAAGGCAGCTAACAGTTAAAACAAAACATAAAAATGCATCATAATAACAGTTAAAAGTAAAATGGAAATGCTTATTTAAAAGCACATAAGACTAATCAAAAGAGAGGGCTAGTTAAAGGAATGCCAAATAAAACAAAAAAGTGTTCACCCATGGGTGGAAGACTGCAATGGAGGGGGACAGAGGAATGCCCCTGGGAAGAGAATTCCATAATCTGGTGCCACAACCAAGAAGACCCATCTCTTGGGTTGCCACACACCTAACCCAAGAGAGTGGGGCACGTAAAGCAGAGCCTTGGAAGATGACCACAGTAGGTTCATATGGGTGTGAGTGGTCCTTCAGGTGTGCTGGTCCCAAGCCATATAGAGCTTTAACACCAACACCCTGGGTAGGGCCCAGAAACACATTGGGAGCCAGTATAGACTGGAGTGATGTGATCCCTATCAACTGCTCCAGTCAACAAGCTAACTGCAGCATTCTGTACCAAATAAAGTTTCTGAAACATGTTTCAGTGGTAGCATCACACAGAATACATTGCAGTAATCTAATTTAGAGGCTACGCTGGTGTGCAGCACAATGAAGATAACTTTTCTTCCCAAGAAAGTCTTCAGCTGGCTAACCAGTTGAACCTGGTGAGAGGCATTCTTGGCCACAGCTGCCACCTGCTCATGCAGCAGTAGGTCCAGGAGTGGCCCCCTCCCCAGACTCTAGAAGTGCTCTTTTAAGGGGAGAGCAACCCCATCCAGAACAGGGGACATCTTAAATCCCAGGTCAGACCTTCCACCCACTGGTAGCGCTTCTGTCTTATTGGGATGAAGCTTCAGTTTATTAGCCTGCATCCATCCTGCAACTGCCTCCAGGCAACAGTTAAAGGTTTCTACATCCTCCCTGGGACTGGGGGACTGAGCTGAGTGTCATCTCCATACTGGTGCCTGCCCAGACAAACTCTTGCATAGGGCTACTGTTGCTGTGCACATATGTGTTAATGTGCTTGTAAAAATAGCAGAAATCACAGCGCCCCCCGCACACACACTCAGGCTCCATTGACACGAATGAACACAGCACAGATATTGAACTCTGAAGTTTTTCTCCATTTCAGAGTGAACTGGGCCCAGTGATGTTTTTGCATGTGTGCTTAGATTAGCTTCAGACGTCAAAGTGGTAACTCAAATTAGGAAGTTAAAAATGAAATTATGTACTGTAACAAAAGTATTCCTTGACTCATATATGAAACAGGTCCTCAGTTCAAAGTCCTGGGAGTATTACTTGTTCCACAGTGGGAAAGTCCTAGCATTGGTAGAGATACTTAGCTGCGGAATCCCAGCTGTTACTGCATAGTGTAAACCCTTTTGTGTTCTGATGTCAGAAAAAATGAGATAACTGCTTGAGCAAGCCGGTCAAAATGAGTAGCATTTTAGAAGCAGTGCTTTCATTACTTGTAAGAAGTTATTTCAGCTTCTTTGACTCTGCCTCTGTATTTTAATAGGTGGCCAACATGTTTTACATTGTAGTGATCATGGCTGTTGTCCTGCTTAGTTTTGGAGTCCCCAGGAAGGCAATACTTTACCCTAATGAAGAACCATCCTGGGTTCTGGCAAAAGATATTGTGTTTCAACCCTACTGGATGATCTTTGGTGAAGTTTATGCTTACGAAATAGATGGTAAGAGGAAATTTCCTAGAACTGGAGTCTATCTTGTTTGAAATGTGGCTGAGGTGGGCTGATGGAAGGGGATGTCAGCCTTTCATGGGGCAAGGGGGCCTATAATATGTGTACAATATTCCCCCTGCTTGACTGTACATGTTCCTGAGCTGCCACTGTTCTTTCTTGCTTCTAGGTTACAATTATTTCATGCATGATATCGATAAATCAGGTCCTGTCCTTTTGAATGTTATTGTGTTTAATGAGTCTTGTGTCTTCTAATGCTTGTGGAATGTCCTTAGGGAGGCTGGGGTGGTCCACCTCTTGCTGTCATGGAGCATTTATTGTGGTTTTGTGTGAATTACCAGGCATATATCCTTCCAGAATCAGCATCCTGAAAGATTAGTAGCTTCTATAAATTTTTCCGGGCCCATCCTGTAAACTCACCAAGTGCTTGTGTGGGGGCCCCTCCTTGGTAGACAGGGAGAATTGCTTCTTCCCAAAGGACAAACTTCAGTTATTTATTTCTTCTCATTTATACCGCACCTTCTTCTCTTACAAGGACTCAAACTGATTTACTTCATTCTCCTGTCCCCCATTCTAGCCTCACAGCAACCCTGAGTTAAGCTAGGCTGAGAGGGTCTGGCTGGCTCAAGGTCACCCCCGCAAGCTTCCTTTCATGACAGAGCAGTGACTGAAACCTGTGTGTCCCAGTCCTCCGGGCCCAGATCAGGAAACCCCCCCCCCCACGATACAGCCCGGGAAGGTCGGGGGCGAGCCAACCCAGCGGAGCAGGAGCCCGGTCAGGGCAGGAGACGGCTCTCCCAGGGGCCACAGCAGGGGCCGTGGAGAGGGGGCAGATGAGGCCCTGGAGCCGCGCTCCACGGAGGATGACAAAGGAGGACAGAGCCCGGCCCTCAGGGGCTCCCAATGGTGGCGGCGAGGACGCAGTCCTCCAGTTGGCGGCCCTGCTGACGGCCAGGCCACCGCCCATCCCTCAACGCCGAGAGGGTGTCCGAGGCTATGAAGGGGGGCGGAGCTCCACTTCAGGAAGGGACGGGTGGCGGGGGCGGTGCTGGGAGCAGGGCCGGGAGCATAAGAGGAGGCGGGGAAGGAGAGGCTGGGGAGGAAGCAGCGCGGCGCAAAAGGGACAGCAGGGAAAGGAGACTGAGAGAGAGGGAATCCCAGCTTAGGAGTTCGTGACGCGTGGGAAGAGGGACAGGGGAGGTGACGTCAACCCTGTCCCCTTCCCATTTGGAGGCCTCTCCTCCTCGCCCGACCTTGTGCCTGCCCTGTCCCCAGGACCGACCCGCCTCCCTCTTGAGCGTCAGACACCACGGCATCTGGCGGAACTCCCGCAGGGGGGCGGCAGGAGCACGACACTGCGTCTCCCAGATTCTATTCCCACTGCACCTTAGTTCCAACATTCATTCTATAGCTCAGGTTGGCCCCTCATTGTAGGAGTTGATGAACTTAATGTTTGTTTTAGAGTGTAATGGATTCAGTTTTAACCAGTCATGAGTGTAGTTTTCAGTCTTTTGTGTTGTGTTTCAATATTATTTAAAGCCAGGTTATTATTTTAAAAGGACACTTTAAATACATGTATTTTTTAAAAATCTGATATGATGTCTTTTTTTCCTGAAAAGAAGCTGTTTAGACATATTTGTTCAAAACCTGACATGCAGTTCTTATGTTACCCAGTACAGGCTAATGTCTTATTGGTTGAGTTTGGAGATGAATGGCTTTAAGACAAATACCCACGTTTACCTGCCTACCCTTCTAGCTGTTGCTCCAAATGTTTTGGTTTAAAGTATTATGGCTATGCAGGGAGTACTTCTTGGGCATATGTTAAATAGTTACTGCAAGCAGTATATTGTTGATTATGTTTACAAGACCTTTGTTTTTATATCTGCTAGATACGACTGCAGAACTTTCTAATCATTTCTATTTGTTGTTGTTCTAGTGTGTGCAAACAACTCTGAACCTGATCTTAAAGACCTTTGTGTGATGGGATCCTGGCTCACTCCATTTCTTCAATCAGTCTATCTCTTCGTCCAGTACATAATTATGGTCAATCTCCTCATTGCCTTTTTCAAGTGTGTATATAAATCAGTTTGTTTACTATGTAGACATTTGAAAATTTACTATGTAGACATTTGAAAATGATTGGTGATTTGGTGATTTGTTCTAGCTTGCAATAACTTTGCTACTGATGTTTTGATATTGTAATGTTTTCTACTAATGTATAGATCTGAATGCAAGTGTCTGGAGTATTGTACTAAAACATTTACTTCTTTGTTTTTTTGTTCTTTCTTTAGCAATGTATATTTGCAAGTGAAAGCAATTTCCAACATTGTATGGAAATACCAGCGTTATCATTTCATTATGGCTTATCATGAGAAACCTGTCCTGCCCCCGCCTCTTATCATCCTTAGTCATATGGCTTCCCTGTTCTGTTGCATATGCAAGCGAAGAAAGACAGATAAAACTTCCGATGGACCAAGTAAGAACCCGGCAGAGAATGTACAGTGTTGTTCTTCTTTTATATAATGTCAAATGCAGGGATTTGTGTGTGTGTGTGTGTATAAAGAAACTGGTTATGTCCAGTCTTGTTAACAAGTGTGCACAATTTAATTTTAAAACATAGGAATCTGAACTCATATCCAAATCTCAGTTTGTATACTTCTAGCAATGTCTTCTCCTGTTCCAGAACCAGGACATGGAGGCTTTTTGTTAATTAGTTTTTTTAAAATTATCAGTTTCCTTTAATGAATTGACCAGAGTGAGCTGAATGCACAGGATGTGGGGATATGTCGTGAGGATCAATGCTCCCTCTAAGCTGTGGGGTCTTGTGAGCAAAGATTCTACTTTGTGAGCTTCTGGTATTAAAGTTGTGAGCAAGTAATTTGGCTACTGAATAAATTAGTTTGCTCTGGTGCTATTCTTCCTGAGCTAAGACAAAAAAATGTGTGAGCCGGAGGCTTAAAAACTGTGAGCTAGCTCACACTCACTCAGCTTAGAGGAAACACTGGTGGGGATGTGAGCAAAAAGTTCCTTAAAGGACTCTGCAGTTGAAATTGTATTGCTGAAATTGTATTCTCAGCCCAATTTCTTAATTATAATGGGAGCTGTTTGGACTGTCAGGTGGGATTTGGTGGTGAACTTGGTTTGTAGAGGTTGAGGATACTGGTAAACATCAGTATATGGTCAGTACTTGAGTCTTGTTTTTACCATTGTGTGAGTGCTATTTTGGGGGGTGTATATATGAATAAAATACACACATTTGTATGTAAATAGCAGTGTTGCCACTTTTTTGTTTGTTAAGTTTGGATTACTAATGTTTGGATAGGCTACTTACATGATAGCATCTATTTCTTTACCCCATGCTTTTCTATATTCATTTGCCTGTTCCTAAAACTGGTTTTCCCCCTTTCTCTTGTTCTCCAGAATTGTTTTTAACAGAAGAGGATCAGAAGAAACTGCATGATTTTGAAGAACTATGTGTTGAGATGTATTTCAATGAAAAAGATGACAAGTTCCATTCCGGTAGTGAAGAAAGAATTAGAGTAACTTCTGAACGGTATAAAACTTTACTGAATAAACATAGAATCGTAGAATCACAGAGTTGGAAGGAGCCATACAGGCCATCAAGTCCAGCCCCCTGCTCAGTGCAGGATCAGCCTAGAGCACCCCCTGACAAATGTTTATCCAGCCGCTGCTTGAAGACTGCCAGTGAGGAAGAGCTCACTGCCTCCCTAGGTAGTTGATTCCACTGTTGCACAACTCTTACTGTAAAAAAGTTTTTCCTAATATCCAGCCAGTACCTTCCCACCCTTAATTTAAACCCATTATTGTGAATCCTATCCTCTGCTGCCAACAGGAACAGCTCCCTGCCTTCCTCTAAGTGACAGCCCTTTAAATACTTAAAGAAAGCAATCATTCCTCTGCTCAACCTCTTCTTCTCCAGACTGAACATTCCCAAGTCCCTCAACCTTTCCTCACCATCCTCATTGCTGTCCTCTGCACCCACTCCATTCTATCCGCATCCTTTTTGGAGTTAGGCCTCCAGAACTGCACACAATACTCCAGGTGTGGCCTGTCCAATGCAGTGTACAGCAGGACTATGACCTCTTGTGGTTTGGATGTTATGCCTCTGTTAAAATACCCCGAGATCGCATTAGCCTTTTTTGTTGCTGCATTACACTAGCTGCTCATAGTTAACTTACAGTCCACCTGTACCCCAAGATCTTGTTCACACACACTGCTGCCCAAAAGTGTATCCCCCATCCAGTATGCGTGTTCCTCATTTTTGTTACCCAGATGTAGAACTCGGCACTTATCTCTGTTAAATTGCATCTTGTTCACATCCACTCACTTTTCTATCGCTATCTTCTGGTGTGATCTTCTGGTGTATTTGCTGCTCTTCCCAATTTTAAAATATTGTACTTTGTTTGGTATGAAAGCCGTAGCCACCTTTTAAGAAGTGCACCAATTCCTTTTCAGGTATTCAGGAGTGGTTGAAGCTTTTAACTGAATAACTCTTGCACTTCTCAGACAGATGTAAATATGTTTGGTCAGTTATCATCGGGCTTAGCCTGGAGTAACTCTGCATAGGACTGTTCTGATAGAGTAATAGTAAGTGTGTAGCCTGTTTGGCGGTCATGTTTTTGAGTGTCAGTCTGCTAAAATTTCTTAATTCTAGAGGAGTGATTTGGTCCTGTCCTGGATGGCCCAAGCTAGCCCCATCAGGTCTCGGAAGCTAAGCAGCATCAACCCTTGTTAGTACTTGGATGGAAGATCTCCAAGGAAGTCCAGAGTCATTGCACGGGGGCAAGCCACCTCTGTTTGTCTCTTGCCTTGAAAGCCCTACAGGGTCTCCTTAAGTCGGCTACAACTTGATGGTCCTTTCTGCCAACTTGGCATACAAAAAAGTTTTGATTACTTTATAAAAAAGTTTTTATATACTTGTAGCTTATATGCAAATGTAAGACAACCCCCTCTTGTTTCTTGATGATACACCCACAAGAAAACCCTGGTCATCCTTTTTTATTAATATTCAGTAATTGGACCCCTATATTGAGAGAGAAATGCATGCTGCCCTTCTATTTAAGACTTATATTGTCGTTCTGTTCTTACTTTGTAATATGCTTTGTGTAGAAATGTGAGAGACATTTGACAGACCTCCTGCATTTCATGGCCTTTTGGCCTCACTGTTTCCTTTGTTTTTGTGTGTGAGTTTGGCATGTTATCCTCAGTTGGCAGTCTGGCCTACAGAATCTTATGTCTTCTAAATCTGTTACCCTTTAAAGTGTCACAGAGTTCCCTTTGACAGCTGCAACAAACTGGCCTCACAACCGTGCAGGCTGTCAGACCAAAGCACTGTATAACAGCCTGCCAGGCACTTGAAAATCGTTGCAGGTTCAGGAGTTAAAGCAGCCAGCAAAACTGCTAAACTTCTGATGGGCAGCATTCCCAAGTTGTGTAGGCCTGCGTGACAATCTATTTTTGCTGCCTGCCCCAGCTTCCAAAACACAGAGGGTGGCCAGGCCACCGGTCTGTGGTGGAAGGATTGCATTTATCTTGGCAGTCACAAGGTTCATTTTAAATTTGCATTAGCCTGATTTCCTCATCTAGTTTAGCGGATGTACAGCCCCACATATTCAAAACTCTGTAGAGTTAGATAGAGAAGCACTTATCTGAGCAGGGAAGCTCTGTATGTGCATCACAGCCCTTGCATCTGTGTGGAATTGGGGCATGTTGATATATCCCAGGGAATCTGAATCAGGACATGTTGAGATATCCTGGGGAAATAAAGTGTGTGCTAAGTTTCCTCTGGTTTTAGTGTGACTTATCACTGTAAGCCACTTTGGGTCCTGCTGTTGAAAAGAGGAGCTAGGATGTTTGGAGAAAAACGTACACCCATGTTTTCCAAACTTCTGAGACATAACTGGGGGGATGCTTATGGAGAGCAGAAGCACCTAGCCTTAGAAGAGTGCCTCCTTGTGTCTCTGCCTGAATCTCCATTCTGAGAATGCCTCAAAGTTGGGAGGAAGGCACTCCAAAGCAGTTATGCATGCAGCGAATTGTCTCCCAGGACAAGTAATTCTCCTGGGTCCTGCGCTAAGAGTGAAACGGTGATTCATTCCTATCCAGTGCAAAGTCTGATTGGAAGAAGGCAACAGCAAGGGAAGAAATGTCATAGCAGGCACTCCCCTCCCTTAGTGGCCGCTTTTAAGATCACAGGACCATTTAATTATTTCTTGTGGCTTGCAGTCTGCCTGTGGGAAGCCGTGGGTGCATTACCAGCCAGGGCTCGCCCCAGGTGTCTGGGCACCCTAGGCAGGACAGCCTGGGGCGCCCATCCCACCGGGGATGCCAACCTCCCGGTGGGGCCTGGAAATGGCCCAGCACCAGGAGAGCTGGGGAAGGGGCAGGCTTAGAACACCCGCTCCTTCCCTCCCAGTGGCGGCGGCGCGGCTCTCCCAGGAGCCTCGCAGCTGCGAGGCCCCCGGGAGAGCCGGGGAAGGGGCGGGTGTTCTAAGCCTGCCCCTTCCCTCCCAGCGGCGGCGCCAGCTTTTGGGTGCCTTGCACGGGGGGGGGGGGCATTTTGGCGGCCCTGCAGGGCCGGCGTCCTAGGCGAGTGCGTCCTAGTTGCCGGCGTCCTGCAGGGCCGGCGTCCCAGTTGCCTAGTGGGTGAGCTGGCCCTGTTACCAGCACACGGTCAAAGCAAGCCTAACTTTCTCTACCTTTTCTTTTTTAAATGGTGCATCTTTCTTTTCCCCTCCTCCCCAGAGTGGAGCACATGTGCATTCAGATCAAGGAAGTTGGTGACCGAGTCAACTATATCAAACGTTCATTGCACTCCCTGGATACTCAGATCGGCCACTTACAGGACCTTTCGGCACTTACGGTGGACACTTTGAAAACATTGACAGCACAGAAGGCGTCAGAAGCTAGCAAGGTCCATAATGAAATTACACGTGAATTGAGTATTTCTAAACATTTGGCACAGAACCTCATTGAGGAGGTTCCCCTAAGATCTTCCATGTGGAGGAAGCACAGTATTGGCAATGTGTTTGGTTCCTCTTTCCCCCAAGGAGTCCTTGAAAGTAATAATGCTGTGCTGTGCAACATTTCTATGCAAAATGAAAAAGATTCTGGACATAAGATGACTGATTTCCCCAACAGGAATGAACTCAACTTTCCAGAGGCGGGTTCCTCTGGCAGTGCCTTAATCCCAAGAGCTCTTTCTCCTCCAGAACTTCGTCAAAGAATACAGGGTACAGACTTAACGAAGAGCAGTAATAAAAGCAAAAAGGCAGGCAGTTCCTCAAAGAGCATGCCACATCTAACGTCCCCAACAGCTAAATTTTTTGTTAGCGCTCCTTCTCGACCCAGTTGCAAAACCCAATTAGAAACTGCAGCAAAGGAGGAGGAGAAGGCCACCGACTCAGATAACACTGTTGAATTTGGTGCATTTGTGGGTAAGTATAGCCGACTCAAGCATGAACTTCCTAAAGTTGCCGTTGGTTGCTCTAGTTGTCCTGCTTCGCCCTCTGTATGTCTTGCTGCCACCTCCCAAGCTTGTGTTGGAGTAGAGGGATACATTAACCATGCTTTTGTTGATAATGAAAGTGATGGTGTTGCGGATGGCTGCACAGACCAATGGAATCCCCAGCTCTCTTCCGACACAATGAAGAATAATGCCAAAAATAAGTTACAGCGGTCTTCCACTAATGGGCACTGGAGTGGGACGAGTAAACGTCTGAAAGGGACATTGAGTGTTGAAGGACTCCTTTGCAGCACTCGAGAAACCACACGAAAGAACCAAGATTTATGTTCCAGTACCTTTACTCGAGTCCAGAAACTGTGGATCAAATCTAAATTGCAAGGTTTGATTTATCAAGAGTTGTATGGTACCTTGGGTGGATTCTGGCTGCAGGTGGCCTTGTGGTACTGTGGTGCTTTTTAACCCTTCAAACTATGTGAATGGTTTCTTCTTTATTTAAAGTGTAATTTCTTTTATCAATCTGTCTCAATGGATGATATTTTTTTCGGGCTTGGTTATTGAAGAACAAAGAAATCTTAATCATAAAATCTGCAGATCAGTGTTTGTAATTCAGAGGAGTCCTACCCTAGCAACTGATTTTGGAACACATCCCCTCTACTGTCTGTAACATTTGGGTGGGATATTTAGCGTGTGGAGTACCTCATGAGGACAGTCCCCATCTCCCCCACTGTGCACGGGCCTTTACCAGGCTTTTAGCTGCTTGTTAATTGATCCACCATAAACAAATGCACATATATTTGCACTGTGGTTACAACTAGTATTTCCCCCCTCCAGTATTCATCAGTTTTAACTGCGATAACAGTGATAATAGTAATCTATTGTAAATCTGCTTTTAATCTTTCAAAGCAAAGAACTCAGGGTCACTAACCAGAGAGATGAATAAACTGTACCTTGTCATGGAAGAAGTGATTTGGTGTCGGGATACAATCTCTTGTTTTATAATATAATCTTCATCCTTTGGCCTAATTGGAATGTTGGGTTTAGGGAAGCAAAACCAGTGTGTTTTGAAGTTTGAGATGTACACACAGCGGAGGATCATGCTGGCTTAGCAAATTGCCTTGGTGTGTTCGCCCCACTCACCATTTGCATGTTGGATTTAACGCTTGTGTAGGGCCCGGCACAACTGCACGGTCACATGGTGTATAGGTTCTTCGGTCTGGGTAGACGATCTTTGGGCTCTGTGCTCAGATACAAATAGGACATCCAACGTGCAAATAAAAAATAGGGACAGGGACAGGTGGTGGTGGGGAGTTTTAGCATGGCAGACCAGCAGAATCCCAGTTCCCACAGCATATATCTCTATAAACCTGAGGCTTATGTATTTTGTGGTGGATTGGTGTGGCAGAGAGAGAGAGCGAGCGCAGATCCTGTGTCCCATGTAACTCAGAAATTCGTTTTACATGTATACAGGGGTGAAGATTATATTTTAAAATGCTGTCATATCGAACTGTGCTTTTTCTACTAGCTAGTTAAAATTATAGCATCCGTGCTGCAAGTTAAATATACATATTTGGTGCTGTGAAGTTTGGGGTTTTTTTTCACGCATCCAGTTTTACTCAGTGGGTGGTTTGGCTTCAGGACACGGCACATGTTTATGTGGGAAAAGCAATAGTTCTTAAATCTGATCTACCATAACTGACTCTAACTACATTTCTTTTGTAGTCGTTTTCTCTATGTTTTCAAGTCCCAACAGCATTTGTTTGGGAATTAAATATTTAGGTGTTTCTCTCTAAAATCTGTATTTTTTTTTAACATGGCAACACACCAAAGGTCACAGAGACAGCATGGAATTACAGAGATTTAAAGACACCGAGTTTAAGAACAAAGAAAAAAATGATACAATTGAGGTAAGCCAGTTCTTTGATTGTAAGGTAAGCCTTCAACAACATATTAAGCCAGTTCTGCTTAGCCAATAACTAGAAAGTCTTTAGTTAGCTAATGGCAGGCAAAGCAGCTGGGATGGGGGGAGGGGTAGGTTGTGAGACCAAGCCTGAAGTTCTTTTTGGACTCCTCCTTGCCATGCTAAGGATCAGACAACACTCCAGCAGCCAACGTATTGTGCAGGTAAATTAACGTGTTACGGCAGAGTTCCAGTAGCCTTAACTAAGCCGTAAGAGCTGGAGTTGAATTAGCGTGGTGGCAAAGCTGCAAGTTCAGTAAGTTTGGAGACTTGTTCAGTGGGCTTCATGCATAGTTATTACATACAGCTGTGCAACGTCAGGCCTTTCAGCCACAGCCTTCAAGATGATGCACAGCATAATTAATGGCATATTCCAGCAAGATCGTTATGATAATCTACTGCAGCCAAAATAACAAAGAATTTTTGTGGTACCTATAAAGACTAACAGATTTATTGTGTCCATAAGCTTTTTGTCAATCAGTGCCTGGTTGCATGAAGTGCACAATGAGTTCCCTCCCATTGGCAGAGAAATTTATACCAAAAGCCCTGCCTGGCCCCACCCACTTCCCACAGGTGCCATACTGTGGGACTCCTAAACCAGTGCCTCTCACTTGTGGGGAAAGTAAATTTTGCATTCTTAAAATTTGTCAGTCAAATTTTTAGTTCATTTCAGTTAAAAAATAAAATGTGAGAAGCCCTTAACTGCACTTACTTTTTTATAGGAGCAACAGGAAGATTTCAGAAAAGCGATTTTGGAAGGCATGGGGACAACAAGGCACCAGGTAGAGCCAATGACATTTGGGATTCTCCTGCACCCTTTCCTTGAGCATCGGTGGCAGCATTCGCATGTCACTTCTGAAGAGAACCTCTCTTGGATACTTGAATAGAATGATGGCTGATAACGTTTTTGCCTGTTTGACATGCAGGGCAGCAGCGGCACCGAAGGCAGCCTGAGACAAGTTAGTTCATGTGGTGGCTTCACCGAATACCATCGAAGCTTAATAGCCGGTCATTCAGAGCAATGTGAGTATTTGCAAGAGCTCTTTTAGTTTTTAATCTCTGGATTTTGTTGACAGTAATTCTTGGGCAGAAATGCCACCTCTTCCTGTGTCACAAGTGCTTATGGTTATTGCTTTTAAAAATCTTTTAAAGTAGGGGTAAAGCCATCTTTTTTCTTGAAATATTTTTCCTCCTTAGTCCAGTGCTGTGTTTCCCCTACATCCTGTACTCTTTATTCCTTAGAATAATACCTTGCTCTGCAGGAATCTTTGAGCTCTATGTCACTATAATAAAATCGTACTGTGTTTATTTCAGAAAAAACATGCTTTATCTGGAATGCACATTGAATTATGAATAGAGCTGGAAGGTTTACTCAACACTTAGCAACTAAGATCTATTGATTTTTAAATTAATATATATATCACATACACACACGTATATATGTGCACGCACAAACCTTTCTCCGAGAAAATTATACCCGACAGATAACAATAAAACCAATATATCATCCTTATACTAGTAGCCAAAATGTGCTGATACTTATTTCCACCAACAGGGGGCTCACTCTTCCCCAACAGCTTTTCTTACATAGTCAGTAGACTTCCTGGGTTTGTAGAAAAATCCAGAAACTAAAAAAATACCTTCAGGGACGGTTGAATTCCCCCAAAACCTTTTGAAATGGCCTCTGCAGGGATCTGCTTCAGGCATCAACGTTGAGAGATTAGAATGTGGGGGGGGGGGGCTTCTAACTGGCTTTTTCAGTAAAAGGGTGGGGGAAGGGCCCTTTCCAGGCCTATTTTGGCCTTTCAGGGAGGGAGGAAGGGAGCCTTGGGGCCAGGCCTCACAAGAGTTGCCTGTGCCAGGCTGGGGGATTTCTAGAGATTTTGTGGTGGACTCTAAGGAGGGCTGGGTTTGGGAAGGGAGAGGCCTCAGCTGGGTATAATGCCACAGAGCCCACCGTCCAGGCAGCCGTCTTCTGCAGGGAGACAGACCTCTGCTGTCTAGAGTCCAGTTGTAATTCTGGGGGGTCTCCAGGTCCCATTTGGAGGTTGGCAACTATAGGCCTGGCAGTAGTCTAGGATTGCCAGGTCCCCCCTGATTTGCATGACTCACCTAGCCTTGGCTGCTTGCCAGCGTTCATCAGCAGCCACCCTATGAAAGCCAGTGAGGTGCAGCAGTTGGAGTTTCAAAGTAGGGTCTGCAAGACCCAGGTTCAGATCCCCATCTTGCAGTGGAAGCTGACTGCGTGATTTTGGACCAGTCACATCTTTCAGCCTAACCAACCTCACAGGGTTGTTGTGCAGATAAAAAGGAGGAGGGAATAATGAAGGCTGCTTTGGTCCCCACTGTGGAGAATGACTGTAATTTTCCTAGGTAGAGGCTGGGGGGGGTGGAGATGGAAAGCAGAAGACAGAGAGGCAGATAAAGGTAGGTTAGCTGTTGGTTGGGAAGGAAATAGGGTTGCCAACTCCAGGTTGGGAGTGAAGCCTGGAGAGGGTGGGATTTGAGAAGGGGAGGAACGTCAGACTGGTGGTAATGCCATAAACTCCACCCTCCAGCCATTTCCTCCACAAGAACCACCATTGCCAGCCTCCAGGTGAGAACTGGAGATCACCCAGAATTACAACTGTTGTCCAGGCGACAGAGATCAGTTCCCCTGGATAAAATGGCTGTTTTGGAGCGTTGAGTCTATGGCATCATACCGTACTGAGGCTACTTGCCTCCCCAAGACTCGCTGTCCCAAGGCTCCACCCCCAAATCTCCAGGAATTTCCCAACCTGGAGCTGGCAGCCCTAAGGTGAATTGATCTCTGTAGCTGGGAGATCCATTGTGATTCCCAGAGTGCTGCCACTGCTGGAGAGGAAACAGGTGGGTGGCTGTGAGCACTGCCGCCACTGTTGCTGCTGCTCTGCGGAGTGGGGGAGGAAGCAGGTAGGAGGCTGGGAGAGTGATGGGGGCAGAAAGAAAGAATGATGGGGTGGGAGGCAGAAAGAGAGAGAAAGAGTGATGAAGTGGGGAGGCAAAAAAACAAAGAGAAAGTTGACAGGTCAGAAAGAGAGAGGAAGTCACATGCACGGAGGAGAAATAGAGAGTAAGAAAAGGGGGGCAGAGGAGAGAAATAGTGTGAGAGAGGTAGGGGGTGAGGAGAGGAAGCAAAGGTGTGATGAATGAGATAACCATCCCGCAAGTTTCTTGTGGGTCTCCACTTGTTTAAAATATTTTTAAAAACCTTTAAAATAGCCAGCTATAATATAGTTCTTTAAAACTCTAAGCAAAGTGTGTGTGTGTTTAAAGGGGGGGTTTAACTAATATGTTTGTGGGTGGCATTCATTAATGCTTTAACTAAAGAGGCTGCATTCTCTTTCCAACATTAACCAGCCATGCTTATCTGAGCCATTGCTTCTCTCCTCCTGAAGCTCCCATCAGTTTGAGAACAGTTTTGCCAGGAGGCATGGAGAGAGATTTCTCAAGTAAACATGTCCACAGTTCTTTGGATCTCAGCTTTATTTTTAATTTAAACCGTTAAGTTGTCTGACACTTTCTTCAGTATATACTGGGGTAACATGCAGATTTATTCAAATGAAATTGGTCCTCTGAAAATCAGATTCATCAGTTTTTTAAAAACCTTTAATTGCATAGCAACTCTAATTCTGAATTCAATTTCCTAGTGCACAGTAAGAGCAGAAGGACATCAGCTGAAGAGTCTCCTCAGGCAGATTCTAAGGCAGCCTTACTCACGGTAGGAATGTGTAATAATACTTCTGCGGTGCTTCTCTTGCGTGTTCAGGGTGGAATCCAGTACCTGCAAAGTTGAATTGCAGTGGTATTGAGAAGAAAGCAGTAGATGGAGGCACATCGTATTGCGTGTTGTACTCCTGTACAAATAAGTCGCCCTGCAGCGAGGGCTGTCTCCAAAGTGGCACATCTCTCTTGTTAATCTTGAAATTCCTCTGAAGAATTTGTTGGGTACATCTTGTTTCTCTGTTTCTTATTGCCTAATAGGAGGGGTGACGTCCAGTGTGGTTCTAAGCAAATTGCATCGTGTAGTTATGGAGAGATTCTTTGTGGCAGCAGTTTGCGCCTCCTCTTTATGGTTTTGAATGCTAATGGGATGGTTTGGGGGGGGGGGGTTACCCCACAGGCAGTCTGTGTTGAGCCTGTGATTGCTTGCTTCCCTCTCTGCATTTCATTCAGGAAACCGTTCAGGTGGGCAGTTCCTGTGACTTGCAGTAACTTAGGGTTAGGACCTGGAATCTTAGCAGACTACAATGATGCTTGTAGTTTTAAGGACTGTTAACTCACACCCTTGCTTAGGACTGCTGAAATGGTTATGTTGACATACTTCTTGGTCTCTAAAGTCACTTTGGGTGAGCAACACAAATGATTTCTTTTGATCAGCAGAGTAATGTTGAAAACAACTTGAGGATAAATACTTGAATCCTTAACACAGTCCTACGAAGCTTCTGTGAAGTGGTGGCACGGTAGTTCTAAACCCATCAATTAGGCAGTGGACTACAGAGATGAAAAGCTTCAGGGTTTTTTCTCTTACAGGACTGGGTGCAGGGCCGACCTTCATACAGCAATCAGATGTAAGTAAGACCCCCTGATACTGCAACTGGCCGTGTTTGTTCAAACCATTCTGCCATTTTTTACTGTGTTTAAGATCACCACATTGGTAACTCTAGAATTCTTTTGTTAACACACACAAATTGTGAGAGAGCACAAAAACAGAACTTAAAAAATTAGAGTCTGCTAGATTTTGATTACAAATAATGTTTGAAATTTCTGTCACTGGCAGGTCTTCTGAAGAGGACGCACTGAACGGTAAGCAGTTTGGTATGAAGGTGACAGGGGTTAATATCACTCTGCACTTGTTACGTTTCTGTGAAGTCATTCAGTGCTTGGTGGTTCTTGGAGTTTTTTTGTTATGTATTTTGATAGGGTAGTTCATCGTTAAACTTGTAATCATTAAACCATTCATCCACTTGATTTCATCGGTACTCATGCTCCCTTCCTGTGCTTTGAAAATTTCACTAGACAACTATTTTCTCATCCACTAGTTTGGGGGACTATTTTCTCATAAACTACCTGGGGAAGAGGGGAACCAGCCATTGATGTATATAATCCCAGTCTGTATTTGTTGATGAGAAATACAGAATGCTGTTTTTTTCAGATATACTATATAATTTTTCTAAAAAGGGTTAAATCTTATGAATGTAATCATAAAGTGTGTGTAAATATATCATAGCACCTTGATCTTCTTTTAGGCATTGCTTCCCCTTTCAAGCCCATCATGGATACCACCTACTACTACTCAGGTCAGTATCCTTAAGAAGCTACAAGTCATGATAATAAGTGGAAGCAGCACATTTCTGTAAAGTAGCAAGAACAATGATTGCAATAAAATAGCACTTTCAGTGTTTCACATACATTGTCTTGTTGCAACTTTGACAACAGCCTTGAAATATAGGCCAGTATTATTATGAGCAACAAGGAGAGCTCTGAGAAGGAGCAAGGTGTTTGAGCTGCCAGAGGGGTGAGTGGTATTTTTATTTATTTACTTTCAGCTGAGGTGCTTTAGCTGAAAAGGTACTGTGTCAGGGACTGTATTTGGGAGTGTGTGGGTGAGTTGTAACAGACTCCTGACTGCTGGAGTTAGGGTGTGAAAGGGTCATTGTTTGCCTGTAATTAAGTGCTTGGGTGAGATTGAATAGCAGACTCCTGGCTGCTGGAGTTGGAGTGTGAAAGGGGCTTTGTTTGACCATCATTAAGTGCCTTGGGTAATTTTGAGTAGCTGCTGGCCACACCCTCTCCTGGGAGACAATTCCATTTAAGGCAGGAAGTTTGCGAGAGCAAAAGGGCGAGGCTCTTTGCCTGTGGCTCTTGGCCTAGGGGCTCTGTAAGAAGCCCAGGAAGAGCCAGGAAGCCAGGACCTTGGCTCCTTGGTAAGGTAAGGTAAGTAGACTCCTACAGCAGGAGCCATATAAATACAAAGGGTTTTAAAAGGGGGGTTATAGAAAAGTATTTGTTTAAAAACAATTATGAAGCCAGAATGCCAGCAGGGGGTTGGGGGCTATCCAGTGTTTTGCATGGAGTGTCACATGTATGACTATCTGCCCACTGGTCAGAAGTCTTGGGTGTGTGCTCGGTGCAAGGAGCTCCTGGTTCTCAGGGAGCGAGTTTGCTCCCTTGAGGCCAAGGTGGCTGACCTGGAGAAGCAGGGACAGTCAGTTAGGTGCACGGGGAAGACTCTCGGGGACTTGTTAGATATGTCCCACTCTGGATCTGGCAGCCCGGCTGCTGCCAGGGAGCATGAGGGTCAAGGGGAAAAGGGGCACCATGCTGAGGATAAGGGGAATGTGCCCTCAGAAGGGACCTCTTCTTCAGCTGGTGAACGGGTATCCTTTCGTACCAAGGAACCGTCCCTGGGAAGGGTGGGAGGGGGCTCTTGGTAGTTGGTGATTCGATCCTTAGGCAGGTAGACAGCTGGGTGGCGAACCCGCGTACTGACCGTATGGTGACTTGCCTGCCTGGTGCGAAGGTAGCGGACATTACGCGTGTTTTAGATAGGCTGGTAGATAGTGCTGGGGAGGAGCCAGTGGTCGTGGTGCACGTCGGCACCAACGATGTGGGGAAATGCAGTCGTGAGGTCCTGGAGGAGAAATTTAGGCTGCTGGGCAGGAAACTCAAGGCCAGGACCTCCAAGGTAGCCTTCTCGGAAGTGCTACCTGTTCCACGCGCAGGGCCGGAGAGACAGGCACAGATCAGGAGTCTCAATGCGTGGATGAGACGGTGGTGTAGGGGGAAGGGTTCAAGTTTGTTAGGCACTGGGATGCTTTTTGGGACAAGAGGGAGCTGTACAAAAGGGACGGTCTCCACTTGTCCCGAGAAGGAACCAGGCTGCTGGCGCTCAAAATCAAAAAGGTGGCAGAGCAGTTTTTAAACTGAATAATGGGGGAAAGCCGACAGGAGATGAAAAGTCTCTGGTTCGGGATGGCTCATCTCAAAGAGATGAAGGGGTAGCTATTACTTTTGTACAAGGAAATGGATTACAATTGTCCACTGAGACTGTGGCTAATGATAGGAACTGCCTGGCAAGGTCTCGAGGCAGCAAGAGGGAAGGCTGTGGGCTTAACAAACGTGGGAAACTATAAGTGTTTATACACAAATGCTAGAAGTCTCCGAGGTAAAATCGGGGAGTTGGAATGCTTGGTGTTGGGGGGAAATAGACATTGTGGGTATTTCAGAAACTTGGTGGGATGAGGAAGAGAGCAGCTCGCCTAGGGCCACATAGTAGGTTTGTTGCAGAAACTAGATTTGAACCAGGGATCTTGCCAGATCCAGCTTGTTATGGTAGCCACTTTACTGACCCGGGGCTCTGTAACATTTTTTCTCCTCTCTACAGCTGTTGAAAGAAATAATCTGATGAGGTTGTCACAGAGCATACCATTCACCCCTGTGCCTCCAAGAGGTAAGAAGGCCAATTGTAAGCACTGGCTTTCAAAGGCCGGGAAGATTATTTCCTTGACTGTGAAAGCCAAACATGAAAGACTTGTTCTTCACAGCTTCTAAAAATAGTCTGTGGGTTGCCAGAGAATACCAGGAATATATTGTGAAAAGATCCACTGGAAATGGTTTCTTTCGCCTCCTGTCTTCTTTGAGCATCTCACACGCTCGAGCATAACTGCCCTGAAACACCCTGGCGACAATGTACTCTGAAACTATTTTATATCAGTTGCAAAGAAAGTGTCCATTAACAGAATGGTCACTGGTATGATGTCTAGGGTGGAGAATTACATTTTGACAGCTCTAATTATTGAATCATGTACTACATGCCCTCCCCACCTTCGGGCGCCTGCATCTAACATTTGTGTCCTCTGCCATTACAGGAGAACCAGTCACTGTGTATCGCCTTGAGGAAAGTTCTCCCAGCATCCTGAACAATAGCATGTCTTCCTGGTCTCAACTGGGTCTTTGTGCCAAGATTGAATTCTTAAGCAAGGAGGAGATGGGAGGAGGTTTGCGACGAGCCCTCAAAGTGGTCTGCACCTGGTCAGAGTATGACATCTTGAAGTCGGGCCATCTTTATATCATCAAATCTTTTCTACCTGAAGTTATCAATACTTGGTCAAGCATTTACAAAGAAGAGACAGTGTTACATCTCTGTTTAAGAGTAAGTTGTTTTCTTGCCAGCAGAGGGGTCAGGCACAATTCATCCGCTTGTTGGTTTCTTAAGATGCTGCTGTACTCAAATCTAACAATTTATCTATTAGAGGTTTTTGCATCTGTTTCTTGTCTTGAGTGTGTGTTTGTGTGTGTGTGTACATCTCACACTCTCTATAGCAGAATGAGGCAACTTCCTGTATCCTATATGGTTAATCTTTCCTTCAGGGCCAAAAGCAAATCTTGCCATGCAAACTGACATGCCAGGGCTCCATGATAACATTGGTCCCATCCAGTACTAATTGCTTCCCAGTTTTGAAGCAGACACACTCAGCTGAAACCCTTTAAATTGGGCAGGAGCGGAGGGAGAGGGGTGGCCAGGTGAGTGGTCACTCTTGGGGGCGGGGCTTCCCCCACCAGCCAGCTGGCCGGGTGTGGATTGAAGCCCCCAGGAGCAGGGGAATCGCTGACTGGACCTGGAGGCTGGCAACCCTACCACGGGGGGAATTTCCTGTGTTGAGCAAGGGTTGGACTTAGGGTTGCTAAGTCCGTCTTTGTCCCCAGCGGGGGACTTTGGGGGGCATTCCTGGAGGGGCGGGGCATCCCCAACACAATGATGTCACGTTAGGGATGTCCCTGCTCCAAGCCACACCCCCGAGAACTATCGTGGGAGGCCACCCCTCTCCCTAACGTCCTGCAAGATTTAAAGAGCCCACCAGATGGAGGGCCCTTTAAATCTTGCAAGATGGGATGAGGCGGCTGCCACTGAGCACCTAAACTCCAAGCACCAATGCCATTTGGAATTCAGGCTCATGGCGCCAGAAGCACTATAGCATCATGTGCATATGTGCACACATCACATTGAACAGTATGAGCGTTTTCACACACACTGAATAATGAACTTTCAATCCACTTCAGCAGTTGTTTGCAAGTGGATTTTGCGTGTCGATCAAGTAAAATGTGTCCTGATGGTTATAGTGTGAGTTTCTTAGAATCTGAGGAGAAGCAGAAGGTGGTCAAAGTCTGGACTGTAATTGCCACATGCAAAGGCCGTGTATGTTAGAGTGCCAGTTGCTTGGGGTTTGTGGGGGGCAGCTGGTTTCTCAGAAACATCTGGTTAGCTACTGTAGAAAACAGAAAGCTGAACTAGGTGGGTACCAAGAAACCTTGAGCCAGCCCTGTATGAGTCATCATACCAAGCAAATCTGGACTTGTGGTTCACTGTACTGAAAAGGTTGGGAACTGCTGCTATAGGAGAAGTTAATATAGCTCAGGTCTCCTTATTTGAATGTTTTTCTTTCATATGAAGAAGGCCTGTGGGGTTTTTTTTCTGTATCCCCAGGAAATTCAGCAACAGAGGGCCGCACAGAAACTCACATTTGCATTCAATCAGATGAAGCCCAAGTCAATTCCATATTCTCCAAGGTAAGTACTAGAAAATCTTTGGCAATGGACCAGGACAATGGTCATTCAAGCCTAGTATTGTAAATATCTAGACATCACGTTTCAGGGACGGCATTCTCCTACTCCTGCTCACCCACTTCGCTGTGTGTATCAGTAGGGATGGGCAGCTCAAAAAAAATCTTATTCATTGGATTCAGATATCAGGGAACTGAAAAATATCAGTATTCCTGGTTTCCCAGGTTGCAAATGCCAGTTTGGTATTAGGAACTGGTTGGGGGGGGGGTTCCCAGTATTTTTCAGCTTCATTTTTCCCTATGGAGAATCTTTCCGGGGGGGCTGGAGGGGCTGTTTTTAAAGCTACTGGCATCAGAATTGCAGGAGAGCTGCTGGTGCTTGTCTTTTAAATAACCCCCAAATTTCAAGTGAATTGGACTAAGAGGGTCTATTTCTGTGGGCCCCTGAACGAAGTGCCCACAACCGTCTTTCATTGATTCCAAAGTTCAGCCCAAGAATTGTCCGGGGCAAAATTGAAAGGACTGCTGTTGCAAGTCTAGCAAATGTAAAATCAGAGAATTGGCTGTCATGAGGCTCATTGTTTGTATGAAGAGCCAGAGTTCAGCATCGAGAGATACCAGTCTCCAGCAAATGATGCTTTAGCATTACCAAAGCAGTTAGTGTTCTGCTTGCCTGTGGATTTGTCTAATTTTTAAAAAATTGGGCATACAGGACTTCATGTTTGCTGAAATTTTGTAGAACAACAGAAAACCTAGGATGTTTATTAGGCACAGAACTGGGGTTCTTGAGAATCTCCTCCGTTGTTCTAGCAGATGCATAGGCGACGCCTGCTGAAAAGTCTCAGAAGCCAGTGTCGTGTCTTTGCTCTTCCCCAGGCCAGAACAAATTTTGTAAGATAATAAAATGACAGAAGAAGCTATGCACAGTAAGAGAAAATGTGCAGATGTGTTTAATTTACACAATTTATACAGCTTGCAGAACTGAGCTTTTCTTTGGACGGTATTTGGATTAACCTGATGCAAAACTTGGTCATCATTAACAGATCTAAGTAAAGCCTTGGTCATCGTTCATAGATTTGCTGAGACTGGCAAAAAACAAGTAAAATAAAATAAATGTTTCTGCCCTTTTCTAGCTGGCTTTTTTGGCAAGGGAAAAAAAGCTGTGATATATAGCAGACTTATTGGAAAAATACGTATTTTTTAATGATATGGCAAACTATTAAAATTGCTGGACTTTATTGCAGAGGACTACTCTAGCAGGATTTTGCTTTGTGTTCTCAAATTATTATCATCAAGAAACTGGATGGTCCTTTAAATTGTTGTTGATACAAAACACAGCACAACTTAGCTGGCGAAATGGCCTTTCGATCCATGTGGCTGGGGAAGTGGGCCTGACCAGGACAGCCATTGACCAGGACAGGGCCTGGGATGTGTGGAGCTCGTGGGGTGCTTTGCAGGATTTTTATTTATTTCTTTTTTTCATTTGTGCCCTGCCATTCTCCCCAGTGGCTCACGTAGTTCTCTTCCCCATTTTATTCTCACAACAACCCTGTGAGGTAGGTGAGGCTGTGAGTCTATGACTGGCTCAGGGGCACCAAGGAAATTTCCATGGAAGAGTGGAGATTTGAACCTGGGTCTCCCAGATACTAGTCTGACCCTTTTAACTACTACTGAGCAACCAAAAGCCCTTCAGAAATGGGAGCTTCCAGATGCTGCTCAGTTGACTGAGTTCAAGTTTGCTCAGTTCTGAAGTTCTTTCTGTAACCGTGGACCAGTCTGGTGCAGTAGTGGCTCTGACGAAGGGAGGTATGACGCACAAAAACTCACACGGGAGCACGTTTTTGTTAATGTTTTTATTTGGGGCCAGCTGCTGTCCCCAAGCAACCTCACCAGGGATTTTTTATGTGGATGAAATGGAGGGGAAGGGGGGCGCGTGCCGTCCTAGAGTGGCTGGGAGGAGGGGAAGGTCCAGGATGAAAAACTCAGTAAGGAAATATTGCTGAACATTTGGATGGATTGAGATATAGTGAATTAGCCCACGCCTCTTTGGCTAAATGTGTGTGTGTTGGGGGGACTGAAACAAAGGAAAGTTTGCTCCTGCTTAGAGATGGAACTTAACAAGGCTTTTCTCAAAAGGTGGCTCACGGATTGCCTTGTGGCGTGTGATGTGCTCTCTCATCAGATTCCTGGAAGTGTTCCTCTTATACTGCCACTCAGCGGGGCAGTGGTTTGCCGTGGAGGAGTGCATGACGGGGGAGTTCCGGAAGTACAACAACAACAACGGGGACGAGATCATCCCGACCAACATGCTGGAAGAGATGATGCTGGCCTTCAGCCACTGGACCTATGAATACACTCGGGGGGAGCTGCTGGTCCTGGATCTTCAAGGTAAACAGAGGCTGTGAGGGATGCGGCCAAATCTTTTTTGCGAGCTGCAGGAGACACTACTGGGAATCATGGTATAAGGCATCCTGCATATTTTTCATAGCAAAAAAAACAATAATCCTGACATGGTGGTCCTGACAAACAAGTTCTCCAGAGCAAGGCAAGAGCTGTAAAGCTTTGGCTCGTCAACAGAGCACCTGCTTTGCATGCCAAAGGTCCCAGGTTCAGTCACTGGCATCTCCAGGTGAAGTGTCCCCAGGTACTGGAAAAGAACTTTCTTTATGCTGCCCCCAGAGAGCTGCTGCCAGTCAGAGTTGGCAATACTGAGGCAGATGGGCACAAGTGGTCTAACTGGGTGTAAGGCAAGGTAAGGAGTCATAGCTCCTTCATAACAGGAGTTATGAACAAACTGTTGGAGTGAACTGCCATAAGCTGTTGAACTGCCCAGAAATGTGATCACGCTGGGGCAATAAGCACATCACATTAGAGTGCGAAGAAAGGGAGTGGACTGAAAACCCCTCCCCTCCATGCCCTTCAGAAGGCTCTGCACAAAAAATGCATGCCTCGGGGAGACTCAAATGATGCATGAACAATGTTAACTGCCCTTCCTTTATATATTAGATTTGTTCATGAACGTTAAGATCTGTTGCTGATCATTAACTCACAGGTTTATAATTTCCTTTGTTTCTTGTGAAGGTGTCGGTGAAAATTTGACAGACCCCTCCGTGATAAAGGCTGGAGAAAAAAGGTAAGCAGTTCCAGTTTTTTCCTATGGCACCAGAGGTTTTAAGACCAAGTGCCCCTTGACATGCCTCAAGGTCACCCACGCTTCAATTGTAGCCCTGATATAGGTGCCTGGGTGGCAGATGGGTGACGAGATCTTGACCCAGAGATTTAGAGCTTAGTAAGCCACTAATTTTAGCTTCCTGTTTGCATTGATGGAGTGAGGGCAGTCATGCTTCACCTGGACCAGCCGCTACCTGCATTCCTCTGGGCGGCCACCTTGATGACAACCTCATTTCCTTCTCACTGTTAGCAGGAAAAGCAGCAGAAGTACTGCCATAGATTGTGTTCTATACAGGCCCGTACCTAGAAAGTTTTTTTTTTGGGGGGGGGGGCGTCGAGGGGTGCCAAGGGGGTGTCCGGGGGGTTGGTGTGGGGGAGGGAGAGGCAGTGCTTAAGCGGGCGGTGACCGGGGAGGACGAGGTGTACCTGCTGGAGGAAGTGCAGCCCACCTGCCCAGCTGCTTCCAAGAGCACTTGGCTCCAAGCTCCTCGTTGGGGGATCGGGGGGTTGCTCGTGTGTGTGTGCATGTGCCTTAGGCCTTGCACCCCCAGTGGGTTTCACAGATGCCATAGAACACAAGCCAGCCCTCTGCCCGCAGTGCCCAGCCATAAGCTGGCATATCGGAACTGGGGAGAGGCAGGAAGAGCCCTGGTCCTGAGGAGCTCTCTGCCCAGCAGGATAGATGCCCAGTGCTGCCAAAGGAGGCAGACGGGGAAAGTGCCCCTGACCTGGCTGGCATTTCCTCCTCCCCACAGAAGCTGCAGAGTGGCTCGGCTGCCGGCAAAAAACAGCCATGAGTTTTACAGGCCAGCCTCTGTGCACCAGCTGAGCTGCTCAGGTTGGATTACTTCCATGGGTGCTGCAGCCAGGCATGCCCCCATGGGTCACCTCCCGTCCAGCCACCGCCACTCACTCCACTGCCTTTTGCCGCCGATACCCCGCCCGCTGTGTCCCAGGGAAGGTTGGGGGTGGGCGTAGCAGACTTGGGAGGGGTGTTGCTCCTCCCACCCCTGCCTCGCTACGGGCCTGGTTATGCAGATGATCACATGAGGCATTTCGCATAGCTGGCTGGCTACAGACTTTTTAAACACCCGCTTTCTTTTAAAGGTCAAGCGATATGGTATTTGGGCCTGCAAATCTAGGAGAAGATGCTATCAAGAACTTCAGAGCAAAGCACCACTGCAATTCATGCTGCAGGAAGCTTAAGCTCCCAGGTAACTCCAACAGGGCTCCACTTAAGGAAGAGAAGGTGTCGTCTTTGGGTAGCTCCACTTTGCAGTGAAACAATTCTTGTGTCTGTATCCTCTCCACATAAAATAACTAACTTCCAGATTTTCTCAGGCCCTGTTTTTTCTTTATCTTTTCAGTTATTTGGGGAGCAGTTAGGTGTGGTGGGGTCCAAGCATGTGGGTCAATCAGGCCGTGCCTCAGTCAGCTGGCAGAGGTCAGTCCCAGCCCCCAGACCCTTTGCCAACAGATGAAGGCCAAGGGCACCCTGTCTGTATACTTACCAAAGACTTGTGTATCAGGGAGAAGAGCTCAGAGTAGCTGCCAGGGAAGCCCCGCCTCTTGTCTCCACATTGGCTCCTGACTACACACACTGGTGGAGTTCCTCTAGTGAGGGCTTAGGACTCAGAAGACCCAGGTTCAAATCCCCACTTGGCCATGTTGTTTACGGGATGACCTTAGCCCCGTAAGCATCTCTCCCCCTAATCTCATCTCCCTGGGGTTGTCATCGGTGCAAGATGCAGGAGAAAGAAAACGACATCCACTGGCATCAGCTCCTTGGAGGGAAGAATTGGGTGGAGATGCAAGAGTGGAGATTCGGGCAACCATTCACCCCTCTCTTGCCATGGGGGGGTTCTGTTGTAATAATGCTCCCCCTCTTTTTCCTTTCGATAGATCTGAAGAGGAATGATTACACCCCTGACAAAATCCTGCTGCCTCAGGACGATTCTCCAGAACTGACCATTCAGCCTGGGAGCTGCACCAAAGAGTCAGGCTCAGCGACTTCGAGTCACCTGATGCTGTAGCGACATGCGCGGTTCTTTCGACTTCAACCAAATGCTTGCGGAAGTCATCACTGGGTTCTCCTGCCCATCTTTTCCTGCACTGTTGTTTGGATGAATAAGTTCATCGCAGTGAAAACCACACAAACACAGAATGAAATGTTGTGATGGCTCCGGTACAGTGAACTGGCCCATATCTGGAGGAGGGGGGCGGGGAGACACGGCCGAGATACAGGAAGCCACCTCTGGCAGAGTCGTTTGGTGATTTTTCTTTAAAAGGCTGGATGAAATTAAGTATTTATGAAATAGCTTTTTAAAGAAACATTTTAGCAGAAGGATAACTTGACAATTTTACCTTGGTCCTTGGAGGGGGGATCCTTTTTTCCTTCCCCTCCGTTCTGTAGTGCAATATGCCCTTGACCAAATGATTATTTTTCTTTTATTTTTGCATCTGATGGTTTTAAGGCAGATCAGCAGGGTTTTGTGACAGCTGGTTTCTGTCATCTAGCAAGAACAACGAGAGAGAGATCCCCTCCCTTCCTTCCTCCCTTCCTTCCTCCCTTCCTTCCTTCCTTCCTTCCTTCTGCAGGGCATCTTCGAGATGTGCTCTCTCTGTTTGGTGCCATGTATGTTTTTTTTATGTGGTCCATAGGAACAAAGCTGCTCCTAAGGGAATCTGCCCGCGCTCAGTGCCCATTCAGTGAAGCTGCAGGCGGGCGGGAAGTGCCAGTTCCCAGACGTGAAGAGAGAGAGAGAGCGCCTGGCTCCTGTATCAGGATTCAGCCTCAAGAGCCCAGAGTCAGTTCCCGTGGGGATGAATTGTGCTTCATGAAACCCCTTAGGGGTATATGGGCTTTTTTTTACAAAAATACATTTCAGTTTTATCAAGTCACTGTTGCGTGGTAGCAAAGCCTCAAGAGAAGACTGGGGGAGGGGGAATAATCACACTGTATAGAACAACAACAGCAACAAAAGAAATAGAGGCTGGTCCAGAATACAGAGCGGGGCGGGGGGGGGGGACGACAGGTGTTAGGGAAGAGCTATTTCTTGTTACAATAGTGGCTGCTTCAGAAATGTTGCCTTCCAAAGATGTCCTAAAAACCAGTATATGAAAGCTGAATGTACACATGAACATTTGGGGGGGGGGGGTTTCCTTTGAGATGCTGCTTTTGCAGTGTGGGGGCTGCTGCTGAGTGGCTCCTTCCCCTGCCTCTCAGGTAACGTCAGGCACCCCACGGTTTGCAGAAAGCGTCTGTGCCACATCGAGTCTCTTTGCTGTGGCGGCATTGCCACGGTTCACAGAAGGAACGGTGCTGGCATGAATCCCTCCTGGGCATCTTCTCACGTGAACCTTTGGGGCGCTGAAAAGAGCTGGCAGCACAGAGGCACTCACTCCAACAAAAGTAATGTCCGAAGGGCCCCTTAGCTGTATTTAAGATTGTGTGAAAAACGCCTTTTAATGTAATGTTATGTATGGTACTTATTTAAAAAAAAGAAAATAGGGATGGATTTACATTATGTCACGTACGGGAGATTGCAATGCAACTTTAAGCCAATAAAATGTAATTTACCTGTCCCGGATTTGTTGACTATTCAACAAGAAGAACCTGTTGTCCAACTGAAGTTTCATGCTGCGTTTCTGTTTTGTTATACATAGGTACTAATTGTAATTTTTAATTGAAGGGCACCGTAAAGCTCAGTAATTTTTGTTATTCCGTAGTGTATCTCATAGATACAGGCGATAAGGCACGAACACAGTAGCTGTTTAAATGGTGGTTCATGTTGCTGGGGAAGGAATGGTATAATGAATTAAAGATACAGAACTGTATACATTTTGTATATCAATAAATCTTCAAACAATCCCAAATAAATTTATTCTTGTTTAGAATGCTGAGCTCCTTCCTTTATTTGATTTGGTTAATTTTTAGAAAGGCGGTTCTGATGGTTGAAGAGCTCTTTGAATCCTGACGCTTGGTCTTATCAGCAGCCTGTTAATACAGGTCACTGAATGGAGTTCATTCTGAATTAGTAAAAAATTCATATATGGCTATAGGATTATTATTATTGTTATTCAGATTGATTTTATTGTGTATAGCTGATAGCCATTCCAAACAAGGAAGAGCGCGAAATAACAATGGGTAAACAAAACTATAAAACTGGATTGCTACCATACACTGCTAAAAGTTACGTTTCCGTAACAATTAAAATTCATTTAATAAAAGTGGTCCTTTGGATATTTGTCCAGCTGGCCATAGAAGGGAACACTGGTTCCTCATCTGAGAGGAGCAATAAAACTTGCTCCACTGTGGTGCTTGGTACTAGCCAGAATAGTGTCTAAGAATTTTCCCTGGGAGCCGAATAAAGTGGGCAGGTCAACAAGTAACCACACAGATCTTCTGATTCTAACGCTCCGCAAATACACAGACGCTGATCAACTGGTTTATGTTTATAGCATCCTGCAAGCATTGTGGTTTGCATTGTTTGGAAATAAATAGATGTGAAAGCAGAGTGACGTTCGTTAAAGGTAATCTTTTTTTCTTTTTTAAAATTTATTCCCTGCTCAAATGCAGTACAGTACAGTAGGCAAATGCAAGAAGAAAAAACATCCTCTTGCAATATAGATTATTTCACTGCCATACAACGATAAGGTCTCATCATATACATATTTGACCTCTGATATACTAACTATCCTTAACTAACATCAAACAGATGTATCCATAAGGCACCTGACTTACAATTCTAACTATATAATCTTAATAGGCATACTATTGCCCTAACTATTGTTGACTGACTTATCTTAACCATATGTTAAAAGCTTAAATTTAACTTCTTTCAAGTTTTCCCAATCAAGCTTGTCAACTTCCAATTTGCCTAATATCAGGTACCATTTGTCAAATGGGTTTAAAAGTTCACTGTCATCAACCTCCCTATTAGTAGTCATTGAAATTTTTCCTAATAAGTAGAAATCCCAAGTTTTATGTAACCACTGCTGTAGTGTGGGGGGAGTTTGGGTTTTCCAAGACTGCACAATCACTACTTTATTAGCAAATTGATCAGCTGCCTTCTTTTAACACGTGGCCTGTCTTCTGGCCATAGATGCAGTAGGATCAAAGCTGGATCTAGGGGTAGGGTATACCCTGGTAAGGAGCTGCGGTGGCTCAAGTGGTTAAGACGCTGAACTGCAGGCTCTGGAAGGTCAGTAGTTCAGCAGTTCGAGACCCGGGTGCCGCATGACAGGGTGAGCTCCTGTCTCTAGTTCCAGCTCCTGCCAACCTAGCAGTTCGAAAGCAAGAAATTGCAAGTAGATAAATAGGTACCACTTCGGTGGGAAGGTAACAGCGTTCCGTGCACCTTGGTGTTTAGTCATGCTGGCCACATGACCACGGAAACATCTTCGGACAGCGCTGGCTCTTCGGCTTTGAAACGGAGATGAGCACCGCAACCCTAGAGTCGGATTCGACTGGCTTTCGAGCAAGGGAACCTTTACCTTTACTTATACCCTGGTAAGAGTTCTGTTTGATGTAAAACCTGTTCCAGAATTGCTGTATTGTGACAGAATGTTGCTCTGTTTCCACACTGCTCCCAGCAAAGTGGGGAGGTTTGAGGGTAGATCTTTGAACCTTAAATGCAGCTTCCTGGATTGTCTGAGATTTGAGAAACACGGGCATACATGTGCCATATATCCTCCCAGTGGCTGGGTGAAAGGAGCTGCTGGATGTCTTTATGCCATAAACCCTGGTAGCTTAAGTTTTTGTTGTTATGATCATCTAGCAGTATTTGATAGCTTTTGGATGATACGCTTATTTTTTTGCTTATTTTCATAAAGAAGCAGCTAGGAAGTGCTGGATTTGGAGGTATTCGAACCATGCCAAATTGGTATTATATTCTCATTCCAGATCTGTTTTAGGTATTAATTTACCCTTTTGGAGTACATCTACAATCCTGGTGATGCCTGCTTTTTTCCAAGTTAGAAAAGAGTCACGTTTCAAGGCAGGTATAAGCCAGCTTTGACCAATGAAAGTACTGTTGACCGTGGTGCCACCAATTTAGGCTTATACTTGAACCACACTTTAAGCATTGCAGACATAAATGGATTTTCAGTAATGGTATGCTTTGGATGGGGTTTCCCCTTCCGCAAAAGCTCATGGAAATTGGAGTGCTCCAGTGATGCTTCTTTGATAGTTTGCCAATCAAGCGTATTCGAGCCATGATACTGCCTAATCAGATTTGATAGCATCACTGCTGCATAATAAAGGTCTGGAACTGCCGGTCCTCCTTTCTGCTGAGATCTGCGTAGCGTCTCAAATTTGACCCTCGTTTTTTTAAATTGCCACAGGAACTTAGTGATGTTGTGCTGCCATTTAAATAGTAAAGAGTCAGGGATCAATAGCGGGAGTGCTCAGAAGCAGTACAGTAATTTAGGGAAGATAAATGATCTAATGGTGTTGATGTGGTCAAGCCACAACAATGTTTTATAATTCCATTTCTTAAGCAGTGATTGAATTTCTTTGTCTATTTGTTGGTGGTTAACTTTGATGAGGTCAGCAAGATTCAACAGTATTTTAATATACCTAGGTATGACATTTGTGTTTTGGCCCATTGAAAGGGAAAGGCTTCTTTTGTCTTTGTTGTGATAGTACCATGCATCCCATAGCCCCTTGTAACCTTTCTCTGCAAGATTCCAAAATATGCTTAACTATCTGTCCTTTCAGAGGCCAGGTAGTCAATTGGTCTACTAAGAACTGTGTAAGGAGACATCTATCCACTCTCTTAGGGAAAAACCCTCTCTTTATTGACTTAAAGGGGATTGAGCACCTTAACAATATGCCACAAACTCAGAGGGTTTTACTTTCCTTCGAGTCCAAGAAGATTCCTACATTATTAATGCTGCAAAGACATATCCTAAGATCATACGGCATTTTCCCTACTAGAGTTTTCAATAACTCCAAGATTTATCCCCCTCTTCCTAATTATATATATAAATCCAAGGCATTTAGATGTGAGGCTGGAATTCCAACTACCTCAGCTACCAAAACCTCAGCCCCCTCGGATCCAGATTTAACTAGTCAGACTGATGTTCCTCCCCCTCCTTTGTTGAAGGCCTCTTATCTGGAGAACTCCATAGAGCAGGATCTACTCTCATTTGCCAAAATCTGAGCATATGGAAATTATGGCCAGATTGGAAGAATTAGTACTCTGCAGGTCTATTTTTGGGCAGGAACACACATTAACGGCGTTCCGGCTAGCTCCTGAGTTGGCCATGCCCAGCAGGAACCCATTAGCATAATAGGCCACACCCAACAGCAGAAACTCATTAGGATTGGCTACATTAGGGGTTTGTGGCCTATTATGCTAAATCCCTATATGGCCGGGATCCAACATACCTACGGGACCGCCTTTCCCCATACATACCCCAGAGAGCACTATGGTCTGGGTCTCAAAATCTGTTGACCCTCCGTGGCCCAAGGGAGGCTAGGCTAGCTACCACTAGGGCCAGGGCCTTTTCAGTGGTGGCCCGTACCTGGTGGAATGAGCTCCCGGAGGAGATCAGGGCCCTGTGAGACCTCTTACAGTTCCACAGGGCCTGCAAGATGGAGCTCTTCCGCTAGGCATTCAATTAGGGGCCGCCGCTGTCGTAGAAAACGTAGGTTTTCAACATCAAGCTGATGCCATAAGAAACCTTGAGCAGATAGACATCCCAGAACAACTGGGAAGTGGAAACCTTGTCTGCATATGCACCACCTAAATGAGTCTTAACTGCCGCCAGCACTTTGTGTCTGCACCTCGTGTTTTGTAGTTATTTTATTTGCTGTGTTTTTAAATAATTGTATGATTTTAATTGTATTTATACTTGTTGGAAGCTGCCCTGAGCCTGCTGTGTGGGGAGGGCGGGGTATAAGTTTGATAAATAAATAAATAAATAAATAAACATGCAAAGGAATTCCTGCTACAAAAAAAGCCCTGGGTTTTGACAACAAACAAGGTAACAGAACAAGAAGCAAAAGGTGGGTGTGGCTGGATGACCACACTTCTGGTAACATGGGGGTGTGGCCCATTATGCTAATGAGTTCCTGCTGGGCTTTTTCTACCAAAAAAGCTCTGGTACTCTGCCTTCGTAACTCAGATGAACATGCGGAAACAGACAAAGTGAACTCTTGAACTGGATATGGATATGGAGCATGGTACTCCCTTGATGGTCACTGAATCTAACCCCCTGCCTGACCGGAAAGAAACACTCTCTGAAAACACTGCTGTTCCTCCCTCCTCGATACCACAGAACCCACCATCCAATGGTTGTGTTTTTACTGACACTGGAAGGTCCTTGGATATAATTGAAGAGGCAGACTGACTATCACCCCTCCTCCTCTCGTGGAATATTCCCAGATGGCGTGCGAAATCATTGGACCAAGATTTTATTTTTTATATTTCACAATTTAGGATAATTTTTCTGCAAGAAACTTGGATGCAATACCCATTTGAGCTTTATAGCTACCTGGCTTTTCATTCAGGTGCTTCGGTTAGTCCTAAAGGGGGAAGACCCTCAGGAGGACTGAGTATGGGGGTGTCATCGTCGTTAAGTAGCTCTCCAAAGAAACTGGAAAGTAACAAGAATTGGATTCTGGCTGTTAGTTTATCATTTTCTAATTTTAAGATAACTTGTTCTAATGTGTACATCCCACCTTTTATGAAACAGTCTGATACCAAAAATGCTTGGGAAGAGTTGGAAGGATATGTTTGTCACATATCAGGCATGTTTCCTTCGTCCGCCATAATTATTGCCGGTGATTTTAATGCAAGGTTGGGTCATAATGATGAACAGCTGATTGACAAGAATGGTACAGGTGGGCCCATCTCTGAAGATGAATCCTGGCCACTCTTCAGGCGCCTCTCTTTAGACCCAGCTGTCAACTTTGCTGGCACGTGACTTTTTCAATTGTCTTTTAGACTAAATTTTGTCATTCTGAATGGTTTACTATTGGGTGACTATCTTGGCCAATTTGCCTATTGGTCAGGCTTAAAGCACTCAACCATTGATTACATTCTTATCTCACAAGATCTCTATAATGCCCATATTGATTTTCGGATTGACATAAGAACAGAAAGTGACCATTTACCCTTGGCCCTTAAAAGTTTTGGCCCACTAGGACCTCTGACCGGTCGACTCTGTCCTGAAGTGTCTGAGCCTAAGCTTTCAGAACCTACAGGGAGGATTAGACTTAAATGGTTCTCTCATATCAATGAAAATTTCTCTCTCTGGACACAATCAGCTAATGGCCAGTTATTTCTGCAAGTCCTAACTGCTAATAATGATGGGGTGATCTCTCTAATTGATTATTACCACTTATTAATTTCCAGTCTCCAGCCTCTACTCTCAAGACGTGGAAATCTTAGACATGATAGGATCTCCAGCAATAAAAAATGGTTTGATCATGAGTGAACCCAAGTGAAATTGACTCTCAGAGAGTAATTAAGGGCCTTTCAACAAAATCCAAATCCAACTGCTAAACTAGAATTACAACTTTAAAAAAAGGAATATAAGGAGCTGTTAAAAGCCAAAAAAAGAGCTGCTGATTCCCTCTTACGGCAATCCCTTATTAAGGCCACTAGAGAAAAAGATAATGTCAGCTTCTGGAAAATCATCTCCAATTCACAAATCAAGACTTCTAGTGCTCCCAATCCTATCTCTGCTGAAGCATGGGAAGAGCATTATAACAGCTTATTTAGGGATCAGCGGTATCTTGCTCCTCCTGACATTCTTTTAGATCACTCCACACAATGGCCTCCAGTCTCTGTTTCTGAAACTACCCTGTTAAATATCACAGTTGAAATCTGGGAAAGCCCCAGGAGGTGACTTTATAGTTGCTGAGCTTTTAAAATCACACATAGATTGGTGGGCCCCAGTCCTAGCAAATCTTTTCTCCTATATAGATACCTCAACTCAAATTCCTAAAGACTGGGGCTCAGCTATAATTGTCCCTTTATTTAAAAAGGGTAGTTCCTATGATCCATCAAGCAACAGACCAATTAGTCTTCTGAATGTGATTTGTAAGTTATATCTATACTAAACACCTATGTCAGAAGCTATGTGAATGGCTAGATCATAGCAACTTGAAATTGAACAAGCTGGTTTCACACCTGGGCACGCTACTATTGATCATTGCTTGGTCCTAGATTATTTTATCTTTAAATATGTGAAACTTCGGAAGAATACCTTGTACGCGGCCTTTGTGGACCCCAAGGCGGCCTTTGATTCTGTTTCTAGGGGAAGGCTTTGGGCCAAATTGGCTGACATGGGTATTGAAAGAAGGCTATTGCTTCTATTAATTAAACTGCATGAAAATAATAACATCCAAATAAGACTCACACAAGATGGGAAACTATCGAAAAGAATTCCAGTGCAAAAAGGAGTCAGACAAGGTTGCCTTTTGGCTCCCTTCTTATTTAACATCTATGTTAAATCTTTAATTACATGCCTTGATTCAATTGATACTCATGCTCCCTCATTCTCAGGTAGCAGAAAGGTTTCGATCTTAAGGTATGCTGACGATGCTGTTCTTTTACCCCAGACAAGGATTGGCCTGAAGCGAGCCCTGATAAAATTTAACTATTAATTTCGCTAAAACTAAAATTGTCTGTTTCGGTAACTCATTCAGGAAGTTTAACTGTAATATTAAAGGGAATGCCATAGATCAAGTTAAGAACTTCCAATATTTAGGCATTACATTTTCTTATAATTCCAAATTCTCTGCACATCTGTCCTCATCAGCTAACTCAGCAGAGAGAAGTACAGATGCCATTCTTAGATTATTTAGAAGAAAAGGTGCAGGTTTTCATCCCATGGCCTTAAAAACCTTTCAGGCAAAATCATTGGCTCAACTCCTGTATGGCTCATAAATTGGACTTTCTGCCAATCTAAAGACCCTTGAAAGGGTTCAGTCTAAATTTCTTAGATCTCTATTTGGCGTTCCTAGAAGCACTTCTAATGTAACACTAAGGCAAGAGGCTGGGCTACTCAGAGTTGAAGCAAAGGTCTGGGAGCAGGCTATAACACTCTGGCTAAAAATTCATTACAACCCAAAGGGTTTAATACCTTACCTTTTAGCCTCAGACCCTTACGCTGCCTGGTCCACACAAATTCTTAATAAGTTAAATCAGATTGGCCTATTCCCAGAAGATCTCTTCTATGGAAGCCTATGCAAGGCAAGAACAGCTGTTGCACAGAGGCTCCAATTACAAAATGAAGAAGCTTCACTACCCAAGGACTACAGAAATATACAATCCTGGCCTAATTTTACTGCTGCCCCTTATTTAGTTAACATTACCTATGAGCCCTATTGATGGGCCTTTTCCAGAGCCCATTTTGAGGCACTTCCCTCTGCTGTATTGCAAGGTAAATGCAATCGAATGCCAATGCACGAACGTATATGCCCATGCATGGACAACATGACGGAATCAGTTACTCATGTCCTCCTGTTCTGCAGATTCTATTGGGAGGAACGAGACCATCTTATACTACCCCTTCTGTCTAGATTTAGCCCTCTGCAGGCTTATCTTGACTTTAGGCCAGAAGTCCTTTGTAAATTCCTCTTAGAAAGATGTTCAGAGCTCAGTGACCTTTGTTGTTGTTGTTCAGTCGCACAGTCGAGTCTGACTCTTCGCGACCCCATGGACCAGTTTACGCCAGGCCCTCCTGTCTTCCGCTGTCCGCTGAAGTTTGCTCAATTTCATGTTCGTTGCATCGATGACACTGTCTAACCATCTCATCCTTTGCCGTCCCCTTCTTCTTTGACCTTCAATCTTTCCCAGCATCAGGGTCTTCTCCAGTGAATGCTCCCTTCTCATTTGGTGGCCAAAGTATTTGAGCTTCAACTTCAGGATCTGGCCTTCCAGGGAGCAATCAGGGTTGATTTCTTTTAGGATTGACTGATTTGATCTCCTGGCAGTCCAAGGGACTCTCAAGAGTCTTCTCCAGCACCATAGTTCAAAAGAATCTATTCTTCGGCGCTCGGCCTTCCTTATAGTCCAACTCTCGCAGCCATACATTACTACGGGGAATACCATTGCTTTGACCATGCGGACTTTTGTTGGCAAGGTGATGTCTCTGCTTTTTATCATGCTGTTTAGGTTTGCCATCGCTTTCCTCCCAAGGAGCAGGCATCTTTTAATTTCATGGCTGCAGTCACCATCTGCAGTGATCTGGGATCCTAGGAACGTGAAGTCTGTCACTACTTCTACGACTTCCCCTTCTATTTGCCAAGGAGTGATGGGGCCAGATGCCATGATCTTAGTTTTTTTGATGTTGAGCTTCAAGCCCACTTTTGTGCTCTCCTCTTTCACCCTGAGCAAGAGGCTCTTCAGGTCCTCTTCACTTTCTGCCATCAGAGTGGTATCGTCTGCATATCTGAGGTTATTGATCTTTTCCCCAGCAATCTTAACTCCGACTTGTGATTCATCCAGGCCAGCATTTCGCATGATGTACTCTGCATATAAGTTAAATAAGCAAGGTGACAATATACATCCTTGTCATACTCCTTTTCCTATGCTAAACCAATCAGTTGTTCCATATCCGGTTCTAACTGTTGCTTCTTGACCCTTATATAGGTTTCTCAGGAGACATGTGAGGTGGTCCGGTATTCCCATCTCTTTAAGAACCTGCCATAATTTATTGTGATCCACACAATCAAAGGCTTTAGCATAGTCAATGAAGCAGAAGTAGATGTTTTTCTGGTACTCTCTTGTTTTCTCCATAATCCAGCGAATGTTGGCAATTTGATCTCTAGTTCCTCTACCTCTTCGAAACCCAGCTTGTACTTCTGGCAGTTCTCTATCCACGTACTGTTGGAGCCTAGCTTGTAGGATCTTGAGCATGACCTTGCTAGCGTGTGAAATGAGTGCAATTGTGCGATAGTTTGAACACTCCTTGACATTGCCCTTCTTTGGGATTGGAATGTACACTGACCTTTTCCAATCCTGTGGCCACTGTTGTGTTTTCCAAATTTGTTGGCAAATTGAGTGCAGCACTTTAACAGCATCTTCTTTTAAGACTTTGAATAACTCAGCTGGGATACCATCACCTCCACTAGCTTTGTTGTTAGTAATGCTTTCTAAGGCCCATTTAACTTTGCTTTCCAGGATGTCTGGCTCGAGGTCAGTGATTGTACCATCGTGGTTGTCAAGGACATCGAGGTCCTTCTTGTATAGTTCTTCTGTGTATTCTTGCCATCTTTTCCTAATCTCTTCTGCTTCTGTTAGGTCCCTACCGTTTTTGTCCTTTATCATGGCCAGCTTTGCATGGAACGTTCCCTTGATTTCTCCAATTTTCTTGAAGAGATCTCTAATCCTTCCCAATCTATTGTTTTCCTCTATTACTTTGCATTGGTCATTCAGGAAAGCCTCCTTATCTCTCCTTGCTGTTCTCTGGAAATCTGCATTCAGTTGGGCAAATCTTTCCTTTTCACCGTTGCCTTTAGCTTTCCTTCTTTCCTCTGCTATGTGTAAAGCCTCATCAGACAGCCACTTTGCTTTTTTGCATTTCTTTTTCTTTGGGATGGCAGTGATTGCTGCCTCCTTTACAATGTCACGGACCTCTGTCCATAGTTCTTCAGGCACTCTGTCTATCAAATCTAGTCCCTTAAACCTATTCTTCACCTCTACTGTATATTCATCGGGGATGTGATCTAGGTCAAATCTGAATGGCCTAGTGGTTTTCCCAACTTTCTTCAATTTAAGTCTGAATTTTGCAATGAGTAGCTCATGATCTGAGCCACAGTCAGCTCCAGGTCTTGTTTTTACTGACTGGATAGAGCTTCTCCATCTTTGACTGCAAATTATATAATCAATCTGATTTCGGTGTTGCCCATCTGGTGATGTCCATGTGTAGAGACGCCTCTTAGGTTGTTGGAAAAGGGTGTTCGCTATGACCAGCGTGTTCTCTTGACAAAACTCTGTTAGCCTTTGCCCTGCTTCATTTTGTTCTCCAAGGCCAAACTTGTCTGTTATTCCGGTTACCTTTTGATTTCCTACTTTAGCATTCCAGTCCCCTATGATGATGAGGACATCATTTTTTGGTGTTAGTTCTATGAGCTGTTGTAGGTCTTCATAGAACTGGTCCACTTCAGCCTCTTCTGCAGCAGTGGTTGGGGCATAGACTTGGATTACTGTGATATTGAATGGTTTTCCTTGGATTCGGACCAAGATCATTCTGTCATTTTTGAGGTTGTATCCCAATACTGCCTTTCTCACTCTCTTGTTGACTATAAAGGCCACACCATTTTTTCTACGGGATTCCTGGCCACAGTAGTAGATATAATGGTCTTCTGAGTTAAATTCGCCCATTCCTGTCCACTTTAGTTCACTGACTCCCAAGATGTCGATGTTCATTCTTGCCATCTCTTTTTTGACCACATCAAGCTTACCTTGATTCATAGATCTTACATTCCAGGTTCCTATGCAGTAATGTTCTTTGCAGCATCGGACTTTCCTTTCACCGTCAGACACATCCACAACTGAGCGTCCTTTCGGCTTTGGCCCAGCCGCTTCACTCTTTCTGGGGTTACTCGTACTTGCCCTCTGCTCTTCCCCAGTAGCATATTGGACACCTTCTGACCTGAGGGGCTCATCTTCCGGCGTCATATCTTTTAGCCTTTTGTTACTGTCCATGGGGTTTTCTTGGCAAAGATACTGGAGTGGGTTGCCATTTCCTTCTCCAGGGGGATCACGCTTGGTCTGAGTTCTCTGCTGTGGCCTGTCCGTCCTGGGTGGCCCTCCACGGCATAGCCCACAGCCTCATCGAACCACGCAAGCCCCCTCGCCACGACAAGGCAGTGATCCATGAGGGAGTCAGTGACCTATGCTGTGGCAAAATTTTGTTGCTTAGCTATTAGGAAACGCAAACTTATTTTAGCTGGAAAAACGGTATGATTCTCTTATTAATATTATTTTATTTTACTAATTTTATTAATTTTTCATGTTAATGTTTTTAAACTATCCCCATGTTAATGTTTTTATACTATCCCCATGTTATTACTGTTTTAATCCTTCTTATATTAGAATTGTACTGTTTTACTGGCTCTTGCTGTAATAAATTAGATTGACTGACTGACTGATTGATTGATTGATTGATTGAGTACTAGAGAGGTTTATAGGAAATAGAATTGCCTTTGCTTGGTTTACTTTCAAGCCTGCCACTTCTCCAAAGGCTTTCAGAACACGTTGGATTTCAAGTAGAGATATATCTGGGCGGAAATGTATATGGCTAGGTTGTCGGTGAATAAACTAACCTTGAAGTCAGTTTCTCCAATCCTGACACCGTTAATGTTATGGTTTTCATGAATCACTGAGGCTAAGGGTTCCATAGTAAGCACAAAAAGTAACGGCGATTGTGGACACCCTTGCCTGGTGCCACGGTGCAGAGGTATGTTCCTAGGGGAAAGGCCGTTGATCTGAAGTTTTGCAGTGGGTTTGGCATAGATAGCAGCAATCGCCTTATGAAAGGTGTCTCCAAAATTCATATGACGCCGTAGGGAATCCAAGTACTGAACCTCGACCGTATCAAAGGCCTTTTCGCTATCTAATGCTAACAGTAAAGAATTACAGTGTGACTGAGTCTTTCCATAGTGTCTTTCGGATGCTATCTGTTATGTCACGTGCCGGGATGAAGTCCATTTGGACTTTCTTAATGTAATTCCCAATAATCTGCTTTAAATCTGTTTGCAAGAATTGCTGTAAAGATTTTGTAATCAGTATTTAGTAAGGATATCGGGCTATACGATTTAGGGTCTGCGATTTCTTTATCCTTTTTTGGTATCAGGATCACATTAGCAGATGGCCAAGTTTCAGGTAACGCCCCATCGATTAATATCCTGTTGAATGTTGCCAGACGAGGATGAACCAGGATTGACTGGAATTCTTTATAGTAATCAGAATGGAACCCATCAGGTCCCAGGGCTTTGTTTCTTTTTAAACTTTTAAGGACTTGTTCAACTTCTTGTAGCGATTAATCTTGGACAGATAGTGTGCCCTAGAACAATCCTTTTTAATTAAACCGGTGGGAGAATTTAGTATGTGAAATAACTTGCCTGTCAAAAGCAGTGTCATGTGCATATGTACCCAGCCCCAAAATTGGCCTGGGGGGACCACAAACGACATCTGACATTTTATACAAGTGGAGAATTTTATTGTAATTGGTAGATCATGTAGAATCTTTTTGACATAGAGTGAAACAAATGCTAGAAAGATGGCTAGCTGGAGCACTCCTCAGTTTGTGCCAGTAGTTAATTAGAGCTATGTGCACGTGAGCCTGAATGGATGGGAGGCCTAGTTCAGCTCTTGGCAGGGCAGCTGGAGAATTTGGGGTTACAGCTAAGATTTTTTTCAGGAAAAGGTTTTACATTCTCTCCAGCTTAACAGCCATAGCATCATTCCAACCCTATATCTCAACACCATAGAGGAATTGGGCAATTACCTTGCTCTGGGAGAGTTTTATGGCAGGACCTATCTGGAAGCCCCCTTTAGTGCAGTCTGTCACACTAGCGTCTTCTCCAGATGAGGTGTTGAGTTCTGGAACTTCTTGGCCTCCTATCTTGTTCACAAAATCCCAACAACGTCGCCTAGCAACATAGTAAAAGTCCATTTATGATGCCAGAAGAATCCATGTTGGAACACGGGGGAGAAGTGTGAAGAGCCCATCTGTTTGGGGTCATCTTAAGTAGGAACAAGATGAGGCCACGTGATAGCACAAGGAAGCAGAAACAGCCAGCGGCAGAATGAAGAGGCGGAGGTAAACCGGTGCCCCCAAAACCCAATTAAGACTTCACGTTGCCTCCTTGCAAGCCAGCAGATGGCTTCCAGGTCAATGAAGAGGCCCGATGACTTCAATATATTTTATCTTCTGTGAGTTTGTTTTATTTTAAAAATTAACCATTTAATTGACTTTCCAGTGATTGGGATGAGGTGGTGAGACATATATGTTCTATTTCTTGTGAGAGCGCTAGTAGGAAAAATGGGTTTTTAACAGGGAGGTTTGCTTTTTTGTTTGGTGGTGGAAAGCACTGTCAAGTTGCCGCCAGCTTATGGCTGCCTCACAGGGTTTTCAAGGCCAGATATGAGGTGGGTTGCCGTTGCCTGTCTCTTCATAGCAAGCCTGGACTTCCCTGATGGTCTTCCATCCGAGTGCCAACCTGCCTCGCTTTTGCGATCTGATGAGATCCCACTGGCCTGGGCCATGCAAGTCAGGGTGCTCATTTATTTGTTTGTTTAAAATATTCTGCAAAGCAAGACTCCAGGCAGCTTGCAAAATTAAAAACGATATTCTCCCTGACCACCATGTTTGGAAATCTTTACCAGTAGAGTTGGAAAGCTTCTAAAATGTACCTTGATTATGATAAAACTTGTCTCCCTTGATTTTTCCTAACTTGAGTAGTTTATCTGTGAGCAGATGCTCTGGCCCAGAGCCAACCACCCCATGAAACCCAAGTCTGAAACATTCCTCCTGCTGAAGGAGACTTCCGCCATCTTAGGCATTTCTTCTTCAAGACTTAGGATGGAGGAACTAAGGCATGTAGGTGGGATGCATGCCCCTGAGCATAGGGAGATGCTTGACTGTATTGTTTGATTGTGCAATGAAACCACAATATCTAGAGGGAAGACTGTCTCCTCATCACTCCAGCACACGAACACCTTCTTGAAGAATGGTGTTTGCAAGGGCTGCTTCCAAAGTATATTCCTAAACAGCCTGGATGAGGGAGGGAGTGTTTGGATGATGTTTGCTGTTCAGTTCAGGGGCAGGGGTCACAGATCAGTGGCACATGCATTTGGTCCCAGATCATGCACCAGGCATGCATTTGATCTCAGTTGGCGGAGCTGGGAAACACCTCCCAATTGTCTGAGCCTTTGGAGAGTGCCGTTACAGCACAGCACACTGACCCAGATGGGTTCATGCTCTGACAGTGGCTCAGTTCAGACATAACAAAAAAAAGTGTCTCGGTTTAACTCTGGTTAGTTTGTGAGCCTGGAATCACTCAAATCCCGATTAGCCTCAACAAATGCTGGCTTCGTTGCTTTTGCTGAGGACGGAGTGTGGCCAGGGGAGAAAGCCAGAACGAAACCAGAATGGATTGTTGGGACGATCACTTTGGTTTGACAGTCGGGAAGTGGGCTTCTCCCCCTTTTGGAAGGATGGCATCTGGGCAGTTGCTTGACACCTGACGCCATCTTCTGTTCGTTCGTTCAACTTCTATATTCTTGATCCCAAATCCTCCTGTGATATCAGCTGGATGTTCACAAGAGCTGAGCCACCTGAAAAATTCTTCAAAGTGATACTGTCAATCTGGGTCAGGGGATATTCTTTGCTTATGGGAAGTGTGTGGATGTAAACTAAAGTCTCCATCGTCCATGTTCTTCTACAAGGGCCTAAAATGGTATACAGCAAAATCCATCATGTTTTAAAGCTCACACTTGGGTCTCTTTTATGGGGCATACCCTTGTGAAGTCTCAGCCAATTGCAGCTTTCCAAACAGTAGGCATCTGGGCTCAATTCGTGCCAGACTTAATTTTTTTTTCCAGTGCCAGGTCTTAGGAAATAAAAGCAGAAGTGCTCCAGACAGTGCACACACAGAGAGCATTTCCCTTGCCGCTGCCGAACAGATGTTCTACCACTGAACCATCACCCCTCCTTGATGATGGTTTTGCTCCCATGACCATGACCCAGTTAGTTCCTGGAGAATATCCAGGAGGCCCAATGGGCTTAGCCAGCTCTTTGTCATTTGAACTAAGCTCCTGCCCTAACATTCCCAAGAATTATCAGACCAGTGCCAGAGAAGTAGAGATGGTAGGTTTGAAAACTCTTACTGCAACATAATGGTTTTATTTGTGTTGTGACCAAATGAAAACTAGGCTTGTTTGACAATAGTTTGCCTTCGGACATGCAGCAAGGATGCCCTTTTCTTGGAGAGTTCAGATGAACCCATGGATGAGACCCGGGAGGAGACCATCCCACAGTACCAAGGACTGACCGGCCTGCGCAATGTCGGCAACACATGCTACATGAATGCTGTGATCCAGTGCCTCAGCAGTGTTTCCCCGCTGGTGGAGTATTTCCTCTCTGGCAAGTATATAACATCACTGGACAAGTAAGTGAACTGTGTTGTGTTGGAAGAATGCACCTTTTTGGTCTATGATGCCTTCATTGGACAGCAATAAGGGACCTGGGCTTGAGTTCTCTATTATGTTCCTTCCTTCCACGTGTACAGTTCAGATGTTCTAAGAGTATGCCTGAAAATACAAAATGTGAACAACTGGTACCGATAAAAAAAGGTGAACAACTGGTGTGGAAAAATGGAATGAGGTGTGTGTGGGGGGAAGGCTCTGTGGCGATGGTCTTCTCAAGAATATCTAGTCCCCCTCTCTGGCCTCTCCTAGAGGTTCTTTATGCCCCAACTGCCCACAGTCAATTGAAGAGGGGAAATAAAAGCTTTACATTAAAGATTGGTAGCATGTAAGCTAAGGGTCCTTTATATCTGTCTGTCTGTCTATCGAATCTTCTGCCCTTGATGCGGGGGGTCACACATGCAGGCCAGCTTGTCATCCCGATCCCTGCAGAGGGGATGCAACCTCTCCTTGATGCCCGCCAGCAACCTGTCTGCCAAGGCCCTGACTCGCAGGAGATTTGGCATCCCCTCGGGGCCCGGCTGCACCCCGAAGTCCAGCACCTGTTCTAGCCCCCAAATGTGGGGGATGACTTGCCCCAGGCTGGCTGTGTGGGTGCAGAGCATGCCAGGGGTGTCCTGGAAGGGCTTGAGGACACGCTCCATATGGGAGAGGGTCAGCCAGCTGTTGAAGCTGATGCTGAGCTCCTCTTCCCCGTGCTGGATGGTCGTGGAGGAGATGACTTCCTGCACCGCGCTCCTCTGCTCCACCAAATGTCAACCATGGCGTAGGTGGTGTTCCGGAATGAGCCGGTGTTTGTACTCCCCCCCCGCCTCTCTCACAGCATCAAGGCTGGCCAGGCACTGGCAGTTCTCCAGCAGGGCTCTAATTCTAAGGGTGGCGGTGTTCCATCCCCCCCTTGGCAGTGCTCCCCAGCCCCAGGGCATCCTTTGGCACACAGGCGCAGCCTGTGCACCACGTGAATGATGTTTCTGAGGCACACATCTGTGACTGAGTAGCCATGGGTGATGTGTCTGTCGCCCAACCACTCCCTCGGGCTACTCTGTATCACTGCGGTGATGTTTGCTGCCGTGTGGTCTGCACCCACCCCCTATGCGTGGAGGAGGACCATCTTGTAGCCAGGTGGCAGCAGGCCTCTCCCTTCCTGGGGTGTGGCTGTGGTCCCACTCTGATTGCCACCAGTGAGCAGTGAGAGGGAGAGCGAGAGAGCCACGGTGCTGGCCACTCCAAAGGTCTGTCATCAGGTGGACAATTCAGGCTTGCGCTTTGGAGAGCTCAGGCTTGACTAGCTGCACCACAGAGTGATGTATGGAGGCCAACACTTGCCAGCTCATGGTCCTCCTGGCGGGAATGGTGTACCAGGCAGCCACGTGGTGAATCAGTCTGTGAACGGCCACGTCTTCCATTAGGGAGAACAGCTGGCCATCCATGGCAATCATCTCACCGATGAGGCAAGTGCTTGTTTCCTGACCCCTCCCTCTTGCCCCTTTTTCTGGCACCGGCAGCATCCCCACGAGCATGGCCTCTTGGAGGGCGGGTTGCCTTGTAGTCCCGAACACACCGCACAGAGCCCCTCTTTCAGTGGCCTGCTCTTCCCCCCGCCTCTCCCTGCTGAGTGGGAGCGGGCCTCTTCCGCCTCCCAACGGTGGCTGACACTCCTGCTTCCGGCAGCGACAAACAGGTGTTGCCTTTGCAGATGCCTCTGGGGAATGGTGGTGGCCAAGTCTTGTGGGTCCCGGCTTCTCTGGATGCGGGCACAGCACAGCTGGCACTCCCCCATGCATGGGTCACTCCCCAGGGTGCGGAAGTATTTCCATGCAGTAGAATGGAACCCTGTCCACATGCCCATGGTTGGAGCAGGTGGGAGGCACAACTGCTTCCCAGTGCTGGGCTGGGGAGTGCTAGATGGGGGTGCACCAATGGAAGCAGGAGCAGCAGGGAGTTGGGAAACTTGGGTCGTGAAAAGGGAGGATGCACCGCCACCACCGCCGCCACCACCCTCCAAGTAACTACTGTCACTATCCTCCCTTCCAAAATAGAGTTTGACGCTGCAGCTTAAGCAGCAATGCTGAAAACTCAAGTGGCAGTTGAGACGAGCCCCGTGGGTGCAGACAGGGCAGGGGAAGGGGGCACAGAGACCCCACAATGATGTGCTGGGGGAAGGGTGCCGCTTCTAGGGGGGGCTGTGCTTGTGGCCCATGACCACTGGGTACAGGGGAAAGGGACGGCATCCTCCCACAGCCATGAGTGGGACCCCTTCCAGGGGAGTGGGGAGTAAAGGGATACCATTACCCTGTGACTCTGGATTCCCAGTCCCAAGGCAGGCTGACGCACACAGATCATTTGGCCCGAAGAGAAGCAGGTGGTTGGGTGGTGGTGAAATGGAGAGCTGGGCGTAAAGGGAAGGCAACCCAGTAACTCTGGAAGGAGCCCCCCAAGGCAGGCGGGGTGCACAGAAGCAGGTCAGGAGGGGCGTTCCACAGGGAGAGCAGTATCGCCAGTGGGCACAAACACGGATCACCCCAGAACAAAAAGCAGCCCCGTGTGTGTGTGTGTGTGTGTGTGTGTGTGTGTGGGGAAGATACAATGGCAGAGAACCAAGTTGAAGCCCGACCCCCAAAGCAGCCCCAAAACAAAAATGCCCAAAGAGCAATCCCTCCACTTCAACCCAAAGTGTGTGTCTGTGTGTGTGTGTGTGTGGGGATAATAAAATGGAAAGAAAAGGGAAAGGAAACCGCCATGAAAGCAGACGGCACGCAGGAAAATTACGCTCAACAAAAAAGCTATAATGTGAAAGAGGAATTTTCTATCTTTTGCAGCAAACAAACAAGCAAAAACTGAATCGCGGCCCTCTCTGTCCAAAGGGCCCTCACCCGCAAAGGGAACGTGTGCTCATCCAGCGCTCACGTAGATCGCCCCCTCCCACTGCCATGAACGGGAAGGGAACTCTGCTATTGGCAGGCAGCAGTGCCTGTCAAGCTTTGCAGGGTCCCTACTTGTGTTTCCAAGGCCGGAAAACACCATCCCCACCATTGCCCAGCATTTTTGCGCCAGAGTTTCTGGGTTGGGTTTCATTTTCCAAGCCACTCCGAGCTGCACCCAAAAGCTCGGAGGTTTTCCCCCAAGACCAAACGTGTGCTGAGCATTGCCCCCCGAGCCCTGATCCAGCCAGAATTCGGCATGAGCTTTGGCTCGTCACGTGGTGCGTGCTCATCCCTAATGATGAGCAGTGCAGTAAAACCAATGCAGCAATTGCAAGCAGAACTAGATACCTTTAATGGGCAGTGTGGTGTTGGAGACACAGACTCACTGTTTGTCTGTTTGACACTGGAAAAGAGAGAGGGTTGGTCCGGTTTCTACAACACTATCCCGCTCTCCCCCTAGTTGGGAAGAGGCAGTGTCACGTTTACTGCGGCTAGTTATTCATCTTACTCTGCTATCGTCCTCTTTTAACAATTAAAGGTTATTGGACATGGAGAGAGATAAAAACCTGTTTCTCCTCTCCAGGGTTGTGATGCGGGGATGTGATGTGGGGATGGCCATGGGAGAACAGTTGCTTCTCTGGGGACTTCCAGAATTTTTCCATGTGAAAGCAGGATGCACAAGCCACCCCAAATGGTTCTGAGTGATCAGCTGGCACCCTCGTTCTAGAGGCCCAAGGGATTGTGCTTTGTTCAGGGCACTTGGAGCATTTTCTCCCATTGAAATAATTCTGTGCTGTCCTTTTTGATCCCAAAGGGAGAAGGGAGAGATCGCGACCGCCTTTGCTTACCTGATGAATGACATGTGGCTTGGGGACTTTGACTGTGTATCCCCCGAGGTATTCAGACTGGTCATTGGTGAACAATATCCCGCTTTTCTCAAGAAGACCCAGCAAGATGCCCAGGAATTCTTAATCTATGTATTGAATGAACTGCATGAAGCTCTCAAGAAGGTGAGCCCAGCTGTGTACTCTTGCCTGGCTTTTAAATTTGCACCAGATTCTTGCCTTGCATTAACATTTGGTAGCAATGATTTCTTACAATCAGATTTAGCATATTAGTGGGGGAGAGCCTGTGGCCATTGTAAATGTTTATATAGTGCCTTCCATGTGTGTGGCAATTCATAGACTGCAAGACATCAGGTCCCTGCATCAAGGATTTTGCAGTCCAAATTTTACCACAAAGGAAGTGGAGACAGGGATACGCAAAGGAAAAATATGCACTGATTCCAGTTACGTGTAGTCAGGCTTAGTTTCAGAAGGGAAGGGATAATAAGGGGTTTGTACCAAAGGATGCATGGAAAAGGTGGGTTTTGAGGCTCCAGGCAGGAGTTCTGGGGAAGCAGCTCTGGCACGACGGGGCAGCACAGGTCTCACTTGGGGAAATGGTAAATTCCAAGAGAGGAAGGTGGCAGGGGGAAAAAAGGTACAGACTAGCTAGTTGTTATCCAGCTGTACATGAAGCCATCTCACATACAGTTCTCACTCTGAGCTGCCATGGATGGCAGCAAAGACAGGGTATGAAAAATGCAATTTTTTATTTAGGTTTGATATGAGCAAAGCTTTCACTGAGCTTTAAAAGTTGCTTCTGGGCAGAGACCAGACAGGAATGGGGGAAGTCAGTTCAATGGCTTTTCAGACTTACCTCAGCCCACCTTCATACAAATGCTAATAGGTCTATACAATAGGATGGTCAAGCTCCCCCCCCGCCTTCAAGCAGGGAACAGAGATTTGGAGGAATTTAATACTAAAGAGGCTTCAGGAAGGAAATTTCTGGAGACGTCAGGAAAAGCTTCCTTGACCTGGCCTGACCAGGTCAGTGGGAGGGAAAAGGGAGAAGATAAAACTCAGGGGAGCAAGAAGGAAGCACTCTTTCGTGCTAGGTCTATCAAAGCAGACAGAACTCTTAGCTGAGGTTTGGACAATGCAGCCATTGACCATGCGGTGGCCTAGACAGCTGAAGAACACTTCAAGGTACTGGCATGTCTGTAGAGATCTGTGACATCCTAAGCTAAGGAGCCTGTCCTATATTTTAACATCTGATAGGGCATGTATAGAGAGAGGGACAGAGGATTTGCATTTTACCCATTTCTCTTGAATCCCTTGTGCAATCTGGTGCTGTGCTAAAAGTATGCTGGTGAACATTTTCTTTTTAATCAACACTTTATAACTTTGGATGCTGGTAGTGGTTCTCTGTACCACATGGACCTCCACCATCTTGGACAAGCTATTCTAAAAGGAGGCACCAGGGGGAAGGCCGGCAGTTGGCAAGTGGCTATTCCTCCAGGGGCACACAAGGCAGTAAACGGTCCCCATGGTAACCAGGCGCTGGGCAGCAGGAGACACAGAGGCAAGGCCTCAGAACTTGGAAGGGAAGCTGGGAGTCCTGATCCTCCCAGCGGGCAATTCCTACAAAGGTCTGGTGGTAGCAAGAAGAAAAGCCTCTCCAGGTGTTAGGAAAACCTTGGAGACCAGGGCAGAATAGGGCCTGCAAGCTAGAGCAGGCCCATTCTACCACACAGGGTAAAATATTTTAATACATATATTCAGTGAACTATTCCATTTAATGTATTTAATAAGGAAATGTCTGTGCTGCCTCTGTAGAAATTTGCTTGCGGTCACTCAGTCCTTGGCATCTCTACCTTCAAATGATCTTGGGCAGAGGGTGCTGGACTCATGAGGCTGATACTGAATCAGATCTTTGGTCCATCAAGGTCTACTCAGGCTGGTAGGAGCTCTCCAGGGTCTCTAGCAGAGGCCTTTCACATCATCCGCTACTTCATCCTTTAAAATGGAGATGCCTGGGACTTCCTGCATGTCAAGCAGCTGCTCTACCGCTGAGCCACAGCCCATCCTGCTCATGAGAAGGAAAGATCCCTCTCTTTTCAAGACCCTGGAGATTCCCTGCTAGTTGGAGCACAGAGCACCAAGAGAGACCCGTGGTCTGACCAGCTATAGCTGGCTTCAGATGTTAGCTGGAGCACATATAGCTAAACAAAACTGGCAATTAAGACCTTATTCCATGTGTATAAGAAATGGTCTGGAGAACAAAATTAAGCCGGGCAAAGGCTAACAGAGTTTTGTCAAGAGAACACACTGGTCATAGCAAACACCAGGGCTATTTTTGGGCAGGAACACACAGGAATGGAGTTCTGGCTGGCTCCCAAGTTGGCCACACCCAGCAGGAACTCATTAGCATAATAGGCCACACCCAACAGCAGAAACTCATTAGGATTGGCTATATTAGGGGTGTGTGGCCTAACATGCAAAGGAGTTCCTGCTACAAAAAAAGCCCTGGGTTTTGACAACAAACAAGGTAAACAGAACAAGAAGCAAAAGGTGGGTGTGGCTGGATGACCACACTTCTGGTAAATGGGGTGTGGCATAATATGCTAATGAGCTGTGCTGTCAGGGGTGTGGCCTAATCCGCTAATGAATTCCTGCTGTGTTTTTGCTACAAAAAAAGCCCTGGCGAACACCCTCTTCCAACAATCTAAGAGACAACTCTACACATGGACATCACCAGATGGGCAACACCAAAATCAGATTGACATTATATCATTTGCAGTCAAAGATAGAGAAGTTCTATACAGTCAGTAAAAGCAAGACCTGGAGCTGACTGTGGCTCAGATCATGAGCTACTCATTGCAAAATTCAGGCTTAAACTGAAGAACATTGGGAAAACCACTAGGCCATTTAAGTTTGACCTAGATCACATCCCTTATAAATATACAGTGGAGGTGAAGAATAGGTTTAAGGGACTAGATTTGAAAGACAGAGTGCCTGAAGAACTATGGATGGAGGTTTGTGACATTATACAGGAGGCAACAATCAGCACCATCCCAAAGAAACAGAAATACAAGAAAGCAAAGTGGTTGTCTGATGAGGTTTTTCAAATAGCAGAGAAAAGAAGAAAAGCGAAAGGCAAAGGTGAAAAGGAAAGATTTACCCAACTGAATGCAGATTTCCAGAGAACAGCAAGGAGAGATAAGGAGGCTTTCCTGAATGAAAATGCAAAGTAATAGAGGAAAACAATAGAATGGGAAGGACTAGAGATCTTGTCAAGAAAATTGGAGAAATCAAGGGAACATTCCATGCAAAGCTGGCCATGATAAAGGACAAAAACAGTAGGGACTAGGCTTGCGAAGTCCCCCCGGGGGGCGGGTAAACCCCCGCCCGAGAGGCCTGTTACCCGCCCCCAGAAAATCGGGCCCCGGGGGGAACTCCACCCCCTTCCGGCAACGTCCCCAGCATGATGATGTCACTTGGAGGTGACATCATCACGCTGGGCACGCCGGGGGCGGGACGCTCCATGACTCGAGGGAAAACTCTATGTTTTTCCCTTGAATCCCGGCGGCCCCGCCCCCAACGTCCTGATGCGATGACGTCACTTCCGGTGATGTCATGGCGGCGGCGCGCGTGCAAAGCGCGCGCACAGAAGCTCCAGGTGCCAAGCGGGACTCCCCCGCTCTAAGAAAATTTGCACTTGGCAACCCTAGTAGGGACCTAACAGAAGCAGATAGGAAGAGATAGCAAGAATACACAGAAGAACTATACAAGAAGGATGTAAATGTCCTTGACAACCACAACAGTGTGCTCACTGACCTCGAGCCAGATATCCTGGAGTGCAAAGTCAAATGGGCCTTAGAAAGCATTACTAACAACAAAGCTAGCGGAGGTGATGGTATCCCAGCTGAGCTATTCAAAGTTTTAAAAGATGATGCTATTAAAGTGCTGCACTCAATATGCCAGCAAATTTGGAAAACACAACAGTGGTCACAGGATTGGAAAAGGTTAGTTTACATTCCAGTCCTAAAGAAGGGCAATGCCAAGGAATGTTGAAATGATCACACAATTGCACTCATTTCACATGCTAGCAAGGTCATGCTCAAGATCCTACAACCTAGGCTTCAACAGTACCTGGATAGAGAACTGCCAGAAGTACAAGCTGGGTTTCGAAGAGGTAGAGGAACTAGAGATCAAATTGCCAACATTTGTTGGATTATGGAGATAGCAAGGGAGTACCAGAATAACATCTTCTTCTGCTTTATTGACAACATGAAAGCCTTTGATTGTGTAGATCACAACAAACTATGGCAAGTCCTTAAAAAGATGGGAGTACCAGGCCACCTCATATGTCCCTGAGAAACCTGTATAAGGGTCAAGAAGCAACAGTTAGAACCAGATATGGAACAACTAGTTGGTTTAGCATAGGAAAAGGAGTACAACAAGGATGTATATTGTTGATTTAATTTATATGCAGAGTATTATCATGTGAAATGCCAGCCTGGATGAATCACAAGCTGGAATTAAGATTTCTGGGAAAAACTTCAATAACCTTAGATATGCAGATGATACCACTCTAATGGCAGAAAGTGAAGAGGACCTAAAGAGTCTCTTGCTGAGGGTCCAAGAGGAGGGTGCAAAAGTTGTCTTGAAACTCAACGTCAAAAAAACAAAGATCATGGCATCCAGCCCCATCACTCCTTGGCAAATAGAAGGGGAAGTCATGGAAGCAGTGATAGACTTCACGTTTCTGGGATCCAAGATTTCTGGATGGTGACTGCAGCCATGAAATTAAAAGACGCCTGCTCCTTGGGGGGAAAGCGATGGCAAACCTAGACAGCATAATAAAAAGTAGAGACATCACTCTGCCAACAGAAGTCCGTACAGTCAAAGCAATGGTATTCCCAGTAGTCATGTATGGCTGCAAGAGTTGGACCATAAAGAAGGCCGAGTGCCGAAGAATAGCTGCTTTTGAATTATGTGCTGGAGAAGACTCTTGGGAGTCCCTTGGACTGCAAGGAGATCAAATCAGTCAATCCTAAAAGAAATCAACCCTGACTGTTCCCTGGAAGGCCAAATTTTGAAGCTGAAGCTCAAATACTTTGGCCACCAAATGAGAAGGGAGCACTCACTGGAGGAGAAGACCCTGATGCTGGGAAAGACTGAAGGAAAAAGAAAAAGGGGACAGCAAAGGATGAGAGGGTTACCAGGAGTATCGAACTCATTTGTTATGAGGGCTGGATCTGACATAAACAAGACCCTGTTGGGCCGGGCCATGGGTGTGTCATAAAATGTCATGCCAGGTAGCGGAGATATAAACTTTATAAAGGACACAAACACAAAGGTTTGTTTGTTTTTTTACTTAAAATAAAAACATGCTTAAAACATCAGCACTCTTGCAATATTTTGTTTAACAGTGTCTGATAACTGACACCTCTTGCCACCTCTCAAAGACTGAACTTCTGGTTTGGGGGGACAGTTAGCCATGTTGAAACTCTGATGGGAAAGGGGACTGGAATATTATGCAGGACGAAGTTTTGAGTCCAGTGGCACCTTTAAGACCAACAAAGTTTAATTCTGGCTGTAAGTATTTGCACACAAAAGCTTATAGCCAGAATTAAACTTTGTCGGTCTTAAAGGTGCCGCTGGACTCAAACTTTGCTCTGTTGCTTCAGACCAACACAGGTGGAATATTATGTGTTTTTCAAATGACAATTTTTGTCATGACTGAAGAAGAGGCTTTTGAACTCTGACTTCAGAAATCGTTTTGATCTGGTGGCAGCAGCCAGTCCTGAGAGGGCAGCATGACTGATTAGGTGGCCTTGTTCTTTGTTGCAGTCGACGAAGAGGAGAAACCAGGGCACCACCTCGACTGCTTGGGAGTCTAGACCTGCTGTCACCGAGTCCTCCATAATCACTCGGCTTTTTGAAGGACACCTCAGCTACTACATCATGTGTTTGGAATGTCAAACCACCACCTACAAAAATGAGATCTTCACTGTTTTATCTCTCCCTATCCCTTACGAGACTGAATGCTCACTAGAGGTATGGCTTCTTCCTGCTTGAGAAATATGGCTCAGGTTCTCTTCTCTCTTGATGTCTGATGGTGGGGCAATTATCACTTGCCCTGTATTCCCCCCCCCCATTCATGGCTTCATGCACAGAAGTCTTTCTTATGCAACAGGGTGCTCAGATCCTCAGACTGGAGAATCCCATGCACTGATCCATAGTGGAATGTGCCCCCCATGCATGGAGTGGAGCCAAAGCACAACACTTTCCCTCCCTGTCCAGCTGGCACATCTGCTCTGCCTCCAAAGTTTATGTGTGGGCATAATAAATCGGGTGGGCACTGATCCACACCATATGGTCAAAGGCTGGACTTGTTCCCAAGTGGGCTTCTTTTGCACATACAAACCGGGTGCCTCCATCAGATGTTTATCTTGTTCTTTCTTCAGAGAGCACAGGGGTGGTGTACAGGGTTCTCCTCTCTTCCCTCTTGTCCTCACAACAGCCCCGCAAAGTAGGTTAGACTGAGAGGGACTGGTGCGGGCTGTCGGCAATCTCAGTGGTAGAAGGGAGATTTGAACCTGGGTCCCTCTGAGCCTAGTTTAGTACTCACTATTGCTTCGCACTGGCTCTTGCACACTAGATGTGTCAGCCTCCCCAAGTCCACCATGTTTTCAGTCTGGAAAGCAACTCCCCCACATGCCACGGTCCCTCTCAGGATTGGGCCCCTGTAGCTTTTGTAAACAGCAGTTAAGGGCACAGACACCCCCAGGGTGAATGCTCCAATGTCTCGTTGGGCTCTCAGCAGCAGCTGCAAATACCGAACCCCAGGAAATGCATGTAACTGAAAGCACCCTTCTGTACATGCACTTCCCAACCTAGGGTGTTTCACTGGGTGCACTGCTTTCGGAGGGGCTGAATTTAACCAGTCATGCTTAGAAATTTCACCTAGACGTCCTTTAAAAAAAACAAAACAACCACCTTCAAAATCACTATCCACAACCTACCTTCCTCCAGAGCAAGGAGCTTTCCTCTCTAGGAAGAGCCACTGTTGCTGGAAGAAGGGTCAGTGGGATGAAGCAAAGGATCTTGGGGACACCGACAGAAGGCGGCTCCATACCCAGCCAGGCAGGGGGGCGGGATATAACTCAAGGCCTTGGGGAGCTCCCCTTCTTCACCACCCCAGCGACATCCTGCAGGCAGGACCTCAAGGGAGTGGACCACGAAAGAGCTGAGGATGCCCACCTGTCTCATGGAAACTTCTTGGGTCCTCAGGAATGCCTGGAATGCTTCTTTCAGCAAGACATGCTGACTTGGAACAACCAGATCACCTGTTCCTGCTGCGGGACAAAGCAAGACGCTGCTGTGAAAGCCAGCATAGCCAAGGCACCCAAGACAGTGATCTTTCACCTGAAGAGGTACAGGACTTGCCCTTTGGATTATTCACAAGATTTTCCCCACCGATTGATAGAGTGTTACTAACCCTTGGCTGGCTGCTTTTTAAATGTTTAGTCAAGAGGATCAGTCCACCCTCATTCCCCCTCACCCCCCTTCTAGTCTGGACCTCCCTTTAGTGAGATGCGAAATGAATTCGGTAAAATATCTAAAGGCAAAGATTGCACACAACCTCATCTAAAGCTAATGTCTAGGGCTGCTTGCCAATATAATTTTTTGCGCTCATTTATCGTTCTCAATAATGTTGACAACAGCAAAGATATACTTGAATTGCTCTGAGAGGAGAGAGAGCTGTCCTGCAACACCGCTTGTCTCTGGCTGTGCTTTTGATTTAGGATATTTTCACAGTGATTAGTTTCCACCAAAGGAAAACTCTGACATGAGCAGCATGTGAACAAATGAACAGTACAGCAACCCATCTCTCTCTGTATAAGCTCTGATTTGTAGAAAAGGATGTACAAAATGTGTATCAAAGTTTGTATCAAAGTTTATCACAGTTCCACATAGATCATGTTTTAGGGCCTGGAAATATGCTCGTTCTCCCCCCCGCCCCCAAATTATATCTATTAATTTGGATGCTTGCAACCTAGCAACCAGCTCCCCACCCTGAAAAAAAGAACTCAGTTGTTTAAAAAGGCCTTTCTGTATTTTCAGGTTTGATTGTCAAGGAAGTTACAAAAAGAAACTGAAAACTGACATCTACTACCCTCTAAACAACTTGGATCTGTCCCCCTATATCTATCCACTCTTTCGGAAAAATCCAAAATACAGCTTATTTGCTGTTGTGGTAAGTGATTTCAACATCTTGACAGATAAAAGAACTCTGTAATTCTGCAAATCCCCCCCCCAGCTGAAAGCAGCTGCAGGTAAGTCAGAGGTGAATCAGGAGGGATGGAATGCTTCTCTCTTTCCTTCTCGGTCATCTGAAACTCTCACCTTCTGGCAGGTGCTTGACTCCCTGAGAGGAATCGGCCCCCTTGGGAAGACCCTCAAATCCAAGAAACTTACTGGGTGGTCTCAGGCAGGCTGTTCTTGCCGCTTGGCTCACCTGCCTTATTGGATTTCCTGTGGGCAAGGGTTTTATGGCACAATCCTATGCCAAGTCCCTGCAGTTCAAGCCCAATGGTACCTAGGGGGTTAGATGGGAGTAATTCTGCACCGGACTGCACTGTTAATTATCTTGCTGTAATGCTCCTTGAAAACTTTACTGAAAGAAAAGAAGTAAACTGTGCTATCAAGTCGTAGCTGACTCATGGCAATCCCATGGGATTGTCAAGGCAAGAGATGAGCAGAGATGGTTTGCCCTTGCCTGCCTCTGCAGAGTCTTTCTCAGTGGTTTCCCACCCAGGCACCAACCCGCCTTCGCTTCCAAGCTCTGTGAAGATCGGGCTAGTCTGGCCTGTTAATGGAAGCTACTGACAGCAAAGCGGCAGATAAACATGTGCGCTGCCCTGAAATCTTAGCAGGAAATGTAAGGTGATTGAAAAGAATAAGAAAAAACATATGGGGAGGGTTCTTTGAACTGGGGCTGAGGAGCTCAATGCCTAAGTATGAACAGCCGCATGAAATCTGTTTCCCCTGACAAGGCTGTGTTTTGCATATCCCCGGTGGCTCATTTTGGACTTTTTTTGGGCTTTCCTCATGACTTGCATTCCTGAAGCACACCAAGCATATCCCACTGATTGGAAGGCCAGTCATAGGGTGCGTTTAGACAGCGTGCTGGAGCGGTTTAAACTGCTCCGGCACGATGCATTTTTTTAAACTGGAGAATCGCGATCAGACTCACCTCCTCCTTCCGAGCTCCCCGCCGTCCTCCTGCAGGTGGGGGGGGGGTTTCCCTCTCCTTTGAGCATGCGCACAGGCAGCCCTCTCCCGAACAGGAAGTTTGGCGGGTGCGCAGAAGAGCGAGCTCAACAGGTCCCTTTAAAGTTTAAATGAAGACTCCTTTTTAAAATGGCCTCCCCGAGATCCCGGACTCCTCTAAATGCCTAAACTAGGCACCAGTGAAGCTTTTCTTTTTTAACTTAAGTGCGGAGCTCCGCTCAAGCGCACACCGCTAAGGAAAAAAAACAAATGGCGGACTGAAGCCGGAAGCCGGAGGCAGCTTCCCAGAGGGGAGGGGGGTTGAAGCACCCGGAAGTGGCTGGATGGAGCAATCAGACAGGGAAAAGTGCGGCTTGAAATGGAGAATCATGGAAAACACCACTTGGGTAAGTGGTGTCAAAATACTCCGTTTCAAAGGGGATTTGCTCCAGAAAGCGACGGCTGGGGATGGTGGGCAGATGTTGGGCGTGTGAACGTGCAGGTAAAAGCCGTTTCTGAGCCGTGCCGAAAACGGCTCAAACGGCGCGTCTGAACGCACCCATAAAGTAGCTACTCTCACAGAGCTTTGATCTACTGTTGTTGTTTTGTGGCAGAATCATTTTGGAGACCTAGATGGCGGCCACTACACCGCATTCTGCAGGCACACCGTCTCCCAGAACTGGTACAACTTCGATGACTCTCAAATCAGTGAGATTCCAGAATCTGCTCTCCAAACTCCTGCAGCTTATCTCCTGTTCTATAGCAACCAAAGTTTCTCTGTGCCAGTGAAAAACTAAAGTGGCTAAGAACAGATAGAACAAGTATGAAGCAGTGACGCAGTTAGCATGAACATGCAGACAGCTGGTGAGTCGGGTTTTGAGTGATCATTCAAAGAAGAGCCATCCGCATTTCTTTCACTGTGTTTTGTCTGTAAGAAAGTGAGTCGGAAGCCAGTCCAGGCAGCACCGCTGTTTTCTGCAGTGAAGTGACAGATGCTGGACGTGAACACGGTTTTATTGATTCTCCAGGTGACGTAGCATAGTCCAAGTTAAATAAACGGTTCCTGGACAACCACAGTGGAAAGTTGGTTTTTATTATGACAGAATCCAAGATGAACTATATATATTTTTAGTAGCTTACCCACAACAAACCTGGAGGTAGAAGACAGGAAGAAGGCAGAGGATAGAAGTAATCTTTTAATACAAATGCATGGCTAATGAGAACCTGGTTCTGCAAACAGCTCTCTTTACATTTGGTAACAAAGAATTTTTCTTGGTCGTCAAACTGGCCTTGATAGATCAGTTGGTGGGGGGTGGAGGTTTAATCAACTGTCACATCCCGTAAACCTCAGGAAAGGGGCGGGGCACTTGTCCTGGGCTCCCATCTATCCTCTGCCTCCCCAGGTAGCTACAAGCGTGATCAGGGGTGGGCAGGACATCTTACTTGGCCATTTGTTATTCAAAACACAAACAAACTGAGGTCTGTACCAACTCTTCTTCCCTGTGCAAGAATCCCTACAACCAAGCTTGTCAGCCTGAAATAAACAGACATTTAACCGTCTACTTTCAAATAATTTTCTCAAGATTTTAATGCATGAATACATGAAATTCTTATATTAAATACTAAAAAGGAAAAGTCATCTCAGTTCTTTAGAATACATTAATGTGTGCACAGACTGATAAAAGCTCAACAGAAAAATACAGCTCTGCCCTTCCCTATCTGTAAGAATTAAAGTTATTTTGACAAAACAAAAAGAAGCCAACCTTCCCATACTAGTAGTGCTCACCAAAGGACCACATACCTCTTATATACAATAGTTTAGATGTGCAAGTATGCAATCAATATATACACATTACATTCCTACCTGTTTACATCATTTCTAAGATATTCACAGTAGAATCAAGCTTTTAAGGTTAGAAGTGTGAAAAGGCCATAAACGTGGAGAGAGAAAATTAAAAGATATGCTTTGGGTTTTGGGACATCTCACAAACCCTGTATGTTAAATGGCTTTAGAATGGCTAAGCTAGATCTATAGTTTTGGAGCAGCATTACAAAATCAAACTTTTGAAATGAATTGTTTCGTACTAAACAGCCTGGTTAACCACTGGCTTTTGGGATGTTAAGCAACAGCGCTAAGAGGAAAGAGGGTCTTGGCGGAGAAACTGCTGCAGCCGTCTCCTTACTCAGCGTGGCGTGGCTCAGTGCGTTATGGTGCATTCATTTTCAGAAAAAGTGACAGAGACCAACCATCTCCAGTAATGTTGCTTTATGTGGCCAGGTCAGCCGCTCGCTGTTCAAAAGAAGTATAAAAAAGGATATAAGCAGCTGAGGACTTAACTGACGATGAGGAGATGTCAGAGACTTCATGGTCGTCAAACCTGTACCATCGCTGCTTGGCGGCGCTTTTACAGTACGCCGTGTAGTGTCCTCCATCCAGCCCTCCATAGTGATTCTAAGGGGAACAGGAAGAAGAAGAGAAGAGACTGGATTTTTTTACTAGGAGTCTCAGAGCAGCTTACAATCTCCTTCCCTTCCTCTCCCCACAACAGACACCCTGTGAAGTAGGTGGGGATGAGAGAGCTCTGAGAGAAATGATCTTGAGAACAGCTCTGAGAGAACTGTGACTGGCCCAAGGTCACCCAGCAGGCTTCTTGTGGAGGAGTGGGGAATCAAACCAGGTTCTCCAGATTAGAATCCGCCTGAAAGCTCAAAAATCAAAGATAAATTGTTCTGCAAATTGAACCAGAGGTTATAACAGTTAGAGGATCCCCTCTGCCCAGGTCTCTACAGATTTGATATGTTCAAGCTGCAATTAAAAGTAAAAAAAAAACCCTGTTCATATGAATTAACCAGCTGGGGGAGAGAGGTTATGCTACATCTTTGCAGTTCTTCACCTGTATGAATTCACTAGCAGATAAAGTACAAAACAAACATGCCAAAAGAAGAGGAGAGAAGACCCTACAAGAACTAACCATCAAAAAGATGAAGGCCCTCCAAAGTGGTATAAAAAACATAATCACTGAATAAGCTTCAGCTAAGAACAAGCCACAAAAAGATAAGAAGAAAACTGGAGATCATCTACATTACTATTACAAGTCTCAGATCATAGTTTGCAAGGCACAAAGCTGTGGAGTCACTTACAGATACTGCAAACAGGTTGTATCTCCTCAAGTTGCTCTTTGGGCCAATAACGTATTGCTGCAGGTCAAGGCTTTCCAGAGGGAAATCGACAGATGTTTGTAGCTTTTGCTTCCATCGTCCATCATAGGAAAATCTAGGAAGGACCAAAAAGGAATCTGATTTGCTAAAATAGGAGTCTACTGAAGAAAAGGAACAACAACAACAACAAAAAACCCTTATGGAGACAAGATTCCTAAAAATGGAACTATACTGATACTACCCCCCAACCTGAGAACAATTCCTCAAGGGACACATTTATGTCATAGTAGTCTTCAGAATGTTGCCTCTCCAAAATTTGTTCTTTGCATGAATAGAAGCGAAGTAGCCCACATCAAGGAGAGTTATCAAGGTATTTTCCCCATTATACTCAGACTGACATTTGCAAAACAAGGGGTGGTGGTGGGATCACATCTGCAGTCCCACCCACAAAACATGTCAAGTGGTGGATTCTTCACCATTCAAATGCTGCTCCTTGCCTGGAGAGGACAAAGCACTCTAGGTAACTCCCTAGACTAACTTCTCACAGAGGGGACCAAAGCACAAGAGACAGATCATGTTTCTGAATGCAGCATTTCTTTTCTTAAACTTCCCAGTATTTTCAGAAAGGCTAGATTGGCATCTTTTAAGTTAATAGGTCATATATATATTTTAAGCTATATTCTTATGCCATTGCACCCTATATATATTGTTACACATTTGTTAAGCTATTATATCATATACTTTTTTTACATATACATATATATATTGAAAAAGGAATGTCCTCGATTTCTGTAAAATTGCCCTCATGCTGTGTTTTTTGGTAATTATATTTTCTACTAGGAATAAAGCCAGTTGTGGAAATAAATACAATGAGCTCTAGAAACAGGCTCTGGGCGGGTGCCCTGGCCTTCGGCAGTCATCATCAATTTGCTGTGGCGACCTCACCAGGGTATAATGGCACAGAGCTTACAATTTTCTCCAGGGGAACCGATCTCTGCCATCTGAAGAGCAGTTGTAATTCTGTGATCTCCAGCCCTCCCCTGGAGAATGGCAGCAGTGGTTCCCCAGGATGAAATGGCTGGTTTGGAGGGTGAAGTCTATGGCATTGCACCTGTCTGAGGTCCCATTCCTCCTCAAACCCCACCCTCTTCAGGCTCCACGTCTCAAATCGCCAGGAATTTCCCGACCTTAAGTTGGCAACCCTATCTCCTTCCCAGCCAACCATCAACCTACTGTTATCTGCCCCTAATCTCTACCATCTGGAGAGCCGTTTTGATTCTGAGTGCTCTCCAGCCTCCTCTGGAGACTGGCAGCAATGGTTCCCCAGGAGGAAAAGTACAGTCTTTCTCACCAGTGGGGACCAAAGCAGCTTACACCATTCTCCTCTCCCCCTTTTGATCTGCACAGCAACCCTGTGAGGTAGGTTAGGCTGAAAATCTGTGACTGGTCTGAAATCACCCACTCAACTTCCACAGCAAGGACCTGGGTTTAGCAGACCCTGCTCTGAAGCGTTAACTCCTATGCCTAGGGTAGCCAATCTCACTGGGTATCACAACTGAACTCCAGAAAACAGATCCCCCCCGGAGAAAATAACTGCTTTGGAGGGTGGGCTAGATGGGATTCTATTCAGCTGAGGCCTCTCCCCTCCCCAAACTCTGGCTACCATAGACTCCACCACAGAATATCCAGGAATTTCCCAACTTGGAGCTGGCAACCCTAGTCAGGACTGGCCCCTAATGAGTTCCCCACAAAGGAAAGGGCTTCCTTCGTTTGCCTTTTTACTGACAGAACCAAGCTTGGTTGTCTAGCAACAGCCACTGAGGGAAAAATTAGTCCCACAGGAACCAAGAAGAAGTGTCTTCGTCAGGAGAGACAGCCGTCTTGATAGTTTATTCTGTGAGGGAAAAGTGTCCAGGCTGGCAATGAGTGGGAGAGAGGAGTGGACATAGCCCCAGCCAATGGCACACGAGTATCCGAGTGGCAGTTGATGGGCCAATGGCTGATGGAGCACACTGCACAGCCACTGGGAGAGCTGGAAATGGCCAATACGTAAGGTAATTATATATATAGGATGTTTTTCCCTATCCCGTCTTTTTTTCTGTATCCCTTATAATAATTTTTTTTTAAAAGGTTATATTGGCATGTTGTGCTCATAGACATATCTGTTCTTGAGCCTTACCTTTTCAAGTGCACTAAAAGAACAGGAGGCAGCTTCCAGATTTCTATCTTTTTTAAAGAATCTCTTCGAGTCTTGCAATGGCTACAATAAAATCTGTTGTTATCTGTCAATTTTTCTTCTTTGGAGAATAATCTAAGGCATTCCTAAGGGGGGGGGAAGGAAAAAGATAGCCTCAATTCAAAGCTTCAGAATAAGAATGAGAGTCAAAGGGAGGGGAGGCATCAAAGAAGCCCACCTACTCATACTGTCAGTTCAGATTCCCCCACCTCCCTGGAGAGATGAAGTGTAACCTTTTGGCTCTCTTCCATCCTGGTGGGAAGCGGCAAAAACTCTCTCTACCTCTCTGACAAAGGGAGCTTCGACTCTTCTGAAAGCTTCTACCCTGAACGTCTTGTTGGTCTCTAAGGGGCCACTTGGACTCAAATCTCGCTCTTCTGCTGCAGACCAACACGGCTGCCCTCTGAATCCTCCCTAAGGGTTTCCTCTCCAAGAGGGACAAGAGACTCCCTTCCTTCAGTTAGGATCTCCAATTCAGGTTGCTCACTTTTCTTTGTGGTTAGGGAAAATGGAGCAGTGGAGCCCTGAACTCAGGGCCCCAAGCATTTCTGCAATAACACAGAAACTAGAAATGCGACCAATCTAAGATCAGGAATGTTAAGAATGGTTTAACTTCTGGCCTAAACTCTTCCACAGGACTTACCTGTAGAGTGCATTTACTAGTGGATGCGAGGGGCAAGGACAGATACATAAAAGCTTCAAAGGTCCGGGACTTTTTGTGACACGTCAAACACTGCACCGTTGATTTGAACTGGCCTTGGAAAAGTGCAACGATAATAGACTCATTGAGCTGCTTGTGCTTGTGCCAAGCAAGTTCGGCTGCTTTGAAGTCATCCAGGTGATCGTTGTTTTCTTCTTTATAGCGCTTTCTGTTGTCAGCCTGGGAAGTGGGGAAACTGAATACTAAGAAGTCTGTCTGAACCCCAGAATGGCTTCACATACAAGAACAAAAACATGTACAGTGATGGAAAGACGGAAGGAACATGCCACACTCACACATACATACATATGCACACACTTTGAGCCTCCCTGCTATGTTGACAAGCTCTTTCCCTCCTTCAGGCAGGGGCTTTGAAGAAAGCAGAATTTCTGGGGTCAACTCTCACACACAGCAGTGTCAAACACTGTGCAGGTGAAGGAAAAAAGAGTAATGAGAGCTGTTCAGAGGTTTTCTGCAGGGCCCTCCCCACTTGGAAGTTTTGCAAACCAGAAACACTTCTACACAACAATTAAACTCCTGTATTAGCAAACCTATCTCCCCTACTATCCAGTGGTATACAGCTGCTATTTAGGAAAGGGGATTTATTAATTCCACAATTTATACCAGACTCTACCGATGCTGGGTGAAACTCTCTCCCAAAGGCACTGGTCATCACTGGAGTCAGGCAGAAAACAGGAAGCAGCCTGGTGTTCTTCCAGTATGCCTGGGCCCAGGAACCTCACTCAGGACTACTTCCTTTTTTACTTATATCTGCATTTCAAATTGTGACACACTGCTTTGGAAACCTACCTCTGGGTAAAACTGGCATGCAGCAGTGAAATGGCCAGACACATTAAAAATTGTATGCACTAGACACAAGATGAACAAACAATTAAGTTTTTGTTTACTTACTCTCTAAGAGGCATCAGAGTATTTGTAAAAATAGGAGGGGGAAGAAGAGACTGAAAAGCAGATCTTCAAGAGGCCAGGCAAAAATGATTTCCACGTTAGCTATGTTAAATGAGCCAAACAAGCCCCCAACCCATCAAGTTCAAAGGAGCTAGAACAGGAGGCATCCCTGATGCGATGGCCCTGAATTTAGAGGTGGCCCATTTGAACATACGAGGGCCAAGGACTATCTGCAGACATCCTTAAGAAACTTCGGTAGCTGTAAGCCCAGTTCCTGGATTAGAGGTGCAACTGCTTTTCAAGAATAAGAACACTGTGCTGTTACATTAAACCAAAAGGCTACCCCACCACCTGTCTGTCTGCAGCCACTCCAATACCCTGAGGAAACTGCCCACAAGGTAGCGTCCATTTCTTTTCATACAGCACCAAGCGATGTGTAATTCCACCTATTTTGCATGTGGAGATTCCATTTCTAGTCAATGCGACCCAGCTTTTAATAATTTTTTCTCTACCTTTTGACCAGTGCCTATTTCACGTCTCATGAAAAAGAATGTTCTAAATAAAGTACTGTGTAAAGTAATATTTTTCTGTACTGTGAACTGAGAAATGGGGCTGTTTTCTGCCCTGTTCTCTCCTCACTCAAATATTATCATCCTAGAGCATCCTACAGTTGGGGTGGAAAACAGTGGGAATTGTTTCACCCCCTGCTTGCGCCAGTACAATGGCTAGATTAAAAGTATAAACTTTTGGGTTTTGTTTTCATAACTGTATGTTTTGTCCTACATTGTTTTTAAGTACCAAACTGCCTGAGAGCTTAATAGTGGAAAGGGGAGATAGAAATGTTTTAAAATAATTTTTTTAAATACAGCTTTTAAGCAAGCAGATGTACAAGTTATGCAAATCGCTTGCAAACCCAGCATCTGAGAAAGGGGGAACAGAAACAGTGTGAAATTTCACACTCCTGTTTTATAACACTACATTGCCAAACATTATGTGCGAAATGTTGACAAGAATATAACTTACTTTGTTTAAGTCTTCATGGAGGCCGTCCATTAAGAACAGGAGCAGTTCTTGAGAGTCTTGCTGACTGTACCCTGCAAACTGGTCATTGATCTTCCCAATGGTGACTTTAAAATCTTTGGGACTAATGTATCTGTATTGCCCAGTCCAGAGAGCCTTCATGATTATGCCAAACTCCTCTGCCACTTCACCTTTGTGGCCCAAGAGGTTTGACCTGCAGCAAACACAAGAATTTAAATGGCCAGTATCCAAGCAGAACAAAACGCAAAGTCTGAAACAAAAGGTGTTAACACTGGAGTGATGCCACTTTTCAGGCTTATTCTTTCACTGTCTATGCAAATACAGCTATCAGTAATAAGTTACAAAGATCTCTAACTGGGTCTTTCCTGGGCACAACATTGCAATCAGTCCTCAACACAGCTAACAGCCTCCTGAGTCTTTTGAAGGCACAGAAGGGTGTAACTTTGCTTAGGACCCCTTTGTTAGAGACCTGTGGGGCAGGAGAGGGACAGCATGGTGTAGAAAATATATGGTATTAGCTCATTTAAGCGGAGATTACCATGATCATTTTCCATATCAAGACACTTGGAGCCTCAGAAGTGCTTTTGAAATTACCTAAGAAAGCAGTTAGAAAACATTGTGCCAGAGAACAGAACATTCCCGTCCTCTGCTCTTTCCAAAAGTAATTCCCTAAATAGTCTCATACAGAAAAAAGTTACACCAGAGCTGGTCCCTCAGTCACCCTGTGATGCTGGAAAGTGCTGTCAAGTCGCAAGTGACTTATGGTGACCCCCAGGGTTTTCAAGGCAAGAGGCAAATATAGATGGTTCCCAATCGCCCGCCTCTGCAAGTACTAACCAAGGCTGACCCTGTTTAGCTTCTGAGATCTGCCTAGTGTGGGCCAGCCTGGGCCATCCAGGTCAGGCTCCATCATCCTAGGTGATCTGAAACAACAGCATACCCCTCCGTGGAGAGGGAGAATTAAAACCATCTGCAGACAAAAGCTGCTGACTGGCAGAGTCCTTTTTCTGTTTAGAATATTAATGCTGGTAGCTCATTTCCTACAAGTTCCAAGATGATCAAAGGACCATAAATACATTCCCTTGGCTCGCTATGTGCCCCACAAATGGCAGCCCAGTGGTAAGACCCAAAATTTCTTTGGGATGCACTGAATACCTTCCACTGTTAAGCCAGCTCAGGCTTACTTCCTGCAGAGACCTGCCATCATTGCCACTAAAGAAAGCATTATGATAAAAAATTACTGCTTCACTAAAGATGCTGGAGAGTTTTTGAAAAAAGATGACAATTTCTGCAACTCAAATGCGAACTAAAGAAAGCAATGACATCAACCAAGAGGAGCCCTGTTACCTGTTGATATCATCCTGATAGAAGTTTCTGTTGAAATAATCTGCCAGATGTGGGGCGTTGCAAAGACACTGTAAGACGGAGTTCATGTAGCAGGTGTTTCCTAAGTTCCGAAGGCCTGTGAGGGCTGGTCCCTGTCCTCCAAAAACGGGGTTGAGATTGCGAATCTGAGAAGCAGAAAGCCTTGATATTTCAGCTTTTGTATAGCTTGAGGGTCTGTAAGAAAGAGGCGATGATTAAACAGGTGTCATCTTCATCCTTGGCGGATTGTTTGTTTTTTAAAGCCACTTATTCCATTTATATGGTCCATCCTTGTAGGTTTTCTACCAAAAAATGAATTATAAAGGAAGAGGAGGAAGGGGGATATAATTATGACCATGAAATGATGATTAGAAAATGAGCTTCACTCTTTGCTAAAAAAATTTAATCTTTTTTACACATATTTAGAATGTTTACTATGTACAACGAATAATCTTTTATAGAGAGTTTTAAGATAATATCTTCTTCTATAACGACTTCCTAGTATAGCAGATATTCATTATAGTTTGGTTATTTTAACAATATAAAACATGACAGTTGTAAACTCTCATATATGCATAGAAAAAAGTATATGGAAACAGTGTATGGAACATTTGTTTAACATTTTTAGAAACAGGACGGCAAAAAGAATTATGGCAGCTGGAACATGTCAAAAAGACAAAAGGAAAGTAGAATAAACTGATGAAGAAAAAACCCTAAGAATTGGTGGAAAAATTATCGTAAATATTGGTGAATCAAATGCAACGATTTGAGGAGAGAAGAACATTCAGAGTATTCAGAAAAAATCAAAGAATCTGAGGAAAGAACTCAGAAGAAAATCCAGAGTATCCAGAAGAATATTCAAATATCTGAGGGAAGAACATGGAAGAACATTCAAGAAGTATGCCTAGAGCTATCAGCTGGACTGTCATGGATTAACGCAAAATTATGAGACCAAGCACAAGAAATTGCAAGTATTAAAAAGAAGCAAAAAGAAAATGGCATATATTTAAAAGACAAGACTCCTGGATTGAGAAAGCAGAACAAAGAATTGAAATTTTGGAAACCCAGTGCAGATCTAACAACCGGCATTTTAGAGGCATACCAGAAGATTTTGGGAGGCTAAATCTGGAAGAGAGATTTCAGGAACTGCTTCAGGATTATTTGAAGACACTGGGAGATTTTCCCAATATTGACCAGATATTCGGAGTGAATTCAAATTTTGCATTCAAGAATAAGCTACCTCAAAGTATACTGGTTTGTTTTATTCATAAGAAAATATGAGATGTAATATTAAAGTAGCAGAAAAAGAAGTGCAGGTCTTTCAGATCTACTAATAAGTGTGCTAAGGAAAAGGAAAGATTTTGACTTTCTGTGACAGATTCTACAAGAGAAAGAAATAAGATATTGCTGGAAAATACCATTTGCAATATACTTACCAAAAGGAAGAAAAGTAATCAAAACAGAAGAACAAGCCAAGCTATTAGCTGAAGAACTATAAGTGGAGGACCCATATAAAGGAACCGAAGGAAAATGTTTAAGCAACTCAAAGCAAAGTTCATCTAAGATCTCAGGAGATGAAATGGTAGTGGCATCAACATCGGGACAAAATGGATAAACTAAAAATAGTATCAGTAAATATTAACAGACTGAACTCTCCTATGAAACATACAAAATCTTTTAACCAACTTAAAAAGCAAAATGCTGATATGGACTGCAGCTTGGAATTCTTGAACGGGATGCAAGGTATATATTTGAACCAATAAATGGAAAACTAACAGAAGTAATTTTGATTGAAAAAGGAACATACCTCTATTATTTATTTTAGTGATAGAGATTTTAGCTACAAAGATCAGACATGATGCAAGGATCAAAGGAATAAAAGTGAATGATACAGAACTTAAAATGAAAAGTTATGCAGCCAATGTGATTTTAATAATCTTGGATCCCCAAAAATCATTACACATGTAATGGAACATATTGAAAAATCTGGATCCTTTTCAGAATATAAAATTAACAGGAAGAAGACAAAAATGATATTGAAATTTTTAACACAACAAGAACAAGAAGGTATTATAAAGAGTACAGAACGCACAGTAGCCACTAATCCAATTAAATATCTGGGGATAAATGTGATGGGATGAAAATTGTAATGTTTTCAAAAACAATTATCAGAAGACTTGGAAACTGATACAAGCAGACTTATCCAGATGGAAAAAATTAAAAATCTCGTGGCTGGGTAAAATATATTGCTGAATCTAAATTTTTAATTCCAAATGTTACCTATATACATAGAAGAAAAAACACTGTCAGAGTGGCAAAGACAGATAAAAAAGTTTATTTGGAACGGCAGAAAACCAAGAATAAGTTTTAAAATACTACATGATGAGGAGAAAAAAAGGACAGTTAGCAGTTCCAAATGTAAAATTATACTATCAAGCGGCAGGCCTGGTTTGGATTGCGGATTGGATTAAAAATCCAAGACAAAGTATATTGAATCAGCAGACTTAGAAGAAGGTTTACACAATTATTTATGGACAAAGCAATCAACCAAAATGGTCACAAGGAAGAAGTCATATAATGAGAGATGGACTTCTGAGAATATGGTTTACATGTCGGAATTTATTGAGCACTCCAAACTCTCCTCTTATATCCCCAATAGAAGCTCATTATGACAAAATACAAAATATAAAAGTGATTTTTTTTAACATATGGCAACATGGTAAATGCTCAGGGGAAACTCAAATCCTGGCAAGACTTCAGAGGTGAAGGAATTAATATTCAATGGTTGCTATATCACCAATCAGCTTCAAGATTAACGAAGATTGTCAGCATGGAAGGTGGAGTTTTAAGAGATATGATTGAGTTCGAACAGCTGATTACAAAACAAAAAAGATCATATATTATGATAGTTATATAAGTTATTACTTCAGTTAAAAAACAGAAGAAGAAGTGAAAAAGCATATGATCAAATGGATGCAGAATTTCAGAGAGCAAATACCAATGCATCAATGAAAACGGTTACGGGAAAAAGAAACTAAGTTTACAGCCAGCCAGGCGTTAAGAGAAAACTGGTTTAAAATGTTCTTCAGATGGTATATAACTCCCAAGGATACTGAGAAAGTAGACAAAAATTACAAAGGAAAATGGTGGAAATGTCGGGTTTCGGTTTCGGCGTTGCGAATGGCGGCCGCCTCTCGGGACGCTCCCGGAGGTGGTTAGCCCACACGCAGTCAGGGGGGGTCTTCGCATGTGCGAAAGACCCTAGTGAGCCTTAGGCAAAGGCTCCGAACCGGGGGTGCTTTGGGGAGTAGCCTCTTTGCCGGCAGATAGCCGGGAAATTGAGGCTTTCTCCCCGCCCCAATCGGCCCCGCTGCGTCGTGCCCGTAATGGGACTTAGCAGCACCACTGACTTCCAGGAGTGAAGACAGCGCTATGATTTAACATAAAAAGAAGAAGTGACATCCAATCGTGAGTTGAAGATCTATTTTGAAGCGTGAATTTGAGGCCCCCCCGCAAGCGTCTAACCGCAAGGGAGGAGGGAGGAGTCCCTACCCCGTTTGAGAAGCAAGAACTAAAAAGAGAGCGCGACGGGGGGCAGAAAGAAAAAACAGTGTTGGTGAAAGTACCGTCGGGGTTGTATGGAAGATTACGATCCTTTTAGCTTCCTGGGGGATGCGGCACGAACTTTGTAAAAGTAAACAATAAAACAAAATGTCGACAACGGGGAAAGTCCTGCAGAAACCGGAAGAGAAGAGAGGAGGGACTTCCGGTCCGGATAGCCCCCCCCAGAGCTTGCTTTCAATCAACAAGAAAATGAGATACTGCGCCCTCTGCTGGAGCAAATGCAGAAAATCAACGAAACTTTGTTTAAAGTGGAAAGTGTCCTTATTAGTCGACAGGAGCAAATATCAGAAACATCAAGGAAGATGGAAGAAATTGAACAGAAAACGACTTTGATTTTAAGTCTTCAGGGCGTAAAAGAGGAAGAGAAAGAAGATCTCGGATTTACCTGGACGAGTGTTTTGGCACCCCTAACTGGCAGTGAAGCGAGAGAATTAAAAGAAGAGGTGGACATGGCTCCCAAAGCCTATTCCGCTTTTATAAAAGGAAATACTCTGCCAGTAGAAGGGGAGGCTGAGCATAGCAGGCGATATACTAGAGATCCAATTTCATGCGAAGTGGCTATGGCGCCCTGGAATACTGAAGGCCAGAAGTACAAGCAAAAAGAGAAAAGAAAGAAGATAGATTACATCCTCAAAACGCGAAAATTTCTGAAGAGACACGCCAGCTGGGAGGAAGACGCAGCACTCAAAATTGAGACAAGCGGTGAAGCAGACAGCGACCCAGGGGGAAGAGGCGATGGAACGGAAGACATCCATGTTAAAAAGGACTCAATCCATAACTGGAAGAGATTTAAAAAGAAGACACTTTGAGGACTGTTCGTGTTGCATCTGGAAGGAGCTGTTTAATTATTAACCCCAATGGACTTTACTAACTGTATTAACAGAGTGATTTTGGACTTTGCAAGGTTTAAAAGAAGATCTTCTAACCATGATGGATGCCTAAAATGGTATTGAATTATACTAACTAAAACTAACCCCTTTTAACAGAAAAAAACTTCACTCCATCTTTATCTTTCTCCATCTGTCTACCCTACCCTTTTCTTATATAAAAAGAATAAAATTCTCTCCTCTTTAGGAGAGTTTTACTACCAAAAAAAAGAAATGTCAAGCTACAGATGGAACCTTTTACCATATGTGGTGGACTTGGAAAAAAGCGAAAAGATACTGGAAAGAAATACATGGGAAAATGCAGAACATATTAAAATTTAAATTCCCTGTGGAAGCTAAGAACATGTTATTAGGAATATTGTCCAACAAATTACCAAAAGTTTTGGAAGAAATATTCAAATATATTGTGACAGTGGCTAGAATAATCTATGCAGCAAAATAGAAACCAGACATCTGCCCAGCTTTATAAGGATGGGAAAATTACTGCCAATTATGCAGTAATGGCAAAATTAGCAACCTATTTGAGAAACAATTCAATTTCGAAATCTGAGGAGAGATGTTTATTATGCAAGCAGGAAACAAATTAAGAATGAGAAATAGTTTAAAATGTATATAAATATACTGCTATGCATATTAATGTATTATAATGCTGAAATAGAACGAGAACAAGTTTTGAATATAAACATATGAGGAAGTGGATTTTGAACAAAAAGATCTTTTTATCTTATATACGAGATATATAATAGGCTCTCTTTTAAGCTTTGGTATATTGAAAGTCGGTATACTGAAAGTAGGAAGAGACTATCAGGGCAGGTGTAGCAGACATACTTATTCTCGCGATTAACTGCAGGAGTGATGACGATCTTCTTCCTCTCTTCCTCTTGAATGGCCTGGGTGATGTCTGGAGAAGAGTAAGAGCGCTTCAGCTTGGAGTGTTCCCTCTCCCGTTGGTCAACAACTGCCTGAGGCTTTGGTTTATGAGTTGGTGGTGTAGAAGGAGGTGTGGCGGACTGAGTCATTTCTGGAGGATACATGTGGACGCTGTTGGTTGGGGAATGATAATAACGAAAGGTCCCAGTGACTGGATCAAGGAACTTCAAGGGACACATGCAGAAAAAGAAATGGGGAAGAGTTCAATGAAATCTCAGAAGATGGTTCAGAGCAGCTATCACACAAAGACATGCCAGGAGCTTGCAAGGAATGATTTGGAAATCCCATGCCCACATCCCAAAGTCTCATCCTTGTGGAATCTATAAACCCTTATGGGCTTGAGCTAGCTAATTTTCCTCCCATCCCCTTTAATGGACATTCAACATGAATGTTAGAACATTAGAAGTTACGCTTACCTTTACCCAACCAGAAGGCAGTCCTGGTACTATCCTGCCCATCTCCTCACTCCGTGCCCTTGTCAAAGGCTCCCGCTGGGACTTAGGAAAAAAAAGTTGAGGACTAAGACACAAGAAAATACAAGAACACAACACACTGCATACTTCCCCTGTCTTTGGGACGATGCACACAAAAGGGGGACCATGATTCAGGCAAATGCAAAACTCTGTCTGGGAACTTTTCCACAGAGTCAGCAGATGGACAACAGTGGGAGAGGGGATCTGGAAGGCAAGAAGTCTGACTGAGCTGTGGGCGCAGACAGTTGCGGGACGAGGGCTAGTGACTGAAGCAAGACAAGTGGGTACTGGAGGTGAATTTTGAAAGATCTGAGCTCTACAGGTCAGGACATTCAGTTGGAGAGCTCAGTGGCCGAGAGAATGAGCTATGGTCTGGGAAGGCCTCTCATTCTAATCACTTCTCTACTCAGGACTGAACAGGTTGCCTCACCCAAGAAACTTTCTCTGTCTGTGCCTTAATGCCGGCCTACCTTACAAGGTTCTTATCAGGACAACAATATTATACCCTGTGAACACCTGAGGGCACTGCATAAAATGCCAAGTATCACCAAGCCTCCTGGATACATAAAACAATGAAACCAGGCAACTCATTTCCTGAACTAACTTTTAGTGCTCTGAAGAGAATCCAGACCAACAAAAAAGATACTTCATGTTGAAGAACTCAAGAGTTCTAAAAAAAATTTGAACAAAGGAGCAGCCAGGTGACCAACATCCCACATGAGCAATCCCCTGAATCTGCTTTTTGTTGGCAAACACGGGCGTTTATGGAAAATAACACAAATGGTTATGGATTCCTCTTAAAGAGGAAGTTGTTACATGACAACAGATATAAAATGAACTGATGTTATGGCAACTGCTCTACATTTCTTGAGCTAGGCATGATGCATTTACTTTATATTTTTCAGAATCTTGTTCAGTATCCTCTCTACTGGCTCTTGGCTTTTGAGATTCTGTTTCTGGATGTCCTGTAACACCAGTCTGCTGCAAAAAACAGATTTTAAAAGGGAAACTTTCAATTTTCGTATATAAATTTCGAAAGCTTCAGAAAGAGTGATCCATGCTGGTGTTAATGCTTCATATTTAAAAAGACTACTCTGAATTTGAAAAAAATAGTGAGAGAACCTTTTCATTACTAAAGAGAATACAGACCCACCCAAAACAACATTTTTGATAGCTCTCTTGAGAAATATTTTTAATGAAATTGCTGATCAAGTGAATGTTATCTTCACCCTGTGACAAAGTAAAGTTTTTCTGCATGCACTCAGAGGACCTTAATTAAGTGCGGAAGATATAATCTGCCTCAAATACATGCCAGCTGTGTGGGAAGACCTGTTCTTTAACTTTATCAGAAAGGTTTGGGGACAGGGCTATGGCTATTAACTTCATCTGCAGAGGGGAGCAGAGTCCCCTACCCGTGGCCAGAGCCACTTGGTTATTGTTTTACAGATTCTGGATAATGGTCTATTAATACACTTGCAGTTATAATGTATTTTATTACTTCTGCTCATTTTCAGCTCTTAATTTAAACACCAGATAAATACCTTCCCAGACAAAGGCTAAGGCTTTGTTACACTCAGCACGGACATACGCAGAGAACACAGGCAAGTAAAACATTTTTATTGCCTGGCAACCTGCATGGATTCAACTGCAAGGCTGTTCTAAGTGTCAAAGGCAGATACTCCCAAGTATCACATGACAAAAGTTTAAAGCAGGAGGATAAACATCTCACGTGCATGGGGTGGTGGTGGTGGGGAGAATGTATGTCTGTATAACTGTCTGGTGACTCAGGAAATTGGCTGCTGCAGCTTCTACTCACAACCTGGGAGCAAGGAGAACATCAGGGGTGCCCTGCTAGTACAGACCAGTAATCCATCTAGTCCAGCATCATATAAGGGGAGAGGCACTGGCTCAGTGGAAGAGCCTCCCTTTGCATGCAAGGGCCCAGGTTCAATCCCTGCCATCTCCATGTTTTTTAAAAAACCAGGGAGTAGGTGATGGAAAAGACCTGAGACCCTGGAGACCCACTGCCAGTCAGAGGTCACAAGACTGACTTTGAGGGGCCAATGGTCTGATACAGTATAAGGCACCATCATGTGCATTCATGTGTGTTTCATACAATGGCCAACCAATTGCCATGGAGGTCAACAGAATACAGAGGCCTCCTTTGATGTTTCCTCCTAGCCTTGATATTAATGTTACTGCCCCTTTATTCATTGTGGCTAATAGCCACTGTTGGACCTATTTACCTAAATCCCATCCTAAAGCCATCTATGCTTCAGGTCATCACTACATCCAATATAAGAACATAAGAAGAATGGAAGGTACAGCCTCCCTGAGCTTTCTCAGCACAGGTTGCAGCTGGGCTCGAACTGGCTTCTGTTGCCTTTGTGAGTGGGGAGAAACTCCCCTTCCCCCGGCCCCTGGTTTGGTCAGACCTATTGTGTTTAGACCCACCCCCCTTGCCCTTCGTGGTGTTCCAGAGAGGACTGGGGAGAGGGAGGCCCAGTCCTCTCACAGAAAGGGTGAATTTGCACTACCTTCCTTTCTGGTCACTTTGCAAATTCTCTCTTGCCCATCACCTCCCCCGAGGCACAGGCCTGGCCCTGCCTCATGGTAGGGCTACAGCTGAAACACCACCTAGTTAAAATGGCGCTCTCTGCTCTTAGGAGCAACACCCCTTTTCAGAGCCCAGCCAGAAAGTAAAAGCACTTGGCAAGAGAGACTCTCTGCTTTGCTTTTGGAACCAGCTGAGCTTCTCACCTTGCTTGAGACCAAATCCCCCCTCACAGCCGCCCGAGACTCTTCTGCAAATCTCCGCCTTTGCGCTTCTGGTGTCCGGGTAACCTTTTCCTTTTCACTGACAAAGTTGCTCCCAGCATCTAGTTTTTTCCTCCCTTCAGGGGTTTCGCTTCCAATCTGGCTTGGTTTTTTAATTTCTTTTAGCTCTGTGTGGGCTTTCTCCAGCTCCTGCTTATCACCCGCCTCTTTGCTAGCCTGTGGTTCTCTTTCTCCCCTCTCCATTTCTTCTTTTGCCTTCTGGAGATTTTCCTTGCTTTCCTTTTCCTCCTGCTCTTCTCTGGCTTTCTGCCCTTGGTCCTGCTTTTCCTGTCTGAGCCGCTCTCTCTGTTCTTCCTGGGTTTTCTCCTGCAGCTCTTTTTCTTGCTTGCTCTTCTCCTTTTCTGTCAGCCCGAGGCTTTTCTCTTCCTCGGCCAGACTGGGTTTTGTATCCAACGGGGGCTTTGTGGAACGATCTGGAACTGCTCTTCCATTTGAAACCATTTGCTTGCCGATGGTTGGGCTCTCAGCTTTTGTCCTGTTAGCATCATCTGGAATTTTTGCTGAAGGCTTTTTTGTACGATCAATCTGGAGTAATGTTAAAAACTTTTTTTAAAAAAGATGAAATTATTAAAAAATACTAGGCTCTACTATCCCTTCTTTCTTTGGATGAAAGGTTTCTGTACAGCTATAGCTTCCTATGGCCAAACAACTTATTTAGGCACATGCAACTGACTGCACAGATTCACACTCTCTGGATGGTATCAGTGGCCTTCCCATATCCACAGCTGTGCTGGGAGAGAGATCAGGCTGAACATAAGACCCCACCTGGCCCTGTGAGAATGCACCCTCAGCCTAGCACAGCACAGCGGTCATGAGACTGCACTGTGAATCAGGAAGTCCACCTCTGCCATGGACTCACCACTAGGGGGCCTCAGGCACGCCACTCTCGCCGCTCTTCACACCTGCCACCTGGAGATAATACCTCTCCAACAATCCCCCTTTCTGCTAGCCCAGTCCCGCTGTAGACCACCCAGGTCATGGAGAGTCTTTCAAAAGCATTCCCATGAAAGATGTACTGAGGGTGCCACACTTGAGTGCCCTTCTAAACTTTTTTGCCCTTGTGGAAGGGGACTCAAAAGGCATTTAAATGCCTTCTGAGTGATCTTTTCCAAGGTCCCATGATGCCCCCCTCAATTCCACAGTGGGAAGCTGGAGGGCAAACCGTGGTGCTCTCACCCTGCCCGCTGGGGTCTCTCCTCAAAAATAAGCTTTCTACACGCACACACACAAATATTAAAAAATAAGGTTTCTGGCATGGCTGTTTGTGGGGCGAGGACATTTAATTAAGGGGGCAGGGCCCCCAAATGCCCCACTGTAGCTATGGGCCTGGTACTGATCTGCCTTACAGGGCTGTTGTAATGATTGTAAACAAGATAAGTGAAAAAATTTGAACATTCTGAAGAAGAAAGCACCATTGACTTACAACGGACTCACCCACAGGTGTCCCAAGCAAGAGAGGAGCAGAAGCGATTTGCCACTGCCTTCCCAAGTCTTCCTTGGTGGTCTCCCATCCGAGAACTGAGCATAGCTGGTCGTGCTCAGCTTATAAACTCTGACAAATCCAGGTTATTCAAGCTACTGAACACTTTGAACTGCTACATAAATGTTAATTGTATCTGTCTCTCAGGGTCAGGAGAGGCCACTCAAGATCATTCATGCCTGGGGGGCGGGGGGGGGCTTCATTCCTTTCAGGCGAACTCCCAAGGGGTGGGGACAGGAACAGGGTTAGAACAGAGGCCTTGGTGAGGCTGCTCTGTTTCACAGGACAGCCGTTCTCCTCCCACAAAGAAGATCCCAAGTTTCAAAAGTAGTTTGTGATTGGGTGTTGGCAGGCAGCTGTTCCAGTAACAAAGGCAAGAAGCACCTTGTAGTATGTGAACAACCTGTATGAACAAACCTCTATCCCTTCCTTTCTCCCTTTCCTCTTACTAAGAGGACAGGAAAGTGCTACACAGCTCACCTGAGGAACGATCTTCAGAGAAGATGCCGGCTGGGGTACAGAAGATGTGCCTTCAGACTTAGCAACAACAGCAACTGAACCAGTAGGAGCTGCTGGTTTCAGTGTCTCTCCTCTTCCTTCCTTGTCATTTGCCATTTCAGGCATTTCCATGATGGAAGGTTTGACACGGACAACTGGTACCACAGGTGGGGCTGGCTCTTCCAAGGATGGGTAAGTAAAATCCACTGAAAAACCACAAAAGGAGGTGCTTTTTTAAAGTGGTGGGGGGGAGAGAGATAAATCTTCACAATGCAAAGAGCTACCGAAGTAATGATATGATATACGCAGACTATTTATGTAAGGGCCATCAAGTTGCAACTGACTTACGATTTCCCATCCAAATACCAACCCTGCTTAGTTTCCGAAATCTGACCAAGAGCGAGCTACTCTATGCTGCCTTCCCCTACCTACACAGACTACAGAACCAAATGGCCAGAAGTAAATGAAATAACCAAAATTACCACTATTGCAAACAAACTACATCAACTACTTTACGAATCAGAAAATAACTGACATAGAGTATGGAGGGGGTTTTGAGCTATTTATACATATTTCAGTTTGCACCCTGCATTCCTCCAAAGGTTCGGAGAATGTAGGACATCTCTTTGCAGTGGCGGGGGAGGGGAGCAGTCAGAGAAGATATGAAACCAGCAAGGATGGAGAAAAATACGACTTATAGCTGGTCACATGGTGCCTTTATTCCCCTCCCTAACTCTGTGTTCAGGAGCAATATCTGAAGGCGATTCATACATAGACTTGATGGCACAGTGAGGAAGATGCTGGGTATTGATTTTTAGCACATAGGTGTATTCTGATGGTTGCAGATCACCTACGTCTTTTTCTGGTAGAAAAAAAACTGTTTAAGATTTAAAATGATTAAAAGTAAGCATGTTTAGGAAGAGAATCTCTACAGCCTGATTTTCGGAAGCAAATCCCACTGCTTTCCATAGGAGTTGCCCCCAGGAAAGGACTGAAGTACTAAAAAGACTTTTCCCCCCAAAGTGAGTAAGGTGTCTTTCAGACTCACAAGAGATAGACACTGCTTCATTCTTGCTGCGTTGGGGTGGAGTCACTTTTGCATTTGTTGTGTATTGGGGATAGCAGAGAAGCCAGTTTTCATACCCTCCTTCTAAGACCAAGGGCTCATTCTGCAGTACAGCTTTACTTTCCCACTGAAAGTGAAGGATGGAGTATTTCAACAAAAAACAACAACAACCCAAACAACATTCCAAATTACAACTCAGTCAAGACACATGACTATATAAAATGTGGCACAGGACCCAGAACAAGGCTGTGAAATTTAACATCTTACAACAAATTTGTGTGTAACACTCTTTTTAGTGCATACACTCTGGTGCACTATTCTGAATACAAGAAGCCTGTTTCAGCATCGGACAGATCATAGCATGGCATCTGAATGGAAGCCATTAAGGACTGAAAGAGGAAGTGAGGCTTTTTTTCCTGCCTGCCCTTTTGGAGTCTACAATTACCACCACATACACACCCACATTAAAAAGCCACCCCACAATGCTGTTTAAAGAGCATCTCTTCCTTTCTGGCTTTCTGAAACTGCACTGGAAAAATCAGTGCAGAGGCTGATGATGCTACACTTTCATTCAATGGCCCAGTGAGACTATTTAGCCACGGCTTGTTGTCTTAACATTGGTTTAAGATCCCCAAGTGTACAGCAAAACCATGCTTTACCCTGAAAACTGCCTATGGCCCAATACATATGTAGTGCTTACCCACGGTTAGCACAAACCCACTTCAACCTATTTTCACCTCCTAGTGTACGGCCAATCTTAAACCACAGTTTGAACATTCGGACGAAATACTCAACCATGTCTGCGTGAGGCCAGTATCTCATATGAAAATTTATATACATTTAATTAACAGGCTTTGAAACAATAAACTAAACAAAAGCTTCAGTTTGTTGACAGGTTTTATAAAAATACTGACCTCTGAACAATAAATTATGTCTACTGAGCTTCTAATTGATCCAAGGTAATTAGGCAGACGTGAGCCTGGATCTGCTCACCTTGAAAAGTGCATCTTTGAGGCTCCACAGGGGTGTTCCTAACTGCAGGTCTTTCACGGAACTAAACCAGTCAAGCAGAACAATATAATTGACTTGCCCCCTCTCTTTCCAAGGCTCTTTAGAAGCATCCGGGAGTTTAGTTTCAATCCACTTAGCAGTGACACTGAAACAAGCATATAACAAAAGAACATAGGAAAATATTTCAACTCAGAGAGACAATTTGAGGTGGAAGGGTGGGGCATGATCGGTTGCCTCCACCTTGCACTCTGGACTGTCATGCAACAAAATAAACTGGCCCAAATATGCAGGCCTGACTATGCACCTTGATTATGCCACGGCAACAGGAAAACACTGTTCCTAAGGTTAGTTTGCTACTAGCACCCAAGTGCCTTCTCATATGAATGGTGTGTGTGCCTGAGAACAAGGCCCAAGACTACAAGCTTGTATTCTGGCATGCATTTTAACTTCATGGTGGGAAGATCAGCCTACCTACTTCCTTGCTCACCCCCACAAGGTTCAGCCAAAACTGGCTCCTTATTAAAGAGACCCAGTGTGGTAGCAGTGGACGGAATGAAGGGAGAGGGAGCCAGCCACCCCCACACCAATGAATGTTTTCATTCACCCCCTGGGAATGCTCTGCCCCCACCCACCCCGAACTCACTGATGCTCCCAGAATTACTTGATGCTTCCATTCCTGGTTCACGTGCAGCCCTCATATCACACACTGAGGGCAAGCACGGTGCAGTGGTTAGAGTGCTGGACCAGGATCTGGGAGATGCAGGTCTGAACCCGCACTCATGCCATGGAAGCTTGTTGGGGGGCCTTGCGCCAGTTGCACACTTAGCACTGTCTACCTCACAGGGTTACTGTTGTAAAGATAAACGGAGGAGGGGAGAATGAAGTACACTGCTTTGGAGAGAAACCCAGATATAAATGAAGTGAAATAGAATAGACACTGATAGGAATATTGCTACCTATGGCCACTACCATGTTGTTGTCCATTAAATCAGGACCATTCCGCAGGAGGTATATTTCTTTCCTCACTGTATTCTCCCAACCATCTAAGATTCTAAGGTGAAGCCTCAGTTCTTCATAAGAATATTACCCATAGGTTTGTTTAGTCTTTTTTTTGGAAATCCGTTTATACTATTGAGCACCACTGCAGCCTGTGGCCAAAAGTTCCACAGCCCTATTAAATGCTCCTACCAAAGGAAAAAAAGTGTGCGTGCCTTAGTTCTTTTTATTACAGCTGGGCAAACCGATGCTGCAGCATTCACGTCTTCCCTGTTCTGCTCAGGACAAACAGTAAACATCCAATGAGTAGGTCAGTCTTAAGATTCTGCTAGGAAAAGTTCATTCCATACCCAGGACTGATAGCCTCTTCTGGAACGCTGATGGAGCTGACAATGCACGACTCCTGATAATCCTTCAGGCTTCGGGCATCCATGACCATTAGCTTGATGCTCCTGTCCATCATCATTGTGAACAATTTCTCCGCCGTGATCCCTCCTTGAGGAACAGCAGCTATTTGGAAAGGGCAATGTAAAGCAGGACACAGGTTTTCCTAAAGGAACTTCTGCAAATGACTGGAAAGATTACCGAAATACAACGTTCTCCCAGAAACACGTTTATGACCAAACAAACCTTCTCTACAGCACTGAGGGCAAGCATGTGCCAGCCTCTCTTTGCCACCTGTATAAAACTTTAAATGCGGCTTCCTGGATTGTCTGAGACTGAGAAACACGGGCATGCGTGCACCATATATCCTCCCACTGGATGGGTGAAAGGGGCCGCTGGATGTCTTTATGCCATAAACCCTGGTAGCTTAAGATTTTGTTGTTATGATCATCTAGCAGTATCTGATAGATTTTGGATATCAGTCACTTTTTATGCTTATTTTCACAAAGAAGCTGCTCAAAACTGATGAGCTTCTTTTTGAGGTTAGGTTTTATTGCTGGATCACCTAGGAGGTGCTGGATCACACTAATGTATTTGATGAATGTGACTATGAGATATGACTAGAGTGTTTGCCAAATGGATTAACATTATATAGGTATTTCAACACTACCCACTTTGATAAAGGTATACACGAAATGAGATGTAATATGCATGGTTCGTTGGTGTTGATGGCGTTTGAATTGCTTCCAGTGAACTGAAAAAAAATTTACAAGTTGGTGAAGAACCTTTTTTTTGGCACTATACATCATGGTTGTTTGCTTCCTGTCAGCCTCCTGACTGGCAGAATGGGCCTGCTCTGGCCTGCGGGCCCTGTTTCCATCCTGCCCCCCAAGGTTTTTGCAACACCTGGAGAGGCTTTTCTCTCTCTCTCCCTGGTAACCTGCCACCATCATCTGACCTTTGTAGGAATTGCCCGCTGGGAGGATCCGGACTTCCAGCTTCCTCCCATGTTCTGAGGCCTTGCCTCTGTGTCTCCCACTGCCCAGTGTCTGGTCACCACAGGGGCAGTTTACTGCTTTGTGCTCCCTTGGAGGAATAGCCACTTGCCAACTGGCTGCCTTCCCCCAGCACTCCTTTTAAAATAGTGTGTCCAAGATGGTGGAGGTCTATGTGGTACAGAGAACCACTGCCAGTGTCAAAAGTTATAAAGCATCGATTAAAAAGAAAATATTCAAAAGAATACTTTTGGCACAGCACCAGACTGAGCAAGGGATTCAAAAGAAATGGGAAAAACACAATTCCTCTGTCCCTCTCACTATACATGTCCTATCAGATGTTAAAATATAGGACAGGCTCCTTTAGCTTAGGAAGTTACAAGTATCTACAGAGTTGTCATTACCTTAAAGTTTCCTTCAGCTCCTCAGGACAACACATGGTTAAAATGGCTGCCTTCTCCAGACCTCGGTTAAGAGTTCTGCCTGCTCTGATGGACTCCACACCAAAGGGGGCTTCCTCCTTGCTCCCGAGTTTCATCACCTCTTTTTCCCCCACCCACTGACCAGGTAAGGCCAGGTCAAAAAGTCTTTTTCTGGAGATGTCCAGAAGTTCCTTCCTGAAGTCTCTCTAGTCTTCAATTCCTCCAAATCTCTATTCCCTGCTTGGGGGGGGGAGACTAGCTAGATCTATGTCTCTACCTAGATCTACAAGCATTTCTAAAGAGGTAGCTAAGGTGAACCTGGAAAGCCATTGACTGACTTCCACCTTCCTGTCTGTTCTTTGCCCGGGGGGGGGGAGCTTTTAAAACTCAGAGTGAAGGCTTTGCTCATTTCAAACCTCCAAAGAAAAAATGAATTTCTTCACACTGACCAAAAGATCTCTGCTCCTACTGCCCTGTAGCTGCAATAATGAAGGAAAGGTCATTCAGCCCTCTGTCAGTGACTGCTAGGCTAGGGACCACTAGGAGGTTCCACCACCTGCACCCCAGCCAGAACCACCGGCAAGACCAGACCAGCCAGGTTCAAATAGGGATGAAATGTCTGTTAACTTGATTCTGGCAACAACCAACATTGGCACTGTTTACAAGCAAACAGTTCTGTTATTCTAATATGGTGGTGCTGTCCAGCTGTGAAGCTATTTTTGCAAAATATCTGTAGTGTAATGTAATTAGTGAGACACTGAAGAGAACAGTGATGTGTAGTCCAGTAGTGATTCTATTTGGACAAATGGAAAAAGAGCATGGGTAGTGATTGGGAAATATGATAGCTACAGAAAGATTGGTCACTGCAAAATTTGGACAGAACTGATGACATCTGCAATGGGATTATGGTTCAGGAAATGTAGAAACAGTATGATCATGGATCAGTCCATAGCCCAGGGGGTCAGAAAGGAATTCTTTTATTTCTTGGGGTTATTTCTATTGCCTTCAGAAAAAGAAACAGCATGCTGGATAGTGTGGCCACATAATCCAATAAAAGCTTCCTTTGGGCATGTTTACAAGATAGCATTTGCTCACAAAAAGGGTTGGGAATGCTGTATTTCAGGGTGGAAAGAAATTCTCCCCTATGTCCCAGTGGATATAATATGGAGAGGGGGAGAGGAGAGTTTCTTTCTTCTGTCAAGCAAGCTTTATTTACTTGCTTTGGGCACCTGGGCCCATTTCCATGGACACCTTCTATAATGCACTCCCACTCTTTGCCTGTACTCTGTTGAGGCCTGGCTTACCTGAGCAGGGTTTTGGGACAGGAGAAAAAGCTAATTTTACATGACACTTACCAGTTTCAGGCTGATCCTTCTTTTCTGCTGAACCCTTCTTTTCACCATTGATCTGAATTGTTTTTGGGAAAACATTAGAAACCACTTTTATTAGTCACTCACACAAACACATCACTTTTCTTATACAGAGACTCCTGAGCAAACATGGCCTGGTCTATGCATGCAGCAGAATAATGTGGCAGAATTTAAAAAATGGCAAAACAAACGGTACCACTTCAGACTGCAGGTGGGGGGGGGGGGGCGGTGTCACATTTTTAATGTTCTCCATGGGGAAAAAATATACCTCTGCTCTTCCCCATGCTGTGGTAATTTCCCACTTGCAGGTCTTTATTAATTACTACTTTGAAAAACATAATTATTCACCTGCACTCTGAAATGGTACAGTCACCACCTTATTCTTTTTGTGTATAAACACCAGTCCTGTGTCTCCACAGAATACCTACTATTTGCTATTCTCTGGAACAACTACCAAGAGCAGCTGGATGAGAACATACACAACTACCGAAACGGCAGTCATGAGGAAGAAAAGGTCAAATGGAAATGGACACTGTACCACTATGAGAGACATTTAAGAAAAGACAGAGGTGAACCTGGAGCAAAATCTTCCCTACAATTCATTCTTGATGTCAGACTACTGCTTGCGGAGACTTTACAAGCTTCTCCATCCATAGGTCCACTACTACCTAGGTGTCTGCTAGGGAAGCAGGGTGCAGTGCCTGCCCTCCTTGGAATTCTAAATTTACTGCTTGGGTGTTTTTTTTTAGTGTACCTGAAACATACACACTTCCAACAGATCAGGTCTACAGTGATCTTTGAGTGACCTTGCCCACCCATCCCCCAAATTATTTCTGCAGATGTCCTTGGCCAGTAAACTCTTCCTGAACAAAAGATCAGTAAGGTCAAACGAATGAAAGCATGGGAAAATGAGTCCCCATTGGAGGAGGAGGACTTGCCCTGAGCCCCTGCTGGTAGACGTTCCCTGAGAGGCAGATCTCTCAGTGCCTCTTTGAAGGGCGTTTTCACTGGCACCGGCACTGGCCCCCAAGCCAGCAGGGCCCCAGCATGGACCCGCCCACAGCCAGGAGGAAAGGAAAAGAGCCAGGGATGAGGCCTGGACCAGAAGTGCACACCTGGCAACCCAAAGCTTCCCCTCTACGGAGGAAACACCGGAAGAGACCAGTGAGTCCCTGCAGGATCTGGGCCTGCTGCTTCTCATGTACAGAGGAGCTGACTCAGCTTATGAGATGAGCCTAATGCTGTACCCAATATCACTTGTAGGGAAACTCCCCATATTAAGTCTGCAGTGAGGTGAGAGCTAGTGTGGGATATGCTTGTCTGCAGCTTTATCTGCTAAGATGGTGGCTAAGATCTGCTAAGATGGTGCACTATATGAATGCTGGACTATCCTGTCTGGCTCTGGACTTGACTCTGGACTGTGACTCTGGCACCTGGCTGCTGAATTCTGTCTACCAGGTCCTTTGCTGTGCAACTCTGTTGTTGCCCAGGGCTTCACTCTTGCCTGGTGAGCAGGGCAGCTGTCTCACTCACCATTTGATTTTTCCCTTTGGAATCTAAGGAAGTTTCCGAAGAGGTTTTCGATGATGTCTTTGTGTCATCTTTTGCTTCCTGCTTCTTCAGTTGCAGCTCTTCTTGCCTCTCCTTTTCTTCCAGTTTCTTCCGTACTTCTGCTTCCTCATACCTGGTTAAGAAAAACATTTCTTTTCTCCCCATTTCAATGGTGGTTTCACTTTGTCTTATTGCAATTAACAAGCAGTGTTCTTCGAAACAAAGTGAACACAGCCTCAGATCTATGTTGCTTGCTGAAGACAAGCAATCAGAACTGTCTTTTTGGACACTTGACTCAAAGGCGGTCTGGTAAGAATAAGTGACAGTAAAATGTCCTCATGGTTTAAAACCACAAATCAGAACTTATGATAGCAACTCCTCAATTACTTCGGTTCCATACATATTCAGTTATTTACTTATATACCACCTTTCTTCCCAATGGAGACTCTCTTCCTCCATTTTATCCTTACAACAATCCTGCAAGGTGCATATAGTGCCTTAGTATGAAAACATATACATTCAAAACTGCAACTGATCCACAAAAACAAACAAAAACACTGATTTATCAGTCACATTAGACTGCATTGCAACTTTTAAAGGTGCTGATATTGTAGAAGAAGAAGAGAAGAGATTGGATTTATACCCCGCTCTTCCCTGCCCAAAGGCGTCTCAGAGCGGCTTACAAACTCCTTTCCCTTCCTCTCCCCACAACAGACACCCTGTGAGGTAGGTGGGACTGAGAGAATTTCTGACAGAAACAGAGAGAACAGCCGTGCCACAGCTTGTGACTGACCCAAGGTCACATCAGCAGGTGCAAGTGGAGGAGTGGGGAATCAAACCCAGTTCTCCCAGATAAGAGTCCACGCACTTAACCACTATACCAGACTGGCTCTCATTGTGGCCATGATCCTGCTTGTTTGGTATATATGCTAAGGAGCTGCACAGTTACTAGTGGTTTGGGGGGTGGATGATTTTGTTAAGATAAATCTAGTGCTGAGACAGAACTGATATTTGCAGAGACTACATTCCAAGTCCACAGAAACTCAAAGAAGCAACCCCACCCAGGATTCTTGGAGTGTTGTTGCTAGCCAAAAGGCTACTATTACAACTATGGAAGATTCTGAATCTACCATACATCTACCATTGGACAAATCACCGTACTGCCTTAGTTAATTTTGACAGAGTATATTATTGTAGGCTTAACTATATGGGCCTTTCAAGACATTTGGCTGGCCCACAAAGAAATCATTATCTAAGAACTGTGACAAACTTAATTACTTATCAGATAAGAAGCAGGGACTACAAATGCAGTATCATATCCCATTTACTCTACTCATCCCTTCTCTATCCTTCACCCCTGCATCTAAATAGGCTGGCTGAAATATTAGTTCAATGAGTATAATCACTGGAAAACTATGCCATGTGTCATATTTACTGTAGCACTGATTATACACCATAATGAAATGGCACTCAAGCACAACTAAGGACATAGCCTGAATTCTCAATGCACAAAATATTTTCCCCCTGGTACCTGAAGATATCTTAAGGGACCATCTTTTCTTACATCACCCTACCCAAAAATTCACCTCCTGGTGGTCCCTGGCTCAAAGGACGTCTGCCTTGCCTAGTGGAGCATGCTTCCTATTGAGATCAAGCCCCTGCGGGACTTTCTTCAATTCCACAGGGCCTGCAAGACAGAGCTGTTCTGCCAGGCCTTCAGATGAGGAAGCGGGCATCCACATACGGCCTCTCTGAGATTCTGACACCCATTTGACAACAGTTAGCCATTACCAACAGAACTTCTTGCAGCCAGCTAATTTCTGTCTTTGAACTGTGACCTCCATTTTAATGTTTATTATGTGTTTTTAATTTTTAATTATTTTATTGTATTAGTGGAATTTAGTTACCCACCCAGAGCACACTTGCAGGAAGGGCAGGCTAGAAATATGAAAAATAAATAAACAATATCCTCCTCTAAGGCTCAGTTGCCAGTACCCCACACTTGCTGAACTGAGGGGCAGGGCCTTCTCCACGGTAGCAGATTACTTGTGATATTCCCTCCCCGTACCTATACAACTACCCTTCAGGCTCCAGTGAAAGACATTTCTACTCTCCTGAACTTTCAGTGATTAAGCACCATACGCAACACAAGACTACCTTACTCCGGCATACATACTCTTGCAAGCTTATTGCAATGATCCCAACCCAACAACTTGGTACTGTGCAGGGATGGGCTTATCTCCACAGTTCAATCTATAGCATAGGCTTAATTTTCTTTTAGGCCTTTGTAAACTGTAAAATCAAATACTACCCCTTAGGCATCCAGGTTTTAAAAGTAACTTAACCTTGCTTGATGTTTCTGACTTCATTAATAACACTAACACAAAAGTATTTTTAGGACATGACATTTCATGTATGATTTCAAAATAAAATAAAGTACCAAAACTTCAAAGGTAACCAAACTTGCGGAAGGGATGTTAGATAATTAGGATTATTTGAAGGAGAATCTAATTATTTGTACAGTTGCTCATCAAAACAAGAACAACTGGCCAATGAACTAGTTCACATACAGGCCATCAATGCCTTGTGTACCCTTGTAGTCTGCTTGGTTGGGTGAATATTTCCCAGGAATAAGGGGAAAGCCAAGACCTCTACTAGAAACACAACAAAGATACTATTATTAATTTTTTTAAAAAAAGTTGTCCAATCTTTTAAAATACATTACACAAGTAAATAGTACCTAGTTAATCTGAACAACTCACTGAAACATCCAAGATAACCAAACTGCACTTTACCCAATCGAAGAAAAATTATAAATTCAGAAACAGTTAGCTGAATTTCGAGCAATGGGAATGGAAAAGACAAGATTTCCTTTGTTTGTACAACTTGCACATTGGATTTATCATAGAAGAATTCCATGACTATTTTCTTCCTTCTAATGGAAACTGTTGGATCAGCAACTGCATATTAATTCATTTTTAAATCTGCTATTAACTCCTTACTTACCAGATGACAAAAAAGGCAACCAAACTAAAGCTTGAAACGGATTGTGTGGAAATGGCTTGCTATTCATTACTTGTCTGCAGTCCAAATACTTTCTTGCACAATCACACTTGAAACAGAATCACACATAGATCCCTCAAAGAGAATTCAAACTCAGTAAGACTGGTACGTTTCGACTGTTCAGTAATTATGCCACTTTAACAATCCTCCTCCTTTCCAGCCCACAACCTTCTAACATTTTTTTTTTTATCAAAACCCTCCTAAAAAGGAGAGGAATTTATTCTTTTTATAAATAGAAAAAGGTAGGGTATATAGAGGGATAAAGAAAAGAGCGGAGTGAGTATTCTGTTAATAAAGGTTAGTTTAAATCAATATAGCTACAGTTTTTGGCAATCTCCGTGATTTGAGAGTCTTCTTTTCATCTAACAGAAATTCAAAATAACTCTGTTAATGAGGTTAGTAATGTCCTTTGGAGTTAGTTGTGAGTCATCTCCTTTTTGACGCTTCGCGAACAGTTATTTCTTAAGTTGTCTTCCTTTGGTATCCCTCAAATTATAGGATGGGCCACCTTTGGTTTTCACTTCTCCCGCTCCGGCACCTCCCTCCTCTGGGCCGCTGTCATCTTCACTACTCAAATCTGTCCACGTTGCGAGTGCTGCCTCTTCCTCTGGACTGGCGTGTCTCTTCAGAAATTCCTGCGCCTTGAAGCTGGAGTCAATCTTCTCTCTTTTATCCTTGTACTTGAACAAAAGGCCTTCAGGGAAGGTCCATCTGTATATGACCTGTCTTCTTTGTAGAAAAGTGGTCAATCCTTTATAAGCTTTCCTTTTCATCCGGATTTCGTAAGGCACATCTTTCAATATTCTGATGGTCTGCTCCCCAATTTTCAAGGGCACCGCTGCAACTGCACGCAAGATTTGATCTCTGGTACTCTGCTTGACAAACTTGACAACCACTTCTGCTGGCAGATTATTTTTTTTGTGAATGTGGAATAGGCCCTATAGACCTTATCCATTTCTTCTTTTAACTCACGCTGATCTCTGCCAGTTACGGGTGCCAAGGCATTCGCAAGTATAGATCTGAGATCTTCCTTCTCTTCTTCTTTAATGCCCTGAAATCCAAGAGTCAGATTCGATTTTTCCATTTGCAACATCAAAATTCTTTTTTCTTGCACATCCTGATGCTTTTCTAACTTGTTGACCCTTTTCTTCACTTTTCCGATGTCTTCCGACGAGACCAAACATTTCTGTGCGATCTCCTCCATCTTCTTTGACGTCTCTGTTAGTTGCCTCTGTTGACTGTTGAGAACACCTTCCATATTAGTTAAGGTTTCGCTGATTTTCTGTATTTGGACCAGCAGAGGGTGCAGTAGCTCGCTTGTCTGTTGACTGACAGTCGGCTCTGGAGGGGATTACCCGGACCGGAAGTCCCGCCTCCCTTCTTCTCCGTTTTCAAAGGGACCTTCTTCATGGCTGACATTTCTTGTATTTGTTTACTTTATAAAAGTTCATGAAGCGTCGCTCAGGAGTCCCGCTAACTCATTCGCTTCAATGGCACCCCAAAGGTAATTTCACCAACCCTTCTTCCCTTTCGTCCCCCTTAGCTTTCTTATATAAGTCCTGCTTCTCAGTGGGGGGGGATTCCCCCTCCTCCCAGCCGCTTATTCGCTTACGGGGGAAGGGCTCGGGTTTCGCTTCAAATTCAGACCTCCAACTCACAGTTCCTGCCGTTTCTTCTTTTTGCTTTAATTCATCGCTGTTCCTCACTCCTGTTGGAAATCGGTGGCGTTGCTAAGTCCCATTACGAGCACGCCGCAGCGGGGCCGATTGGGGCGGGGAGAAAGCCTCAATTTCCCGGCTGACTGCCGGCAAAGAGGCTACTCCCCAAGCGCCCCCGGTTTGGAGCCTTTGCCTAAGGCTCACTAGGGTCTTGCAAACATGCAAAGACCCCCCCAAACTGCGTGTGGGCTAACCACCTCCGGGAGCTTCCCGAAAGGTGGCCGCCATTCGCAACGCCGGAAACCGAAACCAACCTTCTAACATTTTTAAAGCTTAAGTAGCCCCCGGGGTCTTTTCGTAGAAAAACAGCTGCAGGAGCTCATTAGCATATGGTATGCTAATGAACTATTAGGCTATTAGCATATGCCATGCCCCCTGACATCACCGGAAGTGATGTCAGAAGGGGAAGCAAAAGGGGGGGAGGCATCTTCAAAAGCCTCCCCTTCCCTCCCCCAGCTGGCCTGGGTGGGGGAGCTAAGAGAGAAGGGGTTTAACGTTTAAACTCCTTCTCATGAGAGTTGGGCCACAGAAGGAGGAAAGAGGGAAGGAAAGAGAGAGAGTAGAGAGAAGGAAAGAAGGAAGGAAAGAGGGAAAGAAAGAGAAGGAAAGGAGGAGGGAAAGAAAGAGAGGGAAGAAGGAGGGAAACAGGGAAAGGAGGAAAAAAGAGAAGAAAAGAATGTGGGAAAGAAAGAAAGAGAGAAGAGAAGAAGGAGGGAAAGAGGAAAAAGAGAGAAGGAAAGGAGGGAATGAAAGAAATTCGGCGGCAATTCAGCCCCATTATATCCTATGGGCCATTGAAGTCAATGGTGAAAACATAGGGTATATTCTGGGGGCTGGAGGGAAGAGAGTTTGAGGGAGAGGCTCCGAAATCACAGGGTAGCTGTTGGAGCCTCTCCCCAAGATATCCACCAAGTTTCAAGAACATTGGATCAGGGGGTCCAATTCTATGGGCCCCCAAACAGGTTGCCCCTATTCCCTCTATTGTTCTCTATGGTGGGAAAAAAGTAACTTCCTATGTGAGGGGTGAATGGCAATATGAAAATAGGCACCTTTAAGGTCTAGCACCGCAAACCATGAGTTAGGTGTAAGGAACTCAACAACAGATGAAAGAGAGACCATTCTAAGTTCAGACACCTTCAAAAACCTGTTTAATTCCTTAAATCAAGGATGGGTCTATGATCTCCATCTTTTTTTGTCAATGAGAAAAAACTCAAAGGAAAACCCCATGACAGGAGACCTGAGGGAACTCCCTTTTCCAGGAGCTCCTGAAGCTATAGCCAGAGCTCAGAATATGGGTTGTCAACTACTGCTAAAGCAGGAAGACAGAAGGGCAATAAAGTAAATTCTAAAAAATAAAAAACCACTATGATCTATAGCCAGAACCAAGCTATCAGAGCAAATAGTCTGCCATTTCTCATAAAAGCAAGCTAGCCTATCCCTGAAATGGGGACCTTGTGCCTGAAAGTGAGTCACAACTTCAACAACTGCTGGCTCTGACCTCTCTGGGGGGCTTGTTGGCCTCCAGACCTGGGCCATGCAGTGCTCTTTCTTTTCTGGAAGGAAAGGAGATTGATACCTGCAATGAGGATACTGTTGAGTAACCTGATGCTGCTGATGTCTTTGGCCATGACAGAAGGGGGTGGCAAAACCTCTCTGGCAGGGATGAAGCACTGATGTAGGGGCACAGATGGGAGGACCCCAAGGGATTTGGCGGTCTCTCTGTTCCTTTCAACCATAGAGAGGAACTCATCAGTGTGTGTGTGTGTGGTTTGTGAGAAAAGGCTTGAACCCTCGAAAGGGAGGGAAGGCCATCACGCGCAGCCAGAAGGGCCTACATAAAACAATGGCCAAGGCCATGGACCTCACAGATGACTCTGCAGTGTGTCTTTATTTTTTGTTTGGAGAGTTTTATGGCCTCTGATTGGATCAGTTTGGCCAGAGAGGCTCCTCGGGGAGGGTACTGAGGTCCTGCGACAGCTTCTTACACAGAAAAGGCTGACAGCCCCCCATAATGGCTTGATAATTAGAGATCCTAAAGGTCAGAGCTGCTGAAGAATATATTTTACATCCCAGAGAGTCCAGGCATCAACCCTATCGTATGGAGTTGAGTGCTGACCCTGTCTGTGACACATCGGCATCTCTTCAGTGACCAGGGAAGAAGGCGGCATGTGGGTAGATAAGAAGTCACAGGAATCCTGCTTGACTTTATACAGGCTTTCTGCTACACGTGAGGTGACTGGTGTGGGTGCTGTTTTTGCCAAACTGGGGGTGTGAGTTTGGTAAGGCCCTGTAAGACTGGGAAGGCCACAATGTCTACACACAACTCAAGAGTTTGTATTTTGGTTTATAATCAATTGCAGTGACATCTATGTCCAAAACATTGGCTATTCTCAACGTTTGCTCGGCATACAGGCGAAGATCCTCATTTGGGGAAATGGGGGTGAGGTCCCCCACTCCATCATCTGGAGAGGTTTCAGAGTGGCTTTCAGAACTGTAGCAGAATACCACCGTCCCTTCATCTTCAGATCAGAGTCTGGAGACACCACAAGCATAAGGGGTAAATGGAGTTCTTGACACCTTAAATCCCCAGAGGAGCATCTGTATCCCAGAACAGACAGTCCAAGATGGCAACATTGTGCGTAAAAATCTGGCCACTGCTGGGGGTAAGTGGGAGACATATAGTAGGGATGCCATTGGGGAGGCGGACAGGTCTTCGGCCAAGGAGCAGGAATGCTCGGTTCCAAGTGGGGAGGTAAATGTTCTCCACCAGGAAGGCTGGTCTGCTCCCCTTCAGCCTCAGAAAGCACTACCTGTCAGGAGAGTCAAGGTGGAGTGACAGGGTGGTGAGGGGCTACCAAAATAATGTCTGGCTCCTCGGAATATGATACAGGAGGAGAAGACGGGCATTTCTGATGTTTAGAAGTGGTTCCTGTCTTTTCCTTGTGCTTGGTCTTGTTTGGCTTCTTTGATGGCAGTTCTGAAAAATTGCAGGGTGGAAGCAGGAGACAATGAATGAGGGCATCTCGATTCTGAAGCTAGGGCCATAGACACTGATCTCTCTGAATGCGAGTGAGGTTTGTTGGCTACTGGAACTGTTAGAACTGAACGTACTGATGGAGGGCTGGAATGGACCTCCGGTGCCAGAACTGAAGGAGGGCACTCTAGGAGGTTCTGTACTCTGAACCAACTCGGATGGTTTGGATGGGGCGAGGGCCTTTTTCCAAAGAGTCGCCTATACAAAGAACGCTCAGTCAGAACATGCCTTCGAAGTGAAGCACTCGCAAATTTTGCACGCAGCCACATTGTGTGACTCTCCCAAGCACATAAGACACAAGTTGTGCTTGTTGCTATGGGTCTTTTTGGTTGCACAGTGATTGCATTTTTTAAAAAGTGCCTTGGTAGACATAGCAGGCAGATAAACTCCATGGTAGGGAAGAATGGCTAAGAACACCTTGAGGGTGTGTGTATGTCAACGAAAGCCACCTCACCTGCAAAGAGGAATCCTCTGAAGGATCAAGCCCTGTGAGTTGGTGACCCGCAAAAAGACTCTGTTCCGAAAAAACTCCCAGAGAAGTGCAAAAAACATGAAGACTCAAAGAAAAGACAAAGACTACTAAATGCAGCAAAGCTAGCACGATCCTATCCATGCGGTAGCAGAAAAGGAACTGAGGGGAAGGCAGGCGCTCCCCTCCAGAACACATCACAGTTTAGGCATGAAGGATCTGTCGCATCAGCTTCGGTTCCTAAGAGCTAGAAAAATTCTGTCTGCTGCCAGTCTGCACAGATATAGTTCTAATGTGGGCCTACATTGAAGATGGAAGATGGAAGGTAATGACAGAACAGGCACATATTCCAAGTGCACATATTAACATTTAATTTTTTATGCATACCTGAGTTTAAGACTCTCTGAAAGTCTTTCAGCTTCTTCAATAGCTTTTTTAATATTTGAAGGTCCAAGTAACGAATGAAAGTAATCCTGAAATGATAAGAAGCAAATCCACTTATTATATTGGTGCCGTACAGAAAATATTTGCTGGCCATTACGACTTTGGCACACTGTCTGGTAGGAGAGTCATCAATGGGTTCAAAGAGAGACTGCACACTGTCTCTGAGAGGTTACATGAAGTTAGTGGTGTCACAGCCCTCTTGTATGTTTATTTGCTGTACTTGTCTGTACTCTGCTTCTTTGCAGCATTTTGGTAGAAGGGGAAAGGAAGGCAGATACCAGAAGGTATCACTGGACACACAGCTCATCTGCCTGAATGCATACAGTAAATCTACCACAACATTTTAAAAAGGACTACAACTAAAAATGATCTTCAGGAACAGAAGTTTCTTGGCAAATAATATCATTGGCTTAAGATGTAATTCTGTCAACAGCCCCTCTGATCTCCAACAGCCCCTCCAAGCTTATCCTTACATCTGAAAATGAATAAAACCACTGGGAGCTGGATACATACCTGTTGCTGTTTGAAATCAGGCCTCTTATTAATAAGGTTATACACAGTCACATACTTCATGTAAAGTACATATGCCTTCTCTTCATCTCTGTCCAACCGGCACTCTTCAGCTGCTTTGAAGATCTTAAGGGCACTCTGTACATAGCTTGAAATTGAAGCAAATGGATTTAAAAATACAAAACAAAAATTGTTTTGCTTTCAAAAATGAAGAATGCATAAAAGTGGAACTCTTCAACATGAAATTCTGCTTTGAGCACAAACATCTTCTAAGTAAGCTCAAGAGACCAAGTCTCCTGCACAAGAGATGCAGTCACTTTCATTTTATTTACCTTCTGTTAAGATTATTTTTGCTAGTGCTGCAAAAAAGCTCAGCAGTACATTGAATGCTACCACACACAGACACTTAACATTAAGACACAACATTTGCAGCAAAGGGGTGGCTGTCTACCGGAAGTTCTATCAGCAGAAAAGAAAAACAAAACATCCCACAGTTTTGAACTGTAATCTTAATGCTGAAATTTTAACCTTTACCAAGTGATAACATGCATTAACACTGCTCCTCATCAAAGTTCGCTTTTCCTACTCACAGTAAAGCTATAAAGGAGCGCCAATATGGTGCAGTGGTTAAGAGTGTCAGACTAGTATCAGGGATACCCAGGCTCAAATCCCCACTTATGGGCCAGTCACTCTCAGCCTAACCTACAGGGTTGTTGTAAGGATAAAATCAAGGAGAGGAGAATGATATAAGCCGCCTTGGGTCCCCACTGGGGAGAAAGCAGGGTACAAATAAAGTAAACAAATAAAGGGAAAGGAAACTATATTTATTTATTTTATTTATTTATTGAATTTGTACCCCGCTCTCCTTGCAAAGCAGGCTCAGGGCAGCTGGAAAGTGAGTACGTCCATTGACTGGAAAATGAGTATGTCCATTAGCAGAGGAACTTAGCTAGAACCAATATAGCGACCCTTTTACAATGTAAAAATGCTTTTAGTGTGTGTGTCTGTGTGTAGCACAAAATCTAGCAGAACGGTAAATGCACAGAATTAATTATAAGATGGTTAACAGTCCAATCCTAAGCAAAGTTACGCCCTTCTAAATCCAGTTACTTCAGGATTGCGCTGTAAGTCAACTAAGCAAACATCCATACCTCTTTGTGCTGGTTTTCTCAGGTTTTATTTCAGTCTTTTTGTTAAGATCTTTCAGTGAAGTGCAGAGGTACAGGTCTTTAGGGACTGAAGCCACAGCAGGCATGTTAATACTGAGGGTATTATGCCTCTTCAAATAAGGACAGTGCAGATCTTTAAATTACTAATCAACAATCCAGGTTTTCTGAAAAATAAAAGATTGCAAAGACTGAACATCTTTGAACATTCTGAATGCTTGCTTGTACATGTTTCTGAAATGCAAGCAAGACAGTTCAGCATTGAAAATGGTTCTAAGCCCATTTTGTTCCTGAAGAAGGCCAATGTCTTTCAAACCCAGCAGGTTTAACAATATGAGTCGTTTGTGTGCTGCACCAAATGCCAGTTAGGAATTGTTCTTAAACATGTGGACTAGAAAGAAGGTGCTATCCACAGTGATGAACTGTTTCCTACATCTCTCAGTATGGAGAAATTCCCCCATATTTCTATACCTGCACATATCTTCCTTGTTCAATTAATCATGAGACAGTAGCTGTGACTGGTTTTTCTCCCACACACACTATGGATTACTAATAAAGACTCCATATCCTGGAAGCTTCAAGTCCTTTCTAAATATATCATCAAGGTTCAACACATTATCTAATTTTTATTCTTCACTACCTAAGCAGCAATGTGTAATTAGGCTCTGCTGAGATTAATGCAATATTACTTTTAGGTATAATTGGAACACGGAAGAAAACAGCACCCCCGCCCCATAAAATAGACTGATAATGCAACATCACTAAAGGCTACTAATACCTCCTGAGAATAAACTCCTGAATATAGCAATCAGAATGTATTGCCAACTCATTACAGGGCAGAAAACTGGCAGATGCCAGCTTTCCTTACAGATCTCATGCACCCAGTGGTTATGTGAAAGGCTCATTGGTTCCCAAAGTGGGCCATACTGCTCCCTGAGGGGCGCTGGAACAATCCAGGTGGGTGGTAGGAGCCTTGGGTGCAATTGGGGGGCACTGAATAAAAATAAAGAGGCGGTGGAAGCATAAAGAAAGAAGAGACCAGAACATATCTAAAGCAGCCTTTTCCTGGTCTTCCCTGGGATCAGGGAGGGAGGGGGAGGGGAGGGGGAGAGGGATCCCCACAGCCAATCACAGCCATGCATTTGCAAATTGCAAATGTATGTGCACCCTTGTAAGGCTGGTGTTGCTGCTGGGCTATTGTGTGGTGGCCGCTGCTGGCCTCTGGCTTTAAGCCTTCAGCTGCTGCTGCTCTGTCCCTGTCTTAGCCTGCCAGCCTGTGTGGATCATGGTGGACTCTACCTGGACTGAAGAAGACATCTAAAAAGTAAGATTTGGGGAAAATACTTATAATTTTTTAAGGAGGATATTAGTAAAAAGACCTTTTAAATTAGTGTCCCTTTACTTTAGGTTGGGCAGCCTGCTTGGGATGGCTTTGGGTTACAGTTCTGTTGGGTGTGGGGTCGGGGTTGGCTAAGCCTTACTCTCTTACAGTTAATAATTTTGAGGGAAAGTTTAAAAAGTTTGGTTTGCATTTAAAAGTATTTCTGTTGGATTGTTTTTGTAAATTAACAGTAGTAATTGCTTGTTGGTGTGGTGGGGGGTTTTGCTCAATGTTTTTAATTTCGTGATTCAACTTTTGTTATTGGTTGTTGTTTAAATACTGTAATTTTCTGGTTGGTTTTTAAATATATTTCTGTACTGCTGTTTGCTTCAAAGAATGCCAAATTCTTTGTAGTCTGCAGAAGTTATGCAAATAGAGCACATTCAGTGGGAAAAACCAAGGATTGAAAATTCTGACTCCCTTGCACTTGGGCTTGTGAGATTCACTGAGACCTGGTTGCATGCTTTGAAGCAGGACTTTGCAGCCCAAAGAAGGTGAAGTGCCAGACTGGCAGGGTGTGACAGAGCCAGGCAGTGAGGATGATACTTATTTGCACAATCCTGGCCACAGCATAGAACAGCATAGGAGTTCAGCACCTGCCAGCTGATTACCTCCCAGCCTATTTAGACTAAGGTTGGGAAGGCTACCTTGCTGGATCAATTTGATCCACTAGCTCCAGGCCCCCAGTTCCAGGCTGCCAGCACCCATCAATGCTCTCAAGTTCTGAGACCAGAGGGCACTGCTCCAGAGGAGACCTGACTAGGTGGCCTGCAGAACACAAGACACAAATGGGAAGAACAGCAGGGTATACACATCTAAATAAATACATTCTACTCTCCCTTCGTGTGAAAAAATACCTTCAAAGAGGGGAAATATAGTGTGGCTTCCTTCAATCACAAATACCCATAGGATATTCACAAGCCAAGTTTACAACGCTTTTAACCTCAGTACATAAGGCTTTCTTTTTACAATATAATTTCTAGTCTCTTTTATTTCACAGGAGATGTCCAAACATGAAATGCTACTTCAAGACCATAATGTGTCCTTGGCAAGCAGAGCAAACCTTTTAAAACAACATTCCAAAGCCTGTGGCCGTGAACATGCCCAGTCAACACAGCTATAAGACTGACTCCGACCTTCGAAAACAGCCCCAACATCTTTAGGCAACTTCCATCAGCCAAAAACATGCATTTTATATAGAGAACTTTTGTGGACAAATATAGAAGCTTAAAGGTGCTTCCCTTTCACAGGCGCAAATGCAAGATTTGTCATGTCAGGGCTTTTTATTTTTTGAAAAATAGGTGCCAGAACTCTCCAGAAGTTTGCAGTCTGTATACTGAAAACTCATGAGCTTTAAAACATTTTTTAAAGAATTTTGTTGAAGAGTTGCATCCCCCCACCCCCCAAAAGCTCATATTAGTAAGATTTTCATATGATGATACGTGGGACCCTTACAGTCCTTCAAGTTTGCCTCAATATATATATCAACCTTGTTTTCAAAAAAACTGGACAGCATTGCAAATAATGATTCCTTCCATTTCTAAGTGACAGGTTTCCACGCTTACTAACAACATGAGTCACATCCAGTTGCTATCTGCATAAGCTATGTTGTGAAACACAACATACTAATAAACCAGGATGGTATAGTGGTTAGTGTCACACCGGGATCTGGGAGATACAGGATCTGGTTCCCAGTGTGCCATGAAACTCTTGGACTGATCTTGGGCAAATCACTTTATTTCATATTCATCTGCCTCACAGTAGTTGGTGAGTACAGAATGAGGAAGGGAAGAAAAATGTACTGTGGAGGAAGGAGAAAGTTACATCTGCTGATCAAACACATGATAAGCAGTGAACAATTCCTATCAGTGTATCTCCCCTTCCCCCCAAAACTCTCTTACTGCTACATGAATTACTTTCATCTAGGTCAAAACCTGGCAGCTCCCCCCCCCCCGACCCAGCCTACATAGACAATCCTGTACTAGTTATTAGGTGTGAGAGAGTCTTGGGCTATACTTCCTCTCCCCTCTCATTAGAGCAAGTAAGATGCAGCATACTAATTAAATGAAGATTGTCATAAGACTATCATTCTTAAAGTACAAACATTAAACTACTGTTCCACCAAAATAATATAATCTATGTCAGACCAGTAATGTAAAACTACTTTTTTTGGTCCATATAGAGTCCGGTGCTTCCCACGTGCTAAGAGCAAAAACAAATTCTTGATTTGTAAAACACCCTTTCTCACTCTATTAACCATGTTAGATTCCAGGAACAGACTCTGCTATACAGAACATTGCAAATCCTGCAATAGCATTTATTCCTGGAAAATAACTATCCCTAGACCACATCACGGATAAAATGTATGTTTAAAAACCCTATCTGAATGCAACCCAAGTCCCTTAAAACCAAGAGTGATTTTGTGGCTGCCTTCAATAGGATGTTGATGAGACTTTTAATCTGGAGTCTACAAATGGATACAAAATTTACAAAATTAAGAGCACTGGTTAATATTAATAAACATTAACCAGCAGATTTGTTAAAAGCTATTCTGCTTACTGCAGTAGAGTTAAGACATGAATGAAAATCTTCACTGAAGACTACAACTGTACATCATTCAAAATTATCAAGCCAAACACTGTCCAGTTCTCACACATTTGTGTCAGGTATTTCTACAACACCTTTCATTTGTTAATAAGTAACTGCAGAAATTCTAACTCAAAGTGAAATCTTAAGATACCCTTCTAAGTCTGTTGAAGTGAATGGGTTTAGCAAAGCATACCTATGTGTAGGACTGCATGGTCAATAATCCACCCAAGTGAATGCTATTCCCCCCATTTCTTATAAGTTTCCACATAGTCCTTTTACTTCCCATACATCACAATTTTTGCTAGTATGATTTTTTATAAACAAACATTTGTGTAAATGTTTACCAGTGGCAACTTCCAATATACTCACAAAATATTTTAACACCCACAGTTCTCATAGTCCATATATTCACTTCCGCTTCACATCCATGTACTACTGACAACCACACATCCTTCACTGAGATAGGTAGGTAGAAGAAGATGAAGAAGAGATTGGATTTATACCCCGCCCTTCACTCGGAGTCTCAGAGCATCTTACAATCTTCTTCTCTTCCCATCCCCACAATTGACACCCTGTTAGGTAGGTGGGGCTGAGAGAGCTCTGAGAGAACTGCTCTTGAGAGAACAGCTCTGAGAGAACTTGTAACTGACCCAAGGTCTCCCAGCTGGCTACATGTGGAGGTGTGGGGAATCAAACCCGGTTCTCCAGATAAGAGTCTGCCGCTCTTAATTCTTTATAGTCTCATTACACAATTTACCTGAAGGAAAATAACTAAAGCTTTTTCTACCTATCTATGAACAACAGAATTAAAATGATAAGTAGTAACTTATTATTACTACTTACTGGACTCACATAGTTTTTACTGGGGTGGGAAGATGGAGAAAGGGAAGCACTTCCTGCATTCCTTAGAGATCCTGTGGCCTTCATGGTCATATGACTGACAGAGAAAATGTTAGGCAGTTCCTGTACCACTGACTATTACAGGCTTACACAATATCAGTTAAATAACGTAGGCAGAATACAAGTTAACATTTTGCTTTGTCAGCACATAACTGCAACCAGCCCAGCATGCACCTTTCTTCTGGCTTCCTTCACCTGCAACATATGCACAGTGATCAAGATCGGTAGTTGTGTTAGTCTCTCTGTAGCAGTAGAAGAGCAAGAATCCAGCAGCACCTTAAAGACTTAACGAAATTTGTGGCAGGATATGAGCTTTCGTGAGTCACATGAAGAAGTGAGCCGTGACTCATGAAAGCTCATACCCTGCCACAAATTTTGTTAGTCATTAAGGTGCTGTAGGACTCTTGCTCTTTTCTAGTGATGGACTAGAGCCTGGAAGACCCAGGTTCAAGTGCTCGCTCTGCCTTGAATCTCACTGGGTAACCTTGGGCCAGTGGGACTGAGAGGCTAGTCCCAAAAAGTAAAGCATAAAGTTAAAATTGCATGATCTCCCTGCCTGTCTCAATCAGACTTTTCAGGAATCCAGTATACAGACTTCCAACATATAACAATTCCACGTTGTAGATTCCCAGCATGCACAAGTGCTTAAATGTGTGGCTGTGACACACTCTGACCTACATGAGGAATTTCATTACATGAACAAGTCTTGCAGCACCTTCATAACTACATTTTATTTTAGTATAAGCTTTTGTGCATTAGACTTCATCTCCTCGCATCTGATGAAGCAGAGGTCTTACTCATGAAAGCTGACGCTGAAATAAAATTTAGTTAGTAATTAAGGTGCTACAAGACCCTTGTTCATTTTTATGGCGATGTGCCTATCCTTTTGGAATTACTGTCATATGTGAAGTAGCCCAAAGGCACTTAGGCGTACAAGTTCCCAAGGGCTTCTTCAAGTATTATGCTTTCAAAACAAATTACACATTTTGCTTGTTTACTTTTTTTCCCTCTTAATGGGTAAGCAACATTACAATAACACTCCCCAAAAGGCCTAATCCAGCAAGCCACGTAACAGTAAGAATTCTGAAGAACAATGACAGCAACGGCAGTTGACAGAAAAAGAGCCACTGTAAATAGAGGTAGACACTGTCAATTGAGGTAAAACAGACTGTCTGCTGTTTTAGTGTTCATATAATCCCCAAATTAATCAGAAATCCAACAGCACCTTACTGATATTTATTCCAGGGGGAATTATTTAAAAAAAATGTCTGCTGCAATAAATGTCAGACTTTAAGCTGCCACTGGACTTTCACATAGTTCCAGAAATACATTGCGTTTTTAAAATACACACTCCTTTCTCTCTCAAGCATACACTGCAAAAAGGTGAAGTGTGAGTGTGACCAAGAAGGGTCTGAACACACTTCACAAAACACAACTAGGATCGGCGGCAGCTCTCCGTTAAGCGTAGTTTGAAAAAACAAGACACCCCGCGTTTGCTGCTGCGTAATGTGTGGAAACAGCCCTCAGTGACTCACCAATGTCACATTTTCAAAACCCGGCTGGGTACCAGAGGCAGGACCCCGGCGGCCCCTTCGCCCTCCTTTGCCCAATGCTGACTTTCCACCCCGGCCCCCTCCCCTCCCCGCCCTTCCCCGCCCACCCCACCCCCTTCCCCATTCCTGGCAGGCCCACCAGGCCCCGCTCGGTGGGGAGACCCTGCCTGCCGCCAGGAGCACAGCCCTTTCTTCCCCGCAGCCGCCCATTCCCCGGGCCAGGTTCGCCGCCGGGCCTGTCGGCTCCTTCGCGGGAAGGCCGGCGCCGGCCGAGGCCCGCTTCTGCTCGGCCCGCTTCCATCCCCTCCCCAGGCCCCCGGCCGCAGGGTGGGCCGCCGGCAACCTCGCTCACCGCTCGGGGGGTGGTGGTCTCGCGGCCTCTTCTCCGGCCGCGGCAGGCCCATGTCCCAGGGGGGAGGCGGCCGAGCAGAGAAGCCCCTCAGGCAGCCCTCGCTTCCGAGGCGGAACTCGGCTTGGGATGAGGCAGGCGGAGCGACAACACAGCAGGCCTGTGGGCGGGGAAGCAGATCGCTATTCCCCCCCCCGCCCTCTCCCCCCTCCCCTCCTCCCCTCCGCGGCTCGGCCCTCCTCCAGAAAAGGGGCTGGGCGGCCGGACGGCGGCGGGGGAAGCGCCAGTCCCTGGCGAAGGGCAGAGGCGGTGCCGTGCGGGATCAGGCCGGCGTGCTCCTCCAGCATCCTGTGTCACACAGGGGGCCACGAACGGCATAGAGGCCGGCCGGGGCGTGAGGCTGCCTCCCCCGAAATGTAATGGCGCGGTGGTCAGGCACCGAGGCTGGGTTCGAGGGGAGGCGTTTCAGGACGCCTGGGTTCTTTCTGTGCTTAATATTCCCGGGGGGGGGGGGGTGCGGGAATGAATGAAGTGGACAAGAGGGACAAAAATAAATATTTGTATCCTCAATTAGTTATTGGAATTCACTGCCAGGGAATGCCGACCTGGCCGCTGACAAAGATGGCTTTAAAAGATTAGGTAGATTCATGGAGAGGAGGTTCATCAGTAGCTCTAAAGGCAGTAAACCTCTGGATTCCAGTGCTAGGAGTAGACATCTGGGGGAGGCCTCAGTCTTTAGGCCCGGTTTGCTGGCTCCCCAGGAGACTGTTGGCCACTGTGTGCAATTGGATGCTCTTCTTGCCTCTCCTAATCATAATGGTCCATGGAAGATTCAGTATGTTTGAAGAGGTAGGCTCTAATCCATACTCATTTATGCCACGCAAAAAATCCAAAATGCCACAAGACAACCCTGCTCCTCAACACAGAATTGTGTGTCACCACAAATCTCTTCTACCACTAGAGTTAAAAATTGTTTATTTGGGAAATTGAAAACTTGTACAAGCAGCTTTTCATATCTTTTAAAAAAGCAAAAATTGTTTTGCAGCAATATAAATGGTGCAATTTTTGTTAGTCCCACCCTGAAAACAAATTGATATGTAAAATAACAAAGAGCCATTATAGACCCATTTTTCACCAGTAGTACTTAGTACACCAGTATTACGGTACTTAGAATCATAGAATGTTAGAGTTGGAAGGGATCTTGCAGGTCATCTAGTCCAACCCCCTGCACTCTGCAGGAGCATAGCCAAAAGATAGCCCTACATACCTACAACATACTCAAAAGCTGGTCGTCCAGCCTGAAATCTAGATACACTATATCCACAGCATTGCCAGAGTCAACCATTTTAGTAACTCTCTCAAAAAAAGGAGATAAGGTTGATCTGGCATGACTTATTCTTGATGAACCCATGCTGGCTACTACCAATTAACTCATTCTGTTCAAGGTGCTCACAGACAGAGCGTTTGATAATCTGCTCTAGAATTTTTCCAGGTATTGATGTCAAGCTGGCAGGCCTGTAATTTTCCGGGTCCATCTTTTTCCCCTTCTTGAAGATCGGGACAACATTCGCTCTTCTCCAGTCTTCTGGCACAACACCAGTACTCCAGGACATCTGAAAGACTAGAGCCAGAGGCTTTGAAATAACATCTGTAGTTTCTTTTAGCACCCTGGGATGCAAGCCATCCGGTCCTGGAGATCTGAAAGTATTTAAGGCAGCTAGATGCTCTCTAACCATTTCCTTACTTACTCTGGACTGGCAGTTCCCCCTTCCTTCATATGCCCTGCATTCTTTAGGTCGCCTTACGGTTAAAGACTGATGCAAAGTGAGAGCTGAATAATTCCGCTTTGTCTTCATCCCTTGTTAAGACTTGACCATCTTCCCTTAGCAATGAGCTTACCCCATCCCTGTTCTTTTTGCTCCGAACATAGGCATAGAAATTTTTCTTGTTATTTTTAGCATCCCTTGCAAGCCTCAGCTCCATCTGCGCTTTAGCATTTCTGACACCATCCCTACAGATTCGAGCCTGCTTCTTGTACTCACCCTCAGTAATTTGGCTCTCCTTCCATTTCCTGTACATTTCCCTTTTTAGTCTCAGCTCTTCAGAGAGTTCCTTGTTCAGCCACCTCAGCTTCATTACCTGTCCACTTTTCTTTCTTACTGGAACAGTTTGCGATTGTGCCTTAAGCACTTCATTTTTCAGCATCTCCCATCTTTCCTGTGCAGATTTCCCCCTCAGCATTTCCAGCCATGGGATCCTACCTAATATTTCTTTGAATTTTTTGAAATCAGCCTTCCTGAAGTACAGGATACAAGTCCTACTGTGTCCTGGTTTCACATCCCTCATGATGTCAAATTCCAAGCTGACATGGTCACTATTCCCCAAGGATCCTACAACATTCACCTCATCAATCAGTTCTTCCCTATTAGTCAGAATTAAATCTAGGATAGTAGATCCTCTGGTTCCCACCTCCACCTTCTGAGAGATGAAGTTGTCCGCAAGACTATTCAAGAATCTGCGGGATGCCCCATGTCTAGCAGAGTTAGATTTCCAGCAAATATCTGGATAGTTGAAATCTCCCATGACCATTACATCCTGTCTGTGAAAGTTTAGCAAGCTGTTGTACAAATGCATCATCCAGTTCCTCCAGTTGGTTTGGAGGTCTGTAGTATAACCCCACAACAATATCCCCTCCCCCCCCCCCCGCTCTATCCTTTCCCACACACTTTCAACAGGGCAACTCTCGAAATCCTGAATTTCAGTGCAAGTATATTCATTCTTGACATATAGTGCCACCCCGCTGCCTTTTTTGTTTATTCTGAACAAGGTATATCCTTCAATCGCTGTGCTCCATATATGAGACTCATCCCACCAAGTCTCAGTGATACCTATCAGATCATAATTACTTTCCAATATTTGAAGTATCCATGATTATACTTCAATCTCTAGATGTGCTTCACTGACACATTACATGGCTAGGCTGTCAATGATGTGCCTGTTTTAAAGCCTGGCCATCCTTCTGACTTCTCTTTTGAATTCTACGGTTGCAAAGTAATTGGAGGAATAGAAGGGGAGATCTTGAGTGAAGCAACCAATGGGAAATATCCCAGTTTTCTATTCTAAACATGTCATGCCCAAATGTCTCACATACCACTGTGCAGGGATGAACAAAATAAGGCCTGTAAGGCATTTTTCACTGCTTATAAAGGTTCCACTCTGAAATATACAAGGAAAGAATTCCCACAGTTTAGTTCAATTAACTTTTGAATAAAGCATATTTGGGATTGGGACTCCTGAATTGGCTCTTTTTCAAGTTCCACCATGTGACTCTTCACTCATACCACTTCAATCACATATTGAAAATAATGTAGGCCTAAAAAGGCACAGTATGTTAATTTAACCATCATGTTTTTGCAAAGCTATGCCTCATGATAGTGAACTCCAGTTTGCCTTACATAATATATGAGATGGCCTTGAACTGCAGATTCAGCAAAAGAACTGGGGGGCGGGTGGAGTCTGCAAAAGAGCTGCAGTGGACATTCTGACTGGCTGCACAGGCTTTGTGTTATTTTGATTGCTCGAATCTAGGCTTCAGTCTTCTGTAGAGTATGAGGCAGAGCGTCCTTAAACTTGCTTTTTCTCTCTCTCCGTGCTTCATAAGCAAAGGGCATAATGTGACCCCCAAATAATGACAACAGGTCAGTGTTTGAAGCCACAATAGCTTTAGAATGGAGAGGTTGTTCGATTCCACGATTTTATTTCTGCCCATCAAATTATTATTTGGTGAGGTAGTGGCTGAAAGATATTCTCAGCTTGCCCAAAAGCATTCATAGAGGATGGTCCCTCCCATCTCAGGAATTGTGACTACTTTATGAAACAGAGATGGGTAGAGGAATGGGATAACATATCTAATGTGGAACATTCACACATAATATAATTTATTTATTTATTAGTTACATTTATACCCCGCCCTCCCCACAAACAGGCTCAGGGCGACTTACAAAGGTCAGTACAATGTACCTAGTCTCCATAAAACATTTAAAACATTTTATACAAATTAAAACAATCATACATTTAAAATGCCCTAATAGTTAAAAGTGCTTGCAGTCTTAATTGATACTTATTAGCTCAAGTGGCGCTCTCGAAGATGAACCCCCCAAATTCCTGACTCAGCAATCTTTCAGCCTCCTGTGGAGATATGGCTCTCTCTAGGGCTGACCCTGTACCACAGATGTTCGATAGTGGTAGTTGGTGGTAGTGGTGGGTGGCTCCTAGTTGAAAGCCTAGTGGAAGAGCTCCATCTTGCAGCCCTTGCAGAACTGTAAAAGGTCCCACAGGGCCCTGATCTCTTCCGGGAGCTCATTCCACCAATAAGGAGCCGCCACAGAAAAGGCCCTGGTCTTAGTGGTAGCAAGCCTGGCATTCTTAGGGCAGGGAATAATCAGTCAATGTTGTGACCCTGACTGTAGTGCTCTCGGGTATATTTGGGGAAAGGCGGTCCCTCACATATGCCAAACCCTGGCCATATAGGGCTTTAAAGGTAAGTACCAGCACCTTGAAGCAAATTCGGTATGCTATTGGCAGCCAGTGCAGTGACTTTAGCACAGGCTGGATGTGCTCCCATCGAGGGAGGCCCATCAGAAGCCTGGCTGTGACATTCTGCACTAGCTGCAGCTTCCAGATTTGTTACAAGGACAGCCCCATGTAGAGAGCATTACAGTAGTCTAATCTTGAGGTGACCGTCGTGTGGATCACTGTAGCCAGGTCATCATGATCGAGGAAGGGAACCAACTGCCGAATCAGCTAAAGATGGTAGAAGGCCGACTTAGCAGTGGCTGCTATCTGGGACTCCATTGTTAAGGAGGGATCCAGGAGCACTCCCAAGCAATGTTCCCTCTAAGCTGAGTTAGGGTGAGCTAGCGCACAGTTTTTTAGCCTCCAGCTCACAGATTTTTGTCTTAGCTCAGGAAGGATGGCCGCAGAGCAAGCTAATTTATGCAGCAGTCAAATTACTTGCTCACAATTTTAATGCCCAGTAGCTCACAAAGTAGAATTTTTGCTCACAAGTCTCCACAGCTTAGAGGGAACATTGCTCTCAAGCTCCTAACCTCTGACACTGGCACTAGCAGTGCCCCATCAAAGGTTGGGAGTGGGATCCCCATCCCCGGACCACCCCGACTCAGGCATGGGACCTCCGTCTTCGCTGGATTTAGCTTCAGCCGACTCAGTCTAAGCCAATCAGCCACGGCTTGCAGCGCCTGGTCCAGATCTTCCAGTCTGGAATCTGACTGGCCATCCAACATCAGATAGAGCTGGGTGTCACCAGCATACTGGTGACAACCCAGCCCATACCTCCGAATAACCTGGGCAAAGGGGCGCATGTAGATGTTAAATAACATTGGGGAAAGCACCGCCTCCTGAGACACTCAAGCAGGCGTCTCCTGGACTGCTGTTCTCCCTGACCCTGGAGAAAGGAAACAAGCCATTTCAAGGCAAGCCCCTGTATCCACACGTCGGTGAGGCATTGGGTCAGCAACTGGTGGTTGACTGTGTCGAACGCAGCTGACAGTTCTAACAACAACAGTGCCACCGAGCTGCCCTGATCCAGGTGCCTTCAGAGGTCATCTGTAAGAGCGACCAGAGCTGTTCTCCATCCCGTGACTTGGGCAGAAACCAGACTGGAAGGGGTCTGTCATCCAGAAAGTCCTGCAAGTGTATCGCCACCACCCTCTCAATTAATTTGCCCAAATAGGCCAGTTCACCGAGTCCAGAGATGGTTTTTTCAGGAGAGGGTGGACCATTGCTTCCTTGAGTGCCCCTGGGAACTGCCCCTCAGAGAGGTACTTGTTGATAATCTCCCTTAGGGCACCTTGAAACCCCTTGTGGCCCACTTTAATGAGCCAGGAAGGGCACGGACCAAGGCTACATGTGGTTGGGTGCACAGTAGCAAGCAATCTGTCGACTTCCTCCAGACTGAGCAGGCCGAAATGATCCAAAGCCAGAATCGAAGACGCGCAAGGGACCTTGAGTTCACTCACTGTTTCAACCGTGGCAGGGAGGTTGTGGCAGAGCGCCAGGACTTTATCCGCGAAATAGCTCGCATATGCCTCACAGCCAATATCCAATTCTCTAGTGTTTGGTTTGCCCTGTGGCAGAGCTGTAATCGACCAAATCATTCTAAACAATTGGGCTGGGTATGAAATCGTAGCCGCATACAACTCTCTCTTAGCAGCTTTGACTGCCATCTCATAGGATTGCATAAACATCCTATAAGATGCTCTTGTAGCTTCGTCTCGAGCACGGTTCCACTGTCTCTCTAGCCATCTTAGCTCCCGCTTCATAAGCCACAACTCCTGGGTAAACCAGGGAGCCGGCCTAGAGCAAGGGCGCAGAGGGCGCCGGGGAGCGATCTTGTTGATGGCTGCAGAAAGCCAGCTATGCCAGTCCTCCACAAGTTCATCCAATGAGCCGCCAGGGGGCATTGGGTCCCACAGAGCCATCTGGAACCGCACAGAGTCCATTTGGCTCAGCAGGAGAGCTAAAATGTGCTTGCCACCTAAACAGGGTTGGGGTGGAACATTCAGATGGGCATGGTGGTCTAACCATGGTACTGCCAAAGCAGTAATCCAGTCCACTATTACCCCAACCGTGAAGATCAAATCGAGCGTATGTCAGGCCTGGTGAGTGGGGGGTCATTACAAATTGGGAGAGTCCCAGTGCCGCCATGGATGACACTAGGTCAGCTGCCTGAGTGGAGGCTGCGTCATTGGCATGGATGTTGAAATCACCCAGGACTATTAGTCTAGGGTGTTCCAGTGCCCAGCCTGATATGGCCTCCATCAGCAATGGCAGGCTATTGGCCACCAGCCAAATCACCACTCTCTCCCCGGCTTCCCACACCAGGTTGACATACTCAATGCCCGTGATGTTCAGCGGTGGGAGTGCCCTGATGGTAAGCCTCCTGAATGAAGATAGCCACTTCCCCCGCCCACTAGTCCACGATTGGTGTAGGAACAAAAACCCAGGAGGGGCAAGCTGGGAGAGAGCTATGGTCCCCCATCCCGCACCTAAGTCACAGTCATGCATGTCAGGTCTACCTTCTGCTCCAGCAGGAAGTCCCAAAGGACTGTGATCTTATTATTTATAGATCTAGCGTTGCACAGCACCAATGTCGGAGGGGGGGTTATCCATCTAGATGGGTCGCAGGCTGGATGGGCGCCGAGCCATTCAGGATGGGTCACAGGCTGGAAGGGCGCCGAGCCATTCCATTTCTCTGCGTCCTTCCCTTGACTCTCTACCTGGACCCACTGCTATACTTTCCCCTCCCCAGGAGCACCGGAATCTGTTGCCCAGGCATCGCTGCACTACCAGTCTTCGCGTTAGCCACAGACCACTGGCAGGGCTGATGGAATGCTCTGCCCCTATGCATTCACTGGTGTTAAGCTGCTGCTTCTGGTGCTGATAAATCTAATTATCCCGCCCATCCTACTATGAATTAATGGCCTCTAAAGATTGCTACTAATTTAACCAAATCCCCAGTCCCATTATTAACAAGGCTGATAAGACCTATAATATAAGACCTGTCAATATAATTAACAATTAACAATACTAGAGACAATACTAGGAAGAAGGCCTATTGCAGAGACAAATGCAATTAGCTGGGCCACCGCCTGCCAGCCCCTCCCTCGGAAAAAGAAGGGGCAGCAGCAGCCTCATCCCCCAGGCCCAGAGGCAGGTAGAGGATGGCCACTCTGCCACCGGTGTCCCAGCTCCCACCACCGGGGTCGGACAGGAGGAGGCGTTTGCAGTGTGTTTGGTGGTGGTGCTGGTGGTGGTGGCGGGGTGCAGCACAGAGCGGCATCAGAGCCGCTTCGGCTGAGCTGGACGATGATAACAGGGTTGCCGGCAGAGGGGTGGCCTCCTGCCACATCAGCAGCAGCTGCCCTGCCCCCACCACCTCCTCGGCCGTGGTGTTTCTGAATGTCTCTGGCCTCTCACGCCTCTTCCCCGCATCTCCCAGTGGGCCTGCTCACCCTCTGGTCGCTGGAGTGTCAGTCCCATCGGCTGGCTTAGAGCACACTGAGCCAGAGATGCTGGCGGCAGCCTCTGTGGGTGGGACAGAGGCAGGGGAGCCAGCCAATGCAGCCAAGGGATCCTTCAGAGTGGCATGTGCGGGAGGCAATGGCTGTGGGAGCGTGTGCAGGAGAAACACCAAAACTCTTTTATATATAAGGCGAGATTAGTAGTATAGCTGATCCTGCCCACAGTTAAATACATAAGAGCCATTTGGCCAATTACATTGCTAGAGACAAGAAAAGTAAATCACTGTATAAAGTCCTATTATACTGAAATGAATCCAGTGGAGTAGCTGTGTAAGTTTATTTGTTTGTTTGTTTGTTTGTTTATTAGATTTATATGCCCTGCTCCTCGTCATGGCAGGCTCAGGGCGGCTCACAACATAGGTATAAATATACATTAACACTCCAATAGAAACAACATTAAAATAAGTTTAAGTATAAAACCATAGTTACACAGCACATGATGTTATTACAAGATGGTAACATTCTGTAACCACTGAATGGCTGCTTCCAGGCTCCTGCCAAGCTGTTAAACTTCCAGCTGTTCGTGGTGTTGATGTTAAGTCCACACAGGGCCCTGATGTCATCCAGGAGCTCATTCCACCAGTGAGGGGCCACCACGGAGAAGGCCCTGGCACTCGTTGTAGCCAACCTGGCCTCTTTCAGGCCCGGAAGAGCCAGAAGATTTTGGGATCCAGATCTTAGTGCTCTCTGGGGAACATGTGGAAAAAGACAGTCCCTTAGGTAAGTAGGTCCTTAGCCATATAGGGCTTTAAAGGTGAGAACCAGCACCTTGAACCATATCCAGTATGCTATAGGCAGCCAGTGCAATGCTTTTAGGGAGGGCTGGATGTGTTCCCGCACATATATAGTCTTGTTTGTACCTTAAAGACTATGACATTTTTATTGCAGAAGGCACTTCTGTGCCTTAGCGCCTGCTTTGTCAAATGCACACATGAAGTCCACAAAGAGTAAAAAAAATTTAGTCATTAAGGGGCCATAAGACTCCTCCTTATTTAGACGTTAGTAATAATAACTACAGTAAACATAGGAATAAGTGAGCTTGAGTAGCAAGAATATCCTGTGTGTTTAATATGTGAGCAGCAATAAAATAAAATGGTTGAGGAAAGGAATACTCATGCAAGTCAAGTTACGTGAGACTTACTTCTTAGTAAGTATGGTTATGATTGAAATCTTTCTTGAAAACATTCCTGTGCAATAAATGGTGCTTGCTTCCAAGTAAACAGAGGCAAGCTAATGGTGTAAAGAGGTTAAATGTGGCCATTTGCACACAACAATTTAGATTTGATTCTGTATAGATTCATTTGTCCTTCTTATGAAGTATTTTGGGTTGTAAAATCAAGGGAGAGGAGAAGCAGCTGTCAGAGGGAAAGGAGGCAGCAGCCAGCCACTCTTCTATTGTCCCTGGGCCAAGACCTGCCAATAACTTCTCCCTGAATTTTATGCTACATTTTAACTGTACTTGTATTGGGTTTTAAATGCTCAGCCATTTTTTTATGATAAGTGGGATAAAAAAACCTATAAATAAACAAGCATTTTAAAGTACAAGAATGCAAAATATTTCTTATTTACTCTTCGAGTAAGAACTGTGAAGATGTTCTCAGTTCACCCAAAAGAGAGAGTTGACCATAAACTCTCTACCCATAGGTTTTAATGCGATTAACCTTTTATTATTTTCTGTTAATCTTGTTTAGCAAGTTCAGCTCCTGAATCAATCGTTCTATCGTCAAACGCAAGTTCCCTTATTGCATTGTATTAGCGGCATTTGGCCAGGTTAGAGAGAGTGTCAGCAATCTGAGAACAAAGCTTTCACCTCTGAGAACATACATTTTGTCCTAATACTAATTAGTTGTCGAGTTCCAGTCACATAAACACTTGCATCTCTTTGCTGAAACATCTATAAAAATGAAACACCAAACTACGGCCAAGGCCACATCACCAAGATTTGGCAGGTGTCTGCAAGCCCACTCATTAGACTGAGGATTCTATTCAGAGGGTGCAGCCTGTCTGTTCCACAGGACATCTCCCTGCCAGAGAACACAGAAACTGATCTGTTCCTTCTTGGCAGAGATATCTCATAGCAGAGAAAGCTTACTCTTCATCCCTTGTGATTTTTACATGGGATCATGCAGATTTCTACTTTGTTCTGTTTTGTGTTCAACATGAATATGTAGCCAATCAACACATCTGATGAAATTTGAAATAATCAGTTTGTAGATAGCATCTAATCCCCACCCCTTCATCACACCTGCCCCCTCACTTCTTTACCAATATTCATGTATGATCTATGCCCATAATTATGATAAAGATCAGTAAACAAGTACTGATAAGTACAAGTAAACATCAATATTTTGTTTATTACATGTGTATGTTATGTGTCATCAAGTTGCTTTTGACTTATGGCAATCCTATGAATTAATGATCTCCAAAACATCCTATCATTGACATGTCATGGAAACCCAAGGCTAACCCCGTGGGTTCCCAGGGCAAGTGCACACAAGAACCAGACTGCTGTTGTTTTTTTTAAATGACTATAACATTTATTCAAGAAATATTAATAAAGAGAAATTATTGCCAACACATTATTCTGAAACTATACAGAAAGGAAAACAACAAAGCTAGCTTCAATTACCTAACACTCAAAAGAGTTGGCACAAACTTTAGGTGCATTAGGTGGCACAAACTTTAATTTCAAAAGGAAGGCCTCAAATCAGCTTTATTGCCCTGACCTGGATAACCCAGGGAAGCCTGATCTTGTCAGGTCTTGGAAGCTAAGCAGGGTCAGCCCTGGCAAGTACCTGAATGGGAGACCACCAAAGAATACCTAGGCCAAGATGCAGAAGCAAGCGATAGCAAGTCACCTCTCTGAAAAGTCCAAGCCCCACTAGGGGTCGCCAGAAGTCAACCATGACTTCCATGCACACAAATATACACGCAGAAATACCATTTTTTAAAAAATCAGCATTATCTACGTTTCTAGCAATTGCAGGTCATAGTCTTGGCCTATGTCAGCTAGCCTCTTGTCTTCAGGGCCACAGTCCAATTATAATTTTTCACCCAGCACATCAAGGCTATGATGACATCCAATCAGAATCTGTCTCCAAGAGAAACCTCTAGATTACCTCACCAGTCCCAATCTCCCCCCTCCCATCACAGATCACAAGTTCCCCTGAGAAGCTAATTAACAGGCTTCCATCTTTGGCCTTGGAGATGATAAGAAATATGCAGGCCAAAAAACCAATTAACAAGACAGTTCAGGCCCGTTGCTGTCCACATCAACCTTTAAGAGGAGGCTGGGGGGTGGGGGAGTGCCTTGCCTCACAGACAGACTGGTTCAGGTCTTGCAAACTGAAGGCAGTAGCTTCCTTTATTGAGTCATCTCATAATTTAGATTATTACATTAGATAATTATATATTTATTATTTACTATATACAAAGGACAAATACATTTTAAATGAAAAAACATTTAAAGAATTAATCTTAAACAAACCGAATATAGTCTTTATACATGAAGCACCCCAGGATTTTGCATACATCTCTTGTGTCTTCAGTGTAGGTCAGCTGGGCCACTCTGAATGGTTGTTTTTGTTGTTGTCACCACATATGAGTATGTTTGAACAATAAAAACAATTGGATTTATACCACAAGCCTTAGTTTTGCATCCCATTTTACACCCACATTTCTTGAGTTCCAAGTGGGTATCTGGTGCTGATGGTAGCATACTAGCACCAGGCAACCTTCAGCCTCCTCCTAGAGCAACTCAGTTGCAGGTGGGAATAATGGTCATGGCTTCATTGAACTCTTTCAGTCAACCTGACACATAATTATCCTAAAAGAGGTTACTCTACTGATGATGTGCTGTTGCCATAGTAACCCTGTTCAGTATGAGAGGAACCACCGGTTCAAACATTTGGTATCTGCTCTTTCACTTGAGTGTGTCATGATCTGTGCAGGATGGAGACAGGGCCTAGAGGCCTAAATTATAGGAGGGGCCTGTCTGGCAGTAGAAAGCAGACAGCCTACAATCCCCACAATGGTTGGGGACGGTTTTAGCCAATGGGAGTGCAGGGATTCTGGGAGGAAACTGTTGCATTCTTGTGGAGGTGTGTCTTAAGCTGTAGTCAGTGGAAAATGGTGTCTTTCTTCACACAGGAGTGAATTGAAGGGGACTGTGATAAACTCTGTATTGTGAGGAAATGGATCTTGCTGTCTCTGCAGTTTTCCCTCTCACAGAGTCACTGAGGGAGAAGAGCTGGTCTGAGAGGAGAAGGTCCCTCACTAGTCAGAGTGACTATACAATAGCTGCATTAGCTTTGTGTTTATTTTTGCCTTTCAGCACTGTTATACCTTTTTAAAGCACCTTGCCTTATTTGCCTTGCCCCAGTATTGTTCTTAATAAACCATTGTTAAGTACTCTGCCTGGTCAACACGCCTGTAAAAGGGGCATTTTGGATGGGCTTGAGAGGGTACCCTGGGCCTTCTCAAGGGACCATAAGTCTAGGGTGGTGGCAGCGGAAGGTGGTGACCCCCTGGGGTCATGACAGAGTGCCATACAGAAAGCTGAATCACAATATGGCTATAATTCGTCTGTTGTCAATGGCCTTCTTACCCCAGTGTTGCAAACATTATCCAATATAGCTCATTCAGAGATGATTTCACACTACTTCATCATCATACCTTTACTGGCATTGTAAAAGGGGGAACATTAAGCAAATACATAAATATTACAAGTTAAAATATCCCAAGGTTACAGTATATTGCTTCGCAAAAAAACTGCGACATATAAAATTTTTGCCACTCAATCAATTATATTGTGACCAGTGTTATTAAGCAGAAACAACAGTTTATATGCATCAGGAAAATCCATAATGCTGGATAATATTTGAGACAAAATACTTTGATATTGTTATAATAAAGACATTCTAACAACACTTGGGACACTGTGTCAGAAAGCCATCCATGATTGTTTAGGTTGCCAGCCACACTGTATTCATTGTTTATTGTCTTGTCTCTTGCTTCTGCGCGCTTGTGCTTAGTTTGCCAGCTGCAACTGTGGGAGAGCGCTTCTTTGCCGCCGCCTGTTATTGCAGTGGCCTTGGCAAGAAGGCTTCAGAGTGTTCCTCTGTCTGGGGAATTTTCCAGTTCTACATGACTAGACGGTGGTGGGGGGGGTAGTTCTCCCGGTCATTAAGTAACACTCCCGCCAGGAGTTTTCCTGCGTGCACGCTAAAAGTTCATTTGCTAGTTTGGCTTTGCATCATACTATAATAGTGCCTAGCTGATCCTTCGAGGGCATTCCTGACAATAGTAGTATTACTGTGGGCAACATCCTTGTATTCCAATAAAGCTTATCTTTATCTGAAGAATGCCTGGACTTACTTGCTATTCAGCCTGACACACTGTTTCAATAGATCCATTTAAACAGGGGCAATGTCTGTTAATAAGCGGCATACCCTGAAATCTTCCGGTTAAAATCGCTGACGGTAAAACATTAAGCCTGGCAAGAGAAAAAATTATGTGGATTTTTGGGTTTGTAATTGGTAAAAATAACTAGGGAGAAGTCCTACAGTGGGGAATATCCCCTGGCTAAGAGGAGAGCAGGTCTTATTGGCTGCATTGTACCAATTGGCTAGCTCTATCTCCAATACTCTGTTCCTTATTTTTTCAAATGCCTCAGATTCTGAAAGTAAAAGGAGGGATTCAATGGAAATATTCAGAGTTCCCAGTTTACTCTCTATGGTTGCTAGCCAAAGGGAAGACTCAGACAGGTAAATATAGCCCTAGTGGTCATAAGATTTTGGTCACATTCCAAACATAGGGCCGCATATGGGACACAAGATGGAATGCCCAGTATTTTCTGTAAGAGGACAAATGTACTTGTTCTATTGTTTACTGCATCATTCCATATTGGGGCACCATAAAGTAACTGGGGCCTTGTTTTCAAGTTAAAGACTTTTAGCGCAGCCAGTACATATTGATTCCCTCAGTCAGAAAAATAAAATCATAGGAGTGCATTGATATTTGCCTTGGAGTTATTAATTGTCACTCTTCGCTGGGGGACCTAAAATGCAGTGGCTTGAAAATGGAGGCCTAAATGCTTAAAAGTTTTTACTTGTTCAGGCTCATAGTCACCTACTCTCCAGATAAATTGCCTTCTAGATTTGGAAAAGACCATAATTTTAGATTTCTCATAGTTCAGTTCTAACTGATTAATGTTACAGTAGTTTTGACAGCTATTCAGCAAACAGAGTAAACCAACCCGGGAATAGGAAAGCAGAACTGCATCATCAGCATATAGCAAAATCGGTACATGAATGGAACCTAATTTAGGGCAATGTCCATTCACCTGAGTCAAGAAGGATGCAAGATCACTCAAAAGTTAAAAAGAAGGGGTGCAAGCATGCAACCCTGTTTGACCCCTTTATTGGTGGAAATTTTGGGGGTCAATCTTCCAGATGTAGAACATCTGATTTGGCATGAGGTATCATTATATAATCTGCCAATAAGGAAGAGCAGCCTCTTATCAAGGGATGTACTGGCCATTTTCCCCCATAGGAGATTTCTTGAAATAGAGTCAAAAGCTCCTTTGAGGTCCAAAAAGGCCACATACAATTTAGATCTTCTGCATCCTGCATATTTATTAATTAGGTGGGAAAGGACTAAATAGTGGTCCAGAACAGACTTCCCTGCTTAAAGCCTATTTGTTCTGGTCCAACAATTTTCTGAGTTCTCAGCCAATCATTAAATTTAATTTGTAATAGTTTAGCATATAATTTACCAATTACTGATAAGAGGCTGATTGGTCTAAAATTTGCAGGATTTGAGTGATCACCCCTCTTGAAGATGGGTACAATAATTGCATTGGTCCATGCTGCAGGTATATGTCCAGTACTATCTACAATAGTAAAAAAGGCAGCTAGCGGGGGGGTCCACCATTCAGGGTCTGCTTTTAAAATTTCACAAGTTATTGCATCTGGGCCAGATGTTTTACCTGATTTCACACTACTTTTCCATGGCTTTATGAAGCAGTGTGTGTTTGGGGACATAAAATGCCTATGGTATATTGTTACTCGACACTTTAAAGTGATTCTTTTATTGTTTACAATTTGTGAATACTCCAGTGCTTGTGGGTAGTGGGTACCACCAAGTAAGAGCCTTTGTCAGCTTCTTTATTAACCACTGGATTTGATAACATTCTGGCTGTTTTCAGAGTGATATGCAGGGCTCTTTTTGTAGCAGAACTCCTTTGCATATTGGGTGACACACCCCTAATGTAGCCAATCCTCCAAGAGCTTACAGTAGCCCCTGTAAGAAGAGCTCGGTAAGCTTTTGGAGGTGTGTCTGGAGGCTACATCAGGGGTGTGTCACCTAATATGCAAGGAGTTCCTGCTGCAAAAAGAGCCCTGGGTATGACTGTATTATCTAACAGGATTAAAATTTCTGAATCTGTTGAAATGATGTCTATTGTGGCATCAGGTTCCTTTTTGTTGGTATCAACTGCAATTCAGAAGAATGAACTAATCAGCTACGTGTCCATATAACTCTGCATCTTTTCCATACTTATGACTTCTATAGAAACATGCTAGCCAGTGTTCAATTTGTTAAGTAATCCAATATACCTAAAGGCAAAATGGTTCACATTACTGAGAGAAGGAGTTTTCACAATAGTATGAACAATGCACACTGCATCCACTATTCAATACTTCTCTGAGCTTCACCTGTTCCTGCTTCTTTGGTCAGTTAGATTTTTGTAATGACTTTTTAATCTTTGTTTCTGCTATGTAGTTGCTGCAACTTTGGTTGTATGAAGTAGTCAACAAATGAATCAAGGCCTTTTTCCAACAGAAAATTTGGGGGAGTACTTAAACTATGAAATATTTTCTCTTTCTGAATGAGTTAAATGCTTTCAAAGACAGGGAGGGCATGTAGACATATACAGCTCTTAAATCCAAGATGCAATTGTGCACTTAGGCTACCAAATCTTCAGGAAGGGAGAATGCAGGGCTTTCATCAACAGTTGCATGCCTTCTGCTGTCCTTTTGTCCTGATGTGCTTTACCTTGTGGTTGACTGTTTCACCTCTCTCTCATACCACTGTGACAGATCTACATAGACTGGGTAAAAAGTAGCTGTCAAACAAATACCAAGAGGTGGTAGGGCTTAGAGGTAAACTGAAAGTTTAATTGAGAACTTAGCTGTCTCTAACCAGATAGCAAAAAATTAAGGCACATGTGCTAAGACAGCATAGGATCACTTCCTTGTTCTGCTTGCAGTTTTTTCTCAAGTACTGGGTATTTTTGCAGTTTGCTTGTAAAAAACTTAGGCATTTATAACTTTTAAATTCCATAAATATGTCAAATATTTTGATTTCATATGTGAAATAGTTTGTAAATGGTGCATTTTATGTTGCTAAAGCAGTAAAATTAGTTTAGGTTAGACAGGACAGTAAGTATTGCATATATTTCAATTTCCCCCTTTTTTTTAAATTGGGGGGGATAGTTTCTTCCATGGCTTCAACATTTCCAGAAATTTTACATCTCTAAACACGCCCAGTTCATTTTCAAGCTTATGCTCCTGGTGCACTGACAATACTTTCTCTTGTGTAGATTCAAAAAGTTCACCTCAGGTTCAGGGGTCATGTTTTGTAACAATAGTAGGTGAATCACCAACGGCAACAATAGTTGTTTGATGTGATGTTTCACATTTATGTCTGTGTGAAAAGAACAATGCTAAAGTGTAACGTTTGATATTAATCTCAGATGGAGTTCATATTGAGTGATTTACATTGTTCACCACTTTGTCTTTGCCAGCAGTGTTGGAACTATATTATTATTTTCTGTGTTACAAACTGTTTTGATACTTGATAGGGAAATATCGATGCTGCCTTTCTGCATGGAGTTCAGGTTTCTCATTTATTTTCTTAAACTGGTTATACAGTACTTCATATGGGGTGAAAATGTACCTGTCTTCATTCAGGAAAGCTAGTTGAGTGGTTATCTGTTGTTACTGCCTTCCTATCCAAGAACTTCTGCCCCAAAACATTGCACTGAACTGAGTATGATTTCTCCATGTGCTATGGTCACTGGGAATATGCACTTCAACTGCAGAATCTCACTTTGTGATCCCACATGGTCTCCTGTCTTGACTTGTTCTATCTGTAGTTTCTCCTGCTTAATCAAGATCACTTCCTCGTTCTGCTTCTCACCAGCATTCATGACATTTCTCCAGTAACACAGACTTTGGTTGCATTTTCAGTGATATTGCTTAGTTGTTTGTTCCAAATTTATGAAAATTAACTGCCCAATCATGCAGATTTTACATGTCTTCCTACTAGTGTTAAGGATATACTTTGATAGATTCCACAGTGACACGACTTGCTACAATGTCACAACTTTTATTTGCCATATATTATACAGTTCCATCTTTCACCTATAAAACATCCTTTTGGGGGGAGGGACACAAAAAAATCCCAAAACTGCACTTAATTGGAGCCACAGAATTGGATAAAAATCAGTTATTTAGAATGCAAACAAACAACCTGCCAAAACTGAAAAAATGAAATTTGATAAAATCTGCAAAGTACTCTGTCCAGTGAGGCAATTTCTTCTTGAATGTCTGGTTTGCTGCTCCATCTGCATTCTTAGAAATTACATCTTAACAGGGTAGCTGTAAATAATTTCTAACCTAACTTAAACAGTGAACCATTGCTTCTGCTGAGCTTCTAAATGCAGAGAAAATAAATCAAATATTAAAAGAAACATAGGATGTATGTTGTTGTTGAAGGGGGCATTTTTTCACTTCCCAGAATTTGTTGTCAGAAAGGACAGCAACTGGGACAAAGATTAAAGTCAAAACAAATGTGTAATCTTATGCTTGTACATTGGTAATAGGGGCAGGTTGCAGGAACCAAGAATCAGAACAGCTTGGGGAGTTACAGAAGTTGTTTGAAGTACATCCTCAAATGAAGATTTTCTAATGTTTACAGGATCCATCCAAATTCAGAAGTCACTGTTGTTTTCAGAACTTTTATACCTCAGTTTCACCAGCTTGTATAGTTAATAGGCTAAATACTCAAAAAACCTCACTGCAAATACCATGCTTATTCAGTGATTGGTTTACTTAATTCATCCCCTGCTTTTTTCCTCAATAGGAACCAGGGTCGGCTCCAGGTGTCTGGGCGCCCTAGGTAGGACAGCCTGGGGCGCCCCCCACTGGGGATGCCAACCTCCTGGTGGGGCCTGGAGACCAGGGGCAGCAGCGGAGCGCTGGCTTTCCTGGGGGCTCCGCGGCTGTGGGGCCCGAGGAAAGCCAGGGAAGGGGGGGGTCTAGCCGCCCCCCTCCCTCCCAGCGCTGGCTTTCCTGGGGGCTCCGCGGCTGCGGGACCCCCAGGGAAGCCGGGAAGGGGGCGGACCCGCCACCCCCCCGCCCTGCTCCAGGCCTAACGACCCGCTGCCCTCCCAGAGCCGTCGGAGTCCTCCTGACCTCCCGCCACAGCCGCCCGGCAACAGGAGGAGGAGCCGCCCTCCCCTGCTCACCTGCTGCCGGAGCCCTGCGCCTTGCAAGGAAGGCCCGCAGAAAGGAGTAGGCAGGCGCGGGCAGGCGGGCAGAGGAGGGGAACCGCGTGGTGTGGTGGACGGCCAACTGGCCGGCCTCACTCCCCCAGCGGGCCTGACGGCGCGGAAGCCCCACCCCACCCCGCCCGCGGTTCAAACGGGTGGGGAGAGGGAGGAGGAGGGGAGCCTCCTGGCCCGCCCCCAGCCCAGGAGGGAGCCCCCCCGCAGTGCCTCCCCAGGCCCAGGGAACGGCGCCCAAGGCACACACACACAACCCCTACCCTCCGGGGCGGTGGGCGGGGCGGCTGTGGTCCCAAGGGGGGGAGGGGCGGCGCAGCTCGGGGGTCCCCTTCCTTCCTTCGGCCGAGCCCCCCACTCGCCCCCAGTGGTCCCCCCCCTTACTCAGTCATTCCCTCCCCTCCTCCCTCGGTGCCTTTTCTCCCCCACGTCCTCCCCGGCCTTTGCACTGGGAGTCCCCTGGGGGGGGAGGGGTCAGCCCAGAAGGCGCCTCCTCGCTCCCCACCGGCCCCGCCGACCCCCAGGGAAACCGGGAAGGGGGCAGAGGTTTAAACCGCCGCCCCCTCCCTCCCAGCGCCAGCTTGCTTGGGCGCTCTGTGGGGTGCCCAAGCAAGCCTGGGAAGATGCGGGGGGGGGGGCCTTTTGGCGCCCCTGCGGCCACTGTGCTCTAGGCGAGCGCCTAGCTCGCTTAGTGGGCAAGCCGGCTATGATAGGAACCCAAAGTGGCTTAACTTCATTCTCTTCTTTGTCACTACAATCCTACAAGGTAGGGTAGACTGAGTGTGTGACTGGCGGAAGGCCCCATCCAGCAAGCTTCCATGGAAGAGTGGAGATTCAAACCTGGGTCTTCCACTTGTCTGATACTCATCTCTAACCAGTATATCATACTGAAACAGAAGCCAGCCAGTTTATTATTAGTCAGAACTGTATAGCAGTAAGGGACAAAAAGAGCCAAGTCTCATCCCGCCCCATTGCATCAGGAACCACTCATGATTGACTTAAATAAGCAGCAGCCCTTTCGACAACCATGACTTAATTCCACAGCACAGTGCCTCTGAAAACATCATGATGTGAGGAGCAGGCAGTGATGCAACCTGGGAGGAAACAGGCAGAAGCACAGACCAGGCCATGGCCAAACAGGTTTTCAGGCATATACTTACTGCCTGTGCCACACACTGGTCAACCATCATCCAGATTTTTAGGATGTCAAATTGCTGAGAATAAGCTCGGCCCTTGCTTTGTGTATACGTACATCCCAGGGCCTGAAGGAAAAACAACTAGAGCAGTGGCACTGAGAAGATTCTGAGGCTTGGGGCCAAGATAGTAAAACAACACATGTGCCAGTGTGCCTCTGGCTTCTACTGAATAAGCAGTCAGGTTCTGTGGCAGTGACAGAAGCCAGGGGATGCAGCCTCCTCTGCAGAGATTGTAACCTATTTCAGGTCAACAACCTGTTTCAGGTTAGGGGTGGGTGTGCAGGGAAATATTATGGCCAATAAATCACCTCCAAAGGGACAACTCCAAAGTAGGAGGTGAGGGATAGGAATAGGATAGGATTAAGGTACTAGATCCCCCCATAGCTGATTTATTTTATGCTTATATTGTTTATATGGATGCTGTAAATCATCTTTAAGGCCATACCTGATAGAAATGCACAATAAAAATACTTTTTAACTCTTTCTCCTACACATTATGAACAAGTATTACTGCATATTATAAAGAAAAGAGAACTCACACTGAAAACATACACCCCTTCCCTAAAATGGGCCAGTGATCACTATAACCTGGGTAACAATCCAGTAACAGTGCAGAAGAACCACAGAATGAAACATTTGTGGTAGAAATAAAGATGTAATTAAGCTTGTGGATTTAAAAAGGGATATGCCACAATTGTAAACACCACTCAACAATCACAGTGGCCAGACATTATAGGTTCCTTATGTCAGACCTAGGTCATCTGCCGATACTGCTACAGTTTCCTTGCAGTCATGCCTGCTATTGCACTACTTTTTTCCCATCTGCCATGTCTACAGGAAATGAATATGGATCACTGCAGCTGTGCCCCCAATCTAGAACTCATATTCTGTGTGAAAAAGACAGACAAAACTCATCGGGAGATTCTTGGTATCTAAACTAGACTTCACAGTCACATTTTTATTTAAAATAGTTCTTCAATCAGTTAATAGATGTTTGGGAGGACAAAAGGATGCCATGGCCTACATATGTCAAGAATGAATATAGAAGTTTAACCCCCAAAGGGATTTGTTCACACTAACATCGATCAATGCAAAAAACCTGGTAAACTTTTCCTATCTTCTCCTTGCACTGAAGGGTTAAGTGAAATGAAGATATAGTGTGAAATCAACAAAGTTATATTTTCTTCATTTTTCTTCCTGACACTTTTAATTTTATTTTATTTACAGCCCACCTTTCTCAGAGACTCAAGGCAAATTACAGAATATAAAACTCCAATTAACATTACAGTAGGAACAGAATTCTAAAACTGGACAATGCAACATTTAAAAAACCTATTTAAGGCATACCATGGCATAATAAAGCGAGTAAGAAAAATAGAAATCATTGCAATAGAAAGTGAATCTTTGCTAGCGTTCATTCCCTGTGCTGCCAAGGATACTTTATTTACTTGCTTTGTTTATAGTCCACCTTATTACAAAACTTACTAAAAATGCATCATTAACAGATAAAACCAGCTGTGAAGAGAAAAAAAAAGTATCACACTCCACACCGCCCAACTCCATCCCCCCGCCCCCCCCCCCGGGCCAATTTTAATTTCTACTCCAGCATCGCCAAGTGAAGGCCAGTGACTGCAGGGTGAAGGATCCCCCAGAAAGGACGGAGCTCTCAGTTCGCAGCCGGTGAAGGAATCCCCTTTATCCCCACAACTCCCGGGGGAGGGCAACAGGACGCTCCGCGCCCCCTTGAAAGCGGGGGCACCATCTATTCCAGCCTCAACGGTGGCGAGTCAGAGTCCTGATGGAGCGCGCTCCGGCTCCCGAGACATCTTTATGCTGGAGTAAATGACGTCGCTAGATCTTCTCTGACGAGCCGCCGGCCTCCTGTTTTGTTTCGCGGCGGAGGATTTTAACACGGCGACCCATCTGGAACGGGAACCTGCGGCTTCTAACCGAAAAGGGGAGGAGTGACGCTGCGGCACCCTCACGCTTGGAAAGAAGAGCGGCCGTTTGTACCTCAGGGACACCCCTCTGCTCCCCCCCCTCCCTTCAGGCGGGAAATAAAACCGAACGCTAGAATATGGCGGCTCCCCTTTACGCCTCAGTCCTGTCTCCCCTCTCCGGACCCTGCGCATGCGCCACTCAAAGTTGCCGTATCCCTCCGCCGATCTCTCCCTTTTTCTCCCCCCTCTTTGTCAAGGCCTGTTTAGCCCCCAAACTAATCCCGTTCCGCAACAGGTGAAAAAAAGCGCAGATCAAACCCTTCTCAGGCCCGTGGTTCGATGGCGGGAGGCGAGAGGAGCCGCCGATAAGGACCCGAACCGCAGCGTCGCTTCCATCGCCGGCCGCCTCTCCCCCGCCCCTCCCCCCTCGGCCTCTCCTTCCTTCCTTCCTTCCTCGCGGGCCGCTTCACCGACGCGAGCGGCCGCCGTGTCCTTCCGCCGGGCGCGCGCGGGGGGACTTTTTTGTGGGGCTTTTGGGCGCCTATGAGAAGCGGCGGAGGCCTTGGGCGCCCCTGCTTGGCGTTCTCGCGGGCGGCGGCGGCCAGGCGCGGGCCAGCACGGTAAGAGTCTCCCCTCGCCTCAGCCTCTCCCCTTCCCCGGCCACCTCCACCCCCCAATGGCCGGCCCGGCCAAGCTTTTCCAGGTCAGTCTGCGCCTTTTTGTATAGGGCCCTTGTTACCGGATGTGGAAGTTGATCTCTTCTTCGCTGGTAAAAAATAATTCCACTTCCCCCGGAACCCGGCGCTGTACCGCGGCTCCCTCCGCTCCTCAGGCGCCCAGCCCAGCCAGGATTTCCTGTCGGGGAAAAAAACGGGACCCGGAGAGGCCTTCCGGGGATCGAGCGCGCGCGGGGGGGCTCCGCCTGAGGAGGGGGCGGGGGAGGAGCGGCGCCCGGGTGCCCCCGTGGGCCCTTCGCGTGCCTGCCTGCCTGTGTGTGTGTGGGGGGGTGCCCTTACGTGCGGACGGGGTTGGCAGCGCACCCTTTCCCCGGGAGGAGCGTTCACACGGGGCCTTAGCCGCGCGTCGGGGTCCTTGTGTCCCCCCCCGCTCCTGAGCATGCGCCGCCACCCTTCCTCCCCCCCCTTCTCCCCACACTCGCTCTCCTCTGCGGCCTTCGTGGCCAGCGGGCGGGCGGGAGGGGTCAGGCTGGGCCCTGGCCTCCTGGGGAGCGGGGCGCTCTTGGCCCTCCCCGCCGCTTTCCCCTTCGGGCTTTTGAGCGACCCCAGGTGCGGGCTGGAAGCGAGGCAAAACGGTGAATCTGGCGCCACCTTTTAAAAAGACCACCGAGAACTTTATGCTGGCGCCAACTGTTGGGGACTCAGGCGTGGCTTCGCGACAGAGGCCCAGCCTTTACGTCGTTGCCTCTCCGGAATTATGATCGTGCTAAGTCTAAATAGCCTCGTGGGCGACTTAGGCTGCGATCACACACACTAATTTATCCCCTTTCAATGCACTATCCAACTGGTTTTTGCCACTTCACACGGTAAAATCCAGTTGGAAAGTGCCTTGAAAGTGGAGTATTTAGTATGTATGATCGCAGCCTTAGAAAGGCCTGCAAAATGTTGTTTCCATTTTGGGGAGTCAGGGCTCTCTTGCTTGTCAGGCTGCTGCTGTAAGGGGCGCAAGGACCAACTAGACCATAGGCCATTTTAGGCGTTTGGGACGATTGTGGTGTGTGTTTGTGCAATACTTCTGGCGTGTTGGTTTACATGAGTCTTTCACAGGCCCTGTAAAAGAGGCTGCTAAGGAGGTTGAGGTTGTAGCACAGTGGTAAACCCTATGCTTTGTAGAGCCTCTGGCATCTCTCTGGCTAAAAGAATCACGGAGTCCGTGATGTGAAAGACCCTAGAGAGCCAGTATCAGTCAGTGTAGACAATGTGAGCCTCAGGAGAACAATCAGCTTTGTGTGTTTGTGGGTGCATTCAATTGAATTACTGTAGCTCTCAAGATCCCAGATTCAGTTCTGGCATTTACACTTACAAGGATCAGGAGCAAGGTGAGAACTTCTGCCTAAGACCCTCAACAGCTGCTGTTTGCCAGAGTAGACAAATATCTGCATCTGACTCAGCAGAAGGCAGCTTTCTGTGTGTTCAGTTGAATCATTGATGACATTATTTGGGGTGGGATTGTGGGGTAGAGCATCTGCTTTGCATGCAGAAGACTTCAGATTTAATCCCTGGGATACACAGATGAAAACATTAAGTGGTAGGTGACATGCCCCTGCAGAGCAGCTTCCAGTCAGAGGAGACAGTACTGACCTTGATAGAGCAATGCTCATATTCAGTAGATGACAAACACAGAGGCTTTGGCTTCTAGTGGGTTACGGTAAAGGCAGTTCTTGAACTTTCATGGAATAGGGCTCCTTCTCTTTGCCACTACGCTATATCAGCTCATGGCACCAGTTGTGTATGTGGTTCTGGTGTTATCTGGGAGCCAGCATTCTTGAATTCAGTGGGTCTTTTCCATAAATGCTCCTATAATTAACCTAGGCAGATGTGATCCTGAGCATGCTTGTTGAAAAGAGTGGGATCGAATTCTGAGGAAAGGACCAGGGTACAATCCTGTGCCCACTTACATGGGACTAAGTATCACTGAGACTAATAGGGCGTTTTTGTGAGTCGATATAGTTGGTACTGAGCTGCAAAAGGCTTTGGACATTGTTACTGATCTTTTTCTGTGCTCTTCATGGAGTCCTGTAGAATGGATTGTTGTGTGACAGCGTGAATAAACCCTATGGCTTTGAATAATTCACAAGCACATACACTATTCTTTGTTTTCAGAGGCCCTCCCCAATATTTTTCAATTCTACTAAAGTAAATATATATATATATATATATATATCAATAGTCACATTTATTAGACAATCCCTGGGCATGGAGTCCTTTGGAATAAATATGCCTCTGTTCCATAAGGCATGTGTTGTTGAGTCAATAATCATAAATAGACCATTGTTTTTCTTGTTCCCACTGAGCCTCATCAAATATCCCACTCTCTTTGGCTTGTAAAATAATTTTATATGATTTTTATAAGCATAATAACCACAACAGTCTCTCAGTTACCGGGTTCCCTCTTCTTCCTTTGCCCAAGGTATGAGATCCCTAAAGCTCCACTTAAAAAATGCAGACCTGTGGCAAGGCCTGTAACAGGATAACTATAATTCCATGGAAGTCCTTTTGCTGCCTCAAACAGAAGCCTTCTGTTCTAAAGTATTTCCTCTTGTTGGCATTTGATTCTGGATCCCTAGCAATGTGTATGCACCTTCAATAAGAGGTCAGAACATAAACTCACCTTCTCTGTGCCGATTTAGTTTTGCTTGACTACAGGTTAGAGAGTCAGACGAGGTTCTGGGAGACCCAAGTTCTGCCATGGAAGCTTGCTGGGTGACCTTGGGCCAGTAACACACTTTCAGCCCAATGTACCTCACAGAGTTGTTGTGAGGATAAAACAAGAGGCAAAGAGAGCCATGTGAGCTGCTTTGGGTCTCCATTGAGGAGGAAAGTGGGATATATATGTACCTTTCTGGTTTAAAGGTGCAGCTTGGTTCTCTGTAACATGCTCACTTCAAGGTGTAGTCAAGAACTTCAGGGCTTTATGTGGAGGGTAAATTTTACATTTATTACAATTTATTTATTATACTTGAGGTTTCTGTAACTACTTTCGAATGGCATTGGATTGCTTTAGGAAGAAAAATATATGCATTCAAGATTACTCTTGGAAGGCCTGCAGCTTTGACCATTTCTACTGCCTGACATTTCAGATGCTGACTCCCCCCCAAAAAAACTATAGGGGCTTGTATATTTTGCAAATGAATGCTATAAATGCTTCATTTTCAAACTGCAGTTTCTTGGGGAGCCAACTACAAACATTTTAGAAGAGTTTCACTTCACTAAGAGTGCTTCCATGGTAAATGGTTGAGCCCTGTATCTTTCAGACCTATCAAGTCTAATTGAAATTATAAGAGCCAGTTCCTTTAGTGTGTATAGTATTTTGCATACAGAATTTGGCTGTTGGAATTGCTCCAACAAAAATCTGAAAACATTTGTTCAGAATGTTTTATTCAAGCTTGCTTGAAGATGATACATTAAACTGAATCTGTTCTAAAAGGCGCCCTTTAAGTGGTCTTGTCTATGGCTGCATTCTTTTGCATGTAAAAATGAATAAGATTGGGCAGTAAAGAACATATAATATTCACTTCAATTGAACCCATTGGCATTTTCAAGCAAATGTTAGCTAGACTTTGCCATGTGAAGGCATTGGAAAGAACTCTAGCAAGACCTCATCTTTCCTCTGTTATAGAGGAAAAAATCTCTTACTGGTTCTTAAGTGACGTGTTGTATTAAATCTGTGTATTGGCTTTAACTGTGTAATTGGTACTATTTTGAAAACTCAGTATTCATATGTGGACAGTGATATATAAATAAATAATTTGATGTATGTGTTTGGAATACACAACTAAGCCAGTGCTGACTTAATCTTTGAGAACCTTAAAAATAAAGCTATTAAATTCAATAGAAGATGCTGTCTGGTCTTATTCAGGTACAAGTAAATACTGAGCCGGTGTAGCTTATAGAATGTCAGACAAGGGCCAGAGAAGCCTGGGCTCCAATCTTCACTTGCCCATAAGCTCACTGGATGACCACGGAGTAGCCCCAGCCCGGCCCTTCTCACAGATAAAGTATGTGACCATGTGAAGTGTCCTGAGCTCCTTGGAGGAAGGGTTGGAACTAAATGGTGTAAGACAATTGGGAAACAAAGGATTCCATCTGTCCCTTTTCTGACCTGAAAAGTAGCACAAGATCATCTCATTATAAGTTCCATCAATTAACTCCACTTTATAAGACAATACTAAAATGAGACAACTGCCCATTACCAAGATGTTTGTCTGGAAAATGTTGTTTAATTTATTTATTAACAAAATTTATATCCCTGCCTTTCTACCCTTACAAGGCAGTTAACAATTTAAAACATGAATAAAATTACATTGTAAAACCATTAAAAATAAATCTCCTTCCCAAACATACCTCAATAAAACAACTTTAAAAGAGTTAATAAACAGAGTTAATATCCGTATAAAATAGTTAAAACAAGTGGAGACCCGCAAGAAACTTGCGGGATGGTCATCCCATTCCTCACACCTTTGCTTCCTCCCCTCTACCCTTACCTATCTCACCCTCTTTCTCCCTTCTGGGGGTGGAGCCATAGACTCAAACCTCCAAAGCAGCCATTTTATCCAGAGGAACTGATCTCTGTCACCCGGACAACAGTTGTAATTCTGGGTGATCTCCAGCCCTCACCCAGAGGCTGGCAATGGTAGTCCTCATGGAGGAAATGGCTGGTTTGGAGGGTGGAGTCTATGGCATTATACTGGTTTGAAGTTCCTCCCCTCCTCAAACCCCACCATCCCCAGGATCCACCCCTTAAATGTCCAGGAGTTTCCCAATCCAGAGTTGGCAACCCTATTTCCTTCCCACCCAACAGCCAACTTAACCTTTATCTGCCTTTATCTGTCTTCAGCTTTTTTCTCCACCCCCTCCCCCACAGCTTCTACCAAGGAAAATTATAGTCTTTCTCCACAGTGGGGACCAAAGCAGCTTACATTATTCTCGCCTTCTTTTTATCTGCACAACAACCCTGTGAGGTTGGTTAGGCTGAAAGTATGTGACTGGTCCAAAATCACCCAGTTAGCTTCCACCGCAATATGGGGATCTGAACCTGGGTCTTGCAGACCCTACTCTGAGGCTCTAACTGCTGCATCACTGCTGGCTTTCATAGGGTGGCTGCTGAACAGCAGCAAGCAGCCAGGCCAAGTTGAGTCATGCAAATTAGGTGGTATCAAGTCACCCAGAGGGTGCTGCCTAGGGATGCCAGCCTCCAGGTGGGATCTGGGGATCCCCTGGAATTACTACTCAGCTCCAGACTACTGAGATAACTTCCCCTGGAGAAAATTGATGCTTTGGAGGGTGGACTCTAGGGCATTGTACCCCACTGAGGTCCCTGTCCTCTCCAGGCTCCATCCCCAAATCTCCAGGAGTTTCCAGACCTGGAGCTGGCAACCCCACTACCCCATCCCCTGCCAGTGCCCGTGGGGGGACCTGGCAACCCTAGACTGCTGCCAGGCCTAGGGTTGGCAACCTCCAAGTGGGGCCTGCTGGAGGGTGAACTCCAGAGATCTGTGAACAACAGAGATCTGTCTCCCTGGAGAAAATGGCTGCTTTGGAGGGTGGATTCTGTGGCATGATGCCCAGCTGAGGCCTCTCCCTTCCCCAAATCCTGCCCTCCTTGCACTCCACCCCAAAACCTCTAGGAATCCCCCAGCCTGGACCCAAGGCTCCCTCCTCCCTCCAAGGCCAAAAGAGGCCTGGAAAGAAAGGGCCCTTCCCCCCCCTTTGACTGACAGAGCCAGTCAGAAGCCTCTCCCCCCCCCCCAACGTTCTAATCTCTCACCGTTGATGCCTGGAGTCAGGTCCCTGCAGAGGCCATTTCAAAAGGCTTTTTGAGGGGAATTCAACCGTCCTTGAAGGGATTTCCTCACTGTTTGGATTTTTCTACAAACCCAGGAAGTCTACTGACTATGCAGGAAGGAGAGTTGGGGGAGAGTGAGGCCCCTGTTGGAGGGAATAGGTATCCGCACAGAAAAAAAAAAGTCTGGAATTAGAATAAGGATACAAACAAAACATTGGTTAGGAATGAGGGATCACTGAGGGAATGCTAACTGGAACAAAAACTTCATTCACTGGTGGGAGATGTCAACAGGAGGAGGCAGACGAATCTCCCTGAGGAGAGAGTTCCAGAGCTTTGGTGCCATGACGGAGAAGGCCCTTTCTCCTGGGGCGGGGGGACCCAAAACAGGGCATCTGAAGATGACCATAACAGACAGCTTCAGAGGGGATTATGTGATCCTTCAGATACAAACCTCATAGGGCTTTGAAGGTCAAGACCAGCACCTTGAATTTTGCCTGTAGATGGGCCGAATATGATCCCTACAATCTGCTCCACTCAACTTCCTGGCTGCAGCATTCTGCAAAAACGCTTCAAGGGCAGTCCCACATAGAGCACATTGCAGTAATCTAATTTAGGTGGAACCAGGGCATGCATCACAGTTGGCCAGATCTTTTTTGTCTAGTCGAAGCTGGTAAAAGGGATTCTTGGACACAGCTGCCATCTGTTTATTCAGCAATTGTTCTGGGTCCAAGAGCACCCCTCGACTATACACCCATTCCTTCAAGGGGAGTACAACCCCATCTAGAACAGGTGACACCTTAAATCTCAGGTCAGACCTGCTCTCAAGTAGCATGTTTGTCTGGTTGAGATTAAGTTTCGGTTATGTATGTTGATAGCAATATTTAATTGTTAATTTAAAAAAAAGTTCTAAAATCTCCCTTTACTGCCAAATGCTTTTGATAGACATACCATATCTTAATTAAAGCACTAGGGCTAGGATCCAAAGAGCTCCATTAGGCACTCCTAAGGGTTGGGCATGCCCAAGGGCTGTTTTAACTTTTGCTTTGGATAAGACACATGTGACTTGAAGAAGGTGGCTGTAGATTAAAACAACAATAAGCCTTCTCCCTCATCCAGGTATGGGGAAATAGTTGTGTAGTAAAGTTCATTAGAGGCATGCTCACCATTGTGGACATTGTAGAAATGTTTATTATTCATATTTTTATTCTGCTTGAATATAAGCTGCAGTAGCACAGGTTATCAAACTATTAATACAGAGCTAAAAGAGATTGCTAAATTGGACAATTTATTTCTTACGCGATTTATATCCTGCCTTTCCTTGTGGTTCAAGGCAGCTTACAATAATGATGCTACAAAAGCTTATACTTTGCATAAAACTTTGTTGGTCTTATAGGTGGCACTGGACTCAAACTTCGTTCTCCTATAAATGCTAGTTAGCTTTTCCAGCAGGATGATTACAACGTATTCAATAAATAGATATGGGAAGATGTGAGAAACATAACATTTGATAATGTCATTTTACTGCTTGTTTTCATTGACTAGGATAATTTGCTGTACCTGCAATCATGTGTGCTGTCAAATAATATGGTAAATATTTTTTTAAAAAACCAGAAACAATATCTAGGGAGCAATCCTGAATAGAACTACTCAGAAGGAAGTCCTGTTTTATTAAACGTTTTTAGGATTACAGGCATAAGAAGCAACCATATTAATGTCTGAAATACGGGTTCAGGCACTAGTACCATCTCAGTTACATAAATGGCACAATGGTGGAGTTTTCTAGGTAAATTGCAGATTGTGGCAGTGCTGGAAAACTGGATATAGGAATTTGGTGGGTTTTTTTAAAATTAAATCAGGCTTGAATATATATAATTTTTCTTAAATGCACCTTTTATGCTGACTAGAATTTTCTTAATGTGTCTCTAGTCAGAGTATATTGATCAGTGTTTCCCCTCAGCTGGATATATATTTATTACAGATATGTTCCATCATTCCTCTATGGAGCATCCAACGTAGATTAACAGCTGATATAGAAGAAAACTAACATAAAACTCATACATAGAGTTCTAAGTTTAGAACTGAAAACAAAATTCCTCTAATTTTTTTTTAATTATTATTTTCTCAGAAAAAGGTGGGATGCAGAAGGGAAAAGGGAGTGGGGGAAAATATAAATTCATCAGGATTGCCAAAATTCCTCTAAATCTCAAAATTGAATATTTGGGCAGCAATTTGTCACTCTATTTGCTTGGGATGTTCTTCTGAACATAGCAGTTTGCCTTCTAAAAGGAAAAAGAGCCTAACTAGTCTTTTCTGAGGAAAATAAATTATATGTAACTTAATGCTGCTGAATTTTTAAGAATGAGATAGCTTCTTAGGCATTGCTGTATTCAAAATCATGTTTCCTAATAGCTACAAATTGGGTGGGGAATGACTGTTTTATCGAATTTAATTTGCTTGGGGGGGGGAGAGAAATTTTTAACTGACCACTGTTGAAAGAAAGTATTATTTCTGTGATAGTTCTGTTTTATTACCAGATATGTTCTTGTTTACTTATAAGACACAAGTGTTCATTTTACTGTGGGAACCTGTAACTCCAGTGATGACACTCATGTTAATGCATTTGCCCATCAAGTTTTAGCCATTTATTGACTAGTATGCATTGATTAAAATTCTGGGAGTATCATGCAGTTTAATAGTGGCCTGTATATGTAAGTCTAAAAGTCCAGAGCTCCGTTTAGGTTGTATCAGGGGAATGGTTATAAGCTGTGTTTTAAGTACATATCTAGGGAAGTTGGTTCCAGTGGAGCTGGCTTCAAGGTAGCCTGATTAGAAGCAGAAGTCCTATTTCAGTTTTTTAGACTCTTAAAGAAACCCATGGATACTAAAAACAATCATGATGTTAACTGAATTGTGTACATCTAAGAAAGTAAAGTAACTTTTGGTCTAAAATGGTTTCTGCAAATTTATGAGAGAGGGAAGGATAACATTGCTGTGGGCTAAGTGAATGCACTCGTCAAGAGAAGCCAGCAAATTAAGTGAAGTATTAGTATAACTTCCATAACCAAAACAGACAACAGCCATTTATAATTATTTGAGTAGCCATGGCAGGGGAGGGGATCTTTACATCCATGCATAATGGAGATACAACCCAAAGTTTTAAAATTAAAAGTTCCCCCAAACCTGAATCTAAGAGTCTATACACTATCAGTCCAATCAACTGTTTTTATATAGTAACAACATTCAAATATACTATTAGTGCTCAGTAAAACCAGTCAAGACAAGTTCCAAATATAACCAGTTCTGGCAGTAATAATTTCCATATCAGACCATCCCAAAAAAGTCCTGGGTTGGTCTGGTCAAGGAAAAAGTGCTGAATGCGTCTTGACTCCCATCTTCCTTAGAAACTATTTACTACATTACCTAGACGTCCATGCATCATCTCTGGTACATTCTCATGCATCCATATATTCTTAAACAGCTGAAGAATATCTGTTCAAAGGATGCTTTCAAATACTGGAACCCCAAGCTAAAGTATGAGAACAAAAATAGGATCCAAATACCAAAACTTTAAGGCTTTCTCTGTTAACACTGGAACTTGGGATTTTAGCCTGAAGTTTTCTGTGTTTTAAATCAGCTGTTTTTTTTTTAATCCTGGTTAAGAAGCTATGGCAGATCCTTCATGAATATGCATAGGATATGATTAATTAATTGAATAGCTGCTGATAAAAGATGGGAGTTGAAATGCATTCATTGTCATGGGATAGGCAGAGCTGTGCTTGCTGTTGTGGGTAGCAAGGGTCCGAGTACAAGAAGCCGGAAGAGTCTAGTTTCAGAGTCAAGAGCCGAGAAAGACATTACCAAGTGGTTGTCCAAAAGGTGTAGTCAGGCAGTCCAAAGGTTCCTCATGATCAGGGATCATAGAGCCAAGAGACGAGGTCAGCTGCCAGTCTGGAGTCACATGAGTGAGGCAGGGTCTAATGCAGAGGTTACAGAATCAATGGTAGAATGACTTGCTGCTTCCACGCCTAACGGCCTCCATTGGCCTAAGGGTCAAGCATGCAGCCAGCTGCTCAGGAGTAATTCTGCAACTACTCAAGCAACTGGCATCAAGCCAGGAGGCGAGCACTTTGTCATCTCTCCTGTAGTTCTGCTTATAGCCTCTGTCTGTGGTGCTCAAATGATGTGGGTGATACTGGAAGGCTGGGAATGGTTAACTTAATTGCACCTGTTGACTTAGGGCTGGAAACTCTCTGTGGCTCTGCACCAGCTGTTGACTGTGAATCCTGACAAGCCTTTAGTTCATCTTCCTGCTTGCTGGCTTCTGCTGACTCAGAGCTGGCTACATGTAGCTCCTCTTCTCCTGAGGAGTCCTCACTGAGCCCTGACTGACCCATGACATTTTTTATTGGATCAAGCTAACTTGCAAGATTGGATGAATTTAGGATAGTTTGATTTGTAGATTATTGCTTCCATGAGGAGGTGAGCCAGCACTAGCGGTGCGAAGTGAAGGCCAATGATCTGTGGCTAGCAGTTATTTGTGTGAGGGTGTTTCATAGAATCATACTGGGACCTCCAGGGTCATCTAGTCCAACCACCTGCACAATGCAGGAAACTCACAAGTACCTCCCCACCACATCTCCAGTGACCCCTGTTCATGCCCAGAAGATGACAAAATACCCTCCAGGATCCCTGGCCAAACTGGCCTGGAGAAAAATTGCTTCCTGACCCCAATGTGGTGATCAGCATTTCCCTGGGTGTGTAAGAAAGGGCCACTTCTGCCTGGTCAGAGATGAAGGCAAATGTACCAAATTCATCCTCCACCTTTGCAGAGACTGGGAGTGGAGGGGGTTGAATCTTCATCTGGGTCCATCTCTCCCATTGGGGCTCTCCCTTCCCTCTCCTGTCCTTCTTTCTGAGCTAGCTCTGTGGAGAGATGACTACCCCCAACCCTGTCCTCCTTGGTTCTTGGCTGGAGGAGCATAAATAGCTCCCTCACAGTCCCTGCAAGTCCCTCCCCCTTCCACTGGTTCATGGGGAACCAGCCAGTCCCAGGTGCTGTCTCCAATCCCTGCTCTGGACTGACCCTCTCAGGCTGCTTTTGGGCTTCAGAAGCATGGCCTTGGTTTCTGGCCTGTTAGGACTTGAAACTATGGTGTTGCCAACTCAGCACCTGCTGCTTCTGCCTGGCTTCCAGCCACACCAACAATCAGCCTTGCCTCCACAGCCATAAGAAAGTCCCGTGTTTCATCCCCACCAAGGGACTGTGGCCCCATGTTCTTCACCCTGTGTGATGGTTGTAGGACTGACATCGGAGCCTCCATTCAGGTCCAGCTGTGTACAGCTTCAAAGACTGGCTAAATTATTTTGTCCTAATTGTGTCTGTGTATATGAGTATGTGAATACATTAAAGACAGCTGATGGGGCTGAATTTATGCATACTATTCGATTGATCTTTTCTTGAGTTTAGTATTACAAAATCTTTTGTTGTGCTGTTAATATTATGTCGCCGTGGAATATTGTGACAACGTTTTTGCCACTAGATGGCTCCATAAATGTTACTTTTGATTGCCTGAAAGAATGTCCCCAATAAAGTCAATCAGAAGTTTAATTCCTAATTGTTCATGAGCACAGAGATTAACTATTAACTACTATCGGGACAGGAACCAGGCCCAGAGGGTGAATTCCGAAGTGAAATGTTTTTATTTGAATTTCTGATCCATTCCCACTCTAGAGTCCCCAGTGCGGTATAGTGGTTACACCCAGATCCTAATACCCACTGTGGCATGAAAGCTTGCTGGGTGATCTTGGGCCAGTCACATGCTCTCAGTTGAACCTACCTCACAAGGCTGTTGTGAGGCTAAAATGTAGGAGACGAGAATGACGTTAAGTCACTTTGGGTCCCCACTGAGGAGAAAAGTTGGGCATAAATGAAGTAAATAGAGTTTAGGGAGGGTTAAAAGTTTTGAACAAACACACGTATTCAACAAAAGTAGACACATAACTGTGTGTACTGAATGCTCACATCTGTTACTCCAGTCACCAATGTCCAGCTCAAATAAAAGTGTCTTGTGATGTTTTGAAAGGTGCTGCATGGGAAGGAGCTTCCATAATGCCTCACTCTTTTCCTGCTTGTTGAGTTTAGTATGTGGTCTCAATGGCATTCTTGGCACTAGTGATTGTGATGGGATCTGGCAGAATCAGAAACCTCTCCACTGTCAAGGGTCCAAGGATTTTGCCTATAGGAGTATGGGTAAAACCAGAGTTGTGTCTGGAAGTCAAGAGAGGGGGATGAAGATGCTGGAACACTTCTGTAATGTATTCCTGGCAACCCATCACTGCATTCTTTTCCAGCTTAAGTTCCCAGACAGTCCAAGTTGAGTTTCACCATAGTAGAATCATAGAGTTGGAAGGGACCTCCATGGTCATCTAGTCCAATTCCCCACACAATGCAGGAAATTCACAAATACCTCCTCCCGCACACCCCCAGTGACTCCCGTGCTATGCCCAGAAGATGGCAAAAAACAACAACCCCAAACCATCCAGGATCCCGGTCCAAAACTGGCCTGGAGAAAAATTGTTTCTGGACCCCAAAATGGCGATCAGCATTTCCCTGGACGTGTAAGAAGCCCCATGTGCTGCCCCATACCCCCTGCACGGTAGTTCAGCTTTGAAGTTTGAAAGTAATATACAAGTTGGCTTTGCTGCAAGTGCCCTGAAGATTTTTATTTTTTAAAGTTATCTATAGTCCACATTTCTCACAGGAACTCAAGGCGGAGTCAGTACAGTCAACAAAACGGAATATTCAGTAACCAATGTATTAGGATTTTAGAAGACTGGAACCACCACAAAGATCTTGAAGCAGAGCATACGTATTAACGTGACACATTAAGCCGTATATAAATTAATAGGATTCTGCTTATTATAAGTTAAACACAGCAGTATAGACCACAGTCCTTAATCATTTATCCAAGTAAGTAGACTGCGAACCATATTGTACACTTGCAACCCTCTGTGCAGAATATTTCTTTTTCCGTAGTTTGCAGAGAGCCAGGAGAGTGGGAGCTTTCCTGATCTCTTTGGACAGGCCATTCCATAAGATCTTTGAGAAGGATTGGCTTCAGCTTCTCTATTCTTTTGATGTGGCTGGCCAATAGTAATAGTATAGTATCGTAATAGAATAGAAACCTATCTACAGTGCTGGCTGGGCAGTTCACTAGGGCTTCCAGCCTCCAGGTGGGACCTGGGGATCCCCCAGAATTACAGGTCATCTCCAGACTACCGAGATCAGTTCCCTTGGAGAAAATGGATGATTTGGAGATTGGTCCATGGCATTATACCCAGGGAGGTCCCTGTCCTCCCCAAGCTCCCTCCAAAATCTCCAGGAGTTTCCCAACCTGGACCTGGCAACCCTACCCCCCATCCCCTGCCAGTGACTGGGGGGACCTGGCAACCTCTACAGTGCAGAGGAGTGTGGGGTAGTACACGGGGATTCTGCTGAGAGATGGGGCAGGAGGCCACCACCAGAATAAACAGAAGCCAATTATACGCGCCTGGTAACTTAACCTAAATTTTTGCAACAAAGGGAACAATTTTAAGCAAGTATACTCAGAAGTATTCCCATTTTATTCATTGAGGCTTACTGTGGGGCAATGTTTTGTTAAAACAAATGGCCATTTATTGTGATGGTTGAGTTCAGCCAAGGTGAGCAACCCCTTTAACAATAATCTTTAAACAGAATAATACATGAAAAGCATCTCAAAGGTTATTCTGCTTTGGCATTTTAAATGTTCCCCTCCATCTGCTAAAGTATTAATAAACGAAGTTCAGTTGCAAGAGAAATTGCACATCTCACAAGACATCACTGTAGGTCTTAGTTGGTCATAAGCTTTAAAGGGAGATTTGCAGAGTTTTGAGGAATAAGAAACTTAAGCGGAAGGTGGAACTGTTCACCATTCAGCAGCTTCTGTCTTCAGACTGGTAGCTTGTCCTGGCTCTTGTACGTTATCCAGAATTCCATACAAGAAACTGGCGATGAAGTATGCCTTCTTAAATTCCAAGTTGCATCATACTTGAAGAATTTTGCATAAAAGCTGGCAAACATTACATTTTAAGAATACTTGGTCATTTCACAGCTGGGGTCTGTTGAATTATCCTAATAATTCTTTGATTAAATTATTTTATTAGATGTCCCTAGTAGATTTGGGAAAGAAGCTTTTAGAAGCTGCACGAGCTGGACAAGATGACGAAGTTCGGATTTTGATGGCAAATGGAGCTCCTTTTACCACAGACTGGGTAATGGAAACTTCCTCTTTTATTGTGCTTTTGTTTTGTGTGTTCTTTGAGGGGAATTCTTCTGAATTAATCTTGCATGTAATGTGCTATATATAGTATGTGTTTAAAAAGTCCAAATTCTGTACATGTCATTCTGGTCTCTTCCTGAGAGTAATTCTCAGATTTTTGTCATTGTTCAAATAATTTCAAGTTGCTCAATACAAGCCATATTTTAAAACTTTTTTTACAAAGAAAATTCAGGTTCTTGAGAAGCTGAACTCTTCTGCATCTTGAAATCAAATTTTATTCTTATTATGTTGTTGTCGTGGATGTGCAGAATACAGCCATTCTTTTGTATAGTTTCATCTCGGGCGTTAAAAGTTTCCTTCATTTGTTGATCCAGGTGGAGACACTTTTTCTTCAGGTATAGACTAAGTCAGTTACTCAAAAGCCTACTTCACTGCCAGGACTTTGATGGCAGTCATTTGCTCTCCTCATTGTACTTAAAAAAAAGAGGACTGCCACGTATGCTTTGGAAGTTGTTGGTGTCTTTATTTATTTAATTCAACTTTTATACCACCCATTTCCTGAAACAGGGCTTAGGGCAGTGTACAATGACTTTAATAAAACAATCATACAATTTAACACGTTAAAATTTACAATAAAATCCCTAATCAATTCAACAGTTTTAGGTAGATGGCGATCAAATTCCCAGTTGTGCTACTGCCTTGCGGGGGGTGGGTGAGAATGCCAGCCAATGGGTACTGTTGCTGTCCTCAACCACACGCCTGGCAGGACATCTCTGTGAAACTGCATCAGGTCCCCAGGGCTAGGATGTTACTCGGCAGAGAGCTCCACCAGGTCGAGGACAGCTGGATATCTCTTGGTCCGGGGACCACAAGCAAGTTCTTATTAGCTGAGTGTAATGCTCTTTGGGGGGTATACCAGGAGAGACGCTCCTGAAAATACATGGGTCCTGAACCATTAAGGACCTTAAAGGTAAGCCCAGTACCTTGAACCTGATCCGGTGCTCAACTGGCAACCAGTGCAGCTTGCACAGCGCAGGTGGAATATGTGCCACTCACAGGGTCCCTGTAAGGACCCACAGCACTGCATTCTGGACCAGCTGAAGTTTCTGGATCAGTTTCAAGGGTAGGCCCCATGTAGACTGAGTTACAGTAGTCCAATCTGGAGGTTACTGTTGTGTGGATTACTGTGGCTAGGTCAGGGCAGGACAGATAGAGGGCCAGTTGCCTGACCTGGCATAGCTGATAAAACACCAGTCTGGCAACATTTGTGATCTGGATCTCCATTGATAAGGAGGCATCCAGTATCACATCCAAGCTCTTGACAGTTGGTGCCGGTGTTAAGGGTACCCCATCAGGAGCTGGAAGTTGACACCTCAAACCTGAGTCCTCCCTGCCCAGACACAGAACCTCCATCTTAACTGGATTCACTCTCAGCTGGCTCTGTTTTAACCATCCCACCATGGCCTCCAGCCCCTCAGAACAGCTGGGGTGGTATCCATCCATCCATCCATCAACAGGTATTTCTGGGTGCCATCAGCATACTGATGACACCACAGCCTGCAGATGAAAGGAAGTACCTCTTCACCCAAACAGTGATTAACACATGGAATTCACTGCTACAGGAGGTGGTCGTAGTGGCTGGCATGAACAGCTTCCAGATGGAATTTGACAAACGTACGGAGGCTGGAGCAGACAGGAAAAAAACAACCCCCCCCACAATCCCCCCCCACCAAGCAACAGCAACCAGCAGAACTTTTTAAAGTTGTAAACCTGTAAGAACAAAAAAACCTTTCATCTGTTCTAACTTCTAACCTGACTGCTCAGCAATTTCATTGCGTGCCTACGAGTTCTTGACTTGTGAGAAAGGGTGAAAAGTACTTCTTTCTCTACCTGTTCTACCCCATGCATAGCCTTGTAAACCTCTTATCATGTCATCCCTCAGTCATTGTTTCTCAAAGCTAAGATACCCAAACGTGATAACCTTTCTTCATAGGGAAAGTGTCCTCTTCTTATTATTGCAGTTGCCCTTTTCTGCATTTTTTCCAGTGCTATAATTTTTTTTTTTGAGGTGTGAGTGGTGTGAGTAGTCCAAGGAGGTTGCACCATCAATTTATACATGTATAAATGTTGTTCCTTTTGGTCTTTTGGGGTTTCTGTGTGGCACTGTGGCATGCTTGCACTGCCACAGTGCCACCTGTTCTGGAGTGTGCCACTTGTTCTCATGGCAAACAAGCACCTCCCAAGACAGTTCACTTTCCCTGAGATTCTCTGGGAGAGTCTGACTGCTGGGTGGCTGCCTGCTTGCCTGCCTTAAGTGCTGCTGGCTGGGTTTCCCCATTGGAAACACTGGAGGTAATGGGGGTAACCTGTTTGGGTGCCCATAGAATTAGGCCCATTGGTTCAATTGCTTTGAGACGTGGGGGTGTATGTGGGGAGAGGCTCCCAAAGCTACCCTGAAAATTTGGAGCCTCTCCCTCAAACCCCCTCCCCCCCAGAGCTACTAATAGCACCGTGGGAAAAAAGTAACTTTATTTCCCACCATAGAGAACAATGGAGGGAATGGGGGCAACCTGTTTGGGGGCCCATAGAATTGGAGCCCTGATCTTGAAACTTGGTGGGTATCTTGGGGAGAGGCTCCATCAGCTACCCTGTGCGTTTGGAGCCTCTCCCTCAAACCCCCTCTCCTCCAGCCCCCAGAATATACCCTATGTTTTTGCCATTGACTTCAATGGCCCATAAAATATAATGGGGCTGAAATTGACATTCGGCTGGCCAAAAGACTCCCAAATCTGCTCCTACTTCCGAAACTGACATGCAGGAGCCTTTCTGCCCTTGGAAACTGTTTGTGCCCGATTTGGCCGAACCGAATTGGGCTGAATTATTTTTTTTTTGCACACCCCTACCGGGGACACCAGCTGGGGGCAGGGCTTGCCACCACCACCATTTGTTGTGGCTCCTGAGCTGCCGGAGCTGTGCTCCAGCATGCTCCCCCCCCAAAAGACCCCTGGTACTGCTCTAACTTTCAATGAAGAGCAGAGGAAAGGTTAGTGATTGCAAAGCCAAAGTTGAGAGTAGCTGGATGAAAACAGCCTTGTGCCCCAGAATTTCCACCAGATAATTGAAACTTGTAGAAAACATTTATACAGTTTCCAGTTTATTCTTTTGTGGCACTAAGAAGGAAGTATTACATTGTCAAATGCTGTAAAGTGAATACACGTGTTCCGTGTAGTCAGGACTTGAAAGAGATGGAATGAAAGTGAGCAGGTGCCACGAATTCTTAACTGTCTGTCATGTTTCAGTTGGGAACATCTCCACTTCATCTAGCCGCACAGTATGGGCACTATTCAACCACTGAAGTGTTACTTCGAGCAGGTGTAAGTCGGGATGCCAGGACCAAAGTGGACAGAACTCCATTGCATATGGCTGCTTCTGAAGGCCATGCGAGCATAGTGGAAGTTTTACTTAAGGTAAATAAAAATCCTCCATTTTGCACTAACAGTAGGTTGCAGTTGAAGCTGAAATACTACTCAATTGCCAGTTGGTATGAGAATAATTGTATCTTGACCAGCCAGCATCTACAAATAAGTTTTTCAAAAAGTTGGCTGAAATCCAAAAGGTCCATGTGTGTGCTGAAGCTTCTCCACCCATAAGGCCACTTGGGTCAAGGAACCATCTGAAGCAACTTGGGGGATGCAGCTGGGCAGGGAGAGAATGGTGACACAAGAGTGTTTAACCTTCTTTATGTTCTTTGGAATAGGCAACAGTACACTGCTTTATATGGTATGTTTTAGTTAACTGGATGCAGTATTTTTTCCAGATGATCTCTCTTTTGGCAGCTAAAATAAGTCATCATTTTTGTATTTTAAAAAGTCATATAATTTTGGAAATTTATTACCTGTTTGTGACTGCTACAATGGTTAGTGAAATGGAAAATGCAAGGCAGCAGGAAGGGAAATCACGGCTTTATTGGTTGCACCGTTCAGTTCTTCAATCTTGACACAGTTTTGATCTAGTTCTTGGTTTTCTTTTAATGGTAGCATGGTGCGGATGTTAATGCAAAGGACATGCTGAAGATGACAGCACTTCATTGGGCTACGGAACACAATCATCAAGAAGTAGTCGAACTCTTAATAAAATATGGAGCAGACGTTCACACGCAAAGTAAATTTTGCAAAACAGCATTAGATATTGCTGTAGACAATGGATATGATGACATGGCAGAAATATTACAGGTAACTCAAAGATCTCTTTGGTGAAACCTTTCGTGCACTGCCTCCTCTATGCTGTTTACTCCCCTCACCCATTCCATTGTCTTTACTCTCTTACTGGGCTCTATGCTCTCCCTTCCCCTTTGCTGTGTCTGTAGGTCTCTGAGCAGGGGAACAATGATGCTATTACATTCCATGTACCATTTAAAACAATCTCTGGATATTTAGAAACCATGGAAAATCATACAAAGAATAAATCACTAGGAATATTTTCCCAGGACTAAAGTTTCCCTCTCAAAAATACCACAGGTTCTCTGAAACTTTATTATTTATTTATTAGTTAGAGTTTTACCCCATCCTCCTGGCTGAGGCCGGCTCAGGGTGGCTTACATAAAAACGGTATAATATAAAAACAAGAATTCTTAAAACCATAAATATAATAGTATAATAAAGTGCTAGTGCTTCATTTCCTCATCATACAGTCAGTTCCTTGATCTTCGGCTATCCTTGGCGGTCAGTTTGGGCAGTAATTGGAGGATCCAGCGGATCAGGGCTCTCTCATCATAGGCCATCCGATGTCAGTAGTGGTGGCAGCTCCAAAAGCCTGGCAGAAAAGCTCCGTTTTACAGGCCCTGCGGAACTGCAACAGGTCCCTCAGGGCCCTGATCTCCTCCGGGAGCTTCTTCCACTAGAATGGAGCCACCACCGAGAAAGCCCTCACCCTAGTTGTCACTAGCCTGGCCTCCTTGATATTTGGGAGGACCAGCCGATTCTGGGTCCCCAATCATAGCACTCTCTGGGGTACATATGAGGAAAGGCGGTCCCTCAGGTATGCAGGTCCTGGCCATAAAGGGCTTTAAAGGTAAGAACCAGCACCTTGAACCGAATTCGGTATGCTCTAGGCAGCCAGTGCGATGTCTTTAGCACAAGTTGTATGTGCTCCCAAATGGGGAGTCCCATCAGTAGCCTGGCCACAGCATTTTCCACCAGCTGCAGCTTCTGGATTTGAGACAAGGGTGGCCCCATGTAGAGTGCATTGCAGTATGGTAAGAGGGTTTGAATCCAAGTCTCATGAGGAAAGGCTGAAAGAGTTGGGTATGTTTAGCCTGGGAAAGAGAAGACTTAGAGAGGACATGATTGCAGTCTTTAAGTATTTGAAGGGCTGTCATGTAAAAGATGGAGCAGATCTATTCTCTCTTGCTCCGGATTGCAAGACAAGATCTAATGGGTGGAAATTACAAGGGAGTCGTTACCTGCTAGATATTAGGAGAAACTTCCTAACTGTAAGAGTGGTTGAGCAGTCTGCCTCGGGAGGTGGTGGATGCTCCTTCCCTGGACGTTTTCAAGCGCAGGCTGGACAACCATCCTTTGGGTATGCTGTAGGTATGTTGGGCTGTCTTTTGGCTATGCTCCTGCAGAGTGCAGGGGGTTGGACTAGATGGCCTGCAAGGTCCCTTCCAACTCTAACGTTCTATGATTCTATAATCCAGTCTCAAGATGACCATCGCGTGGATCACTGTTGCCAAGTCATTGTGTTTGAGGAAGGGAACCAACTGCCTAATCAGCCTGAGATGGTAAAAGGCTGACTTGTCAGTGGCTGCTACCTGGGCTTCCATTGTTAAGGAGGCATCCAGGAGCACTCCCAAACTCCTAACCTCCAGTGCTGGCACCAATGGTGCTCCATCGAAGGTCGGGAGCAGGATCCCCACCCTTGGACCGCTCCAACTCAGGCACAGCTCTGTCTTCATCAGATTAAATTTCAGCCAGCTCAGCCTAAGCCAACCAGCCACAGCTTGTAATGCCCAGTCTAGGGCTTCCAGTGTGGAGTTGGACTGACCACTTAACAACAGATAGAGCCGGGCGTCCTCCACGTACTGGTGACAACCCAGTCCATGCCTCCAGGCAATTTGGGCAAGAGGGTGCATATAGATGTTGAAAGGCATTGGAGACAGCACTGCCCCTTGAGGCACTCCACATTCCAGTGGGTGCCTTCGGGGCAGCTGATCCCCTAGCGCCACTCTTCGTCCCCAACCTTGGCGAAAGGAAACAAGCCACTGCAAGGCTAGTCCCTGCACTCCAACGTCAGCAAGGCAGTGGGCCAGTAGCTGGTGGCTGACCATGTCGAACGCAGCCAACAGGTCTAACAACAACAGTACTGCTGATCCGCCTCCGATCCAGATGCCACTGGCGGTCGTCCGTGAGGGTGACCAGTGCCGTCTCCATCCTGTGACCCGGGCGAAAACTGGACTGGTAGGGGTCTAAGATGGAAGTGTCATCCAAAATGCCCTGTAACTGGATTGCCACTGCTCTCTCTATTATCTTACCTAGATAGGGTAAGTTGGAAACCGGCCGATAGTTGGCCAATTCGGCTGGATCCAAGGATAGTTTTTTCAAGAGAGGGCACACCACTGCCTCCTTAAATGCCTCTGGGAACAGCCTCTCAACAAGGGACTTGTTGATAATTTCCCATAAGGCACCTCGAAACCCTTCATGGCTGACTTTAATTAGCCATGAAGGGCACGGATCAAGAGAGCACGTGGTAGGGCATACAGTTAGGAGCAATTTATCAACTTCCTCAAGGCTGAGTAGGCCAAAAGAATCCATAATATGACTAGAAGACGTACATGGAGCCTCGAGTTCATTCACTGTGTCAACTGTAATGGGAAGGTTGCGGCGGAGCAACAAGACTTTATCTGCAAAATAGCTCGCAAAAGCCTCACAGCCAATATCCAATTTCCTACAGTTTAGTCTTGTTTTGAGTCCAAGTAGTAATAGACTGAATCATTCTAAACAATTGGGCTGCACCTGCGCTTGCAGATGCAATCACGGCTGTATAGTACTGTATTTTAACAGGCTTGATTGCCATCTCATAGGATCTCATAAATGTCCTATAAGATGCTCTTGTAGCTTCATCACGAGCACGCCACCACTGCCTCTCTAGCTGTCCTAGCTCCTGTTTCATTAGCTGCAACTCCTGAGTAAATCAAGGAGCAAGCTTAGACCAGGGGCACAGAGGACACCGGGGAGCAATCTCATTGATGGCTGTTGAGAGTTGGCTATGTCAGTCCTCTACAAGCTCATTCAACAAGCTGCCAGGGGGCTTCGGATCCCGAAGAGCCATCTGAAGCCGCACTGGGTCCATTTGGCTCCACGGGCGAGCCAAAATGGGCTTGCTGCCCAGACAGGGTTGGAGTGGAGTATTCAAATGGGCCTTCAAGGCAAAGTTGTCCGACCATGGTACTGCTAGAGCAGTAATCTGGTTCACTGTAACCCCAGTCGCAAAGATCAAATCGAGCGTGTGCCCAGTCCAGTGACTGGGGGCTGTTACAAGTTGGGAGAGTCCTAGAACTGCCATGGACAACACTTAGGTCCGCTGCTTGAGTAGAGGCCACGTCATCAGCAAGGACACTGAAGTCACCCAAGACTAGCATGTTCCAAAGCCCAGCCTGATATGGCCTCAACCGAGGATGGTAGGCTATTAGCCGGTGCGTTGGGCAGTTGGTACACCAGCCAAATCACTATACTCTCCTCAACTTCCCACACCAGGCCAGCACATTCAATGCCTGTGATCCTCAGTGGCGGGAGCGCCCTAAAGGGGTAAACCTCCTGGATGAATAACGCCACTCCTCCCCCCTGCCCTCTAGTCCGGGATTGGTGAAGGACCAAGAACCCAGGAGGAGCTGCTTGGGAGAGAGATACTGTCTCTCCCTCTCGCACCCAGGTCTCGGTCACACATGCCAGGTCTGCATTCTGCTCCTGCAGAAAATCTCGAAGGACTGTGGTCTTGTTATTTATAGACCTGACGTTACACAACACCAATGTCGGAGGAGGGTCGATCATCCTAGCCCCCCGCCTGCAACCTTTGGGATGGAACGTAGGCTGGAAGGGGGCAGAGCTAAGTTGTTTCTCCATCCCCTTCCCTTAACTCCATGCCTAGTCCCACCACTGTACCTTCCCCTCCCTTACCTCTTCCATATTAAAGCTCCTTCAGCACAGTCAGTTCTCATTTGGAAATTTAGGCATTTCCCCCTTTTCCTTTTTAATTTACTAAGTGATATTTCCCTGTGTACCTCGAGAGTCCTCTGTTACCTTGCCTGTGGGTAGCACTATAGGTGTTTGACCTTCAGGCTTGCTATTAGAAGTCACAAACTGAGGGTGGGTGGGCACAATGATTTGGAAACTGACCCACCATCCACCTACAACACTAAAAACTCACAGGGTCTTCAGCAGGCCAGTTTCCCCATCTCCCTCTGCAGTTTCTCTTTTTAATTAACTCTCAGATCAGCCAGGATTGTATTCAGATTTTATCAGGCTGGTTTCAGTGTCCCTCCCGCATATTTTTCACACACCCAGGGTGTCTCGCAAGTGAAACTCCTTCTTGATCTATGGGCAGCCTGATTGTAAGGCTTTTGAGACCGGCAGCCCACTGCACTCTTAGGTATGAAAACAACAATGACTAGTAGAAACATTTATGAGCAGTAGGTTGGCTGAAAGCCGTAGATTTTTCTGGCAGGGATTTAATGAGCTGATGGGGAGAAATCTGTTCTCCTGACTTTTATGAATGAGGCACTAATCCAGCTGTATTGTGGCATCAGGGATGAGATCCTGGTTTATTGATGTAACAGACATTTATTGGAACCTACAAATCAAACAAAGAAAAAATCTCATACTGCTCCCTTGTTCTGAAACAATATTTTTCTTCTTCTGTCCTGTTAACTAAGTGACAGGATTGTTAACCTCAAATGAGCTGTGTTTTTAGGTTTGGGGCGTCTGTGTTTTTATGTAGGCTTGAGCATATTCCAGATGTGAGTGTCAAAATTCCTGCTGTATTTAATTGACTAAATTCATTTTGCGATTAAATAGGCTTGCTTAATTTATTTTTATATAGTATCTGAGGATCTTGGAGTCTTTTTACACTTGTATCTTTTAACACTGTGGGTTGCATTTGTTCATTTGCTGTCAAATGGAAGTAGAATTACAACTGTGGTTTTGCACAGCATTTAGCCACGCTCCTGTTGCAATTCTTGAGATTCAGTTCCAGTATAATTTCCAAATGCCTCATTTCTCTGCTTAGAACACATTTTGGGTTTTAAAAAGCACTTTTTTTCCTAGTGACTGAATGGAAACTAGATGCTATTGTTGCCTTTTGTATTGCTGTAGATTGCAATGCAGAACCAAATCAACACCAATCCAGAAAGTCCTGACACTGTGACGATACACGCAGCAACACCACAGTTCATCATTGGACCTGGCGGGGTGGTAAACCTAACAGGTCTGGTATCTTCTGCCAATACATCACGTGCAACAGGTATTCAGATGCACAGGGCATTGTAAATGATTTGAATTTCACAATATTAGGAAAAACGATGGGGGATAAAGTTGATGGTAAGGTTACAGCAAGTGCATCGTTTCTTTTCTTGTCTCTTGGACATTATAAATATCCTTATTTTTGAAGTAACCATTTTTTTAAAAAGAATTAAAATTATTAAAAATTACCTAAGAGCTTTGTTTTGGAATTGTAGTGTAGGTTGCATCTTTCTTGCAGACTTGGGAAGCTCCAGTGAACTGTCGAGCTCTCCTGCTCGCAGGTGCTTCCCCGTTCATTTCAATGGTGGCTACAGCTTTACACTTGCAGAGAGACATGTACACAGAGCTGCTGCTGAAGTGGATGGGAAGCTTCCTTATGTGGGACCTGAGTGTCCACCATTGGCAGTCATGTCAGGCATGACAGGACTTTTTTTTTTTTACACATTTTTACACATTTTTTAAAAAATATTATGTAAGTTTCCCTGTAGTTTATGAACTAACTTCATGTTTCTCCTTTGTAGATGACACAGGAGTATCTGCTGTCCAGTTTGGTAATTCCTCAACTTCAGTACTGGCAACTTTGGCTGCCTTAGCAGAAGCGTCAGCTCCACTATCCAACTCATCAGAAACACCAGGTAAGAAAAGCAAATACGGTTAGGTCTACACCACTGCTTCTCAGAAAATTCGCTCAAGTTGATTTTCAGAAAACAAACAAGAAAACTATGCAAAATCAATTCTCAGTGCAGTTCTGAGTGTTTATGTTAATGTAAGTGCATTTAGATTTAGATAGAATAATAGAATCACAGAGTTGGAAGGGGCCATACGGGCCATCTAGTCCAACCCCCTGCCCAATCAGGATCAGCCTAGAGCAGGGGTGGCCAAACTTGCTTAATGTAAGAGTCACGTAGAAAAAAGGCAGATGTTTGAGAGCCACAAGACATGAACACACATGTTTTTACTGAAAAAAATATACGAATTTGCATATTAAAGAGCCAAATGCCTTCTCCGAGCCAAGCCAGTGTACTGATGTTGCGGGGCTTGGTGACCACATTTAATTTTAGATGGAGAGGGAGGGGAGAAAGATAGAAAGAAAGGTGGAAAGAAAGCAAATAGATGGGGAGGGAGAGGTAGAAAAAAACCCTTTACATTTAAATGTATTAGCCACAGGGTATAGAATGAGAACTCTCAGTCTGGGGCAGGTGATGCACTCTATTCTTGGTGCTGGAGGGGGCAGCAGTGGGAGGGCTTCTGGTGCCCTGGCCCCACTGCTGGACCTCCTGATGGCACCTGGTATATTTTGGCCGCTGTGTGACAGAGTGTTGGACTAGATGGGCCATTGGCCTGATTCAACATTGGCTTCTCTTATGTTCTTATGTTCTCTTAAATGCATCCTCCAAGCCCCCCATGCTGGCTGGCTTGGCTTGGAGAAGGGATTTAAAGAGACAAAAGCCTCCTCCAGGCTGGCTGGCCCAAGGGTGGGGGCTTTGAAAATGCATTTAAAGTTGCTTTCTTTCTCTGCTTCCCCCCACCTCAAGCCTATTCAAGGAGGGAAACACTGGCTGGGGAAGGGAAGACCAATTGGGGAGGTATGCCTCCCCTTTGCTTCCCCAGTTGCCCTGCCGGGAGCCACATGATATGTGTGAAAGAGCCGCATGTGGCTCCCGAGCCACAGTTTGGCCACCCCTCACCTAGAGTATCCCTGACAAGTGTTTGTCCAGGCGCTGCTTAAAGACTGCCAGTGAGGGGGGCTCACCGCTTCCCTAGGCAGCTGATTCCACTGTTTGTTCTAATATCCAGCTGGTACCTTCCCACCCTTAATTTAAACCCATTATTGTGAGTCCTATCCTCTGCTGCCAGCAGAAACATCTCCCTGCCCTTTAAAGGAACAGCCCTTTAAATACTTAAAGACAGCAATCATGTCCCCCCTCAACCTGCTCTTCTCCAGACTAAACATTCCCAAGTCCCTCAGCCTTTCCTCACAGGGCTTGGTCTCCAGGCCCCTGATCATCCTTGTTGCTCTCCTCTGCACCCACTCCATTCTCTCCACAGCCTTTTGAAGTGAGGCCTCCAGAACTGCACACAATACTCCAGAACTGCACACAATGTAGTGTACAGTATGATTATGACGTCTTGTGATTTGGATGTTATGCCTCTGTTGATACACCCAAGATCGTGTTAGCATTTTTTGTCACTGCATCACACTGGCTGCTCATATTTAGCTTTCAGTCCGTACCCCAAGATCTTGTTCACACACACTGCTATCCAGAAATGTATCCCCCATCCAGTATACATGTTCCTAATTTTTGTTACCCAGATGTAGAACTCAGCACTTATCCTTGTTAAATTGCATCTTGTTCACATCTTCTCACTTTTCCAGTGTGTTCAGATGTCATTGAATTCTATATCTCCTGGTGTGTTTGCTGCTGCTTCTCCCAATCTGGTGTCATCTGCAAATTTAATGAGTAGCCTCTCCACACCCTCATCCAGACAATTTCATTTATAAAAATATTGAAAAGAACCAAGCCCAGAACCGAGCCTTGTGGCACCCCACTGGACACCTCCCTCCATTCAGATGAAATGTCAATACTCTTTGTGTTCGGTTCGCTAACCAGTTCCCTGTCTACCTAACTATCTTAGAGTCCAGTCCACAGTCCTCTAATTTACCCATCAGAACATCACAGAGAACCTTGTCAAAAGCTTTACTGAAATCCAGATAAACAACATCAACCGCATTCCCTCGATTCAGTAAGCTCGTCACTCAATCCAATTGGTTTTACATCTCTGTTTTATTGAATTGGAGATTTTACACCCACCATGTAAAACCTTAATATTATCTTCAAAAGTGGAATGGTCAAGCCCCCATATACAAGAGAACAAGGAAATCAAGCCAAGTTAAACATAGAAGAAAGTAGCTTTTCCTTCCACTGGAGATTCAGTGTTTTAGCAGTTTCTGTAGCTTCTTCCAAGGTAAAAGAGCTACCATACCCTATCAACCTGCTTTGCGAGCAGTGTGGCCTTGCATCCAACTCAGGATCCCTCTTTATCTCCTTGTAACTTGTGCAAACCCATAGGAGAGCATCAGACCCCTAGACAAAGTAGGAGAAGCTTGTCTTGTTGCTGTTCAGTCGCACAGTCGAGTCCGACTCTTTGCAACCCCATGGACCAGATTACGCCAGGCCCTCCTGTGTTGCAAGCTGCCATTAATGAGTGGCATCAACAATGAACCGTGTTGTCTCTCACCAAACTTAATGGGAGAAGAACAAAACTGCATCTGAAGAACCACTGAGAGAGAGTGCTTATTATCAAACTGCCTTCATCTTTAAAAGAAAAAAGGGGATTAGACATCAGCCTTTCCTTTTGTGGAAGAGGAGAGAAATGTGCATCCTTTCCCCATTTTTTAAGTTGGCAAACTTTGACTGTTTTAAAAATTTTGGCACATAAGTATGAAAGATGCTAGTGATTTTTGTTGAAAGACTGATAGCATGAAACTAGAATACTCTTTGTGCATCTGCTATGTGTCATTATGTGTCTTTTATTTTTGCTTATGTTTTGCCATTAAAAATTGGCAGCTTGAATTATGGCACCTTAAAGACTAACAGTTTTATCACAACATAAAGATTTTGTGGAGTAGGACCTCTTTCTCCAGATATGTGAATTAGGCTGTAATCCGTGAGAATTTATGCCAGTCACCAACTAAAGATGCTAGTCTTTAAGTTTCTTTTTTTTGTTTGTTATATATTTTTTATTTTCCAAACAAAAAAAAGAGAAAATCCAAAATCCATGTTAAATGCTGAAAGCATTTCATCTTCTTCGTGGTCTCTGTGCATCACACCCATGGGATCCAGTGTGACCTGGTCGGTGTCTGTACAAAGCTCACAACGGGATTTTCGCACCCTCCGCCCTGAGCCTGCGCGGGAACCCCCACCGTGCATGCCCAAGGGGCGGGGGCACAGACATCCCGCCAGTTCTCTTCTGACCACCGCACTGTTCACAGCATTTGTCGGTTGGTGCTGAGAGAATTTTTCTGCCTCACAGCAGGGATCTTGACTACCTTATTTTTCTTCAGTTTTGAGTTTCTTTTTGTCTTTTTTCTGACTTTTTGTTTGAAGGGACTCTTGGAGACTTTTTTTCTCCAAGTTACTGTGGTCTTTGGACCCAGTCCCTCCCCCCCCCCTTTTCCTCAGACTGCCTCGGCCGAGTCGGTCTATGGAAAAGAAACGTTGGGGGTGTTTTAAGAGGTGCTCCGTCTGTGGAAGCAAACTCGCGCTGCGAGACGAGCACTCTCTGTGTATCTTGTGCCTCAGAGAGAGTCATCGGCCGGAAGCCTGCTCCCACTGTGCCCATTTTTCTAATCAAACAAGGAAAAATTGGGCTGCGAGACTCAAAGTCGCGCTCTGGGAGTCTTCTTTTGCACCTTCTTCCTCTGTAATCGAAGGCGAGCAATCAGCCCCGAGACCATCCGTGGCATCGACGTCGAAGGACACCTCGACACCGAGGCCACCCAAACCGGGCAAGTCCGCCTCCGATACGGCACTAGCCTCAAAGAGAAAGGGCACTTCTATATCTGCCTCTGTGGTGTCGACACCTGTTAAGAAGGTAAAGAAGGATAAACCCAAGGGCGATAAGAAGGGAGACGCGCGTAAGTCCCATGGTGTGGGTGGCGAGATTCCTCCCAGGGGCTCTGCTCTACAAGCTGACAAGCAACAGCAATGCCTTCAGGCCCAGCGTTCTGAACCAGAGCTGCCTAAGATCCATACCGAACCTCTCGTGGAGATCTTGGACTCCCCCCCGTGGCAGCTGAACCCTCCGGTGCTGGACTCTCAATGTTTACCTAAAAAGATTCCGTCAGTCGCACCCTCTGATCTCGAGATTGACCTGATTTCTGAAACGCAGGAGATGGCTCCTCGCTCTCCCTCGACGGCCTCCTGGGCAAGTGAACGCTCCCCTCGGCGCCGATACAGATCTAGGGAATGGTCTTGCTCTCTGTACCGTGCTGAGTGCATTCATTGGGACGGTTACGATCCGCGAGTGGATAGATATCGTCCCTCTTGGCCACCTCATGAATCCCCGTCAGGATTCCCATATGGACCACCAGGGTACACTTATGAGCATCGTCCTGACATGCCATATTGGCTTTCCTCCATTCCCTGGTTGCCACCGAGAGAACAGGAGACCTGCAAGCCCCGTCATCATCGTTCGCGTTCTCCTCGTCATCATCCTCCATCCGCATCGATCTCCAAACCACCGCCCTCCCCTCCCCAGTTGACCCGCCCCCATCAATCTCCAGCCAAGCTTTTGTCAACACCGGCACCGATACAGGAGAAGGTCTCTCCTTCAGTATCATCTCGAGGCATGTCGGAAGGGGAGAACTCCGAGGACGACCTTTCCCCTATGGGGCCACCTCCAAAGCCAAACGTGTTGGGGGACAGCCCCATTTCGCCATCGGGGGACATGACCTCGTACGGAGACCTCATAAAACGGATGGCCCGATTTGGGACTACCGGTGACCCAGTCACAACTGGCCACCTCCGATGAGGTCTATGATATCATCCAAATCGATGCCTCCACACCGATAGCCCTTCCCATGTCGAAGATATTCCTCTGTGCTGTTAAGGCGCCGTGGGAAAAACCATGATCAGCCCTTGTCTCTACCAAAAGACTCGATCACATGTATCGTGTTCAGGAAGAGGGTGCCTCATTCCTATATGTACATCCCCGTCCTAACTCGATGGTTGTTTCGATGTTGTCCAGAAACAAACGCTCAAGTGCCACCCCTTTAGACAGGGAAAGCAAAAAGATTGATGCTTTCGGTCAACGTTTTTATTCCTCCCCTGCCTTGGGAATCAAGGCGTCAAACTATATGACGTGCTTAGGGAGATATCAGTACTCCCTATGGCAGAGCATGGCTGAATTCCTCCTCTCCATACCAGAGGAGAAGATGGCAGAGGCAAGGTTGGTGCAAAAGGAGGGTCTCCTGGTGGCGAAGCAGATCCTGAATACCGCCAAGCACACATTGGATTCGTGTTCCACATGAATGGCATCCTCTGTGTCTCTGCGCCGACACGCCTGGCTCAGGACCACCTCCTTGCCAAACGACACTAGATCCTACATCGGGGATCTCCCTTTCGACGGTGAAGGCCTCTTTCATTCGTCGACGGATACCGCCTTACAGGAGCTCGATAAGAGCATTAAGGTTTCCAAGGCCTTGGGAATTTTTGTACCCCAACGATCTTACCACCAGAGATCTTGGTCCCGGTATGCGCCTCGACGTCAATACCCGACCAAACCCTCTCCTGACACCGCTTGGAGACCCCATCAGTCCCCTGTGGGAAACCATCAGCACTACTCCTACCAACCCAGGGCCAGGGCCAGCTCCCAGCAACAGCAGCCCAGACCTAAGAACCAACGTGGCCCTAAGCAGGGTCTTTGACTCGCTCTGTGTCGAGCCCCTACAACCAACCCATCTCTCACCTTTCATCTCCGTGTGGATGACGATCACCACTGATGCATGGGTCTTATCGATCGTGACTCATGGTTACGTGATCGAATTTGTCGATTTCCCACCCCTCCCGGTCGTCCGCCCCACCCCTCCCTCTCCCGTCCTTCTACAAGAGGTTGACTCCCTCTTACAAAAGGACACGATAGAACCAGTATCGACAGCGTCGGAGCGGAGAGGTTTTTACTCCCGCTACTTTGCGGTACCGAAACGCAATGGTGGACTGAGGCCTATATTGGATCTCCGAGATCTCAATGTTTACATCCGATATCAGAAATTCAAAATGACAACCCTTCAAGTCATCCTTCCCCTTCTACCTCGAGGCTCCTGGATGGCTACCATCGATCTACAGGATGCCTATTTCCACTCAACATCCCCCCTTCCCACCGGCAATATCTTTGTTTCTCCATAGTGGACTGGCATTACCAATACAAATGCCTCCCTTTTGGTCTCTCTACCACTCCGCGGGTGTTCACCAAGACCATGGTGGTGGTGGCGGCGCACCTTTGTCTCCAGGGGATCACCATTTTCCCCTATATCGACGACCGGCTTCTGGTGGCAAGCACCCCCCTGCTCCTTTGGGAACACACCGCTTGAATGTTACGACTGCTGGCCTCGCTGGGACTTCAAGTCAACCTCCAGAAATCCCACCTGGAGCCGTCTCAGAAGGTGCAGTTTATCAGGGCACTCTTGGACAAAGTCTCCTGCAGGGCTTACCTGCCAGCAGACAGGGCTCTAACCTTGTCTTCCCTTGTGAAGTCTGTGTGTACTTCCCCATCATCCATGGCTTTCCACATACAGCGCCTACTGGGGCACATGTCGGCCACCACATCTGTCCTTCCACTAGTGAAGCTCCACATGAGGCCCCTCCAACTCTGGTTTCTGAAGGTCTTCAAACCGGCCTCCATGCCTCAATCCAGATCCCTCACTCCCCCTCAGAGTATATGGGATTCTCTAATGTGGTGGATGTCCATCCCAAACATCACGCAGGGCACCCCTTTCATCCTCCCCAACCCCCTCTACACAATATCGATGGACGCCTCCCTATGGGGGTGGGGAGCCCATCTCAACGGCGTCAGCATCGGATACCATTGGGATGTGGGGACAGCGGCCGAGCATATCAACTACCTTGAATTGCTGGCTATCAAACTGGCTCTGCAAGCCTTTCAACCACTACTAGGAGGTCACTGCGTAGCTGTCCTGAAGGACAATACTACGGAACTCAGCTACGTAAACCGTCAGGGAGGGACGGTGTCCCGAAGCCTATGTCGCCTAGCGATAGACTTATGGAATTGGTGCGTTGCCAATCAAATCATCCCACTTGCCACACACATGCCGGGCATCCTAAATGTGGAGGCAGACCTCATCAGCAGGGGTCGTGCTCACCACCACGAGTGGGAGCTGAATTGGTCATACCTCCTACCACTGTTCCATCAATGGGGCACCCCAACCGTGGATGTCTTCGCCTCCAGAGAAAACGCGAAGCGCACACATTTCTGCAGCCAAGGGGGAACGGATTCACTCTCCCTAGGAGACAGCCTCCTGTTTCCATGGGAACGGGATTTCCTGTACATGTTTCCCCCTCTGCCCCTGCTTCTGAGAGTGGTCCACAAACTTTCCAAAATCCGTCCAAACTGCATACTAGTGACGCCGTGGTGGCCCAGGCAACCCTAGTTCCCAGTCCTACTTCAGCTGGCACAGGGCGAGTACCACCATTTCCCCAGGGTTCCAGACCTTCTTTCTGCAGAGAAGGGAACACTCTTCCATCCAGAAGTCAACACCTTAAAACTGACGGCTTGGAGAATAAAACCTTTAAATTCTCTGCCAGGGTCTCTGAGGTTCTTTGCAATGCGAGGAAAGAATCCACGCGTCTGTCATATAAAAGAAAATGGCGCAGGTTCCTCTCTTTCCTAGGCACCCCTACAGAGTCACCTATTTCCATCGGTCTGGACTGAATCTATGACTTCCTTATTTCCCTCAAGGACCAGGGTCTCTTCCACTAGTTCATCAGGGTCTACCTGGCTGCAATTTCGGCATACCATCAAGGTCTGGATGGCTATACAATCTTTTCGCATCTGACCTCAAAACAATTTTTAAAGGGCCTTATCAGGCTGCATCCCCCTGTGGCTGCTCCCACAGAACTTTGGGACTTACCACTGGTCCTCCGCCAGCTCACTAGACGACCATTTGAGCCCATGGCTACCTGTGAGCTCCAGTATGTAGCCTGGAAGACGGCTTTCCTGGTGGCCATCACCTTGGCCAGGAGGGTCAGTGAACTCATGGCACTACGTCATGACCCGCCATACTTGGTCTCCCTCCCTAATGGGGTACGTCTGGTACCTGACCTTTCCTTCATCCCGAAGGTGGTGTTGGAATTCCATCTCAATGCTGAGATTTTCTTGCCGAACTTTTTCCCGCATCCTGAAGGAGAAGAGCAGCGCCTACTCCACACTCTTGACGTCAAGAGAGCACTTGTCTTTTACCTGAATCGGACCCAGCCAACCAGACGTGACAACTCACTGTTTCTATCGTACAGTGCAGCTTCCTTGGGGTTGGGCATCTCTTCCCAGCATCTCTCCAAATGGATCATTGGGACGATCAAACTTTGCTACTCCCTGGCAAAGCAGTCACTCCCCCTTCACCTGAGGGCTCACTCTACCAGGTCCATGGTGACCTCTACGGCCTTTCTGAAGGGTGCATCTCTCATGCCCATCTGCAGAGCAGCTACGTGGTCCATGCCAACCACGTTCATCAAGCACTATGTTCTGGACGTCCATGCGCAACAGAAGACTTGGGTCGTCTGGTCCTGTCTGCTGCGGCTCGCTGAGTCTGCCAGCACCCACCTCCAGGTGAGCCACTGCTTTTTAATCTCCCATGGTTGTGATGCACAGAGACTACGAAGAAGATAAACAGGTTGCCTACCTGTAACTGGTGATCGTCGAGTAGTCATCTGTGCATTCACACCGCCCGCCTGTCCTTCCCCACTGCTGTCATCCTCAGTTGTTCTCATACTTGACTCAGGTTGATAGCGATCAGAAGGAACTGGCGGGATGTCCGTGCCCCCGCCCCTTGGGCATGTGCGGTGGGGGTTCCCGTGCAGGCTCAGGGTGGAGGGTGCGAAAATCCTGTTGTGAGCTTTGTACAGACACCGACCAGGTCAGCACAGGCACACTGGATCCCATGGGTGTGAATGCACAGATGACCACTCGAAGATCACCAGTTACAGGTAGGCAACCTGCTTTTGCATACAAGAGAATCTTCCCATTATTAACTTGGCCATACAAACTGTACAAAATGACTTACACTTTTTCATTATTTTATCAATCCACTTATATAACTTCACCCAAGCTTTTTCAAATATTTCTTCCTCCTTCCCCTGTAACAATATCATTAACTTATCCATTTCCACTACCTCTAGCAATTTTTGCACAAATTCTTCCCTTGATGGGATTTTTTCTGATTTCCATAATTTAGCGAACAAAATTCTGGCAGTCGCTATAATATCTATAATCAAGTACTTATCTCACTTTTTGTATACGTCTGGAATTATGTTCAATAAAAATAATTCTGGCTTAAGAGGTACTTTTAACTCTATTATTGCTTGCAGCATCTTTTGGATCATTAACCAATTTTTTTTTGTGTTATCACATATCCACCACATGTGAAAGTAAGGCCCAATGTCTTACATTTCAAACACATATTTATCATGTTGGGATAACATTTCGCTAGCCTATCCAGTGGTAAATGCCACCTATAAAACATTTTATAAATGTTTTCCTTATAAGAGGTGGCTCTCATTAATTTTATGTTAGAGTTCCATACCTTTGACCATTGCTCCAAATCAATATTATAACCTAAATTTTGTGCCCACGTAATCATAGAGGGTTTAACTATCTCATCCTGCATTTTATATTCCAATAAGAAGTTACACAGTTTCTTTAGCCAGTTTGGTGTAGTGGGTAAATGCGTGGACTCTAATCTGGGAGAACTGGGTTTGATTCCCCACTCTTCCCCACTCTTCCATTTGCAGCAGTTTCTGTCAAGAGCTCTCTCAGCCCCACCTACCTCACAGGGTGTCTGTTGTGGGGAGGGGAAGGGAAAGGAGTTTGTAAGCCGCTCTGAGACACCTTTGGGTAGTGAAGGGCGGGGTATAAATCCAATCTCTTCCTCCTCTTCCTCTTCCTCTTCCTCTTCTTCTTCTTCTTCTTTTGTTTTTCCTCCTATCCCAACCATATCTTGTCTAAAACTATGGGATTCTCCTCAAACCCATTTTTTCTCTCCATTTTGTACCTTGATTCCAGTTGAGTTCTTTCCTACCATGTCAATTCAGTGTTTTGTTTTTGCAACATTTCTACTGATCTCAAGATATTGTCTAATAAATCCTTGTAATTACCCATCTTATACCTAGAAATTAACATGGGCTTTACAAAGGCTTCCAGAGGTGAGACCCATTTAGAAATTTTTGTATAATGACATTGTTTTATTTCTTCCCATGTTTTCAACGATATCCCGCTAATATAATGTTGCCTAAAGTACGCCCTCTCTTTACCGTACCAAATAAAGGCATGTCATCCCATTGGTAGGTCATGCCCTTCTAATTTTAAAAGTCTTGTATTTTGAAGTGATGGCAGAAGCCTTATCTGAACAGTTAGGTATAAGAACTATTAAAGAAATTTCTGAAGAGATGGATGTGGTATATAGAAGAAATTCGGTATCCACAAACAGAAATAAAATACCCAGAGAAGTACATAATAAGTTTCACAAAAAATGGTAAGATATAAGATACTGATGTCAACAAAAGAGTCACCTCTATGCATCCATGATAAATTCAAACTTTAAAAGATGCGCCTTGACGAGTAAGAGAAAAGAGATAAGGCTATTTAACTCTCACAAACTTAATGAGAGCTAACGAGATAGCTTATAGATGGCTACTTCCAGAGGGAATTGCTTTGACATACAAGGGTAAAAGGCAAAGGATAAATTCAGTATTTAAAGTGGAAGACTTTCTGAATAGGCATGGGAAAGATCTGGGAATGCAGAAGGAAGAACTTAGCGAATTTGAAGGAGATGGCCAAGAGCAAGGTGAAACAGATTCAAGAAAGGGTAAAGGAAAGAAGATAAAGAGCATTATTTCCAGGAATGTCATCACAAGATCACAGCAGAGGAAAGAACTGAAAGACAAAGATGATTGGTAACAGGGGAAACAAAATGTTGTCAATAAACGTAAATGGGTTGAATGCACCATAAAAGAGAAAGAGTTTTCCATCAGATCAAGAAAATGCAAGCAGACATTGTCTGTTTGCAAGAGACTCATATTAAAGAAGATCATAAGAATCTACTAGAATGCAAAAAATTGGGGGAATGTTTTGTATCAGCAGATAAGCTAAAAAAAGGGGGGGCTGCTGTCTATGTGAAGACCCATCTATATCTGGAATTGGTATTTGAATCCAAAGATGGCAGAATTTTGATAGTAAGAATTCAGAGGCAAACTAAAGCTGCCTTAATAGTGAATATTTGTGCACCAAACCAGTTGCAAGAAAAATTCTGATTCCCTACGAGAGATAATAGCTGCACAGTCTTTTGAAGATATTTGCATAATAAGAGATTACAATGCAGTTTTTGATAGAAAATCAGATAGGAAAAATCAACAGAACAGAGGGAATGAGCTACCAAAAGCTTTTCTGCATTTAACAGAAGAAATAAAGATTGTAGATTATTGGAGAATTAGGAACATTGATAAGAGAGATTTTACTAATTTTTCTGCAAGGCACAAATCATGGTCGAGATTAGACATGGCCTGGATATCAACTAACCTTATAAACGAGCTATTAGAAGCAGAGATTTTACCACCATTTTTGCTGATCTTATTCCTTTGACCTTAATATTTCAAGACGCTCCTCAAAGTTTTCAATGGTCGATGAAGACGTGGCTACTCAATAACAAAGACTTTGTAAAGGAATCTAAAGAAGAATTTAGTGATTTTTTTTAAGCATAACATTCAACCTGAGACACCTATAGATACAGTATGGGACACCTTTAAGGCGTTTGCAAGAGGTAGACTAACTAGACAGGAAGCCTGGTGGAGGAAACAAAAGAGATTAAAATCTGAACAGATTGAAAAACAGATTTAAAAAGAAGATAAATTGAAGGAAGATCCATCTTTGGAACAATTAAGAATTAAATTTTAAAAGCTACAGCATCAGATGAATTGTCTTTTGACACAAGAATTAGCAAGAAAACTCGAATATATGAAACAATATTACTTTGAAAACACAAATAAGCCAACCACATTGTTGGCATATAAATTAAGAAAAGAAAGAGAGGAAAAAACAGATTGGGTCACTAATAAATGAACTGGGAGAAGAAAAATTTCTCACTAAGGATTTTAAAAATATTATACAGGATTTTTATAAGAAGTTATACCAACAAAAGGAGGAAGACCAACAAATCTTAAAACATTTTCTTGAAAAATATAATAACAAGAAATTCACAGAAAATCAGAAGAAGGCCTTAAATGAATGATTACAATAATGGAAATAACCGAAATGATTAAAAAACTAAAAAAGAAGAAAACACCAGGACCGAATTGTATACCGATCAAATTTTACCAGACATTCAAAGGTCCGATAATATTACCACTGAAACTGACAATCCAGAATATGTATCAAAAGAAGAAGATCCCAAACTCATGGAATGAGGCCTTAATTACACTAATCCATAAGCAAGATACAGATGAGAAAGATGTCAGAAATTACAGGCCAATTTCATTATTAAATGTTGACTACAAAATATATGCAACAATTTTGGCAACTAGATTTTAAAAAGCTCTGGTCAAATTAACACATCAAGATCAGGCAGGGTTTTTATCTAAGAGGCAGTTAAGGAATAATCTAAGGATTATTCTCAATACTCTTGAGTACTTTGAAGCTCATCCAGAAAAACAGATGGCCCTGCTTTTTGTAGATGCAGAGAAAGCATTTGATAATATTAGTTGGAATTTTGTATTGGCACAATTACAACAGTGGGGCTGTAGGGAGGACTTTTATACAATGATTAGTGCAATATACAACAAGCAAATTGCTAGGGTTTGGGTTAACGGGGATGTGACTCAAAATATTGAGATACAGAAGGGGACTAGGCAGGGATGTCCACTTTCCCCACTACTTTTTATTTTTGCATTAGAAACAATGAATTAGCTTGTGAGAGGAGACAATGAAATTAAAGGCCTTAATTTAAGAGGAGAACAATTTAAACTGCAAGCTTTTGCTGATGATCTGGTCTTTATTTTAGAAGATCCAATGACCTTGATTAAGCAACTTTTAAGTATTATGGAACAATATGGGCAGGTAGCAGGCCTTAAAATTAATTTTAAAAAGACCAAAATGCTTATGAAAAATTGTACCAAAAGTCAAATGCTACAACTGCAAGAAATGCCCTTAAAGTTCTGTGTGAACTGATGATTTTGCTGCAACAGAGAAACATAGCTAGCCCTCTGGAATGTAAAAAAACTTTAAAATCTATGGATAGGTTTGTATCTGTAAATGTAAGAAAAACTGAAACTACTCTGTGAGAAGGAAAACTGGGTTTTTGAAAGCATCCCAAACTCTTAAGTTAATGGTTCTTCTTTTTCCAGGTTTTATCTGTCTTGTGCCACACAAGTATAATTGTCAGTGCAGAAAACACAATTGAAAGACACCATGTTTTTGTAAATAAAACAGAATAAGGAATGTATTGTCTTCTAAAGTCATTCCTGCTGCAGGATCACTATTAATATTTATTAGTTACTTAATTCCCTCCCCCAAATGCTCAGGACCGATAATCTTTAAAAACAAAATACGTAGTTAAATACCAGTTTCCCACACCTGCTTAATCCTAGCTGCTCAGTGTCGTCCTAAAAAGGCAAGTACAACAGCTCATCTGGAGAAGTGTGCAGGCTAAGATTATGGCAGATTTCTAGGGGAAGGGGAGCTCTATGTCTTTTGACCACAGCCTTGGAATTCCTCTCTGTGTACCCTTGCTGTTAGAACTTGGTACAAAGAAGATACAGTCATAGAAGGTGGTTGCTGAGATTCTTAGGGTCCATTTGCTCAGAGTAAACAGACTGAAAGCAGTAGACTTTATTTTTGAGTTTTAAAACTAAAGGGTTTCAGTGTATTTACATACATCTGTCATGGTGTCATTGGCTCTCCTGCATAAAATTGTGACCAGTTTTAACATGGTTCTTACAACAATCCCAATGATAAGGAAATCCTCAGAAGACATATAATTGCAAAGATTGTTTGAATGGAAGTATCATTGTAAGCAGAATTGTAATTAATGGCAAAGATGAAAGCTTTGTGTCTGATATTTCTGACATAAATCATATCCTACCGTTTCTGATAGAAAGCCTTTGGGCATCTGTCCCATTTTTTATACTTCAAAGCTCTTGATGTTAGTATAATCTTGCTTGAATGTAAATGTGGATACTTGAATTAATTTTGTGTATGATGCTCTTTGTGCTTCATTGTTGCTTCATTGACTTTTGATAGTATTTGTCCCCTTAAAATCTAAAGAAGGAGTGGTGTCTACTTCGTGTACATTTAAAGGACTAGTAAGTTCCCAGAAGCCTGGAAAACTTTATTGCTGAGTTTTATTATGATTCCTCAGGGTCCAGTAAAACTTTAACTGTTTGGTATAATTGAAATGTCAAATATATTTATTTATTTACTTATAATTATACCGGGCAATAGCTGCTTAATTTAGGGGGGGGACTGCAAAGATTTCCTTTGGTCTTAACTGAAATGTTTGTGGCATTGGAATCAGTGGTGGGATTCCTGAGTAGGTCGGTCATTTTACCAGAGAAAAGTAGGCTCTTTTAAAAGTTATTACTGAGATGACTTCCTTAAAGTTTTTAGACCCTAGTGAGTGAGGATGTGTACTCAGGCTACCCGATATTTTGCGAGCACAGATATGTTCCTGGTTGCCCCTGAGAACCCCTCCCCTCTTGTTTGAAGGGGAAGCTGTCAGAGGACAGCATTCCATTGTTTCTGTGCCTTGGCTGGCATTGTTTTGGCATACTAGCTGCTGTTATGATGTGGATTTCCTATTTGGATCTGAGAGACAGAAGAATTAAAAATATTAAATTTGCAGACTTCAAGGTACTGAGGAGGTACTTTTAACAATTTTTAATACCCAAGCAGTCAATGAAGCCACTGTGCCTTTTGTTTGCCTTCGGGATGCTTTAGGCTGATCCTGCATTGAGCAGGGTGTTGTACCTGTAAGCTCTGCTGTACCATGTCTGAAGGAAAATAATACCATTTGGAAGTATCCTTTCCCAAAAGCAAACTTCTTGATGTTAAAATATACTGATCAATTGTATTCTGCTTTGACAGTTGTGGCTACAGAGGAAGTAGTGACTGCAGAATCAGTGGATGGTGCAATTCAGCAAGTTGTCAGCTCTGGTGGTCAGCAGGTTATTACCATAGTAACGGATGGCATTCAGCTCGGAAACCTCCATTCCATTCCAACCAGTGGAATGGGTCAACCTATTATTGTGACCATGCCAGATGGCCAACAAGGTGAGCTGGAACAAATGCTAATAAAACAAGAACTTCAAATCCTTTTTTTAAGTTTAAAGAGGGAGAGAGAGCACTGTACAAACATTTTGATGATTACAACCTCCTCAGTACTCTCTGCAGCCCAAAAAAGTCTTACAAAGAAAATGGAATGAAGACTATAGATAGGTTAGAAAGAAAGAAACACTGTTATGGTGGCTGCTAGCACATAACTAACATTCCATTACCACTGAAGAGGGGAGGGTTCAGGCCTGTAGCTACATTTAATCATTTCGGGGCCTGGCCCCCCAACTTTCCATCAGGGTCCCCCAACTTACAGGAAACCAGGCGGGCCCCGGACAAGATGTGCTCACTAGCTGGCCAGTGGGCATAGTACCCGGCGATCCAGTGTGGCCCTCCTCCCTTGCCTCGCTTCACCCCATGGTGCTCCGTTCTACCCCCCCAGAGGCCACCTCGCCGTCTCCAGCCCCACACCGGGCAGAGTGAGCATGCACCCCGCCTGCCTGCCCGCTTGCCTTTGCACCAACAGTCGGGACGGGATGGTGACTGGGCGCATTGGGGGCTGCAGAGTCACCTTCAGATACATGCCTGCCCCTCTCTGTGCTTGCTGCCTTTGGCACCCACCCGACAGAGCCTGCAGCGCCACCTCTGAGAGGAAATAGTGGAGGAGGAGGAGGGGGTCCACCCTTCATTTCCAGGCGGCTCTATTCCCTCCTGCAGCAGCGCACTCCCTTCCCGACTCCCCTCAGCTCTTACAATGGGAAAACAGCCACCTATGGGCCTGGACCTGCCGCTGCTGTTGCTTGGGGAGGGAGTGGGGAGATGCCAGTGACGCCATTGCCGATCAGGGTGGAGCACATGGAGGAGAGTGGAGACAAGATGAGACGGCTGCAGCCTGTAGCGGCGCGTCTCTGTTCCAGGCCGGCCGTGCTCGGCCTTGACTGGCTGAAGGGTCTCCTAACAGGGCGCAGGCGAGCACACTGGCGCACTCCTTCACAACCGCACCTTCCCATCTGCCTTCCCCACCCAGCCCCTGTAAAAGGGAGAGCAGCAGGTGGCTTGCTGGGGGCTCTCCAAGTGGGTGAGTGCACCAACACACTCCTCCACCACTGCCTTCCCGCCCTGCCTACAAGGGTGAGTGAGTGGGGGAGGTAGGAGTCCAGGCTGGGGAAGCTCCCTCTGTGGGGGGAGAAGAGGCCATCAGATGCAGCTGAGTGAAAGGGGCACTTAATTTAATTTACTTTAGCCAAATCAATAAGGTGCCCTCCGAGAAATTAAAGGCCCCCAACACAAGAAATCCTGGCTACAGGCCTGAGAGGGTTCCACAGTGTGCCATCATGTTTTGTCTACATGGATTAAAGATACTGTTATTTGGTGATAATTAACTAAGCTAAAATCTGTTATTCCTGGTATTACAATCCCTGAACATACTTCAATCTGTAGTGCCTTTGCTCACTCATGGGATGAGTCAGAAGTTGGGTTGTAAGAGAAATAATCATGGACATATTGTAGCCTGGCCTCTCTGTCAACCAGGTATAAGTGATCATGTAAACAATAACCATTGTTGTTTATTAAGGCCAGGCAGGTTGACTTGATAGAATAAGAGAGTAACTAAGATTGACCAAAATCAGGAATAAGGTTGTGAGACTAAGAATGTTATGGAATCCTTTGTTTCTGCAGAGAGAGGTTCTAATTTGACCACATCTGAATGCTGATTGTGTAAGTCATAATAACAAAAACTAGGATGGAAGGAGTAGGATTTCCATGCAGTGAACACCATTTACTGCCTTAGAAGGTTCTTTTCAGGAAGTCCCAAATTAGGAAGAGTAAAGGGGCAAAGCAAACAATGGAAGGCTTTTTACATTGTTCATGGAGATTGATTAGTTCTCCTGATGTAGTGAGGGAAAATAAACTGCTTCCTTGTGCCATTTATTTGAGTAAGGGAAGGACTAGCCAATTGTCTCCCATAAGCAGGGCTGGTCCGAGTTTTTTTTTGCGCCCTAGGTGAGGCTAGCTTGTGGCGTCCCCCCGTCCCCCCCCGGCGAGGCTGCCTTGTGGCACCCCCCCACCGCAGATCTTTATTAGGCAGGCGGGCTCGGTAGCATGAGAGCCAGTGGGTGGAAAGCAGCAGAAGAAGGGCGGTGCTCTCTTGCCTCGATCCCCCCACCGCAGGGCTTCTGCACGGGGGGGGGGGCCCTGCCCGGGAGATCTGGCCATCAGTAGGAGTAATCCACCTCCCTGCGCCATCGCCTCCTCCTTCTCCTCTGCCTTCCCTCGCCCAGACTTTGCGCTGGAGGCGAAGAGATTGGGGGCTGCAAAGTGGGGGCATTGGGGGGGGGCTTCCTTTCTCCCACAGTGCCTTCGCGGCTCTGTCCAGGCGCCTTCTCCACAGTTGGGACCGTTGCAGGGAGTAGTGTGAACTGGGGGGACGGTTGAGGGATGGGGTGGCTGGGGCTGCGAGCGTGAGCAGGGTCCCGGGCAGAAGTCTCCGAAGTCCAGGGAAAAGAGGGCTTCCGGGAGGCTCTTTGGGGTGCTGGTGGGCTGCAAAGCTTCGGCCTTCGGATGGTGCCTGCTGGGCAGTGGGGGTGGCAGGGGCTTGTAGAGCCAGCAGTCTGAGCAAGTGAAGTTGAGCGGCGGGAGGGGCTGTCCCCTTACCTCTTGAGGTGAAGGCTGCCGGCGCTGCCCAGCTTGCAGCTCCCCACCAGGCAGGCGGTCTCTGAGGTGTCCTTGCCAGCCATGCTGGGCGGTTCCATGGCACTGGAGGGGCGGCTGCAAGCGCTCTGGGGCTCTCAGCAACGACAGGAGTGCTCCAGGCTGGGGGCGGGTGGGTGCCAGCAGCACCCCTGGGAGATCGGGTCCCCAGAAAGGAAGGAGGGAGGGTGGGCGGGGCGGGTCCAGCAGGCTGCGGGTGGCACTGGCAGGAGGCGGTGGTAATTGGGATGAAGACGGCCGGGGGAGAGAAAGAGGCGGTGGCCGTCGTTGGGGTCAGGGCGATGCAGGGCTTTTGGTGGGGGCGGGGGGCAGTTCGGTGCCCTCATGATTGGCCCACCCTAGGCGAAAGTCCAGTTCGCCTAGTGGGTGAGCCAGCCCTGCCCATAAGGTGTCTTTGCCACCTCTTCCCTATGTTAGGATTATAAACTATACAGGGTCGGGAACCTCGTGTTTCCCTCATAATGTCTAGTTCCACCCTGAGCAAATGCGTGAAAATTTTCCCTATGTTACTTGTGTCCAGGAATTGCTTTGCTGCAACTGCTGACAGATAGAAATGATCCAGCTGTGCTGGGAAGGTCATTGACTGGTAGACCATAGTGAACAAACACTACAGAAGTATAGTATAATTTCATAGAAGCTTATTGTAAATGTTTGGCTGCTGTTATTTTCAACATGTTTTTCAATTCTTTGTATCTGCAACAACTTGATTAGGTGGAGAATTGCCTATTCCTTTCCCCTACCACATGAATTTTCCTTACCTTCTTTCCAGCTTTTTCGTTTGCATATGTTACGTACTTTGAAGCACTATAATCTTCATATTTTTGATAGAAACTTATCTTAATTCAAGTACTTACAGTACCAGCAACAGACATTGCTGAAGAAACGGTGATCAGCGAAGAGCCGCCGGTCAAGAGGCAATGCATTGAGATAGTTGAAAATCGGGTGGATTCTGCAGAGATAGAAGTAAGGAATCTACGAGCTGTGAAAGGCTTTATTCAATTTGTCCCAAGTGAATATTTATTTTCTTCTTGACTGAGTTATCATTTTGTTTTTTTTTATTGCTGCTAAATAAGGAATGACCATCTATTTGTTTATAATATTTAATGTGTATGTCTGTTCTCATTGTCCCATCAAATGTGCTTCGATTCTTGAGAAATTATGAAAGAATATCTGCCGCACTGTCCTGTGACTCACTGCTGTTGGAGGAGCTAAATAAAAAAGAATTTATTTGGGAAAAAAATATTCATTTTTGAAAATTATTTGCCCAAAGATAAAATATTTTAACCACTACTGTGGGTTTTCTTACAAATGGGTGATGTATTCATCATATATTTCTCAAAATGTAAGACATTCTTGCGTCCACATGAAACTGCCTAAAACTGGATCAGGATCAGTATTGGTTCATCAGGGTCAGTATTGTTTACTCAGACTGGCAGCAGCTGTCCAGAGTCTCAAACAGAGGTCTTTCACATCATTTTAACTGGAGATGCTGAGGATTGAGTCTGGTACCTTCTGCATACCAAGCAGATACTTCACCACTAAGAACCTAAGAACATAAGAGAAGCCAATACTGGATCAGGCCAATGGCCCATCCAGTTCAACGCTTTGTCACACAGTGGACAAAAATACCAGGTGTCATCAGGAGGTCCAGCAGTGGGGCCAGGACACTAGAAGCCCTCGCACTGTTGCCCCCCAAACACCAGAAATACAGTGCATCACTTAACCTAGCCTGAGAGAGTTCCTATCTATACCTTGTGGCTAATAGCCACTGATGGATTTCTGCTCCATATGCGTATCTAATTCCCTCTTGAAGCTGTCCATGCTTGTAGCCGCCTCCTCCTGTGGCAGTGAATTCCTTGTGTCAATCACTCTTTGGGTGAAGAAGTACTTTCTTTTATCCATTCTAACCCGACTGCTCAGCAATTTCATTGAGTGCTCACAAGTCCTTGTATTGCGAGAAAGGGAGAAAAGTACTTCTTTTTACCTGCTCTATCCCATGCATAATCTTATAAACCTCGATCATGTCACCCCTCAGCTGTTGTTTCTCCAAGCTACTGAGCCACACCCTCCCCCTTAAACCAACATGAACTTTATGTTTAATTTCATCCTTATTTGGACCCAAAACCAAAGACCTAATAATAATCCACTGTAAATACCGATTTGTGCCTTGAGTACAATATGGGAAGATGCAGCACATTAATCCAGTAAATGTTTAGCTAATATTTTTCTTCAGTGATCTCTCTTTTTAAAATGTTTTTAATAAGCCTTCAGGGGTGTGACTTTTAATACAGAATTTTCTTATCAGATATTTTGTTTGTACGGGTGAAATATTACTAATGGGGGGAACCCTGAATTTTTTGTACACCAAAGGATCAGACTGAATTTTCTTTATTTAATGGTCCTTTATAGCAAGATTTCAATAACAAGAATTAGTTAATCAAAAATTCGGCTGTAAGTTCAGATATGATTTGAAACTTACGTTTTGAGTGCTTCAAGGGTGCAGAGCATTCCAAGATTCAGGCAAGAGTGTGGCTTGTGCGGAGCTCAGTATTCTTATAGGGCCTTCTCAATTTAACATAATTGCCTTCCCTGTGAAATAAACAACTTACTGGTTTTACTGTACTTAGATATTTCTAGTATTATTTACACAATAGCAGCAGCGTGCATGCTGTTTCACACGGCTTCTTACAGATTTCTGTAAGCAGGAAGACAAGCTCTTACCCCAGGGGGTTTACAAATCTGTATTTTGACTGTCAGAAAGACAATACAGGGAGGAGATGGGAGGGAGAAGCAAAGGCAGCTAGAGATAATTGTGAGCAAATGCGATTGGGCTCTGTCTCTGTGGTGTAGGGGGACAAAGAGATGTGATGGAAAAGGTGGGTACTGTAGAAGGGTGTGAATGCAGGGAGGGTGTTAGCACACTTATTTAGTCCCAGGCCTAAGTGACCACAAGTGAGAGGGAAGACTTCAGAGGAGGAGCCCTCTGGGATTATCAAAAGTATCATCTGATCAGCAGTTATCTACAATGCCATCCTAAACAGCATTACATCCTTGTAATCCCACTGACTTCAGCAGACATAGAAGACTCTGTTTAGGATTGCACTGCGAATACCCAGATTGCTACAGTTTCGGATGTAAGGCACAGTTTCAATTTGGTGATGTGAAAATTTCCAACAGAATAAACATTTGGAAGAAGGGGACACCACCACCCCCTACAAATCCATAGCACTGGGGAACAGGATAAGTAAAGGATCTCTAAAACTGTGCAGGAATTTGCTAGTTCAGTTGCAGTTTTAAGCATGCTTAGATGGAAGGAAATCTCACAAAAATATCAATGACCCTTACTTCCCAGTAAGTGTGGTTAGGCTCACAAAGTAAGGGAAAAAAGAGCTGATGTAATAGAAGGAAGGGGTTTGTATTGATTGTAATTATTTTGGCAGTCTCATTTCAGCAAAGTCGTGTTTGCAGCTGGGCTTCCTCAGTAGCTTTTATTCAGTGATTAAAGTGGAAACCAGGACTGAATTTTGCTTATTCATAAAAGCATGGAGTACTTTTAAATAAGGCAGGGAATTTGGTTTGGGTAAGGATCAAAACAAAGCCGCTTCCAAGGCAATTATTTTTAATAAGATAGAACCGCTGCCTTTTGCATCATGTAAAATGACAGAATCTCCTGATCTGATCTTTTGTGTTCAACCAAAAAAATCCCACTCCAGCATATATCAAGGGTGGAGGAAACGTCTGTTGCTTTGAATTCAAGTATCTTCCTTTACTGAGAATCCATTCTCTGTCATAAAAAAAAATTAACATGGAAGGCTGGATCAGCTTCGTGAATGACTTGATGTCATCTTGTTTCTTAAAGAAAAACCTACACAAATTTCATTTAAAGAGGAACATCCTTGCAGAAATAATTTTATGTAAGAATCTCAGGTAGATAAGAGAACAATAATGTGAGTAAAGCACCAGAGATCACAGCAGGTGTTAATAGCCAACCTGCTACACAGAGTGGCCTCAACATTACATTTTGATAATTGTGCTATATGAGGGTTGTAACAGGAATGTGGAATATTTTTGCCATCGTTGGGAGCAGAGTGAAACTTGATGTGTTCAATCAGACAGCAGTAGCACTTTACCAACAGACCTCTTTTCTTTTCCTTCTGCAGTGCCTTACAGAAAGGCACAATGCCCTGTTCCTACAGAAGCAGCCTAGGAATTTGTTGTGCCTCTCCCATTAACCTTGTAAGACTTTGCTGTTCCCCTCCATCTTTCCTTTTCCCCTTTCTGTTAGCTGGGTATCTGGGTATGGTGCAATGGACTGCCCTCTTCCCATAGTATCTTGCAGGAAAGAATAGCTAGTAGGTAACACAGATCAAGTACTCTGGTTCTTATGTGTGTAGAAGAAGCCCTGTAGTGGGGGACTGAACTAGGACAGAGAGACCAAGAGAATGAGAATAAGGGCCCCAGGTATGTTCCATACTTTACTCTTGTTTTTCCTGCTAGTTTCCTTGGTCTGCAAATCAGAAGCAAGTGGGTCCCTCCTGTCCTTGGTGGCATGTTGCAATAGACCTTGGCAGCAAGTGGCTTATTTGTTCTGATGTCATGGGAGTAAGTCTTGAGCATAGGAGCCATGTAACTGCCACTGTATAGCAGCTCTTATGTCACAGAGGGGTTCAGCAGGCTAGCACATGATGACTGAGTGGCTATTAGGAGGTTTAAGACTCTGTAGAGTTTGTATCCAAAGATACATTTCCAGGTTTTGCTAAGTCAAACATCCTGAATATTGTGTCCACACCACAGGCTTCTGAATGACATTTGTTTGCACAAATCATTTGGCTTGTTTTTGGTGGAGGGTTGTGGCTTACAGAATGTGATAGAGTGGGAAAGAAATGTAAATTGTCCAGCAAACTTACTCTCAACAAACTTATTCTCAACAACACTTTCTGGACAGTGATTTGTTTACTGAGAGATGTGCATGTGTCAAGCTAAGACCATTTGTGTCAGAACTAAGGTTTTTGGCGCCAATTCTGGAATTAAACATGATTGAAACAAGCCTCCCCAGTGACCTGTCCAATCAGTCCATTCATTCAGATTTGAGGGGTGGAGCCTGGAGAGGGTGAGGTTTGAGGAGAGGTGGGACCTCAGTCAGGTACAATACCATAGACTCCACCCTCCAAGCCAGCCATTCTCTCATGGGGAACCATTGTTGCCAATCTCCAGGTCGGAGCTGGAGATCACTCAGAATTACAACTGCTGTCTAGGAGGGAGGGGGAGGAGACGGAAAGCTGAAGCCAGGGGGCAGATAATAGTAGGTTAATGGTTGGCTGGGAGGGAGATAGGGTTGCCAACTCCAGGTTGGGAAATTCCTGGAGATTTGAAGGGTGGAGCCTGAAAAGGGTGAGGTTTGAGGAGGGGTGGGACCTCAGACAGGTACAATGCCATAGACTCCACCCTCCAAACCAGCCATTCCCTCATGTTGAACCATTGTTGCCAGTCTCCAGGGGAGGGATGGAGATGACGCAGAATTACAACTGCTCTTCAGATGGCAGAGATCAGTTTCCCTGGAGAAAATGGTGGACTCTGTGTCATACCCTGCTGAGGTTGCCACAGCAAATTGATGCTGAGTGCCCAGGGCCGGGGCACTCTCCCAGAGCCTCTTTCTAGCGCTTGTTGTATTTATTTCCACAACAGGCCTTATTCCTAGTATGAATATATATATGAAAAAGGGGTTAGATATTCCCCAGCCCAGTTTAGTTAGTTGCACATAAATTAAGGTTCCCTAAACCAGTCTTATTTATAGAGCTTAATTTTTTTCTTCTTTTTGTAATTTCTTCTTTTCAATAAAGTCTTGATCCTATGTCTCTTTCCCTTGTAGGTAGAGATGTTTTCTTTTAAGACTCACCATCTGTGTTCAATTTTTAAGGTAGTAAAGGATTCTATAAATTCTGTTTTATCTTCTCTCTGGAATATTTTTCCCTTTATAACTTTGAGTATTCCAGAGCTTGACAATCTTTCAGTAGATCTATTATTCTCACTGAAGGTTAGGTCAGCTTGATTATAGTGTTGTTCTGTGTCCTGCACAGTTTGGTGCTGAGGTTCCTTTTCTCTGTAGGTTAGGTCAGCTTGATTGTAGTATTGTTCTGCATCTTGCACAGTTTGGTATTGAGGTTCCTTTTCTCTGTAGGTTGGGTCAGCTTGATCATAGTGTTGTTCTGCATCTTCCACAGTTTGGTGCTGGGGTTCCTTTGTCTTGCTTGTAATTGGCTTAATGTAGTAGCTTTTTTGTCTAGTATTGATTCAAAAGCCTTTTTAACTGTCAAATTGACTGCATTAACAATTATAAGCTGAGGCTCCTCCCACTACAACTGCAACAAACTGGTTTCTGCGGAGATGTGTAAGCATTCATCATCTGGCATTTTTTTCTGTGTGGCCTGATTACCCATTTTAATGCAATAGTAAAAGACCGAGTTCAGCCCAGCAAAACCCAAAGATTCTGCAATTTATTTGTCAATTGTCTCTTCAAAGCTGACTGCATTTACCAGATAGTAGCTCACATAGAGATATTTGCAACCAAGAATCCTTCAACACAAGACATGTGCTTGCAGCTCTACAATAGACTCTAGACATAATAAGCTTCTCCGTTCTCAGCAGTGAAGCATGATGTCATAAAAATTGCCACAAAGTAACGAATTCAACTCTAAATATCTCTCTCTTTCTTTTTTCAAAGAAAACTTTATAATCCTTTTTGTAGTATCTCAAACAACAGTCCCTCTTTGCCCCAAGCAATGTTTAGCTCAGCTTTCTTTTCGTAATTGTTCCGGCCATTCCACGGAGGAAGGAGGGGGGGAATTCCACCCTTCTTGTTCTTTTAGAACTTTAAAGGGGCTTAATCAAAGGATCGTCAGTTTCTTCAATGTTGCTTTTAAAGGTACTTATGGTGCATATCTTCATCGGTGTTATAGATGAGGCTCAAAATAACTCTCTTGCTTTTGGGGCATTCACAGCTGGTGCAGTTATGGCTGCCATAACTGTGCTGCTTTGTTCCTTGCTTCTGGGATGATCCAGGGCTTCCACTTGCTTGCTGCCACGTGCGGGGCCCCCAAATCAAGTCCCTTGCACCAGACCTCTTTCCAGGAGGTCCAGTGGAGCTCAGGATCCCCCAAAAACTCCCCTAAAAAGACGAAGAGGTGGCTGTACCCAGGAGCAATTCCTGCTGCCAACCATGTCGCTGCACCACAGCCCCACCCTCATCTTGTTGATAGTTAATGAAACATTGTAAGAACTGCTCCAGAATCTGATTAGTTCTGTTTGTTTGTCCAGTCTCTGGGTGGTAGGCGCTACTGAGTCCTTGCTTTGCCCCCAGCAGGTTTGGCAGCTCTTTCCAGAACCTCACCACCAATTGGGCCCCCTAGTCAGATATGATCTTTCGGGGTACTGAATGCAGCCTTACAATGTGCTGCATGAACAGCTGTGCCAATTTCTTAGCTGAAGGCAATTGTTTACGGGGATAGAATGCACTTATTTTGAAAAGAGATCTACCACCACCTAAATCACTGTTCTCCCCTTGCTGGGTGGCAGGTCTGTTATAAAGTTCATAGAGATGAAAGACCAGTCTCTCAGGTGGTTCCAAAAGCTGCAATAGTCCTGGGGATTTCCCCATTAAGCATACTTGGCAAGAAGACACGTACTGGGAAATGTCAGCCTGTATGCACGGCCACCAGAACTGTCTCTGTAAGAGATGTAGAGTCTTTAGGTACCTGAAATGCCCTGCCACCTTGTTGTCATGCCCCAGTTGCAAAACTTCCCCTTGTAAAGCTTTGGGCATTGCTGGCGGTAGCAGCACCCATTTACCCCCTGAGTAAGGGTGCCCTGTTTTTCCACTTCCTCCTTGTCACCATCACTGAAAACAGCTTTAAACTTCTCCACCCAAGATTCGGTCTTGTGGGGCCCCTCAGCCTTTGCCTGGCTCTGTGTAAGCACTGCCCCCCAGCTGGGTGGGGGTGAACATGGAGTCAATGACCTCCTCCCACTGACTGGTGTGCTGGGGAAGGCACGAAAGCATATCAGCCAGGAAGTTGGGCTTCCCCAGGAGGTGCTTAAGTGAAAAAAATTCCACCCAGCGCGTTTAGCATTTAGCCATCAGGGGTTGCACAGTGCCTTCAAGTTCTTATGATCAGTCCACACCTTGAACGGCACCTGAGCCCCATCCAACCAATGTCTCCAAGTTGTTAGGGCCAGTTTAATTGTAGGAGCCTCTTTGTCCCAAACGGCCCATTTCCATTCAGTCTCTGAAAATTTTTTCGACATATATGTGAGGGGGTACAGCTTCCCATCCTCCCCCTTTTGCAGGATCAGATGCATCCACTTCCACCACAAAGGGCTTATTTTCATCAGGGTGCCTTAATATGGGCTCAGAAGTAAACAGAGCCTTCAGTTTGTCAAAAGTCTGTTGGCACTCTGGGGTCCACAACAGCTTGTAACTTGATTTGTGGCTTTCCAGCCCCTTCCCCTTGATTTTTAACAGGTCTGTGAGGGGTAGGACCACCTGAGTGAAATTGGGGATGAATGGGTGGTAGAAATTGACAAACCCGAGGAATGATTGTAACTGCCTCCATGTTTGGGGGGCTTCCCATCCCAATACATCTTGAATCTTGTGGGGATCCATGCCCAGGCCCCTCCCGGAAATCTGATACCCTATAAAGTCCAGCTTCTCTTTGTGGAATTTGCACTTAGACAGCTTTGCAAACAGGCGGTTCTTATAGAGGGCTATCAGCACGTCCATGACGAGCTGCACATGTGACTCCTTGTCTTTTGAATAAATCAAGATATCATCCAGGTAGACCAGGAAACCTTAACTAGATATTTATGGAACACCTCGTTCAAGTTCATTTAAATATATATATATATATATGTTTGCTTTCTAAACTACAAACCTACAGGGTCAGGGGAATGGATACAATCTAAAAAAAAAAAATAGCAAGGATCATTATTACAAAAATTTAGTTATTGATATTTCCCTATTACCATATAGTAAAAAGTGAGAATTAGTTATATAAATGTATAAAGCAAACAGTTGCAATCATAGTCTTCTGTAGTGTGTACATTCTAGCTTTAACGTTATGAATTTATGAACAGGTTATCAAAGTTAATCTATTTTACTTTTTTCTTTCCTTCTTTTTATCAAAATCCAGTTTAATTTTTAGGGGTTTAGTGGCAGCAGCCCCTAATTCTGCTTCAGGATCAAACAATTCTGCCGAGTTGCTCAGTGTGGTGTCAGAACTCTCCCTATCTTTATCTTCTTCATCTGCTGCCTCTTTGTTGTCCTCCACTTTCTCGGATGGATCTGTCACTTTCTGTTGTTGCTCTAAGAACTTTTTCACTTTAAGCACAGAGTCAATCTTTTCTTTTTTGCTGTTGAAGTTGAAGATAAGACCTTCAGGTACTATCCATCTGTATGGAGTGGTATTTTGCTATAGAAACAGGGCCAAGTCTCTATACTGTCTCCTCCAATCCTGATCTCAAATGGAACATCTTTTAGAACTTTGATTTGTTCTCCTTTAATTTTCAGGGTTATTCCGTTTGTTGCTTTCAAGGTAATGTCTCTTGTTGACCTTTTTGAGAATTTCACGTATACTTCCCCAGGTAGCTTGTTTTTCTAAATAAATTCTGGATATATATGATAAACCAGGTCAATATCACTTTGCAGAGCTTCTGCTGTTAAGCCCTCCAGGGGAGCTAGTTCTTCACTTAAAATCTCTTTTTAGGTTCTCTCCTTTCTGCTCCAGTATACCTTGGAATCTGGTATACCTTGGAACATACGCTGATTTCTCCATTTGAAGAAGTAACAATTGCTGTTTCTCTGAGATTTTTTCTTTTTCCACTACCTCCAGTTGTTGTCCAAATTCTTTTGACTTAACGTCAACTTTTTTCAGCTTCTTAACTATCTTCTCTGTTGTTGCAGAATATTCTTTGAGTTCTTTTTGCAGTGTGTCAAACTTGTCATCAAGATCGGTCATCTGGTCCAGCAGAGGACGTGAAGTGGCTGTGGTTACTTCCGGTTTAGTAGCTGGAGATGATGAGCTGGCTGTTCCTGCTGTATGTTTCCCCTTAGCTGCCATTTTTTTCTGCTCACTGCGTCATTGTTTACAATAAGATGAAAGTTTTAAAAAGTCTCTGAAAACCTGGTAATTTAGCGCTTTCTTGCTAGTCTGCACCACACTCCATCAGATTTTTGCTCGCTTCAAGCTGCCCTCTCAGTCCCCACTTTAAAGTCAATCTTATCAGGATCGGGTATTCCCCTTCCCCTTCTGCTTGTTTGGGGCTTTGGCATGGCTTTGCTGCTGTCGTTTAGGTGAATGTTTGCTGGAACGTGGATCAGCTCACATTTTTAGTTGTGCTTCTTCAGAAGGTAGGAAAGAACATTTTCTTTGGATCGCTTGCCCACTCTGCCCAGTGTGCGCCTCTTGGTGCCATAGCTGGCTCCATGCTACGAGGACCTATCGGGGCAAAAGGAGCCTCAATCCCTTGGCATACGCCTTGGGAGAGGGACCTCACGTCCCCCAGACTATGACTCCCCTACAAGGAGTTGAGAGGGTCCAAGATCAACTTGGACCCCTCCCCATCAGCATGATATTTGGGGCACTCACATTAGAGCTGTGATGGAGTGCACCCGCCTGCAAGCCACAAAAAAACGGAAAACCACCTTGATCAAGTTCATGAACACCCCCGAGGCCCCTGCCAGTCCAAACGGCATCACCAGGTATTCAAACTGCCCCAGTGGGGTGTTAAAAGCAGTCTTATGTTCGTCCCCTTCTCTGATGTGTACTCTGAAGTAAGCATCTCTAAAATCTAATTTAGTGAAAATGCACTCCTGGGGTGCCTCTGCTATCAAGTCCTTAATCAGAAGGAGGGGGTTGGCATTAGACATGGACACCGCATTCAAACCTTCATAGTCCGTGCACAGTCTCAACCCCCCATCTTTCTTTTTGCAGAACAACACTGGAGCAGCAAATCCCTCTGGTCAGGTTTTTATCAATGAACTTTCGCAACTCCTCTTTCTCAGCTGGGCTCAAGGAATAAAGAATCCCCTTAGGCATTTTGTGGCCTGGCAAAAAAAAAAATTCTTCCTTTATTTATTTATTGAATTATTTATTGAATGGTAAAACAATGCTCTTTTTAGTATATTATGAATCTATAGATACAACTTACTATTTATCCATGTATACATTCTCATCCACCTTTTATTGTGCAGCTCTTCATCTTTTCCTTGTATTATTATAGATAATCTGTCCATTTCAGCCATTTCCAACAGTTTCAAGATTAGTTCTTCTCTTGAAGGGAGCCTATCTAGTTTCCAATTCTTTGCAAACAATATTCCAGCAGTTGTCAGGATGTAGGTTATTAAATACCGATCTTCTTTCTTACAACTGTCTGGTATAATATTTAACAGAAAAAATTCTGGTGTCAAGGGTACATCTACATTTAGTATTTCCATTAACATTTTATGTATTTTCAGCCAATAACTATGAGTCACTTCGCACCTCCACCATGAATGATAAAAAATTTCAATACTATGCTTACATTTCCAACAATTTTTAGATACATTTGGATAACATTTTGCAGTCTTATCAGGTGACCAGTGCCATCTGTGAAACATCTTATATAGATTTTCTTTATAAAATATAGCTCTTGTAAACTTAGCTGCTTTCCAAATTTTAGACCATTCATCTAACTCTATATTATAACCCATATCCTGCATCCAGGTAATCGTTGTTTTTACGCTTTTGTCTTGTAGATATTCCTCTAACAAAAAGTTGTATAGTTTTTGGATCATCTTATCTTTTGATGACAGCCAGATCTTATCTAAGTCATTTTTAGTTTCATAGAAGCCTATTTTGTATCCTTGTTAAATCTATTAGTTATTAATACCGTTTCCCACCATGTTAATTTTATATTTTGTACGTGAAGTTTCTCCTCTGATTTCAACTTATTATCTTTATCTAAAAGCATTTCATAACTCTCTTGTTTTTCTTTAGTAATCAATGTGAGCTTTATAAAAGCTTCTAGAGCTGAGACCCATTTAGGGGTTTTCCTTTCCATACCAAACAAAGACATGCCAGCCCATAGACAAGTCATGGCCTTCTAATTTTAATAACCTAGTGTTTTCCAGTAGTAACCATTCCTTTATCCATCCCAATGCTGCCGCTTTGTAATATATATATTCCAAGTTGGTAGCCTAAAGCCTTCTCTATCTTTCTTCTCTTGTAGCATTTTCAATTTAATCCGAGCTTTTTTGTTATGCCATATAAATTGCTTACATATCTTTTCCATATCATTAGAACTTGTTTATTTCTTAAAATTGGAATATTTTGTGCAAGAAAAAGATCTAGGGAGTATATTCATCTTTATTGTTGTAAACTTTCCCATAAAGGACAAGTTTAAGTCTTTCCATTTTTGCAAATCTTTTTTCATCTCCATTAGTAGTTTTGTGTAATTATCCTCTATCACCGTATTGTTTCTATTAGATACTACGATACATAAATATTTGACTTTTTTTAGGTATTACCATAGATGATATGCTTTGTATTTGTTCTGTTTGTTTTTCTGTACAATGCTTTGTTAGTATATTTGTCTTTTTATAGTTTATTCTAAGACCCGCTAGTTGTCCATATTCTTGGATTAGTTCTTTGAGGTGAGGTAAAGATATTAATGGTTCCTCCACTATGAAGACCAGATCATCAGCAAATGCCTGCAATCTTGAGACCTCTTATCTGTTGATTTTCACATATTAGATCATTTAACGTTTCTAAATTAAATATAAACAGTGGGGGGGATAGCGGGCAACCTTGTCTCGTACCTTTTTGTATAATATTTTGGGTTACATCACCATTTATTATAATTTTTGCCGATTGCATAGTATATATTGTTTTCATGAAAAATTTAGTGCCACAATCCCAGGCCTCCAACTTTTGTAACATAAAATCTCAGCTAATGTTATCAAATGCTTTTTCAACATCCAAAAATACCAAAGCCAGTTGTTTTTCAGGATGCATTTCGTAATATTCTAAGACGTTGAGGATGGTCTGAACGTTATTTCTAATTTGTCTCTTTGGTAGAAAGCCTGTCTGGTCTTGGTGTATAGTTTGTACTAGCACTTTTTTCAATCTTGTGGCTATTATTGCAGCAAAAAAATTATAATCCACATTTAGTAACGAGATTGGTCTATAATTCTTAATTTCTTTTTCATCAGAGCTTTGCTTATGAATTAACGTGATCAGTTCTTGATTCCATGAGTTTGGGAGTTTTCCAGTTATTATAAAACTTCTTTAAATGGTAAAATTATCTGGTCTTCTAATTTCTGATAGAGCTCCGCAGGAATTTCTGATAGAGCTCCGCAAGAAATCAGGAAATACATTCCCAAACTCCTTTTATGCAATAGCAGAAGAACAAAATATAGTTGATGCTTGGAGAATTAGGAACATAGATAAAAAAAGATTATACATTTTATTCAGCTAGGCACAACTCATGGATAGACATGGCTTGGGTATCAACATCCATGGTGAAAGATATAATAGATATTGAAATCCTACCAAGCACATTCGCAGATCATAACCCATTAATGTTAGCAGTTCAAGGAACACAGGTAAAGATGAGATTGTCCATGAATACAAACTTGTCACGGGATGAGGAGTATATGAAAAAAACTAAAATAGAGACCCAAGAGTTTTTCAAAAGAAACATACAACCAGATATATCAATTGAGACGTCTAGGAAACATTTAAAGCATTTATAAGAGGTTGGTTTATAAATCAAGATGCTTGGAAAAATAAACAAAGAAGAAAACAATATAGAGATGTAGAGAGCCAAATTAAAAAAAACACAAAAGATCAGATGAAGAGAACTAAGGATGCTGGGGAAATAAAAGTGAAATTAAGATTGTTACAACATCAAATGAATCTACTATTAACACAAGAAATGGCTAAAAAGATAGAGTACGCAAAACACCAGGGCTCTTCTTGTAGCAGGAACTCCTTTGCATATTAGGTGACACACTCTAATGTAGCCAATCCTCCAAGAGCTTACAGAGCTCTTCTTACAGGGGCTACTGTAAGCTCTTGGAGGATTGGCTACATTAGGGGTGTGTCACCTAGTATGCAAAGGAGTTCCTGCTACAAAAAGAGCACTGCAAAACACTATTATTTTGAAAATTCAAATAAGCTTAACTAGATGGCTTATAAACTGAGGAAAGAAAAAGGAAAAAAAGATTATCACAGCTTTAAGAAATGAGAAAGGAGAAGAGAAATATAATTTACAAGAGTCGAAAGCCATAACGGAAAATTTTTATAAAAGCAAAATATACAAGGTAAACAAACAATAAAAGAAGTTCTTCAAAAATGGAATACGAAAAAATTTAATGAGAAACAGAAACTCGTATTAAATGAAAGAATTTCAATTTGTGAAATTACAGAAGCTATTAAAAATAAAATAAATAAAACACCAGGATTAGGTGGCCTGGCAAAATTTCGATAGCACAGTCAGTTTTCCAATGAGGGGGGAGTTCGTCCGCCTTCTGTTCTTCAAACACTTTGGCCAAGTCTCGATATCCTGATTGAAGGCAGTTCAGATCCTCTCGCGCCAGGCATTCTCGCTCTGGTGCAGGGCACAGTGCTTCCCCCCCATTCTGGTTTCCAGGTATGTTCTTGTGCAGCAGGGGTCCAAAAACTGCAAGGCTCCCACACTCCATTGGACATAAGGATCGTGGGCCTGGAGCCAGGGACTCACCAATACCATCAGGAACTTGGCTGAGGGGTTTGCAACAAAAGATCGCAGTTCCCACTAGTAGCCCACCCCTACTGGCAGATGTACTGTCCAGTATTTACAGGGCTCTCCCTTCATTGGTGTCCCATTCATCTGGTTGAATGCTAGGGATTCCTTTAGCTCATGCACCTTAGCCCCAGCCCAATCACCAAGGCTGGGCTAATTAAGTCTTGGGTGCACCCAGAGTCAATAAGGGCCCGCACCATGGGGTTGACCACAGTCACTATCATGTAAAAGAGGGGGAGTGGTTCTCACTGATTCTGGTGTGGGAGACTTCCGGACTTGCCGTTTAGCTCCCTTCACAGCAGGTCCCAGCTTTTTCCCGCTGGATGAGGTGCCTTCCACCTTCTCCCGCTCAGGATGAATTGGGACAATTCCCTATGGGCTTGGTCCTCTTCTTTGGTCCCTTGTGATCCTCCTTCTTCGCCCCGTCTGGTCTCTTGTCACGCGGGCAGCCGGCGGCAAAGTGCCCAGGGGCTCCACAGTTCAGGCATAAATGCTGTCACATCCTCTGTTCCCGGTAGCTCTGGGCCCCCTGGTGCCGTCTCTGCCATCTTCTCACCTCGTGGCCTGGTGCTTTCACCATGGGTTTTGGGTGGTACATTTTCAGCAAATTGTACTGGTTCTCTGCTTCACAAACCACCTGAATCCAGCCATTCAGGGTTAAAGGGTTGTCTTGTGCCAGGGCTTTGTCCAGGATAGAATGATTCAGACCTGCCTGGTAGAATTTAGTGTGTACCTCCTCAGGCCACCCCTGTAGCTTGGCCACATGCATCTTGAACTCATCTGAGAACTTGCAGATGGATCGATTACCCTGCTTCAGGCCCCAGCCACTCGCAGTTGTTCAGGGTCATCTTGGAAAGACTGTGAAACCTGTCTCAGTTCCAACTCTGATCGATTCCACCAAACTCTTGGTTCCGGGGTTAACAACCAGTCCAGGTCATCCCATCTCATCTGCACAGAATGCTTATCTCTTGGTCTCACTCCCATGCCTTGGGGTTTTCTCTTGTCTAGGGAGGCGAGGGGTCTAGGATCGGTGCATTGGTTTGGGTACTGGCTACGGTCCCAGTGTTCTCCTCACTCATCATGGTTGTGGTGCAATAGGTTGAGGCGATGAGGAGTTCTGACACTATGTCAGACGCTTGAATAAACTTACCCTCAACAACACTCTCTGGACAGTGATTTGTTTATTGAGAGATGTGCATGTGTCAAGCTAAGACCATTTGTGTCAGAGCTCAGGTCTTTGGCGCCAGTTCTGGAATTATACATGATTCAAACAAGCCCTCCCCAGTGACCCATCCAATCAGTCAATCCATTCAGTCCACCTAAAGTTAGCGTGCACCGTTATTCCTTGGGGCCCCCCCCAACCTACAGCTATATTATCTATGACAACAGGCTGGCTAGCAGAGGCAAGCTTCCACAGTCATTCCACATTCTTCCCATTTGGGAGGCCTCTTAAGAAAACAATTCCCAATCCATTAAGCAAAGCAGGCTCTCACACACTCACTCTCCCATCTACCCCCCTCCCATGTCCAAGTAAGCGTCATGAAACTGGAACACAATGAAGCTTCTAGTCTGACAATTCTACTGAAAAGGAAAAATGTGTTTTCTTAGATACCTGTGACCCAGTCCTTCAAACAGTGTGTACTACACTGTTGCTCTGGTTCCAATATACTTACATAGGTTGGTGGAAGTAGAAAAACCAGATCTGAATATAAGGACTCGGTCTTAAACTGATTAAAAAGGCAGACTTCTGTCAAAGCCACAGTGACTATAAGTCCCATAGGTGTAAACATAATGTTTATTTTCATGAATAGGATTATGGCCTGTAAAGTTTTAAAGCAGTGAAGTCCAGCTTCTCTGGTCAGAAGTATCAATAGTGCAGTCCTATGGCTAGATAGACAGTTCTACCTCCTTCCTAGAAGTATATTACATCTGAAAGGCTGCAAACAAGTTGATGGGTTATCTGGTTTTCATCCAAGGCCACAGCTGTCTGTGAACCACCAGAAGTCACTGGCAGCTGTTTTAGAAATTGTGATACTTTGCTGATTGAAGTATATAGTTTTTGTACATCCCAAAAGCATGGGAAAATGAGAATGGTTATTTCACTAGGCTCTTTTCCTAAAGCGTTCACAGGATGGGGCGACAAAAGTCAGTACATTTGTCCCTGATATGGCCAGAAAAATAGGGGAACAGCTGCTGGACTTGACCGAAAAGATCATAGAGGATTGTTGTGTCACATATAAGCAGAACAAACCTGTCCTCTCAGGGAAGCATGCTGAGAAGGGAGTCTAGACCCAGAATAGAATAGCTTTGAAGAATAGTAAGAAGGCAGAGTGGCAACAGTTGTGTAGATCAGAATTCGTCTGTCCTATTACCAATAGATACAATTTGTTGAAACCCAGATGCAGAAGCATCTGAGAATTGGCAGGAATGTCCAGCTTTACAGAAGTGAAGATATGATTCAAGAAGCGAGTATTGTTTAAGGGCCAGAAGATACTCATACGTATGGGAAACCTGTGATCATTATTTTAAAATAGAATTTGTTAAGATAAAATGTTCCAAGAATGAACTAACATTCTTTATATATTCTAAGACGATATTTTAATTAGAGATAACCTGGTATGGTCTTTTAAGTTATAAGATAATGAGTTAGTCAAGAATGTGAGCCCTTATCAAGTGAGACAGTTAGCTATTGTAGGAGATGACTTTAAAATCCTATAAATAGGGAGAGTTGTGTTGATCAAGAGCTTCTTCTCAGATGGGCTCATGTAATTGCTCTCCTTTCATTATATATGTAGCAATGATGGATGGATGGATGGATGGTATAATGCTTTGTGAATTTAGTGTATGTTAAGAATGCAGTACTTATGCTTTAATTTTTTTAAAAAGCTTATGGAAACAGAGATTCTCTAATAGTATTTACTTGTGTGCTATATCCAGAACAAAAGTATAGCATTACTGCAATGTACCTCTGTCTAAGAGTTAAATGATTTGGTGTAGAAAAGCTAATTAGACACCTAGGGTTTCCTAAGTGCACACCTGTATCTGAATCATCCAGAAAACATTTTACAAAAAAATAAAAGGTGGCAGAGAAGACAGTGCTTTCTTCCACTTCCTTATTCTTAAATCCCAGTGTAGCTATGACATTTTGCCGGCCTTATCAACACAGCCATGGACTTCTGTTTTGTTGTTTTACATGAATTACATGTTCAACAAGATCTTTCTGTGTTTTGTTTTAACAGGAAAGAGAAACTTTACAGAAACAGCTGGATGAGGCCAACAGGGAGGCGCAGAAGTATCGCCAGCAGTTACTAAAGAAAGAGCAGGAGGCAGAGGCCTATCGACAGAAATTGGAGGCAATGACCCGCCTTCAGACTAACAAAGAAGCTGTTTGAACGGCTTGAACGGAGCATTTTGAAAAGCCAGTTAAGAAAAACCGCAGTACCATCTGGACCTGTCTGCTGCAGTAGTTACAGACCCAGGAATTATGCACAAGAGAAGATGCTACGGGTTTGAAACTGGACTTAAAAAGCCATGAGCTCTGATGAAATTCTTGTATCATAAAAAACCAAACTCACTCAAATTTAGACATTTTGTGCAAAAATATTTAAAAATACTGTAAATAGTTGTTTTTTTACAGTTCCAAAATTAGTTGCTTAATCTTTTTTGAAGGGATCCACAAACATGCAAAGCCAATGTTTTTGTGAGTTTTTTGATTTTATTACAAAATTGCTTAAATACAGAGCAGTTTTAAGGGTGATAACTGTTGATTTAAACTGACAGTGTGAAAATAGATTATGTGAAAGAACCAATCCGGAAAGCTAGCAACTTAAGCCTCTGAGAAATTGCATTTTCTGATGGAAACCTTTTGTACAGCTTTAAGTAGTTGTCTCAGCCTCTGAAAACCATGTTTTGTGTATTTTTTTTTTTTTAGGAAAACTGTAATTTTTTATATTTAATTTCTGGTATATTCAAGTAGATTGACATGTATATGAAGCTGATATTTTTTAAACGTTTCAGTTTGTACATATGCTGCATGTTTTTATAATTTCTATACACATCTTACATAAGTATTTTTCAGGAAAGCGTGGGGAAAATTATGACAAAAAATGTTTAGCCTATAGGTCATGGGGGAGAGGAAGCCAGTGGACAGTTTTTTGTTTTTAAATTGGGAGTGGCATTTCTTGGAAGATTGTATGTTGGCAAGGGAAAAAAAGTAAACCAAAATCAGTATTCCTGTAATATATTAATCATTTGGACGTTTTGGCACCTAGGAGCATAAAATCCTGTTTCCAGCATGTCTTTATTGAACCAGGGCCACGTTCCTGCAAGTAGAGATCAAAATATGGAGCTGTTCTCAGTAAGCTTCTAGCTTAACATTCCCTCCCCTGCCACGCCACCTCCATGGTTGATAAACTGTGCTGGACATGTCACAATTTGGTGGCCCACTTGCTTTACAGCATAATAAATAAGGCAGAAGTGGTGAAGCCCCCTAAAGGATATAGGGCACTATTTTGGGAGGGGGGAGGTGCTGGAGATGATGGGCTCTCTTAAATGGCTATTTGTACACAGCTCTGGATTCATTTGGTTGGTCACAAATGAGCTTCCCTGCATGCAACAAAAGTCCAAGTAGCATGTGTGGAATGGCAGAGGTGCACTGGGCATGGAGATGGTGTGCTGGGCAAGGAGGAGGTTAACTAGGGGCCCTTCTAGAGAGCCCTTTTATACCTTGCAGGTCTGTAGCCCCCTGTTGGAATGGCCTTTCGACTGGCTTCTGTTCAGTTACACAGGGACTGCATGGCAAAGCTTCCATGCTCATGTGCTACCATTGTTTAATTACTGAGGTAGTTTCGGCTCTTGTTTGTTTCACTGGGGTATGCAGAAGAGCGCCTCCTTCTGTTGATGCTTTTGTGCCCTTTGTCTCTGCACAGCAAAAATATTATTTTCATTGATTTCTTCAAAGAACAAACCAAAATTGAGATTGCCCTCATCATGAGTTCTACAGGCAGATTTCTACATTTAAAATAAACATTTTTTTTAAAAAATCTGGTTTGACACTGTTGTCACCTGCACTTGTTTCTATGATAATGTTTTGTGTTTGTGCAGTAATCAAAGGCATACTTAGCAGTTCCAGTGTAAAGTTGACTTTTTTAAAGCGTTATAATAGCAGTTGATAGGATGACAATCCTAAATGCTCTTAAGTGTTTGGAGTTCCTGACTGATTATTGGAAATAAGTGTGGGTTTTTTTAGGATTGGAACCCCCATCTTTAGTACATCCCTAAGAGGTAGGTAGCATTTGTACCCAAATTGGGATTAATGGGAACACAATATGTGGCATACCACGGGCCCCACGACTCAGGCATTGTCTTCGTATACAGCAGAATGAAGTGGTAGGGGACTGTACCATTTGAGAGTGCAAGTGGGAGATTTCATTTTGAATGCTCGCCCATTAAAAAAACCCCAGCTACCTTCATGCAGCAAACTAGTGCATTAGGGAAAGCCATTCTACCCCCTCCCTGACTAATTAATTTTCTTCTTGCAAGAAATGTTTTACACTGGGAAGTATTCATAAATGGGATTTTACTACTGAAGTATTCTCAAGTGGCATAGCCTATTCTACCACCTCAGGGCTCTGCCACCTCATTGTGCTGTAGCAGCAGAATGAGAAAATGAAATTCAGACATCTTTTTGGCTTCTAGATTTTCACTTAGACCATACTGCCTTAAAGATTGAGTGCTATATTGCATCACACTTTGAACTACTGTGCAGCTCCTTTATTTCAAAATATACCTTGTTTTTGATTTGTGCTTTGCTGTGTCAGTGTTTCAGTGCTTTTATGAAAATGTATAACTGTATAAATCATCTAGATTACCTATACAAAATAATTGCCCTTAAAACTGTACTCTGGCCTACTTTTTCTATTTACAATTAAATATCTTTTCCACACGTGTGGTGTTGGATCCTTTCCCTTTCAAATTGTTACAAATATATAAATATAGTTGGGGTCCTCAACCTTTTTGAGACCATGGGCACCTTTGGAATTTTGACACCATGTGGTGGGCACAACCGCATAATGGCTGCCACAGGTCAGCCATAGAATGGCTACCATAGCTTGTCTTCAGTCGCACAGTGAAAATCTTTGTGCTGTGATGGTAGCTGCTGCCACAGCAATGTTCCTAAAAATTTGCACAGCCAATCAGGAGCCTTCCTAGGCAAGAGCCTCACCCAGCTTCTCCCACTTTCCAAAAGCCCTTGGCAGGCACCAGAAAAGATGTCAGCGGACACAACACTGAAGACCCCTGACTTTCGCTTGCTTCTCCTGATGATACAATATATTAAGCAAATAGTATGTACTTGGAAGTTTGCATCCTATGTTTCTGCCTGTCAGCGTCAGATTATCAAAAGGGCTCCAAGCAGAAATATTATTTCAGGGTGCTAAGCCTTCCCAAGCCCACTGACTTCAATAGACAGGGCCAAACTAGACATTACAGAGGCCACAGGTCCTACCCATGAGCACTATTGCCATTTTAGGGATCAACTCAGCCATTTAAAAATGCTGCACAGTGTCATCTTCCCCTCACCTTTTCAAATGCTGAATCAGCTCCCCCCCCCCCGCATTTTTAAATAGATGAATTTGTCACTAAAATGGGACTAGTGGCCATGGGTAGGAACTGTGGCCACTGTGACACCAAATCTGGCCCCTAGAAGGGAGTAATTCTGTTTAGGATTGTACTAATGAAATAATCATTTCTCTTTTAGAGCACCAGTGAAGAAGTGTTGCCCTTGCTCTTGGCTCCACATTTTCTCAGAGGATGCTCTCTAGGCTGGGAGATGGCTTCAGACTTGGCTAAGCAAAGGCAGGCCACTATAGTACATTTAGGCCTGCAACCATAGCACAATAGAACAAAGCACAGAAAAGGGGATGTGACTGGTGTCCCCTCTCACATTAAACTGAGCATGTTGTAGGGTTGCCAACCTCCAGGTCTCCAACTGGTCTCCAGGTAACAGAGATAACTTCCTCTGGAGAAAAGGTGGCCTCTATGGCATTATACCAGATTGAATTCCCTCCCCTCCCCAAACCCCACCTTCCTTAGGCTCCAGATATTTCCCAACCAGGAGCTGGCAGCTCTAGCATGTTGGCGTTTTGTCCCCAGCAGCTCCTGTTCAGTGCCTGAAGTAACAGCTTCCTCCTCAGCCCTTCAGCACATCTATGTTTCTCTCTTCCGGCCAGCAGCTTGGCAAGAGCCAAAGCCCTCTAGTTCTCCTTCCCCGTTGTTCTTTGTGCAAGCTCCCAGTCCTTCCTTCTCGCCATTATAACATCAGCTGTACCACAGGACAGGCCTCTACTCTGCCAAACTACCATTCCCAGGATTCCTGGGGCTTTGTTCCTATTGGGCAGTATCAGTTTGGGAGAAAAGCCCTTGAAGGAGAGACTTCCTATCCCTTGTTTGGACTTCTGGCTCCACAGGAAGCTTCCCAGGTGGAGAGCAGGCCTCAGCCAGACCAAGCAGAGACCATAGGATGCCTGATGGACTGAACTAGATGGGCCATGAAGGACAAACCTTCACAAAAGCTGAAAGAGAAATCGTATGTGCTGACAGTTGATCGTTTGTGGACAGTGTCAATAATCCACAAGTTCCTTGTGACAGGCCTTGAGTACTGCAGTTTTTCAGGAGCCATTTTGTAAACAGCATTCACCGAGAGCCAGTAGACCCAGCTCCCAGTGTATGCTCTTTACAAAATGGCTGCTGAAATACTGCAGTACTCAGGGCCTGTCACCGTAAGTAGAAACAGAGTTTAAAGGGACAAAAAGTATTTTTCTCACAGATTCTGGTCACCAGAATCATAAGGGAGGTTGTTAGCCCTTCAGTTAAATGTAAAAAAATCAATTGCCATGGAAGCACAGAAGATTTACACAGTACCTCCGATCTTCAGCATTTCCCAGTTAAGGGAAAGTGCTGTTCAAACAAATGACAGAGATGATCTTACTCCGATGATAACAGGAGAAAGAAATTTTACTTACAAATGTAGAAGCACATCTTACATGACATATTCACGTAGGTACACTTAACTTATTGTTTACAGGTTAACTTCAAAAAGGTTAACTCGCTGCAGCTCGAAGCCCAGGTAAGAAAGAGAAGAGAGGTCCTATATAAGATGAAACAGAAGACCAAGCAAGGGCCAAAGACGCTGTCAGAGTCCCACAGCAATCAGTCCTCAACAACGATCCTTAAAGAGGTTTACGTTTATTGGGTATAGTAAAGGCAGGTCTTCTGAGCATACACTCATTGTCAGAACTAAAAGCAAGCTCGTGCAGACTAGTGATATACAGAAATCTAAAGGGTCAGTGGGTGGTTGGGGCCAATCAAGAGTCACACAAAAGCCTGCCTAAGCTAACAGGTAAGCATTCCCAGGGAGAAGGGGTAACAAGGTACCAAGATCACCAACTCTGACAAACGGGCAATAAGGATGCAGGGAGAAGAGAAACTAAACATTCCATAGAAACAGAGGCAATTAATCCAGCGTTCAGCATTCCCCCTCAGTCCATGGCAGCTGCAGAGCTGACAGGCGCTCCATATCTAACTCAAGAGACGGTTGGGGCCAACTGCCAAGTGTACCCAAGTAAGAGAGAATTCTCTTAAACCTTTCCCCCCTAGATCCTCTTGCATGCAGAGTTAGAATATCCAACACAGTTAAGCTTTTTTCCCAGGGAAGAGGGTCACCAAATGCAGGGGAGGGGAGGGATATAATTTCATCCCCCAAATTATGTAGTATCCCCTTAAAGGTAAAGATATCACTCGCTCGAAAGTTAGTCGAATCTGACTCTAGGGGGTGGTGCTCATCATTTCCAAGCTGACGAGCCAGTGCTGTCCAAAGACTTCTTCTGTGGTCATGTGGCCGGCATGACTAAATGCTGAGGTGCACAGAACACTGTTGCCTTCCCACCGAAGAGGTACCTATTTAATTACTTGCAATTCCTTTCTTTTGAACTGCTAGGTTGGCAGGAGCTGGGACCAAAGATCACATGGCACTCGGGTCCTGAACTGCCGGGCAACCAACCTTTCGGTTTGCAACTCAGTGTCTTAACCTCTGAGCCACCGTGGCCCTTATTTTCAAGACAGTTCTGCCATTTCCCAACCTTCTTCTCTCTCTTTATTTTCTTTTTTCCCTTTATTTTCCTTCATTTTCTTTTCTCATTCTGTATTTATTCCTACCTTCTCTTTCCTCTTTAATATTCTCTTTCAGTTTCCAAAAAGTTGGGGGCTGGGGAAGCAGACCATGTGCTGGCCGCTTTTACAATAATAAAACCTATAGTATACTGCTTTGTTACTGCAATTATTTTATGGTTCCAACTAATTTCAGATCATAAAACAAGCTGCGATTTTTTATAAAAGCTTTATTAGAAACAGAGATTTGGATGTGCACAAGAGAGATCTCTTGTTCAGACTAAAGAACAGATCAAAGGTTAGGTATTGTGTAGGCAGTAGGTCAGTATCCCACAATGCAATGGTCCTGCAGCAGCCATTCACTCACTTCTCCTCTTTCACTCCCCCCTTCATACTACTTTGCACTATAAAAGTTTATATTTCAGCAACCAATGTTTCTCCAAGGATGAAAGGCTTCAGCCAGCTATTGTATCTTGGGGTTCGTTCTCATAGGAAAGTTGTTGCTAACCTACCCCTTCACACACACAGAGATTTAGCATTCACATCTACTCCTCTCATCCCCAGAGTTTTATGGCAGAGAGGGCTGGGAAGGAATGAAGCCAAATGGTCGGGATGACTTTGAAGTGGAGGGAAACTACAAAGGAAAACCTGTGTCACTATGACATTCAACAGAGCCCAATTCTGGCACTAATCTTTAACCACTTTTCCCCCAAGATCACTATATCCTGGAAATAGTTTTGTGTGGATAATTTAAGGAATGGAACTCAAAAGGGTTAGTATTTGGCTTTCCTGGGATAGGCTTGGCTTGGCAAGCTACAAATGGGAATGGTTAGAGGGTTTATCAATTTTAGGTTTTTGGGACAGTTAGGAACTGTTTTTGATGGCTGAGAAGAGAGATCAATGGAAGGAAGAATCCAAGAACAATTTGTGTGTGGTTGGAATATACAAGTATCTGAGGTACAATTACTTGAGTGCATATCAACACAGAGTAGGATAGAGTTGGGAAGGGCAGTAACATTTAAAAAGTTTACTCAGTCAACCATTGCTGGGGCTTGTTCTTATCTGGCAGTGCCACCAGGGTGGAATTAGAATCAGGAATTCTCCTGGTCCAAACTCAGTGCCTTACGAGAGGCACTGCAGAACAAGTTTTTGTGTCTGAGTAGAACAAAATTGCCTCCAAGGTGGCAGCTTGTCTTTTAGTCTGGGGTCACCTGACTAGGCCCCAGCACATGATCCAAAGAGCCAATTGCAGTCTCAAGTCCTATCCAGCCTCGGCTTGCAAGCCGGTTCTTCAGTATGGCGGACTTGCTTAGAGTTGCTGTCTGTGACCCAGACAGCAGCTGAGGGTTGCTAGCTCTGGCTTTGGAGGGGAGTTAGAGGACAGGAGGAAGCTCAGTGCGGATGCAATACCATAGAGTCCACCCTCCGAAGTTGTCATTTGTTGTGACAGGGCTTTTTTTTTAGAAAAAGCCCAACAGGAGCACCTGGGGAACCCGAGGAGGGGAGGTAGTTTAAACTGCCTTCCCTCCCTGGATCAGCTTGGCTTCCCTAGGCACCCCGAGGCTTGCGAGGCACCTGGGGAACCCGAGGCGGGGGGGAGGCTGTAGGCGTGGCTAACTCAGAAGCCAGCCGGAACTCTGTTCCTGTGCGTTCCTGCCCAAAAATAGCCCTGGTTGTGGGGGAACCGCTCCCTGCAGTCTGAAGATCAGCTGTGATTCTGGAAAACACCAGGCCTGGCCTGGAAGTTGCCAGTGCTACATTATGCCTCTGACCCTGCAGTTTGGGCTACTCATTTGTAATTTTGACCCTCAACCCGAGCTTGGCCCTGTTTCCTGTCTTGAGCCTTTGGGTCTCCTCCTGACTCTCAGCTTCATCTTGACCCCCACGTACCCCACTGGTCCTGTATCTTGAGTTCTATCCAGATACCTGATGGGACGCGAGGAGGGCAGCACCCACATTGCCCTGGCTCTGTCTGCATCGTTCTTCTTTTGGGCCTCCAGCAGTGTCCAAGGATTCAGTGGGGTTTATGCTGTGAAGGGTGGATTTTGCTTGGGTGGCCTAGGCAAGCTGCACTGAGCTGCCATTGACCGAGGTGGGATATAAATGTTTTAATATAAGATAATATAAATATTTGCAAGAAATATGACTGACTTTTGAACTTCCGGTGATTTGTCTGCTTGTTCAAACACCCCCCCCCACCTTTCTGTTTCGTTTGACGTTTGAATTGGACATGTCAGTCAGCTTGATGCCTCTGCAGTTTGAATTATTTGGTCTGGCTGCTGTCCACAAATATGACCTTGATGTCTGTTCTTCTACACATGCATCCCCGTCGCCAGATCAGGCAGGTCAAAGTAGAGAGCCATCTGGATGGATCCTAGCTCTATTCTTTCACTCCACTGAGCAAAGTTGATTCATTTGTTTATGAAAATATACCTCTCCTTTCCTTTTGGCTCGATGTCTTCCTCCAATACCTAACAAGCTTTCCTCCAACTTAAGTGGCTCTTCTGTCAAAGGAATAAGCAACTTACATTGGAGAAACCTGATGAAGAGCCACTTAAGCTGAAGGACGATTGGATCCACTCCATCCTGTGAAGCCAAGTGAAGACGGAAGAAACATTTTTCCTCTGCTGAATTAACTGTCTTCTCTCGAAATAACTTTGGGTCCAGTATAACCCCTCAAGACTCTTATGGGAGCCAGCAAGAGTCAGCTGCACTCCATCAAATCACAAGCCAAAATAGTTCCTTGAAATAAGGAAGAGATGGCAAGCACTGTCAGCTGCCCCCTAAAGTGTGAGAGGCACCCTCCCCCACGTGCAGCCTGCACTGGTAGATTCCAGGAAAACTAGTTTCTGCTGATTGCATCATCTGGCCCCATATTTCTAAATAAAAGGCACTGTCATCTTCAGACACATGACATGCTGTCTTCTTCAGATAAATGAACATTAGATTTTTTTTGTGAATAGTATGTTTTAGGAAATAAATAGGGTCTCGCTTCCTTTTCATGCTGGATTCATTGAGCAATACAACCGTAGACTCTTAATTCAGTGTGCAAGAAGAATTCAGTCAGTTTGATTTTCCCTTGCTGAGATTAGATGGTGAATTTGGTGCAGAAACACTGAACTGTTTGCAAGCAATGCAGATATCACTGGTGCTTGCTTATGTAATGACGCACAAATGGATCTGACCCCCTCCAAAAAACTCTGAGGTTTCATAACAGCTGCTAGAATTTTTGGATCACAGTTTAAGATAAAAAAATTGCAATACTGGGCTGTGTAACTGGGTAGTAATTATAACATGGGCCTCCAGTCGGGTCACTAGGCTGATCCTGCATCTAGCCCAGAGGTTGGACTAGATGGCCTGTGTGTCCCAACTGTGGAATTCTGTGATCCTTCATCTAAAATGGCAAACTTCGCTTTTTGTTCTTTGGGGTTGTGAGGTGGTCATGATTTCTTGTTAGTTCCTGTAATGGGGTTGGTCAATCACTAACCTTTTTGAAAGGACGTAAATCACAACCAGCACGTAAGATACAAGACGGCCACTGACGCTAATAGCTAACGTCTAATATATTTGCGTACAGATTTGGCAGCAAGCATGACCGTATGGAGTTTTTCCCAGGGCTTCGACTGCTTGGCTCTTCTTAACAATTAGTCCAAAATACCATTTCTATTCATGGAGCTTCCATTGAGCAAATATGGCTTCCTCCTTCGCTTTTGATCCATTCAGCCTGAGTGGAAGGTAAACTGTAACGATGCCTTGTTTGCTTCAGATAATATTTGCGAGGTCTGCATTTTGGCCTCTTTTTTCACAGGTGTTCCTGTGATGGATGTTTGTTCTCTTTTCCAATGAATGGGCCTATTGGCTCACCATGTGTAATATCAGAATTAGAGACACAAGGGGAAATGTCACATCAAGTGTTTTGCCGCCTATGCCTTTGGTCTGAAAACATTTGGCACTAAGAGACTGCTTCCTGCTTGTTCTTCCAAACCAAAATCATAATTGCAGTCAATGGCCAGCTCTTTGTGGAGGGAGCATTGCTTTGTACATCTGGAGTAGACCTACAGTCTTTTTGGTTTTTGCAATGACCTGTTCAGCATTTTAAAACATTGCTCTTATTGGCCCTTTGGCTACTTATTTTATGAAGTGCTTCAAGTGCAATAATAACTATCGCTATAATTTTGAACTGGCAGTTGGGCAGATGGCCACATTTGTGCAGTGGGGCTGGCCACAGCTATCCTTTTGGCTTATTAAAAAATATTTAGAAAAACCAACCAACCTGGGAGTAACAGCAGGAGTTGCCTTTTGTAGCAAACAAAACAGTATGCAAAAACCTGGTGGTGGCTAGTTGGGAGTGGAGTAGATTAGCCATAGCCCAGTGGCTGGGGGAAAACCACAGCAGATGACGGAAGGAAGGATAGAGAAACACGATCCATCCCTGCCTGGGCAGCCATAAGGAAGCCCCTTTCCTTTTTCCTTCTGTCAGTCGTTCACTTGGCTGCGAGTAGGACCAAGCCCAGGAGAACATACTCTGATGGTACTTCCAATGGGAAAGCCATCTGCAACACCAACATACAGTTCCAATATTTTTCTCTTTCCCAGGTTCCTTCAGTGTATACACCATTCACGTTCCTCTGTGTGTTCTGAGAACATAGGGCTGAGTTCAGACTGGCAGTTTGCCCCGCTATAGCCACATTTCAGCCATGTTTTACAAGTGGATTAAAGGGGGCATTCACACAGGCACATCTGCCTGACATTCCTCACCCATAGTCAACCCGTGCTGTTCCACTTTGTTCCCGCGTTTAAAAGATACCCGGTAAAAGCGGTAGCAAATCCCTGAAAGCCCACTTATCCCGCTTCATTCCACTTCCGGGAAGTGTGAATGCCAACCCGAAAAGCCGGGAACAACCCGCATTGTGCATAAGGCAGCAGCGATATGATTGGCTGTGCTCCGCTCTACTGTCCAATGCGGTGCTGGCGCAAGAGGATCCTCCTCAAATCGGCCAGATGCACTTATGCGCATATAGCTGAATTACCAGGGAAAAGCCGTTTACAGCCACGCCTCCGGGCCAGCAGTCTGAACGCTCCCGCACGCCTCCTCCCAGTATGCTCCCACATCAGTCAGCGCAGTGCTGTAAAGGCTGTTGACAGGAAGAATGCAGCACATGCGCACTTTTTTGCCACGGCTGGCTCCCGCTTCAAACTGCCAGTCTGAACTCAGCCCAGGAAGTGATGGAATGTCCTGTAATTTTTAACAAAACAGGAATTATTGGGGAGAGGAGAGGGAATTTTTATGTCACTTAAGCAATTACATCTGGTCTGTTGTGATTTTCTTAGATGCCAGAACATACATTCGAAAGGAGGCTGCTATTGCATGCCATATTATCTTTATTTATTTATTACATCTGTATCCAAGCCTTCTTCTATGGATGTCAGGATGGTGTATATGGTTCCCCCTTCTCACACATACAAATGCTTTATTCTCACAGTAAGCCTGTGAGGTAGGGTAAGTTGAGAGACAATAACTTGTAAATGTTCAGCTATAAAGGTGGTTACAGGAATTTCAAGCTAGTTTCTCCTGGTTCAAATCTGATACTTACTTTCTTACATCTTACTTTTCTTCCATCTTGGACCTCAAGTTGATGTACGTGAGGTTAGAGTGTCAGACTTTGATCTGGGAGACACAGGTTCAGATCTCTGCTCGGCCACACAGAAGCTTGCTTAGTGCTACCCTAAGTAGGGTTTACCCCTATTTGAGCCCACTGACATCAGTGGACTTAGGTGTAGTGTTGCCAGTTCCGGGTTGGCTGCCCTAGGTAGTGACTTGGGGGCTTGGCCCTTGAGCCGGTCCTGCAGCTGGTATCTGTTCTGATGAAAGGACCCAGGAGGATTTAAGAGGAGCTCAAGCTCATCATGGATAAATGTCCCCAGAGGAATGCAGATTATAGCTGCAAAAAGGCCATTGCCTAAATCTGTAATTTGGGGAGGGGGAGGTCTTTGGCGTGTTTCTCTGAAACATCCCTCCCCCTTGAATCTCCTTGAATAGGATCATCTTTTTTTCCAAAAACCAAAACCAGTTTAAAAACTTAATCGGAAATATATATATATACCATACAGCTGTAGAATGTGGGTTTTTTTGTTGGTTTTTTGCCCTTTTCATCTTTCTGTTCTCACTGCCTTTATTTATCAACATTTCCTCTTTCCTCATATCAAAGCATCACAATTCTATGATACCAGCCCCTATCTCAACTTTGCAGTTGTAGTATCTGCTGTCCCTTGTCCAGTATCTAATGAAAACAGAACTGGTGCCTTGTACTGTGATATTGCAGACTTTCCTTGGTTTCAGGACTGTTTTAAGACTCCCTGACCCCACCGTTGCCACCAGAACATATGTAAGAAACTCCTTCTTCCATGTGTCTGGGATAATGTGCCAAGAGGCTTTCATTAGCTACTTCCACCTTGAGGATTTCCTTCACCATGATCCAAGCCCATTTAAATGATGTTATGACATTTCAGAGATGAAATGATGAAGTGTCTGAAATGATATGTCTAAACTTTCTCGTACCCGCTATTGCTGAGGGCTCCATTCTACATTTATTTATTTATTTAGGATATTCCCATGCCACCCCTTCAGAGCCCTTTTTGAGATGGCTTTTGATTAAAATAATGTTACCATATGAAACAAGCCATTGGACACAAACAGCATCAAGACTCCATAAGACAGCCCTCAGACCCGAAGCTGGTAATAGCATGGATTTACTCCACAATAGCCTATTCTCCATTGGTTGTGTGTTTGGGGAAGATACATAAGAAAAATATAATTGTCCTACCTTAAGTGACCAACATACCTTCTCAGCAAAATGGCTGGCAGGGCATGCTGCTATAATGTTTGTGAATATACAATTGAATGGACGTACACTACAAACAAGATTACCCACTCAAGATTGTCTGGGACGGGAAAAAAGATGAGGAACTCTGGAAAATGACAAGGCCTGGGGTTCATATTAGCACAATTATACTGAGGCATTGCCAGAAGGCAAAAATAGGGTAATTGATTAATCAAGAACAAGGACTCTGTCTGGTCAGCTGGGGCAGCTGGTGTGGGCATGTGTCTTAACAGAGGCCCACTGATAGAAATGTGCTTATGGCCATCAATACTTCCACTGGCGGTAAATTCCACAGTTTAATTACTCACTGAATAAAGAAATATTTCCTTTTGTCTGTCCTGAATCTATTTCCCAGCAAGTTCTTTGTGTGCCTTTACGTTCCAGTATTATGGGAGATGGAGAAGAAGCTCCCTCTGCCCACGTTCTCCAGCCCACGCACAGTTGTATAAGCCTGTATCATATCTCCCCTTCTCCTTTGTTTTAGTTTGAAAAGTCCCAGACTCTCCAAATTTTCCTCATAGGAAAGCCGCTCCTTTGTACTTTGTACAACTCTGCAATATCCTTTTTTGAGGTACAGGGGCCAGAATTGCATGCAGTTCACCATCTTCTGTTTGTGAGAGTGAGAAGCATTATTTAGATTCTGGAAGGCAAGAACTGGTAGCGCCAATGTGTATGCTGACAGGCCATTTAATCAGCTGGCAAACCACCTCTGAACATCTCTTCCCTGGGATAATGCCTTCCACCACCGCATTTCCTACGGACAAATGCTTTGTGCAGAAAGGGTCCTGTTTGTAATCTTTTACTTCAGTTGCAATTAAAGTGGAAGCTGAAAAAAACGTATAAAATGGAACTGTGGGGGGGGGGAACATGAGGGCAACATGTTTGTTTTTACAACAGTGGTGTATTCACTGTAGCAAACCCCCCTTTGGACAAAGTGACAGATTCCGGTTGCCAACTCCGGGTTGGGAAATAACTGGAGATCTTGGGTGTGCAGCCTGGGGAGGGCAGGGTGGAGGGAAGGGAGGGAGGGAGCTTAGCAGGATATAATGCCAGAGAGTCCACCTTCCAAAGCACCTTCCAAAGCAGCAAGTAACCATCTATTGGAGGTTATAAACCTAATTCTACCCCATCAGCTACATTTACATGCTCAGTTTCTGGAGGAAAGGGAACCTTCTAAGTGCCCAGAAAGGAGAAGTTGGAGGCGAATGGGGAAATGAACAGAGAAAGCGTTGTTTGTATTTCTGTTATGCTCTGAAAGAATTTTCTTCATATTTCTTAGTTACCATCAGGCATATTTTATTATTGTTATAATGTTTATTAATAAACAATTACATTCTGTCTTTTTACTATGTTGATGGAGTATCAGTATGGCAGCTTACACAAAAATTAGCCACCAATGCAAAAACAGTTCAGTGCAATATCAGCAACTTACAGCCACTACTGGACAATAACTATTCTCTTCCACAAGTACTGGGGAGCAAATTTTTTCTTGCACACAGACTGCCCCCCAAACTTAAACAACTCCTCACACACAATAATCAAATTATCCATCTATCTGTTGGATTTAATTGCATCAGAAAAGAACAACAACAGCCAGAGTAGTATCATGATTGTTTCCGGCCAAGAAAATCTGTAGCTTACAGTGGGCAGAGGAACTGGCCAGCTCCTTTAAAAAGGGAAAAACAAACATGGTTCTATACCTATGAAATTTTGGACAGTCCAATAAGCAGTGTAACAAAGTGCCAAGACTCCCTGTTTCACAGCTACAAAGGGTTGCCGGCGGTGGGTGGGAGCTCTCTGAGAGTGTGGGCCAGGGTGACATTGCCATGCACGATGTCCCCAGCATAATGACATCACACGGTAGTGATGTCATCACACTGGGGATGCCTCATGGTGATGCTCTAGTATTTTGGGCAAAACTCTATAGTTACCATCAAGTTTTGCCCAAAATACTAGAGCGTCACTGCATGGCATCCCCAGTGTGATGACGTCATTCTGCATGATGTCATCATGCTGGGGACATTGTTCTGGGTTTTGGGGGCAGGGCTCCCCCCTCTCCCTGCTGGCCAGTGGTGGGTTGGAGCCTGCCAAATCGGAGGATCCCCACTCCCCACCTGGGGGGTTGGCAACCCTACAGCTATAGAATCTTTCAGCTAATGGAATCCTCTCAGAGCTGCCTGAGAGTTCTGCCATTGGAACTGAGTTAAGTTGGGCCAACATAAAGGCTCGTCTATATTTAGGAACCATCAGATGATTGAAATAAGATGGGCTATATTTTGAGTATGCCAATCCCAAACAAAGGGGAGAGCAAACTCTGCAGGCCCTGAATCTAGTTCTGGACTCATCTAATACATAAAGACATCTCAAAATCAACTTTCTAACAGAGGTTATCAATATCATTAGGGGAAATCCCCAGGCAATCCAAATGAGAGGTTACCAATTTCTGCCAAGATTTTTTAAAGGCATCCATCCTCAGTACAATGGGGCCTCCCATTCTCAAAGAGGCAAAGGTTAACTTGAGCCAAAATCCAAAAGCAGCTACCCAGGTGTCACAGACTGGACTGGGCCGAGAGGCAGGAATCAGGTCCATTCTGAGGTCGTTGCCAGGAGAATCAGAGTGAGAGCCGAATCGCAAGTCCAAAAACGGGATCATCCAAAGCAGGGGTCAGGAAGCCAGGAATCCAAGTGAGAGTGCGGGTCTGAGAACAGGAGCCAAAGGTGGATGCAAGGTCCTCACAGAGGTGACTCATTGCTTCCACAGAGAGCCCGTTCCTGAGTGGGAGGTATATAGTCCTTTGGCCATGCTTCCCTGAGTGGTGGCGCTGCTCCTGTTAGTACTCAGGGCTCGGTGCTTGCCTTCCCTGCCAGTGTGCATCTTGACAGCGGGTTGCTAAGTCCTTGCAGAGCCGCTCCTTTAGCCGAGCCACCCGTGGAGGTGAATCAGGCGGGCTTTCCATGTGCACCTGTGCCTCATCAGCTGCTGCAGGAGCAGGTGCAGGGGTTACTGACTTGGGCACCAGCAGCGGCAAGCTGTCAACTCCTGAGGAATCAGAACTTCCAGCTTTGATGATGCTGGCAACTCCGGCTGCACTGCCAACTCGGGCAGGGGCCTAGCACCGTCATCGTCGCCCATGACACCAGGCCCTTGCTGCTAGGGAACGCACATCTAATGCAGCTCTCAATACAGTTCCTGCCAGACAGCATGAGGCTCCCATGATTCCTCAAAGGAATCTGGCAAAAAGGTATCAAGTTGATCATGGCAGACAGAAATCCAAATTGGAGTGTCGTATAACAACCGGGCTCCCACCTTAGAGTTATATACACCAAGAGTGCCATAGGTATATATCAACCTCCTTTAGAGTAAAAAAAACCTGGGTTATTGCATTGGTCGTTTGAGTAGCTAGCTCTTGGGCTTCCAATGTGTTGTTTCCATGAAAAGTTATATTGAAAGAGTATTCCCAAATATTGAAATTGTTTGATTTGCTCTAGCTTTTGCCTGTTAATTTCCCAGTTATAAATTGGACTTGTTGTTAAATTCCAGTTATGAGGAAAAGATATCAGCAGTTACTGAAAGCCAACAGGAGTACGCAAAAGGAGAACAGTATTGTCAGCATATAACAATACAGGGATTTCAACATTAGCTAATGTAGGAGAATGATGGTCAGATTATTTTAACTTTACACACAAGTCATTCATGTATCACCCACAATAATACAACAGCTAATTTGAACATGGACACTGGTATCAGAGCTTGTAATAAACTCAGATGTCAACTTTGCTGCCACATACACCCAGACAACTCAATCACTGGCCCTAACGATATCAACTACACCATCTCAGGCACATTCACTTGCTCATCTTCTAACACTGTGCGTGCCATTAAATGCCAGCAATGCCCTTCAGTTCTCTACATAGTCCAGTTCTCTACATATACCTACACCAAAAGATAAATGGACACAAATCTGACATCAAGAATCATAACACTGAGAAACCTGTAGGAGAACATTTCAACCTCCCAGGGCTCTCAAGGGGGACCTCAAAGTAGCTGTTTTATTGCAAATGAATTTCAACGATAGACTGGAATAGGAGATTGCTGAATTACAAGTTATTACAACACCCAGGACAATGGAATTCCCAGGGCTTAACAGAGATACTGGGTTCTTATCTCACTACACATGCTAAGTCACTCAGTTCTTGCTTATATCCATAATTAAACTTTGTTGGTCTTAAAGGTTCCACTGGACTCAAACCTAGTTCTCACGTCTGTTTGTTAACTCTTTTATTATCTGTATAATAAATTTCTGCTATCCACAGGTCTTACCAACTGCTTTAACCCAATCTTAGCTATACTTATCACTCAGTTACTTGTGCATCTTGACTCTAATCAGCCCTTCTTGGCAATTAACCCCCCCTCCCCACCCTCTCTCTACCTACATGTAATGGTTGAGGAAGTATTGTTTCAATGTATCTGAAGAAGTGTTCATGCACATCAAAACTTATATCAAAGCTTAAACTTTGTTGGTCTTAAAGGTGCCACTGGACTCAAACTTTGTTCTATAACACAAAACAATCCAGTTCAAAGATTTATCCAGGTCATTTAGGGTTTCTAGCTTCAGGTGGGGAAGTTCCTGGAGATTTGGGGGTGGAGACTGAGGAGGGTGAGGTTTGGGGAGGTGAGGGACCTTGATGGAATATAATGCCATAAGAGTTAACCTTTGGCCATTTTGTCCAAGAGACCTGTCATGGCTCAGGTGGGGTATCTCCTGACGCTGCCACCACTCTGGTTTTAGGATCCCTTGAGAAGGCCCAGAGCACCCTCCCAAGGTCTATTTTACAGGAGGTCAGTCAGATATGGGAAACAAACATGGTGCAAGAACAATAGCAATAAGTGGATGAAGAGATAAGAAACCGACTTCCAGTTCATGGTGTGGCAATGGCAGTCACTCTCTCCAAGGCTCGGGAGAACAAATTGCTGACGCGGCTCTCCCACAGAACCCTCGGGTAGGGTTCCAAGCCATAGGGCTTGGGGTGGGTAGCCTCTTCAACGGTGTAATGCCGGCGAATTGAGGCGCCCATCTGCCCTGATGGTCCTACCGCTGTGTGGCCGCATGGCACTAGCTAGGCTGGCCGGGACAAGTGCCAGAGATCGAGCGATCAGCGGAAACACAAACGAGTTCGAAAGTGGCCGACAATGAACGTGAGTTGGATATAATTGAAATTTGAATCAACCGGAAAATCCCTTAGCCCCCCCCCCCTTATCGGAAAACGGAGAGCGGAGGGAACTGCCCCCGCGAGCAAGAAAAGTTGCAGAAAAAGAGAGGGGGAAGGGAAAGATCGAAAGTTTGGCTTGTTTTGTGAGATTTACCAGAGCGGATTTAAAACGTAAGCGATTTTCAGAGGTGGTGAAACAGCAATTGGCTTTTGTAAACAATCGACCAAGGGAGGAAAGGAACGAAACCGAAACTTACAGGTGGTCAAAGTCTGAGACCGGAAGAACAGGGAACGGACGTCATGAGACTGCTAGCAGATATGCTCAAGCATGGATCAACTCGCTGGTATTAACCAGCAGTTAACCGTTCTCAGTCAGACAGTTATGTCCATCCACTTTATGGGGCTGAGCTGCCATGGCAGCTTCTGTCTCCTCCACACCAGAATAGGTTACAAAACAAAACCCATGGGAATGTTTTTTGTGTGGGTTCCTCATTACCGCAGTCAGTGACTGTGCCCCATGCTTCAAAGTGTTCTCTCAAACTATCACTGGTCGTTTCAGAGCTTAGGCCACCAACAAATAGCTTCCTCAACTGTTCTGGTTCCTTAGGATTCTGGCCCTAGGAAGATCTCTTCTTGTCTTCGCATGCCATTTTAGGGAAGTGCTCTGACTCAGTTGCTCCTTGTAACAGCATGTCTGCCTCTCCTTCTGTGCAGTGCTGACCATTACCTCTATTTTGTCCTTCCTGCCATCAAAGTACGTGTTCTGCCAGATCTCCCCCTACAAACATAGCCACAAGAGTGTGTTCATACACAGCAACCTTCCACTGTCCACTCCACCCCTCATATTGGATAGTTATCCTGGCCACCGAGAGGGCAATCGCTTTGGCATCCTGCAGGTGCCGCACCCATCTTTCTTCACCTGGGACAAGATACTTAGGATTCACAAGACAGCGGTGGATGGTGGTCAACAGGGAGCCGGTGTCTCACCAGGGTGCAACACCATGCCCGTCCACAGTGACTTCCTTATGGTGGCACCGAGGAATACATTCTGAGTTGAACTCTGCCAAGGCCAAATGGCACTCTGCCTCACCAGGATCCAAAATTAGTCCATCCCACCACTACAACCACCATGTTACAGCTCAGGTGGGGTGTCACCTGATGCTGCCACCACTCTGGTTTTAGGATCCCTTGTGAAGGCCCAGAGCACCCTCCCAAGACCCTCAGACCTCCCTTATTTGGCCGAATAATATGCGTGAGGACCAAGCAGAGTAAACAACAAATAAAAGGTCTATTTTACAGGAGGTCAGTCAGATATGGGAAACAAACAAGGTGCAAGAACAATAGCAATAAGTGGGTGAAGAGAAAAGAAACCAAATGCCCTAACGCGACTAGACTCACAGTCCCTAGCTCACTGTCTCAGTTGGGCCTGAGTCTACTCACCCTTCCTCTCAGGGTGAGGGTCTCTCCCAGCAGCAGCCTTCCCTCTGGCCCTGCTCTCTTGGAAGAAAAGAACAGCTCTTCTTCTGTATTAGCTCTTTTATTATAAGTCCCCTTTCTCTGTGATTGGATAAAATTGGCGCCAAAACCTCGCAGGGACTTCTGGCAGTTGTAGGCCTGGCCTCCTCCCACTGCTACTCAGGCTCTCTGGGCCTGCTAGGCCTTTGCTTGCACAGCCCAGATCATGACAGGACCTGATTGCTATAATCTGGAGATCAGTTGTAATTCTGCGAGATCTCCAGGCCCAATGGACAGACAATGTCATTCTTTTTAACAAATAACTCCGTTTTCAGTTGTTACCTAGAAGAAACAAAGGACAGGGTTGAGCAGATATGTTTGGGGAGGACATCTTACAGGGTCCTTGGAGATGATTTCCCATCCCTGCTGGGAGAAGTGGAGCCCCGACTATTTTACACTTCTTTTAGCTCCATTGACACCAACAATGTGAACCACTGATGCTCTGCTCCCTCTCTCTGTGGCTTGGAGGCCCCTGTGATCTTGCAATCTTGCACTTCCTGGTTTGTGCAAATGGGCTGAGTGCTATGGTCACCCCTGCCTACAGTCACGTAGCTTCCAGATGAGCTCAGACCACTGTCACTGGGAACTGGCCAGCCCTAGAAATTCTAATTAATCTAGTGGTACCAAGGAGAGAGAGTCTTCATACAGCTGTCGTCATTCATTCAGATAAAAAACTGAACCGGTTTTCATGTTATGTTCCAACGTAAAGCATTTAACCATAGAGATAGAGGTATGTCACACTGCATGCATAGACAGTGATAGCCAATCACTATTTTCAATTGAATACAAGAAGGATTAGGTTTCTGTGCAACCGTTGGCTATTTGAATGAGAAACTCTGACTGATTTTCCAAGCACGTTCCAAGCCCCATTCTTTGAGCCTAGAATTTATTAATCAAAAGGAAAGTTTCTTGTTGTATCTGGTGCAAACTCCCAGTTGATCAAGTGGTGAAAGTAGATTAGAAGAGCCATTTGAGTTGTGGTCCTACAGAAGATAGTAACCTTCTTGTAACCAACCCTCATGGATCCCGTATAGACAATAAAAACATTTCACATGAAGTTGCTTTTAAAGTATAGCTCAGGGGTCCCAACTTTTTTGAGCCTGCGGGCACATTCTGACATGGCATGGCAGGTGGAGCAACAAAAGGACTGCCACAAAATGGCTGCTGCAGGAGGCTGAGCCAGCCACAAAACGACTGCCACAGCTTAACCTCAGTAACACGGTGTAGATCTGTGTGCTGTGATGGCAGCTGCTGCCAAATCGTTTTTTTTTTTAAATCTGTACAGCCAATCAAAACTTCAGTAGTCAACCAGAAGCCTTGCAGGGCAAAAAGCCCCACCCACTTGGCCCCACCCACTTCCTAAAAACACTTGGTGGGCACCAGAAAAGGTGTCAGCAGGTGCTATGGGGCCCACGGGCACCATGCTGGGGAACCCTGGGATAGCTGTTGTGGTTCTTTTCACCGTCTTGTTCTGACAGTAGAAGGACAGAGGCCTCCACAAGCCCCTTGCCACAAGCACTTTGAAAAGGGGCTCTTTGGCCCACGGCAGACACTGATGAGAGACCATGGGGGTGGGGCTTGCCCATCCACAGGATCCACAAGGGCCGATTGCAAGAGGGTAACAGCTTCTGTAGGGCCATAACTCAAAAGGCCCAGATCCGAGTTCAAATCTAATCTCATGAAATAAAGATGTTCAGGTTGCTAAAGTATTGGGCTGGGCTTAGAGCAGTGTTTTTCAACCTTTTTGTGCAAAGGCACACTTTTTTCATGAAAAAAATCACGAGGCACACCACCATTAGAAAATGTTTAAAAAATTTAACTCTGTGCCTATATTGACTATATATAAAGTAATTCTCTTGAATAGGAATCAAATAAACACAAAGAAATTATTTTATAATTACTTTATTATGAAATAATAATACTTTATTTTATCATTGTTCATATGTTACAGATGAAATTGGAATTTTTCCCACGGCACACCAGACAATATCTCACGGCACACTAGTGTGCCACGGCACAGTGGTTGAAAAACACTGGCTTAGAGAGACCGAAGTGTAAATTCCTGTTGGGTTACTTTGAGTTGCTTTCTCTCTCAGCTTAGCCTAGGGGTTACCAACTGCGTCTTGGGAAATTCTTGGAGATTTGGGGGCGGTGCCTGGGGAGGGTGGAATTGGGGGAGGAGACTGAGCAGGGTATAATGCCATCCAGCCCGCCTTCCAAAGTAGCCCTTTTCTCCAGGGAAACTGATCTCTGTTGTCTGGAGACCATTTGTAATGCCATTACCCGGAGGCTGGCAATCCTAGGTACAATGCCATAATGCTCCACGTAGGGAGCTGATCCAGAAAATGCAACTGGTTCAAAATGCAGCTGCAAGGGTCCTAACAGGAACACCCTTTAGAGCACATACCCAACCGTGGCTCTATCAGCTGCTTTGGCTCCAGATTATGCTGGATCAAGTTCAAGGTTCTGGTGCTGACCTTTAAAGCCTTTAACTGTCAGGGACCAGCCAGGGCCAGCCCCAGGTGTCTGGGTGCCCTAGGCAGGACAGCATGGGGCGCCCACCCCACCAGGGATGCCAACCTCCTGGTGGGGCCTGGAGACTGGTGGGGCGGTGGAGTGCTGGCTTTCCTGGACACTCTGCAGCTGCGGGGCCCCCAGGAAAGCCAGGTTCTAATCCCCGCCCCTTCCCTCCCAGTGCTGGCTTTCCCTCCCAGCCCTTCCCTTTGAGCCCCAGCAGGCGCTCAAAGGCAAGCCGGCGCTCGGCTCAAAGGAAAGAGGTGGAGGTTTAAACCCCCGCCTCTTCCCTTTGAGCTGAGCGCCGGCTTGCCTTTGAGCGCCCGCTGGAGCGCTCTTAGCTGCCGGCTGCTGCGCCTCCCTTCTCTCCCCCCCCCAGGGGGGAGGGGGAGGGCGGGCAAGCTCTACTGCCGCCTCCTGAGCCCTGCTGGGCGCTCTTCGCTGGTGGTGGTGGCGGGGAGGCGGCAGCAGTGGTGTGGCAGGGGGCTTTTCACGGGGGGCGGGGGGGGCATTTGGCGCCCCTGCGGACCTGGCGCCCTAGGCGAGTGCCTAGCTCGCCTAGTGGGCGAGCTGACCATGGGACCAGCATACCTTTGGGACTGCCTGTCCTGGTATGTCCCCATAGAGTGCTACACTCGAATGATCAAAATCTACTGGTGATGCCTGGCCCAAAGAGCATCCATCTGTCCTTGGTCAGGGCCAGGGCCAAAGAGGCTGTGGCCCTGGCCTGGTGGAGCACTCTTCCAGGAGAGAACAGGGCCCTGAAGGATTTAGTAGAATTTTGCAGGGCCTGCAAAACAGAGTTGTTCCATCAGGCCTATAACTGAGGGCAGTATGGGGGCTCTAGCTTGTAACAAGTTTGGCCTCCCCCTCTTCTACCTTTTCCCTTCCCCTTGTGTCCCGTCCCCCCGTTCCCCTTCACAGTTGTCTCAATAGGGCCCCTCCATATGCTAGGAAACGTTGCAGGCAGCAAGAAGAGAGGAAGAACTAGGGTTGCCAACCTCTAGGTGGCACCTGGAGAGCTCCTGCTATTGCAGTGGATCTCCAGTCAATAAAGATCAGTTCCCCTGAGAAAACAGCTGCTTTGGAGGCTGGTCTCTGTGGTGTTATACCCTGCTGAGGTCCCTTCCCTCCCCAAACCCCACCCTTTCCAGCCCCCCCCCGGCCAAATCTCCAGATATTTCCCAACCCAGAGTTGGCAACCCTAAGGAAGACCCAACACGAGACAGATTAACTCAGTCAAGGAAGTCACAGCCTTCAGTATGCAAGACCTGAGAATGGCTGGAAACCATAGGATGTTTGGGAGGTCATTCATTCATAAGGGTTGCCATAACTGGGAAGTGACCTAGCAGCACGTAACACACATAATGGCCAGTCCACGCCTGGCTTTTAGTCTGAAAACAATGATTTTAAGGTGCTCAATTACCTGTGTTTAAGCTCTGGTGGGGAACTATTCTTTTAAGATGCTCACCTGTTTGCTTTCTGTGCTCTGGTTGGGTTTTTTAATGCTGTATTTTAGGTAATACTTGTAATGTTTTATGTTCTGTTCTGTTTTGTAAGCTGCCTTGGGAAGGTTTCCTGGAGAGATGCCACAGTTTTTTCAAAATAAATAAAGACCTACCTCACTGGGTTGCTGTGAAGATAAAGTGGAGGACAGGAGAACTTTATATGCCACCCAGATCTCTTTGGAATAAAGACAGGCTGCAGGTGAGGTAAACCATGTTTGCTGAGAATAAATACATAATAATTGCTTGCTATAGCATTCAAAAGATCGACTAGGAAGCCTGCTCTGTTCCTTTGGAAGTGAACACGCTGCAGCTAACAAGGCAAAACTAAAACGCAGGCGCCAACCAGACATATTACAGGAGCTGAAAGTAAGACCAGGAATCCTGGAAAGAGTGATTTACTTGCAACTGTGGCTACAAGTCCACTTAAAAGGCAGTTGTGAGTAGATATTGAAGTCTAAACCCTGAAAGGAAAATTCTCCCCCTTGTGGCTTTTGATGGTCACTGTGGACCTAGTAACCTCTAGAGGAGGCAGCGAAAGCCAAAAAGCAGAACAGGAAAGGGGGAAGCTGGCTAGACTGCTCGTAGGGCTACCAACTACCAGGGTTGCCTGGAGATCTCTGGAATTACAACTCATCTCCAGACTACAGAGATCAGTTCTCCTGGAGGCAATGGCTGCTTTGGAGGGCGGACTTTGAGACGTTAAATCCTGCTGAGTCTTTTAGTGTATGTGGGTGCACACACACGCATGTTCGCAGTTATAATCAGAAGAAGTATTTATCCTAATGAATCCCTCCTGGCTCCTTACTCCCCCCCAGTAATTCCTCCCCCTCCTGGAGATTTTATAGTGATAGGGCTCTCCATCTTCTTCTGACTGATAATCAACTAGCCCCCTCCCCGATCTGTTGTTGTTGGAAGGTAAGAGCGCATTCCTCAGCTTCTTAGATATGACGGACTCTGTCTCTCTCTTTTAAATTTACAAACTAATATTTTTTTGCAAATCTGGGGAGGTGTGTATATGTATGCAGAAATCCCAACATCTAACGGCAGCTTCATTTTATTGCCCTGCAGATAGGTACAAGACCATCAAGTTTGCTATAAAGTGAGTGCTATGAATCAGTGACAACCCCTCAGCCAAGTCTGGAGAATAGCAAATCCTACCTGTGTTTGTTCCTTTGTTGAACAGAGTAGTCCAAAAGGCACTGAGATTCAGATTTGAGTGCAGTAGAAACAAATTCTCTCCCCCCCGCCCTTCACTGTTGTTGGTGCGGTCCTTCTTGTTTTATTTTAGTTTGACAGATTCTGGCCATTCACCATGGCTTCTCCTCGCAACGAAAAGGTTAATGGAGGCTCCAGTGCGCTTTATTATGCTCAACATCAAAGGCATGCAGCACCACACGGAAGATGCAAAGCAGGGAGGAAGTCGGATGCCCATTTCCTAAAATTCTGATGACGGCAGAATTTCCAAAAGATGTGGAGGAGGGGCATTAGTTGGCAGATAAAGAGGGCATAAAAGGCAGAAGGAACAGATGGGGGCCAGCTGATGGAAGGCAGAGCTGTCTGCAGTCTATTCTCCACCAACTTGGGAAGAAGTGATTTTTAGAGACGGGCATCATGGATCAAGAGGAATACAGACAGAGAGGTGAGGAAACAGAAGGCTGAAGGGAGGTTTGGCAATGCTCATCCAACTTGGGTAGTGCTCCATGCTTGGTGGAACCTTGCGTGGTGTTTTAAAAAGTCGGACAGATTTGTGGAACTGCTATTTGCCTTGATAGCTAAGCAGAGCCCCCTTGTTCAGAGAGAACACCTCTCTCTGAATACCAGGCACTGTGGTCTTATTCCTTACTTACGAGCTCTCCAGAGGCACTTGGCAAAAGAAAGCCAGTCTACAGGTCCTGTTGGTCAGATCCAGCAGGGCACCTGGTTGAAATATTTTCCCAGAAACATATTAACCTTTTTGTCGTGCCTGCCTGCTTTCGGCACTGGCAGCATCTCCTGACTTTTGCTAACAGAAAGGATTTTAGATCCTGAGCTTTGAACGATGATACCCCACCATAAAGTCTCACGCCTGCCCCCAACTTCTCAGGGCAAGCCACTCTCTCTCTCTGAGCCTCCAGCCCACCCCCAGGCTGCAATATGAAGATAAAACATCCCTAGCGTGCAGCTGCTACCATCCAATGAAGTAGGATATTGAAGCTTCATGAATCAAAACTGAAATAGTCTAAAAAATACTACTGGATTTTCTTACTATTTTGTACAAAGAAAGTAACACTTAAAGTGTAATGGGGTTACTCATAGGGATATAAGTCTGCCGCGTTCAAAGGTAAGTCATTTGGTGATTCTCAGTCTAATGTATGAACAGCTTTCTTGGAGAAGTACTGAGTTTGAGCAGACAGCCAGTGAAATTAATCTTGGGGGGGGGGAGGGAGTGCCTCATTTGTACTTGCAAGCTGCCTATTTTGATGCAGTGGGAGATGACCGTGCATGTCTGAAACAGCCTCCTATGGTGGATGTCTTGTTCAGAATTTGCTTTTTCTCCTTCTTCTTCCAGGGAAAGAAATGGTGGACTACATTTTTCAGTACTTGACCACGCTGAGAGAGAGGCGGGTGTCCCCTGATGTGAAGCCTGGATACATGAGAGACCAGCTGCCCCACAGCGCCCCTTTGGAGTCGGAAAGCTGGGATAACATCTTCCAGGACATTGAGAAGATCATTATGCCTGGGGTAAGGGCATGCAGTGGGCATGCTGAGGAGGCTAGGTTTTGGGTTGCTGTGCATTCTCAGCTCAAGACAAGGGTAACGGATGGAATCCGCATTTGGCGTAGCTTTTTAGTTTCCAAAGAGGACACATCCAGAAATGGAGGTCAGAGGCAGAAAAATGGCCCTGCTCTGAAATTTGACTCCAGAAGCACACTGCCTTCACACCACTTCTTGCTCAGGGTGTGTTGTCCACAAAAGGCCTTTAAAGCATCTGTTTTATGAGAGAAATTGACTGGACCAGGAGCTCTTCCTTATCTGGTCTAGTTAATGTCACTCACAACTGCATTGTATGGGAGTAGAAGAAGGGGCTGCAATTAGGGGGAAAAGAGTTATGGCTACTCCCCCCCCATGTGCCTGTTATCTTAAATTAGAAGTAATGCCATCATAGTGGTAGGGGGGAATGGCTGCAATGAAATAACCAGCTGTGCTGCTTGAAGTGTTAGAGAAAACAGCTGGACAGATAAAAGCAACACATGTGTTGTGGGCAATCAGATCTCTGCAGTATTTCCCGTCACTCGCTTTTGGCCAAGGCATGCAAAGGGACAGAACTTTGTTCGGAAATAGCAACTATGGATCATCCCATAGCAATTTTAGACCACGTACTGCAGCCCACTGGCAGCTCCAAGACAAATCAAAGAAATGGAGAGAATATTCATGTGGGGAGGGGCTGTGGATCAGTGGCAGAGAACCTGCTTTGTATGCTGAGCTGTGAATCCCCCCCCCGTTCACATCTTGCCTCTGCCACAAACTTAATAGGCTGGTCCTGGGTAAATTATTCTTCTCGCAGTCTCAAGCAGCCATCCACCATATGGAGATAATGCTAGCCTACCTTATAGGGCTGTCGTAGGAATTCCTGAAATAATGTACATGGAACATTCTAAACACTAGAATTGTGCTGTGCTGAGCATGAGATTAGATGCAAAAAAGAACAGAGGTATTATCTGAGAAGATGGAAAGGGATAAACCCAATGGCAATTCCATGCTGCACCCAATGCTTGATTTTTTTTTATAACAGTGACAGATAAACGTTTGCTCCATTAAGATCTGAGATTAAACCACTGGGAACCACTGGACATAACTAAAAGATATTCAACTGATGGGAAATGATTGCTGTTTCCTCTTTAAGAAATATATCTCATCCATGTGTTTCACTGAGATAAATTCTTTTGCCTAGATTTGCGGCTTATCTTCTGTACGCACTTGACTATATTTCCTTTACCACCGTCAGTTACCAGATCTGAGATGCACGCATCAGAGGGCCCACTGCCCTCTCTTTTCCTGTACAGTTAGCAAAGCAGGAGTGGGTCTCCAGTATTTTATGCAAGTTGCATAAAATATAGACTTTTGGCCGGGGTAGGTTTTCTTGCTCCTGCAGGACAGATTCCTCTCTTCTGCATCAAAATCCTGCAGCCCCGCTCTCCTTTGCATCCTCATTGTCTTCCTTTCATGACAGGATTTTTGCTGTCTAACAGTCTGGTCAAGCTATTCTTACCGTTTCATATTTTTCTGACTTTTCCAACCTAGGTTGTCCATTGGCAGAGTCCGCACATGCATGCCTACTTTCCGGCTCTCACCTCGTGGCCTTCTTTGCTGGGGGACATGCTGGCAGATGCAATCAATTGCCTGGGATTCACTTGGGTAAATTATGTGGCTTGGTTTAAGAATTTCGATGCTGTTTTGATGTCTTTCGTTAGTGTTACAAACTGAAGGCTGTCGGCTGACAAAAGATCTTTGTAGCTGACTAGCCTTTTAAAAACATTCATTTACCGAATTTCTGTAAATTTTGCAAATTATTTAGAACAGTATAGGTATCTTTTGAAATTATGAATTAACATACAATTTTGAAATTGAATTTATCATATAATAAATCCTTACAGGATTTTATAATTGTTAAAGGGATTAACATTCATACATAATTCACTCTTAAAAACACATGGCCAAAATAGAAACTAAATCAATTCTATATGTTGTCGAAGGCTTTCATGGCCGGAGTTCATTAGTTGCTATAGATTTTCCGGGTTGTGTGGCTGTGGTCTTGGCATTGTAGGACCTGACGTTTTGCCAGTAGCTGTGACTGGCATCCTCAGAGGTATAACACAGAAAGATGGAGTACTCTCTGTGTCAAGGTGAGCAAAAAACTGATAGGCAAATAATTTATTTCTACCCTGGAAGGTGGCTTCTCAGACCTACCCCACCTTCCAGGGTAGAAATAAATTACTTGCCTATCAGTTTTCTGCTCACCTTGACACAGAGAGTACTCCATCTTTCTGTGTTATACCTCTGAGGATGCCAGTCACAGCTACGGGCAAAACGTCAGGTCCTACAATGCCAAGACCGCGACCACACAACCCGGAAAATCTACAGCAACTAATAAATTAATTCTTATGCTTTTTGCTGAAATGTAATGGAATCGATTTTCCTATAACAATGAGAAACAGTTGCCCTGGAATATCTCTTCATTTCTTCTCTCCACAAAATTTTAGAAGTGGAGTCCCCTCAGACTCTGCCCCATTTGGAGTTAGTTTTAACTAAAGCTGCCATCTTGTGTATATTCACCTGGGAGAAAATCCCACTTAATTTGGTGGACTTTACTTCTGCACAAACATAGTCTTCTGGCACTCTAAAGAATGACAGATTTATGAAAGTATAAGATTTCACTGGCTGGAGTTCACTTCATTGGATGCATGGTGTGAATACCTGCTCAGCAGATATAGAGTCATAGAATCATAAAAGCTGGAAGGGGCCATCTAGGCTATCTAGTCCAATTCCCTGCTCAGTGCAGGATCAGCCTAAACCTGAAGCATCCTTAACAAGTATTTGTCCAGCTGCTACTTGAAGACTGCCGGTGAGGGGGAGCTCAGGATCTTTCTAGGCAGGGGATTCCACTGCTGAACTATTGTGTGTGTGTTCACATACACCGAGAAAAATGCTTTGAAATTCAGGAGGTATTTTTGCATACCTATGCAGAATTTAAGAGCATGCAGAATTAGTGTAGTGACTGTTGGCACAGTCGCAACTGGTGATAACGATCTTCCTAGTTACATTATTTAATTCCTGTATTGAATGAGACAAATGAACACTAGATGGCACAAATGTACAGTGTTTTGCACAATGCCGCTGCTAAGGGAGGTCCAGCAGTGACTGCCCGCTGTAAAAGAGCATCTGCCAGAGCTCAGCTCGACTTTTTTGTATCTCTCAGTGGTGGGAAAGGGTGGGGAGGGCAAGTGCTCAGTGGTTGCCTGGCACGCACAGCCCGTCTTTTTCTTTCCTTTGACTGAGCCGGAGAAGTGCAGAACTGCCCTGGTGCAGGAGAGCTAGCAGTTGCCTTTGGCAAACACAAATCCTTGGGGGTGAATATCGGTCCATGCCACCCCACGCCCAAGAAGTGGACTAGCTTTTTTGCTGAGTTATGTTGGATATGGATGTGGCTGGACCTGAGACAATGCTGTTAGAAAAGGATAGCCAGTGTAAGTGGAAGGGAACATGGAGGGTACTATAATCTGGGACATGATAATATTGGTAAAAGAAACAACGGCAATCACTATACATTTGATCAGTGGTGATTCCCCATGGGGTGTGTTCTGTGTGGCTGAGTGTGAGGCCCAAACTAAATATGACATGCAGTTTATGTATCTTCCTGCCCCCTTTTTTAAAAATCACCAAATGCAGTCCCAGGAAGTTTGGATTTGAAAGCTTGGATGAGCCAGTGTGGGAGCGGTTAGGCTGTCAGATTAGAAGCCCAGGTGCAGATGATCCCTACTCTGCCCTGGAAACCTGCTGGGTGACCTTGGGCCGGTCACTCTCCCTTAGCCTAGCCTACTTGGCAAGGTTGTTGTGATAATAAAATTGAGAAGGGGGAACCACGAACACCACTCTGAGCTTCTTGGAGGAAGGCCTGGTTAAAAATTTACTAGGTTTGAGTGGGGAAACAGAAGAAACTGTTTCGGGATCTTTCCCTCCAGCCATTTTTTCTGGTCAAATCCAGTCTTTCTCTCTCACCCACCCACCCCGGCAGCTTTTCATTAGAAAATATAAACATCAGAAAACGTAACAAGAGCACTGTCTGGGGGGGGGGGAGCTGGCACTCTTTAGCTGTGTGGTCTGGTGGTGAGACCCAGGTTCGAATCCCCACTCATGCCATGGAAACTTGCTGGATGTTCTTGGGGGCCAGCCACACACTCTCAGCTCAAACTGCCTTGCAGGCTTTGTTGTGAGGATAAAATGGTGGAAAGGAGAACAGTGTAAGCTTCTTTGGGGACCCCCAGTAGTGAGAAAGGCAGGATATAAATGGAGCAAATAAATAAATAATAAACTTTCTGAAAAGTGTGCCGTTTCCTTAGGAGACAGGATCTGGGCTGCCAGAAAAGATTGTCTAACTGATGCAACGTGTCTTACTGGTTTTCAGGCATCCAGTCCTGCCTGCACAGAACTGGAAATGAACGTGATGGATTGGTTGGCTCAAATGTTGGGCCTTCCTGATATGTTCCTGCACTATCATCCAGACAGCAGGGGTGGAGGCATATTACAGGTAAATGGCTGACACTGGAGGGCTGTTGTGTGGATTTAAAAAAAAAAAAATCTCATCAGGGGGCACAAGATCCAGGTCACTTTGCTGCAACTAAGCAGGTCTGGGGCTGTTCAGTACCAGGACTCCTGTTTAAGTCCCTCTCTGTTCCTGCTGTTTCATGACTGAGGAAAGGCTGGATAGAAATGTAATCATTCTTTTTAAAAGTATCATGGATTGCATTCAATGGTGGTTAGTTAAAGGTTAGTTTTGGATTTGTAGATCACAGCCTGCATTGGCAACATCACCAATTCTCTAGGGTAAAAAGAGAGTTTTCTGATCTCTTCTGCAGCTAATAATTGGTTCTTTCTTCACAGAGCACTGTTAGCGAATCAACTTTGGTTGCTCTGCTGGCTGCAAGAAAGAATAAAATTCTGGAAATGAAAATATTAGAGCCAGATATGGAGGAATCGACTCTAAACTCCCGGCTCGTTGCTTATGCCTCAGATCAGGTAGAGTGCTGCTGGCATGCATAAACTAGTTTTCTATGCTGTTATTGGATGTGTATCTTAGTCCTTGCTGCCAAGGCCTGAGTGTAGGGTGCAGCGTGTAACAGTTACGTCACAAGAGTGTGGCAACAGGATAAAAAGGAGACGCTTTACTGGAAAGTGCATGGGATCTGGTAGGTTATTGGATCTGGAATCATTAATGATGGAGGATAGACCTGGCCTACTTTCCAGGCTTGATGCAAAGTCTGTGGATGTTGATGCAATGGATGTGAAGTTCATTGAGCATTTAGGAAATATGCTTTATAATTGTCAGTATTTATATCTGTACCCTGTGTCAGTAACTAAAAGTTTTGCTGGAGGACCGCTGTGAGAAAGCCGCATCCATTTCTCTCCGTCACCTACTATTACAAATTTGTTTTCTTCTTATCACTTTTGTTTTCTTCCTGAGCTGGCAGAAAGCAGAAAGCAATCTTCTGGAGGCCAGATTTTGCCATAAAGCCTCCAGCGGCTGACTGATAATCCATAGAGAGAGACCTCTTTCCAACATTTTGCTTTCTTTTATGCATGTACTTGTAAAGGCTTTAAGGAGGACAGGCATCTTTAACTATAACTGTCCTGCAGCCAGATGCCTCCTGACCAGCCCAGCTAGCTATTCAGTGCCTGAAATCTGTTCTGCTTCCCTTCTCAGGCCCACTCTTCGGTGGAAAAAGCGGGGTTGATCTCCCTTGTGAAGGTGAGGTTTCTGCCAGTTGATGAGAATTTTTCCTTGAGAGGTGAAACCCTGAGAGAAGCCATTGAGAAGGACAGAAGCCGTGGCTTGGTGCCGTTTTTTGTGAGTAGTGATCTCTCTCTCGCCTTGTCTACTGTGGTCACATCGCTGATTATTAAGTTGTCATTTTGTAAAGTTTCTGCTTCACTTTCTAACCACTGTAAAAAGAGCAGTAGGCGTAGACAGGACCATCATTTTTATATTTGTAATTTTTAACCTTTAATTCACTACTGCCAACAATGTTGTCATCAAATTCTTCCCCAGGCAACAGGAAGGAAATTAGGACTTCCCTCTAGACAAGGGACCTTTTATTTTTTTATTTTCATGATACAGGCATATGAGTCATGCATCTCAGGCATACATTCAATAAGGCTCTTGTGTCTGAGAGCCCTCAGCCGATTCCTAATAATTAGCTTTGCTTAGTTTTTGCTCAAGGTGGGCGGCCGTGTTAGTCTGTCTGCAGCAGCAGGAAAGAGCAAGAGGCCAGTAGCACCTTAGAGACTAAAAAAATATGTGGCAGGGGAGGAGCCTTTGTGAGTCTCCTTCAGATATTGTGTTGCTGTGTGCTACTTGTTCTAAAGGGCCTGAGGGAGAAATCTGGGATTTTTTCCTTATAGTGTAGGATGAGAGGTGGAAAAGAACTCTCCTGTGCTAGATGTCCGAAGCCACTGCAAACATGGAGAAGGGCCTGCCTCAGTGGTCCCCAACTTTTCCGAGTAGGAAGACCCCTTTATCACATTCAAAAAAAATGCACCCCTCCCACAGGATAGTAATTGTTCTTTTCGTTGATTGAGAAAATACATAATGACAAAAAGATCAAAATGACAATGCTTAGTGCACATATGGAGTCACAGACCCCTTGCAATAGTTCTGCAGCCCCCCCACCCCCACCCCACCCAGGGTCAATCTACCCGAAATCCTTGACATTCCCCTTTTGCCTTTCAAGATTGGTAGATCACGGGGACGGGGCAGGGGGCTGTATGGCCCCTGTTAAGAATCACTGGTCTAGCCAAATGAAGACACGTCTCAATTTTCATGTATCGTTTCAGAGGGCAGCTGTGCTAGGTCCAGTTGTGGCAGCTATATCTGTCCAGTAGCACCTTTGAGGCCAACAAGACCTTGGAGAGTTAAAGCTCCCTTCGTCTGATACTGGAGGAAGAGCTGATGGATGGATGGAGCTCTGACTCTCGGATGCTTACACCCCCCAAAATTGTATCGGTCTCTAAGGCACTGCTGGACTCAGATCTAGCTGTTTATTTATTGTGTAGTTCACAGTATGGCAACTTGTGTTTTATTAAAAAAGGGGGTGGCTTAAAATGGATTATTTAGTGTTTAAGGATCATGCATATAGAGCACAATTGCAGAGTTATGATCACAGACACACACACACGCCCCCCTCCAGATTCTCACCCTCCATATCCTGCAGCTCTCATGATTATCTGGACAGACCCCCCCTTTTATTGTTACCTCTTTGACATATCTGTATGGGAGCTGACACTGTGACTGGAGACAGAAAAAGGTTGTCTTTTTTCTAGAGAGTTGAAAGTGGTATAATTGAGCTGTATTATTGTTTGTAGGGTTTCTACTCCTCTGTTTTTCTGTCAGACTTTCATCTTTAGTCAAATAGCTTTTGCAGCACTTAAAAAAACATGAAAGATCTGTTCTACCAGAGATGAGAATGTGACAGAAGGAAAGAGTATGACATTACAGGCAGTGTAGCTTTCATTCAGTTCTCTTTGAAAATATTGTCCATCTCCATTCTATGACTGGACATTTTCATCAACCAATAAATGCGCAGCTCTTACAGTTGGAGGGTCTGCTGTCCTTTCTTGACTAGTTTTGGATTTTGTTTAGGTTTGTGCAACTCTGGGTACGACAGGTGTTTGTGCTTTCGACAACCTTGAAGAGCTGGGTCCAATATGTAAGTAATTGTGCTGCCTTCTTTAAAGGGTCCTTTAACTCATTTAAGTGATAAAACCAGAAACATCATCTGATGGAGCTTGGTCTAAACATGGCAAGAGAATAAAGCAGTAGAATGCCAAGAGAGTGTACTACTTCAGCCTTCAGGTGGAGGATAACATGAATTGCCCCCCCCCCCCTGTAAGATTCTCCCCGGCGCTGAAGACTAGCACAGGAAGGAGGAAAGATTCAAATCCAGTGCACTCCATTTGGGCTAGTTTCCCATTTACAGGAGGCCATGCTGGTGGTACAGCCCTGACACAACTTAACTGATGAGCCTGAAGTTGAACCTCAGAAATGGGAGGTGAGAACATATGGAGGCTTTGGGACCAACAGGCCTGTGTCAGTAGCATGGTTCGACTGTGAGCAAGTTTTAGGTTTGGGCCTTAGCCATTTGACTTTCACAAACCCCGGTCTTTATTTTTTCTTTCTATAGGTGCTAAAGAGGGCCTTTGGCTTCACATTGATGCTGCGTATGCAGGAACGGCCTTTCTGTGCCCGGAATTCAGGCCATTTCTGAAGGGGGTTGAGCATTCTGATTCTTTCACTTTCAACCCTTCCAAATGGATGATGGTTCATTTTGACTGCACTGCCTTTTGGTGAGGGAGTTGATAAAGCAAGCCCCCATGTACATGAGATTCCGGTTCTGGGGAATCCCTTCCAATGGCTAGTGAACTGAGTTCATTTTCATTTCCATAGGGTCAAGGATAAATGCAAGCTCCAGCAAACCTTTAGTGTTAATCCCATCTACCTCAGACATCCTAATTCGGGATCAGCTACCGATTTCATGGTGAGTTACTAGTAGATCCACAGCTGACCTTTTCCTGGGTATGGCTGAAGCTCAATATCCCTGGCTCTTCACATATTGTATAAACGTAGGGCCACAGTGTAAAAGATGTGCAAACCAAAGAAACACCATGCAATATACTATTAATATGTGTTCAAAAAGTGTACTCAGTGTACAAAATATACAAAATCTTAGTGGTGATTTATATCTCATATAACCATGAATACAAAATTAGAAGATTTCACATATACAATTCCAAATACTGCAGAGTAGAATCACATTCATATTAAAGCACCAATCCATACAGTGGGGAACATTCCCAAGATTGTTACATCCCTGAGGGGTATCTAGATTTTTTGTGCCCATTTCAACATAGGTCTTCCTCAGGGAAAGCTTCCACATAATGTATTTTGTTAAGAGGTGCTAAAAATGATTTATTTATCAAATTTATACCCTGCCCTCTCCGCTGGAGCAGGCTCAGGCGGCTTACATAAAAAAATAAAACATAGGTAACAATTATAAACAGTCATAAAACCTTCTAGAAACAGTCCAGTATCATAAAGTGCTAGTAAACATTAGGTCTGATAGTAGTAATGTTATCTGGCTATGGCAGCAACAATTCAATGGTCTGTCCTGTTGACCAGCTCCTTGTTCTATTTCTTTATGTGGCAGGCACAGGCTGTTGATGGTAACTCTGGAAAACAGGGCTCTCTGCCTTTCGATTATTGGGGGTGGCTCCTTAGTGGAAGGCCTGGTGGAAGAGCTCCGTCTTGCAGGCACTGCAGAATTGATCACCCACAAGGTCCTGAAAGGCAGCATTCCACAAACTCAGTGGGAAACGTGCCCTCCTAGATATTCATGCAGCTTCCTATTGGCTGCCCTCCTTCATATGGTTGCTGCAGGATGCTGACCCAATGCATTTCCTCCCTCCTGCCTTTGCAAAAAGAATTGCAGAAGGAGAATAAAAAGCCAGGAAGGAAGGCTTGAGGCTAGTTTCATAGGAAGTGAGAGACTGGGAGCAGAAACTGCAGAAAGTCCCACTATAAGAATAATACTATTTGTGGTGAGGCTGCCTATTGTAACTACACTTAGCTACAAGAGCAGTCCATGATTTGAAGAAGTTTACACAAAACAAAGTATAGAATAATCCAGAGTCTTCATTGGTCTGCATACATCAAGATTAAAAGCTGTGATCTCTTGGGACTGATTTTTGGATCTCGATTACTACACAATTGAGTTATGAGATTTGTATGTAGTTCTCTGTTAGATGTTTAAATAGATTCTTTGATGTGATATGAGTATTATAGAGTGATTCTCTTACTGGATAATAGCGTTGCTTGTATTGTGAATTGAAAATAAGTATTGTGCATTGTGATTACCTTAAAGAAAGATAATACATTTTATTATAATATTCATCTTTACTTAGCGTCATTTTGGCACAGTATTACAATTCTTGTGGTTGCACTATGGCCACCCACCAGCACTTCCCCTGGTGCCCAGCAAGCTTTTCAGAAAGTGGCGGGGCTTCTTATGGGCTGCCCTCCTTCCAGTGAAAGGGTTTCCCACAACTGCAACAGCAGCCACCAGCACTGGAGGAGCCAAAGGACTAGTAAGCATCCAGGCTTTCCTTGGTCAGTGTGTGGCTTCATTCCACCCTCAGGCTTCCCTTCCTGGCTTTTTATGCCCCTTCTGCAATTCTTCTTGCAAAGGGAGGAGGGAGGAAATGCACTGGGCCAGCCTCCTGCAGCAACCATTTTCGAATGGCACTCATTACCTCTTTTCAAAATTCCAAAGGTGCCCACGGGCTCAAAAAGTTTTGGGGACCCTGCTTTAGAGTATTCTGGCTTAACATTTTGGAAATATTGCAGAAGCAGCAACCCAGGCCTCTGAAAGGGCTTCTGCACATTTTGGTAGACAATTGCGTTATAAAAGGGGGGAAAGCAATGGTGTGCGGTGTGTGTGCATGCTCATGTGATCCCCCACCCCCACCCCGGGGCTAGTTTTAAGCAAAGGTGAAGCTCCTGGAGCCTCTCCTCCAGTAATGACCCAGAGAAATACATTAGCAGGAAATGTGGGAAATCTCTCTAGGTACGTGCAGACTACATTTAACACCCCCATCCCCACCCATGAGAAGGGCTGCCAGTGAATTCACAACATACGAGATTAGGGAAAAATCTACTCCATATTTTTAGGGAATGTCTTAGCCTTAACACAATATTTGAAACTGAACTCCCGCAGTCAAAGCGTGGGATGCAATTCTGGATCTGTTGTGGCGGTAGGTTGCAGGTATCCCTCCCCCATTTTTGCTTTTGCACTATGTCAGCAGTGTGTCTTGATTTCCAGCACTGGCAAATCCCCCTGAGCCGAAGGTTTCGCTCGCTGAAACTCTGGTTTGTGATTCGCTCATTTGGCGTGAAAAAGCTCCAAGCCCACGTCAGACACGTAAGTGAATTATGATCACAGGTGTAAATCTTGTCTATCTCCGTGGCAAACTGACCCATGAGATAATCATAGTTAGGGTGCAACTGTATAAATAATAAAATGAGTAGAATGTTTTTGCCTGAAAATGCTGGCCCTAACAAATAATTTGTCCATTTTGCTAAATGAGAGGAGAAACCTGACTCCTGACCCTTGCAGGAGTCCAGATAACAGCCATCTCACCAAGTTTTTGGAGTGGTAACAGCTCCAAGGTACCTGGATTTCTGCACCCCTGCTAGGTATTATGTTAAATACATAATGCTTTGAGGATTGTCAGGGAAAATTGCCTTGGGGCAATAAGATGGCAAAAGGTAAGGCTGCCTATTATTTTATGTATACTGTTGGAAATGATAACCACTTGTGCTTTTTGGAAACCGCAGGGCACAGAGATGGCCAAATACTTTGAGTCACTGATCAGAAGCGACCCCCTGTTTGAGATCCCTGCCAAGAGACACCTGGGACTGGTTGTGTTTCGCTTAAAGGTAAAGCCCGTTTTGTTTTCCTTTCTCCTACAAGGTTTGCAGCTAACCCACAGACCAAACTGGCATGAATAATGGGCATAGGGAACAAAACCTAACTAATGGTCCTGGCATCTATGCTATGATTCTGTTCAGCCAAGGCTGGAGTCTTCTTTTAGCCTAGGGAGTCTCCAAATATAACTGGGCACAGTAGTAGGATACAAGCTTATGCTGGCTTCCCTTGAACTGGTACATCAAATCTGCACTGCAAAGGAATCATATTTGGTTAAATCAGGAGCCATGTAAGGTGTGCCACTGGTACTCCTTCTGGTTTCAGTGCCAAATTTGATTCTGAATGTAGTATAGAAAGATGCAGGGTTTGTACAAGTCAAGCTCTGTTCTAGGATTTGTGTGAGCCCTTGGGCAAGAAGGGACCTTCCTTTTCATCCTCTCCTAGAACAGACCTTGACTTGTACAAACCCTGCAGATGCTGTGGTTTTGGAAAGGAGCAGTACACGCAGAGACAACATGTCCACAAGTGTATTTATCTCACCATATTGTTCTTGAGGTTTCCCCTCCACCATGAACCTCACTCGGTAACCTCCAGCCAGCGGTGCACTTGCATCCTAACTGACCTCACAATGCTGGTGCAAGGATAAAATGAGAAGGGGAGAATGCTGCACACACCCTGGGCTCCTTGGAGGAATAGCAGGGGGAAAACCCTGTGGTAGGTTTTCTAGTGAAAAGACAACAATGCTAGGAAAAGTCAAAAAGAGTAGGAAAAGAAGAAGACCCATGATGGGATGGATTGACTCCATCAAGGAAGCCATGAGGGCCCTCAGTTGGCAAGACCTGAGCAAGGCTATTAAGGACAGGACCTTCTGGAGGTCATTAATTCATAGTTAATTCATAATTAATTACTTTAGAACTTTAATGATACAGCTTTATGGATTCCTAAAAGGGCGAGAGACCCTCAGAGGTGTTGTTGATCTCTATATTAATGGTTGTAGGCAAAATGGACTTTGCTTTGTATAGTGTGAAGTTGAATTTTAAGTGAACTCTAAATGAAAAACAAAGTTTGAGTCCAGTGACACCTTTAAAACCAACTAACTCTGAGTATGTACCCAGAATTAAACTATGTTGGGCTTAAAGGTGCCACTGGACTCAAACTTTGTTCTATTGCCTCCGACTGACACGGCTGCCCACCTGAACCTAAACTAAGAAGATGTGGTTTGCAATTCAGATCGCTGTTTAAGCCAACTGAGAGAACTAAACAGCCATTAGGATTAGACAGATGAAGTGTCCAAGCCTTGTGCAAAGTTAGAGCATGCTCCTGGGTCCACCTGTGGAACAAAGATGGCAGTGGGTCCAGCAGTAGTCCCCAAAACCCATTTTTGCTTCTGGGAAGCATCCGGTGCAGTATAGTGTTTAAGAGTGCTGGGACTAGTCTATGGAGAATCCAAGTTCAAGTCCCCACTCGTGCCATGGAAACTCACTGGGTTATCTTGGTTCAGTCACACCCTCTCAGCCTAACTTATCCCACAGTGTTGTTGTGAGGATAAGATAGAGAAGAGAAGAATGGGTCCCCATCGGGGAGGGAAGTGGGCTATCGATGAATTAAATAAACAAATAATAAATAGGTTTGCCGACCTCTAGCTTTCATACCAGCCCAGCTCTTTGCTGGGTGTCCCAAATGAGAATGACCCACAGACATCTGTAACCTGCTGACTTCACTGTATCGATTGCCTAGAGAATTGGGCACTTGTATGAAATTGAAGTGATTAGGTACTTCAGGGGCAAATAATAAATACCTCACCCAAGGAGATTTTTATACAAATTTGTAGCATTGATGCTCTGACTCAAACAAAAGCCATTCAGGTGTTCAGGTGAATGTTCAGGTCAACGAGCTGTGAATTTAGATTACAACTGGCATTTGTTGCTTCCCCCAGCTTGGGGGGCAGGGAAGAAGAGGAAGCAAAGTTGTATGGCCCTCAAACTTGTGTTCGTTCCCCACACTTACTATTAATAGAGATCAGCACAGATTCCTGGGCCAATCAAGGGGGAATTGGTTTAGAAAAGATCCATGCCTTGCTGGGAAAGGTTTTGAGCAGGGCTATTTTTGGGCAGGAATGCACAGGAACGGCATTCTGGCTAGCTCCCGAGTTGGCCACGCCCAACAGCAGAAACTTATTAGGATTAGCTACATTAGGGCATGTGTGGCCTAAAATGCAAAGGAGTTTCTGCTACAAAAAAAGCCCTGGGGTTTTGACAACAAACAAGATAAACAGAATAAGAAGCAAAAGGTGGGTGTGGCCAGATGACCACACTTCTGGCACCATGGGGGTGTGGCCTAATATGCTAAGGAGATGTGCTGTCAGAGGTGTGACCTAATATGCTAATGAGTTCCTGCTGGGCTTTTTCTACAAAAAAAGCCCTGGTTTTGAGACGCACCAGCATGTGGATTCATACAAATACCTGATTTTTAAAACAGGGCCCTAACTGGATGACAGAAAAGGTCTTGAAAGATCTGAACAAGTCAGGCAGCCTCTTCCTCATCCCAGCGATGATTCAAGACAAGTTCATTATTCGCTTCACTGTAACGTCTCAGTTTACAACCCAAAAGGACATCCTGCGAGACTGGCGTCTCATCCAACGTGCTGCGGTACAAGTATTTGACCTGTGTCGCACTCCAAAACCTGTTATCTCAGAGGAAGTCCCTGGCGTGATCAGTAGCCCCAGTTCTAAACCAACTGGTGTCGCTTCCCATTTTTTCCTGGAGAAAGGTGAACGCAAGGTGTCATCGCCAAGACGAGTCACGGCACAGCCGCGAAGGGCGTCTCTCAGTTCTGCGGGGTGGTTGTCCACTGAGCATGCTCGAGTTCCCGAGGAGCCTCCTTTGGAAGACACTTTCGTAGAAGATGGCCTGAACACCACCAGCCTCTCGAACTTGCCGGCGCACAGCAAGAAAAAGACACGCTCCCTCAGTGTGCCAACAGCCGGCCTCTGGGAGCCGAGCTGTTCAAAGGTGGCAAGTTTCGAGGGCTCTGGGAAGAGCGGGTTCCACACCACCGAGAAATTCCTTTCCAAGTTGCCCGAAGATATGCTGATGCTGGAGAAAAGTGCCTTCAAGAAATTCTTGAAATTTTACCGTGTTCCTAGTTTCCCCGAGTGCACCGTCCAGTGCGGCCTCCAGCTGCCCTGCTGCCCCCTGCAAGCCATCGTCTAGTGCCTTCGCTCTTGCGGTCTTCCCCACCTAGGTGAGAACCAAAGTCTGCTTATTCTCATGCAATACAATTTATGACCCGGTTTGATACTTAAAAGAATGGGAATATTCATTTCAGAAGACTGTGCTTGTGTCAGTTTTCAAAGAACCTGTATATTTATAAGTTTAAGATACAAATAAAAGTTATTTAGCATGGCCTCGAAAGTTTCAGTTTTCTTTTTGGAATCCTTCTGCCATTCATTATTCCTGGTAGGCCAGTCTTCACGTATTGGTTAAACTATTCTATTTATTTTTATTTACTTCATTTATACCCCCCCTTTCCTCCCCAATGAGGACTGGAAGCAAGAAGGGCCCGGCTAGAGGCGGGGGACATCTGCAGCAGGGGGCAGGGAGGGAGAGGTGGCCAGATGCTGGACGGGGGTGGGGGAGGCGAGTGGCGGGAAAACCAGGTCCTCCCTCTCGTCCCCCAACCCAACAGAAAAGCCCCAGGACGGCTGTGGGAGGGGAAGATTTGTAAGAGGGAACCAGCCGCTCGCCTCCCCCGCCCAGCCTTTCTCCGGCCTTTACCGAGCTTGTCCTCTTGCCAGGTAATGGGGGCGGGGGGGGCAGTAGGCCTCGCGGCCGCTGCCCTCCCAAACTGTCAGTCGCAGGGGAGAAGAGGGCGGGTAGCCACCCCACTCGCCACCGTCGGGGGGACGACTCCGATCAGTGGGGTGACTGCGGACGACGCGCGCACCCACTGGCTCCATGTCCGGAGGCTCTGCGCCCCAGCGTGGAGTGGAGCCGCTGGGGGTGGCACAGCCAGCGTGCGCAAGGCGGAGGCGCCGGGCGGTGGCGGGGAGCTGGCGGGGGCCAGGCGCGCTGCCTAAGCACGCGGGGCGGAGGTGCCGGGGGGGGGGCGGCGGCGCGACATTGCCTGCGGCCTGGAGCCGGCGGGCGGCAGCGCAGAGCCGACGGGGGACGGCGCTGTGCCAACGGGAACCGCAGGGCCTGAACGTGCGCCACCGCCGTGCATGGAGCGGCTCGATCGTGGCCTGATGAGGGGATCCCCGGGAAAGGGGGGGGGCAGGGCCTGCCATCTGCAGCCTGTGGTGGCTGCGGGCGGCCCCCCATCAGGTTATGGTTCCAGTGCGCCCCGCTCCCATCAGAAAGCGCACGGGGTTTCCCAGGTGGCATCTAGGTGGTCACCGGTTCGATGGGGGGGGGGAATGCAGGCCCGCGAACAGTGGGGGTGGTGGTGGTGACGGTTTGTGGGGCACGAACCTACGGGACCCTGTCGCAGTGCTAAGCCCTCCCTTGTGGGAGCGAGGAGCTCTGCCAGGTTGGCCTGGGCTGGTACCGAGAAGGGAAGCCGCTACCAAAGTGCCGGGGAGCCGGGCAGCAACAAATCCTCTCTGACTACCTGGCAAGGTTGCCCTAAGGGGATGCACCTGGGCTGCAGGTTGACTGCCCCTTTGGGCTGTTACAGTTTCCTCGGATCTTGGAAGCTATCTGGGTCAACCCGGGTAGTATGAGGCAGGGCGGCCTGACATGGCGATAACTGGTAGATACTCTGGCCTCTCCACATGGGCTGCTATCACCGGCATGCTCCGGCAGCTGCATCCTTCAGTGGAGTCCTGTTCAGAGTGTGCTTGGAGCTCTGGAAGTGAGCCTCACCAGCAGCACTCGTTTTGTAGCAGGACTCCGTTCATCGCGGTCTTGTGTCATGCGCCCTTGCGCCGGCAGCACAGTTCTCCCCCCCCCTGGCTTTGCAGGGTGAGGAAGGGATTGATGGATAGAGGTTGGGATAGAGGGACAGACAGACCGACTGACTGACTGACAGATCGACAGACTGGCAGACTGGCAGACTGACAAATCATTAGGTGGTTTGGGGGATTGGAGTAGAGAGAGACCATCTACCTTCTGGCATCTGACAATGAACACTTTTGAGGTGATGCTCCTTTACAAAAGGAGGAGGAAGGTGTGGAACTAGGACTGACAGGTTTTACACCACGCCACTGATACGCATTCTGTCTTTGTGTGGAAGGCCACAAACTTGCTGGTGCCTGCCGACTCTCCTCCTTTTTTAATCTGTTGTCAAAAGCTTTCTCCTCCTTTTGTCTTGAATGGATAGTGGGGGTCATGGAACAAGAGGGTTCTAAGAGTGGTTTGCACACCAGCTTAATGGAACGATGGTTAAATTTCATAATTACTAGGCACCAATACCTGGCAAGCTGGCGAAGCCTTAAGTTTCATATGTGCATCGAAATCCTCTGCTTCCCAGTGCATTTCCAGGGGGCAGAGCGCTTAATCCGGGAACGGGGCAGTTCAAATCTCCCCGAGATCAATGCTCTCTTTAAGATGTGCAGTCCTGTGCGCAAAGATTCTACTTTGTGAGCTGCTGGCACTAAAAGTTATGAGTGAGCAATTTGGCTACTGCATAAATCAGTTTGCTCTGAAGCCATCCTTCCTTTGCTAAGACAAAAATGGGTGAGCTGGAGTCGAAGAAAACTGTGAGCTAGCTCACACCAACTCACCTTAGAGGGAACACTGCCCAAGATCAGTTGTTGGAGTTTTGAACACCCTTCTCATAAGAGAAGCAGGGTTTGTCTCTTCATGTTGTACATCAGTCACCAGCTTTAGGGGTGCCAACCTCCAGGTGGGAACTGGAGTCCTCATAAACCACAACTGATCTCTGGACCAACAGGCTGTCCCAGACACGAGCCTTCAGCTGTGTGTGTGGGGGTCTTCTTGAATGCTAAGATATGTTGGAATTGCATATGACTCAGTAGAGCCACTGTCTGTAGGGATGTCAACTCCCTGGCAGGACCTGGAGACCTCAGAAATCACAACTGATCTCAAGGCTTACCAGCTGGCCCTGACACAAACTTATAAGGGTGGATGTTGGTTTCACTGCTGATGCACATTGAATTCCATATGACTCAGTAGAGTCACTGCTGGTGCGGATGTCAACATTCAGGTGAGACCTGTAGACCAGCTAGCCTGGACACTAACCCACAGGTGAGGGGCATTGGTCTCAATGCCAAACCATGTTGGAATTTCATATGGCTCGGGAGTGCCACGGCTGCTAGGGATGGCAACATTCCGATGGGTCCAGGAGACCTTGTAGGTAAACTGAGGCACTACAGTCCCATTAGAGGGCTGACCCACTTAAGAGGGAACATTTGAATCAGCCCTTAATATGAGAATGAAATCATTCTTCAATGTTTTGAATTGCAACTGAGCTCCAGACTAGCCAGCTGGCCCAGACTCCAACCTACGAGGGTTGGAGCCAGTTTGCATGTCAACACTTGTCGAAACTGCATATAACTCAGGAGAACCAAATCCAATAAGGGCGCCAGCCTCCAGGCAGCTAGTCCAGACACACACACAGATGGTGGGTGTCTGGTTGAGTACTGACACTGGTTGGAATTTCATCTCACTCAGTACAGCCACTGCTGGTAGGGTGCCAACCTTCCAGCTGGGACCTGGAGACCTCAGAAATTACAACTTATTACTAGTTTGAATTTGGAATGTCAACACTTGTTGGAAATCCACATCATTCAGTAGATCCCGGTAGGGCTGCCAACCTTCCAGCCGGGTCCTGGAGACCTCAGAAATCACAATTTATCTTCCGATTAGTCAGCCTCCCTGGACACAAACTGTGGGGTGTGTGGGGGGGGTGCCTGTGTAATGGCACCATTTTTGCAAATTTTATATGACCTGGCGGGGCCACTGCTAGCAAGGATGGCAACCCCCAGCTGAGACTTGATGATCACCTGGAAGCACAGCTCATCTCCAGACTGCAGAGACTGGGAGAGGGGGAGCGGGTTGGATGCCTGGTTCACAGGCTGGGTCCTCAGCGCCCGGCTGCTTGCATAACATTCCTTGAGCAATGGGCAGTAGGCATCAATTGCAGTTTTGCAGAAGCTTCCTCTCACCTTCGGGAATTGGGAGCCTGAATTAGCCTATCACAGCTTTTGTAAGGGCTGTAAGGGAATTGCAGTTCATCCTCCATTTTACCCTCATCACAACCCTGTGAACAACCTTGGGCAGAACAGGTCTGACTAGCCCAGGATCGCACCCAGCAAGCTTACATGGCAGAGTGGACATTTGAACCCAGCTCTCCTAGATCCTAGTCTGACAGTTTAACCACTACACCTTGTTTTCCATATGAGGACAAGTTTGTGTGGTTTCCCAATGCTGCTGCAATCTCAAATACAGCCCCTATGCATGGTAGGATATATAAGTAGAATCCTGCCCTTTTATGGATATAGAATAGCTTCTAGTCTAAAGGGTTTCTTGACTTTGGGGATCCCAGTGACCTCTGGCAGCATTCAGGCCTCCAGTAGAATCATTCACTGCACTCAAGACCCCTGGGTCTCAGGACATCTGTGTGCTGATAGTGAATGTCCCACCGCCATCACATGAGAGAGACAACATGCCCCAAGTAGTATATGGTCTATAAGACCCAATCCAGTGAGTTCTAGGCCCTCAGTTCAGAGACTGCTGTTATGTGTAAACCCATTCTGGGACACACACACTTTATTTTAAGCTGGAAACTAGAACATGGTTGGATCAGTATCAAAAAACAAAAAGCTTAAGATATACCCATGTCATAGCTCTCAGCTGGAATACCAATGAAGCTAATCCTGTCCTCAGTGCCAAGTTCCATCGCTAATTCTCTACTAAACTCTTAAGATCACTCATAATGCCATGTTGCTATTTAGAAGGAGCAAAATATATCTCGTTAGCCCCATGACAATTCTGCAAGGTTGATAGCTAAACTTAAATGTGACATTGCTCCACAGTGAGGACAGTTCATGGCACAGGAACACCACATGGCTGAACTCCATGACAGTCTGTCACATATCAAAGTTTCTGCACAGTCCTATGCTTCTAAGGTGCTTTACTTTTATAGAGCTGAACAGTCCTCGCCCCCCATCACCTCTGTTTTCAACAGCTTGGGACAAGCAGATATTCTGCATGGAGATAATGTCAGATGAACCACAACATCCTGCTGGCTCTCCTTTCTTTCCCCCAGCAGTAAAACCAGAGAGCCCTGGGTTCTAATCTCATCTCAAGTCATGAAGCTCCTTGGATAACAGTGGGCCAGTCACTCTTTCCCTAACCTACCTCACAGGGTTATTGTGAGGGTGGGACAGGAGGGAAGAACCATGTCTGCCATCCTGACCTCAAAAGAACAAGACAAAAATGGGACTAATAGCTCCACCTACTGAATTTCTCCCTGCCATACAGCTCTAAATTGCAAAGGAGCCATGCACCCATCCACAAAGTTGTCAGTCTCAGTGGTTCATAATTGTATTAACTTTATTAGTTTCACAGGGCCTGTAAAACAGAGCTGTTCTGCCAGGCCTCCGGTTGATACACCAAACAAGCAGACACTGTGATGTGAATGACTAAGACATTTAGTAAAGCTTTTCAAGGTAAACATATTATAAGTGAAACTTTGCAATATTACAAGGAAAAGTCCATAATTCTCAAAGAGCACCTGGATGTAAGCTCATTTTGTCCCAATCTTCCTCAGGAGTAATCCTATTGTGTTGAAAGGTGTCAGCCTCTTGAAATAGCTCAATATTATGTTAGGAACAAACCAAAGCTTAACTTCTTCTTTACTTTCTTCAAACTATCCTGGAAAAAACCATGGTAATTTAAAATGAAAAACAACATGAAGCTGAATGGAATGTTATTTTTTTAGAACTTACTTCTGGTTCCAGGAGAATGATGGACTTTTCCTTGCAATATTGCAAAGTTTCACTTATAATATAATACGTTTACCTTGAAAAGATTTACTAAGGCCCCGGTCACACGGGCCAGAAAAAGCGCGGGGGAGGCGTGGCAGTTTGCCCCAGAGCTAAATAAGGCGCGGTAGCCCGATCTCACTGGCCACCAGGTTGCCACGCGCCAGCTCCGCGCCGTGATCACACTGCGCTGCTGCAGCGTGGCAAAACAGCAGCACAGCAGACCACGCAAGTGCGAAGTGCGCATGCGCCGTTGGGGGGGGCGGGCCGCTGTCAGTGACTTGTGTGTGCGCATGCTCTGTCCAGCGTTGGTGCACATCCCAGGGAAACTTACAACATCCGGAAACCCCGGGGACATGGGCGGGTGTCGGAAGCCACGGGATACCGGTGCTCCCGCGATCAGACGCCAGCCTTTGCCCCGGGGTTTCCAGAAACTAGTACCTTGGACCTACTAGTTTTTTACCCCGCGTTTTCGGAGGGAAGCCGCGGGTTGGCCATGAGAGCCCTATGCCTCCCAGATGTGCTCGTATGATCACGCACGGAAAGTCCGCAGGGCTCCCGTGACTTCAGCGGGGCAAATGCTCTGTGTGAACGGGGCCTAAATGTCTTTTCACATCATGGTGTCTGCTTGTTTGGTGTATTTCCTGTATGGATAGCGGTCATCCCTTCTTGGTTTATTAGGCCTCTGGTTGAGGCAGCGGATGCCCAACAATCTGGCCTCCCTTGCTGAAAACTGTCCCTATTATATCTGGCCATTCCATCTTTGTTCAGTCATCCTGTTAGTATTGCTGGGACTATATGAATGAATGTATTGGTTTGCCTCTTTTAATGTTTTAAATAATTTCTTGTACTGTTTTAATGGTTTTGTAACTTCTTTGTTGTTAAGCACCCTGAGCCCGCTCGCAGGGAGGGCGGGTTATAAATTGAAAATAAACGTTAACAGGCAGTGACTGGATCAAGGGGACAATGGGAGAGAGCAGCCATGTACTCTGGAGCGCCTGTTAAATGGTTACCTAGACACATCTTCTGCGTGATCACTGAAAGAATAACTGTAGTTGAAAATTGCTGTAACCCAGGACAGGATAGGGAAAAGAATCCACAATACATTTTATTTGCTGCTTTATACAGTTCCAAGGAAAGTTTTCAGAGAACATGGACACAGACATATTTCCCTTGTGAAAAGTCATGTTAAATAGGCACAGAACACAGCGCTTCTGTTCTGAATTTCCACTCCTGTTTTTGGAACATGATTCAAAGTGAAAAGGAATGAATTTCGGAAAGGGAGTTCCCAGTACAAAGCAGACAGAGGAAAATGAAATGGGAGTGTGATTAATGGGCCCCAGGAACAGCAGTAGGAAAGGAGGTGACAACAAGGTAAATAGAGGCTCCCAGCACTAATCCTGAACAAGTTTGCTCTGCTTCAGTCGTGCCTTGCAGGTGCAGGACTTCCAGTGTGTGCACATGTAGAATACCTGTTCCTGAAAAGATTCTTCCTTTCCCTTGTGTCAGAAGCTGGGGCTGCCAGGCTGGACCTCTGAACTTCAGCGCCCTCCAGCATCCTTTGTAGGAGGTCTTTGTGGCCTCAGTACTGGGAGAGAAAGGGGTTAATTTCACCCTGTATCTCTTCTCTTCCATGCTGGGCCTCTCCACAGCCTTGCAGAGAGAACCCTGGAATATCCTCCTTGGCCTTTAGCTGACTCTCCTTTTAAATGAGTTTCTAGAGCTCCACCTGTAATGTATTCTGTGGAAGTGTAATGCAAACATTGAAAACCTATGTTAAGCTTCATTCCTAGACAAGGATTGAAATCCAGCACTTCTGATTGGTTGTCTAGGAATCGCCGTCCAATCCGGACGAACCTTGCACTCATGGAGGGAACGAACCTTATTGGTGCTTATCCGAGTCATCACATTGGTTACTTTCTGTAAATAGGCGTGGCTACATTAGCCCGGGAATGTTTAAAAGGAGCGAAGCTCCACTGTTCGTTTGTCATCTGTTAGATCTGTTGTTTGCTGTTCTGGTTGACTTTGAGCTGTTGCTGAATAAAGCTGAATCACTGAAATCACATTAAGTGTCATACTTAACACCACCCACTCTGGAAGCCCCAAGGAAATCCAGCGGAAGTGAGTATTCCTGTGAGATCCGAGAGTTTGGTGTGGCTTCATCCCTCACAGGCCAGCCGGCAACAGGCCTAGCTACTAGGTGCGGTTCTTTAAAGGAGCCACATGGCTTTACTATCACTGCTGGCTAGGGTTGCCAGCTCTGGGTTGGGAAATACCTGGAGATCTGGGGGATGGAGTCTGGGGAGGTGAGGAACCTCAGAAGGCCAGGTTTAGTGCCATAGAGTCCACTCTCCAAGGCAGCCATTTTCTCCATACTACTGGCCTGTGGAGCACTACTGCTGTTCTAGCTTCTTCAAGACCAGTGGGCATGGGCAGAAACACGTTGCTGGACCTGCTGGATGCCAGGTAGTTTCTCCCCCCATCTGCTGGCCTTGGTAAACCCCACACAACTTAAAGGAAGGGTTTATGCTCCGTTTATGCAGGAAGATGTTGCACACAGCTTCCACTGAGTAAATGGGGAAGCCTACATACCCCAAAGCTCCATGTGCATATGTATAAGGCACTGTTCGTGGCCCACAAGCCTCATCAGTTAAGGGACTTCTGTTCTAGGAGAGGGAATTAGACCATCTGTGCCGTGGGATTCTCTGCTGTCCAAGTCAAGTGTTTACCTCTCATAGAATAAGAAGCACCAGTATCCGCAAGGTTCAGCTTGTCTGGTTACTGCCATGGTGAAAATGCCCCACTGATTTTTCATAAATCTTACTTCAAAGAACATAAGTTTGGGCTACAGCAATATAAAGAGGAGACAGCGCTGGGAAGAAATGTAAATATTTCTTTAAAATGGCCACTGCTACCACAAATATATCCATTATACAAGTGGTGTTTCCATCTCCAGGTATAAACATGAGGTAATTTTCAAATCAATTATCACTAATTTTCTAAAATTTAAAAACATTCTCGATTTTTTTTTACAAAAACTAAGTTTTGGGCACATTATAGTTTCCGGCTATTGTTACATATCGAGTTATAAATGTCTGTGGTCAGGGGCACGTATGACTTTTCTTTGTCCTCCAGGAAATATATGGTGTCTTTAATAACCTGTGGGTTGAATCCCTCTTCGGCTAACTGCACCTTCCGGTATTTAAATGTTCCTGTAATTTCAATGGCATCCTGTAACAACAAGGCAAAAATTACATGTGATGATGCTGTAAGATGCAATGCGATATATCCCAGGTTTGCACAGAGTCATTTATCTACAGTCATTTTTAGAAATTTATATATCGGGCTTCTATCCCACCCTCCCCCATAAGCATGCTCAGGGCGAGTTACAACACAACGTATACATCTAATTTCCATCTAGCAGTTAAATCAGTACTAATAACCATAAATAACATCAGTAAATAGCAGCATTAATAACAGATGGCATCCTTTGATTTCTCCAACCACTCCTGAATGTGTGCAGGGAGGAAAAAAAAGTTGGTACTGACGGGCAGATGGATGGTGATATGATTTGCTCGTAGCTGGATATACGAGCGATACAGAGAGTGAAGGCCAGTTAATCATTCTTCGCCAACTCAACTATAGGCCTGGCAGAACATCTCTGTCTTACAGGCCCTGCAGAACTGCATTAGGTCCTGCAGGGCCCAGATCTCTCTTGGGAGAGTGTTCCACCAGGCCGGTGCCAGAACTGAGAAGGTTCTGGCTCTGGCTGAGGCTAGGTGGGCATCTTTGGGACCAGAGATCACCAGTAGATCTTGATCTGTGGATTGTGTTGTCTGATCTGCATGTGGTGAGAAAGAATCATCTGTAGGTGACAAGTTGGCACTTCTTTTGTTGTTAGACCCTTGAGTTAATCCACTCTCAGTCCTATAGTCTTTTATAAAAGCTTTATTAGAAACAGAGATTTGGATAGGCATAAGAGAGACCTCTTGTTCAGACAAAAGAACAGATCAAAGGTTAGGTATTGTATAGACAATATGTCAGTATCCCACAATGCAATGGTCCTGCAGCGGGCATTCACTCACTTCTCCTCTTTCACTCCCCCCCTTCATACTACTTTGCACTATAAAAGTTTATATTTCAGCAACTGATGTTTCTCCAAGGATGAAAGGCTTCTGCTAGCTATACATCTTGGGGTTCATTCTCATAGGAAAGTTGTTTCTAACCTACCCCTTCACACACAGAGATATTTAGCATTCACACCTACTCCTCTCATCCCCAGAGTTTTAAGGCAGAGAGGGCTGGGAAGGAATGAAACCAAATGGTTGGGATGACTTTGAAGTGGAGGGAAACTACAAAGGAAAACCTGTGTCACTATGACATTCAACAGAGCCTGATTCTGACATTTGTAAAACTTGCTGATAAATTACTAAATGTGTAGACAGGCAAGGTACTCCACATATTTACAGGCTTTCTAGATTTAATTTTTAAAGTCTGCTATACCCTACAATGCAATGTGGGGGGGGCTTTTTGTCCTGCATACAGGAGAATGAGATGGAAACAAGGTAGTACAATGTTGACGTTATGCAATGGATTGCATCACTTCAGATTGCAGTGAGTGGAGGGCACGTGGCTGGAAAAATTCTAGTTCCAAATTTTCCATTACATAAAATACTCCATGCAAATAGAAAACAAGCACTAACTAATTCTAAGGAGCTTCTATCCATGTGACATTGCACCTTCATGAACTGACTCCTTTTCCCCTAAAGCAGACTTCCAACTCTGTCTGGTCCAGTGATGGAAGAAGGACTCTGGAAGGCAGCCCTACCTGAATCCTCACAAAATGAGGCCTTGCGTATGTTGGCAAGAAGTCTGCAACATGCCGATAGATCCGTCTTCCATCAAACTCGCAGCCCTCCTTTAGTCGAATGGACGCCATTCCTATTCTGCCCTCGTGACCTGCAAAGAACGAGGTTGTGGTTATTATCAATCTCATTTCTAAACTGCTTAACACAATTATTAATCTATTGATTAAATATGGAGAAATCAAAACAATAAAAGTCTGCAAGCATGGAGCAGGAATTAGTATTTGGGAGGGAGACCAGGGGTGATAGTGAATAACTCTGGCTCTTAAATGGCTTCTGGAAATCCAAATCACCTTCCGCTATGCCTGCATGGTTTATTCTGATATATAGCCAGACACATTTTGCATAGTATCAAAAAAATGGGTGCACTGAGAAATAGATACTGTGCAGCTGAGCATAAGGGATTTCTTTAAAAGAGAAAATGAAGACAAATCACATTTCATCTGAATTGTATGTTAGGCATATATTATGGCACTGATTGAAAGATTGAAGGTCAAAGAAGGGATGGCAAAGGATGAGATGGTTAGACAGTGTCATCGATGCAACAAACATGAAATTGAGCAAACTTCAGAGGACAGCGGGAGACAGGAGGGCCTGGCGTGATCTGGTCCATGGGGTCGCAAAGAGTTGGACTCGACTGTGCGACTGAACAACAACATTGCACTGATTACTTGACTATTCAAAACCATTGACTTATACTAAATTCCTGTTAAAACAGTAGCACAAAATTGCTTGCAGCCTTCCCCTAATGGAAGTGGCTCTCTTGTCAAAGGAAGGCAATTTAGTTTGGATGAAGGCCTCAGACTTTGCTAAGCAGAGTAGTAGGAGACAACTAGGCATGCCAAGTGCCCAATGGGGTCTTGGGCTAGTGGGAGATACGGTAGAGGATGGAGGACGGAAATGTCATTGGGCTACATGCTGACATTACACAGGGGCAAAAACATAACTGAAATAATATGATAATACCACAGAATATCTATTGGTCAACGCACTGATGTCACCTCCAGTTTATTGCCCAGAGTTATGTTGGCACATAGTCCAATGTAATTTCCACCCCTTGCCCTACCACCTAAACTTCCAGGGACTGAGAAGAGGAGGAAGAAGAAAAGGAGGAGGAGGAGGAAAAGAAGAGTTGGTTTTTATACCCCGCTTTTCACTACCTGAGGAGTCTCAGAGTGGCTTCCCTTCCTCTCCCCACAGCAGACACCCTGTGAGGTAGGTGGGGCTGAGAGAGCTTTGAGAGAACTGCGACTGGCCCAAGGTCACCCAGCTGGCTTCTTCTGGTGGAGTGAGAGATCAAACCCGGTTCTCCAGATTACAGTCCACCGCTCTTAACCACTATACCACACTGGCCTTTTTCCTGCTCAGCCCTTCAGTAAAACCTAGGCCCTGATAGCACAATAAAGTATCTGAGGCTGTCGGAAGAGACATGCAGTTTGGGAAGACAGAGGCCAGGCCCCCAATCCTCCTTGCAGGCTGCTCTTTGGTGCAAGCTCCCGGTCCTTCCTTTTTATCATGGGTGCAGCTGAGAGTAGAGATTGGAGATGGAGCACAGTGAGGATGTGATGCCATAGCATCCATCTCCCAAAGCGTCCATTTCCTCCAGGGAAACTGTAGTCTGGAAATCAGTTGTAATTCTGGGAGATCTTCATGCCTCACGTGGAGGCTGGCAACTACAGCCATAGCTCAGGCCTCTGCACTGCCAAACTACAATTCCCAAACTACAATTGGTAAAAAGCCCTTGAAGAAGACTCCGATCCCCTGACTGGACTGCTGCCTTCCTCAGGAGGATTTCCAGGTGGAGAACAGGCCTCAGCTGGGCCCAGCAGACTGCAAGGCCGGAGACAGACTGAACAAGGTAGGCCACGAGGCATAAGGCCTCCAACTATTGGATGGATAGAAGATAGATACACAGATATAGATGACAGATGGACAGACAGAATTTCTTTTGGGTCCTGGTCCTCATCGGAGACAGTGTTGCAAGAGTTCCTGATGACATGTAACAGCAACAGCGTCAAGAGCCATTTTGTGAAGAGCCTCCCTTCCCTCCTGGTTTAACCACAAACATTTATATTATTCCCTCTCTCTTCAGACTCAAGGCAACTTCCACAGAGTTTAGAGAGACACAAACCTTTTTGTCACAAAGGGCAAATTCTGGTCACCAGAATTATAATGGGATAAAGTGTGTGTGTGAGTGTGAGTGTGTGTGTGTGTGTGAGAGAGAGAGAGCCCCTCAGTTATGTTTTTGTTTTGGTGGGGAAAGAGAGTCTTGGTACTCAGTATGGTTATTATTTATTAATTTGATTTGTATCCCGCCCTATCCCACAAGCGGGCTCTGGGTGGCTCACAACACATAAATGTAACAATTTAAAAGATTAAAACATAATATAATAAAAGATTAAAATTCAAATCCATACATAAATCATGAGATGCCGATAATACAGTTAAAGTACTCTCAAAAAGTTTTGACCCTTGTCTGCGTCCTCCATATATACTGGTTTTTAGCAAGTGGCAAAATTCCCACTACTTCAATACATACAGGTGCCCGTGAGTGGCACAGGTTAATCGAACAGGTGGGAAGGGCAGAGGGAGGGCAATCTCATATGGTGTCCGCTACCTCAACCAAAGGACTGACAGAACGGCTCTGCTTTACAGGCCCTGCGGAATGGTGGTAAATCCCACAGGGCCCTGATCTCAATTGGGAGACTGTTCCACCAGGCCAGAGCCAGAGACAAAAAGGCCCTGGGGAATTTCAGACAGATGATATAATCCGGAAGAGGAACGGTTCCCAAACGGTTTCTGGCCTGGCATTTCAGACAGAACCGTTTTAGAACCGGTTCCCTACCGGAATATATTTGTAATTTCACACAGAATCGCTTCTGTCCCATTCAGGAAACGGGGCTGAAGCGTTTTACCTGTCAACCGCTTCCAAGTAGTCATCAGTTTCTTCTCCCGGATCCGATATGCTTTTTTCCCGCCTTTTTTCGCCCGCGCGGGCGATTTCCGGCTTTTTTTTTTTTAACGTTCGCTTTAGAGCGCTATAGCGCTATAGCACAATAGCATCATAGCAACCCCATTGGAATGCCTGCAGTGTTGTTTATAGCACTATAGTGCTATAGCGCTCTAAAGCGAACATTTTTTTTAAAAAAAGGCGTGGCGGGAACCGGTGGGAAAACAAAGCGGTGCAATCTGAATTGCCAAACTGCTTCTGATTCGGCTCTTTTCCGGTCAGGGAAAGCCATGTGTGAAATGGCAGCCCTGTACCAGTTTACTTCAAGACGAATCAGAAACGGCTTCAAACCGACAGAGTCTCGGTAATGTGAAATTCCCTCCTGACTCTGGGCCGAGGCTAAGTGGACACCCCTTGGGCTGGGGATCACCAGTAGATGTTGATCTGAAGAAGGCAGAGCTCTTTGGGGGACACAGCAGGAGAGATGGGAGAAATATTATCTCCTCAATTAAGTGATGGCAAGGAACGTCGTAGAGTTGCTAACTCCTGGTTGGGAAATTCCTAGAGATTTGGAGGGCCAGCCTGGAGACAGCAGGGGATAGGGGTGAGAGGGACCTCCGCCAGGAATACTCTCAAAGGTACCTGCTTCCCCAAAGCAGCCATTTTCTCCAGGGGAACTGATCTCTATTCTGGAGATCAGTTGTAATTCCAGGAGATCTCCAGGCCCCGACTGGAGCGCCTTCATCATTTTCAAGGCATCTCCATTTTTCCTTCTGTCTCATTTCCTCAACCTTCCTGTTGCTTTTCTTATTCTTTTTTTAACTTTATCTCCCTCCCTGCCTGTCTCTCTATTCATTCTCATTTTCCTTTCCCTCTATAAGGCTGGCAGGTCCCCCCACAGCCACTGGCAAGGGACAGTGGAATAGTTGCCAGCTCCAGACTGGGAAACTCCAGGAGATTCAGGGAAGGTGCCTGGGGAGGACAGGGACCTCAGCGGGGCACAAGGCCCTGGAGTCCACCCTCCAAAGCATCCCTTTTCTCTAGGGGGAACTGATCTATGTAGTCTGGAGATGAGCTGTAATTTTGAGAGATCCTCAGGTCCAACCTGGAGCCTGCGATCCCTAAATATACACGTGTAAGGTGCAGAGTGACAATTCTAACCTGCTCTTGGAGGTAAAGAACTACATGTGGGGGGCAGTTGGCTTCTGATTAATCTTCAAGAACAGCATGTGGTCTTGGGCTATCATACCCCTGAATCCCTTCTGACCAAGCCCAAATGAGCTGTTTGAACAGCTGCTGCCCTCCCTGCCCCACCCCATTAGGAAGTTCAAGCAGACGTCATACAATGTTCATGTAGCCAAAAGAAGGAGGAGTCCTTCTCTGGCTAGGTGATCGGGCCAGGGCTTTGCGAGGTGGAGGTCATATTTGTAGAGATGTGGCAATTGAAGACACACACCCCCGACTCACAGACAAATACTGGTACTGAATGGTTGCTCTTAACTTCAGCATCAACTAAGAATTTTGCCAAAAGTATTTACAATGATGCTGTAAGGGACAGAAAATGGCCTGTGTTGAAATAAGCCACAGCAGTCCTTGTAATTTAGTTCTTTGTATTACTGTTCTGAAGATAAAACGTAGGGTTATTAGTGCAAACACTGCAATACAATTTGCACCTGCACAGCAGATTGTAGCAGAGCACTGGGGGGGGGGGGGCTCACCTGCAAACCAAGGTATTCCATGTTTTGCGGCTTTTAAATATCATCGCATTCACAGCCCTGTCTTATCATACAGGGAGTAGAGAGGGCTCCTTTAATAGAAAGTGGGGAAGCTATGCAAAGTCAACTGAGGAAAGGAAATGTTTAAAGGAAAAAAGATTCCCAGAACAAAGGAGGTGATGAGTAAAATGTGGGTCTAGAGATGACTGAAAAGAGTGGGGTAGGGGACAGTGGGAAGGTACTTATCCAAAAATAAACAAGGGAAGGATATTATGCAAAGGTTAGCATATTTCTAATGTGACGCAGACTGAAGAAACCTGGAAGGGGAATGCTGACTGTGGATGACTCAAAGACAAGGAAAGAAGCAGACTGCATTAGCTGCCCACAATATTTTCTATGACATGTTTGTGAAACAGGGCCAGATGAGTAGCCCGAAGTTATTTGGAAAAGGATGTTGAGGGTACATAGGGGGGTAGTGGAAAAGAAGAACAATCCTAGATTGACATACAACAGCATAACTCTAAATACAAAAGTAATCTAATCTTACCATTGGATAGAGTATAAATCTCAGATTTAATACATGCCAAGTGCTTTTCAATTAGTGGGCAAAATACTGGAAAGCAGTGGCAGTTTTTATCTCTGAGAATGCTGCCTGCAGGTTTCCTCTAGCAATAAGACAGCTAGAAACATACTTTCAAAAACAATACCTGGGGAAGGATCTTGAATGGTTTGGAGGCAGCTGGGCTCTTCCAGAGCTACTTATAGCCTGGAGTTGAATGTACATAACATATACCTCCACTGTTGCCCAGTTGATACTGCAGAATATTTTGTTATGTACTGGTCTATATCTTTTGTTTCAAGCAAAGAAACACCTGGCATGGAATATGAATGCTCAAAACATAGGGCAGTCTGGACAGAATCTTTGGTCTTTGCATTTTAATATACAGGATTAGAGCAGCCTTTCAAAAGACTGTGTACCTATGTCTTTAAAACCAGACATTCAATATATATAATCCACTCTAAAAGAAAAACACAAAAGACCCATAATGAGGGTTTTCAACCACTCCCCGTCTTCAACCTGAAAGCCCAGTTTGTAAGTGAACATTTATAATTCATCCACTTGATTTTATAAATCCCGTGGTGCTTGAGCTATGTACATCATCTACTATGATGTAACTGGTGAAGAGCATTAAGGAACTGTGGACTATCACACCATTCTCTTGCTAGTGAGGTCTTTCCCATGGCAATTAGCTGTTTACCTCTTCAAAGGAGGCACACAGGAAAGCTCTGAATACACATCATTATCATACCTTACCTATTGATTGGCAAAAAAGAAATGGAACACGCAGCAATAAACCACATAGTTTGCTGTTTTCCTCATACATTATAGAAAACTGTATTATAAACAATACTGTAAATTTTTAAAAAGTGAGGAGAGCCATTTACAGCTTCTGCTCCCTTACTCACTCCCCATCATATTACTGTTGTTTCTTCAGCAACACTTATTTAACTCGGCTCCGCACGGCTTTGCACATGGCTCCAGCTCCAATCTCTAATCAGGCAATTGGTTACCTGTAGGATATGAAAGGGAATCTTCACACGTAACATAATGCCTATGCAGAAGTCACCTTATGAAGTGGGTAGAGTGCTGGACCAGGGTCTGTGAAAACCCAAATTCAAATAATTGCCATCCTTTACCCTTTGCTGGATGACCTTGAGTTAGTCACATTCTTTCAGCCTAACCTACCTCACAGAGGTGCTGTGAAGATAAAATGCTGGATCAGACCAAGGGGTTCACCTGGGCTGGCATTCCGTTCCCAACAGAACCCCACTGGGTGCTTCTAGTATGTCCAGCTCCTGGTATCTGGCTTCAGAACGTGGGGTCCCCAATTAGCTAGTATGATTAACAGCTGCCGATAGGCAGATCCTTCATGAATGAGTCTAATCCTTAGACCTACAAGTCGCTCTGTTTTGCTGCCAATACAAAGAATGCCCTACAGTACAAAAATGCTTTACCCAGATTTTACCTGGCACAGACATGCCGTATACATTCACTTCCTCGATAAATTCTAGTAGTCCTAAAATATCAGCAACTTCTGTTGTAGCTACATTTTCTCCTTTCCATCTGGGAAAAAAAGGAAAAAATAAATATTCACACACAAATGCACACATTAAAAAAAAAACTTTGCAAACAAATAAGGATTAGGAGCTGCCTTCCTTCACACAGACGTAGCCTGGCAAATATATTCAAAAAGTTATAAGCCTATATACATTTTTACTAGCCACTTATGAGCGTATATTTATATCCATAATTTTTGCCTTTTAAAAGGAAAAAAGAATTGACCTTCTGTAAACCTTCCCTGTTGATAGGGATTGGCCTTTTCTTTTTAAAGAAGAAGAAGAGATTGGATTTATACCCCACCCTTCACTACCCAAAGGAGTCTCAGAGCAGCTTACAAACTCCCTTCCCTTCCCCTCCCCACAACAGACACCCTGTGAGGTAGGCGGGGCTGAGAGAGCTCTTGACAGAAACGGCTCTTTTTCAAGAACAGCCAGAACTATGGCTTGCCCAAGGTCATCCAGCAGGTGCAAGGGGAGGAGTGGGAAACCCAGCTCTCCCAGATTAGAATCTGTGCACTTAACCACTACACCAAACTGCTATTCGGTGTCTGTGTTACGTGCTTCTGACTTATGGCGACCCTATGAATTCATGGCCTCTAAAATGTCTTATTAAAAGCCTTGCTCAACTCTTGCAAACTGGGAGCCATGGCTTCCTTTATTGAGTCTGATGCAAACATAAATAGCTATTTATATGCCCACACTGATGTGACTTTGGCCCTTTATGGCTATGTGAGCTTCAACACTGTTGTAGCTAAGCTGGTATAGAACTGGCCAGTATCTTGCACAGAGACCACTGGGAAAACAACACATTTTAAAAAAAAATGTTACAAACTTTATATTTCAATTTAGGGTTCAGTGTCTTTGTTCAGCTGGTTTGTGTATGCTTTGCAATTAAACTGGATGCCGTCTGCATTCAAATTAGTAGCCACTGTAAAGGAGCAATAAGCAAGATAACTGTGGAAGATCACAGCTCAACCCTGTGTATCCAGGGTGTCTTGGCTGCACAATCTGAACATTGTGGAATACTGGATTGCATGCCAAACAGTTTATTGTGGCATATTGCCTCTTGCACCAGGTACAGTATAGGAAAGCCGAAGTTTAACAGTATTAAGTCAACAGTACTGGGTACACACAGACACCCATCACAAAACTTGCTCTCTCAACATCACCTTTCATAACTAAACTGATGACCCGTGTTGGATCTTGCCTGAATCTGGCTGCATGGCAAAGCAGTCACATGATCACTTTTATCACAGGACTGAACTCAGTTCAGAGCAACAATGTCCATACTTTTACCATGCCTTCAAAGTTAATTCATGCTACCATTTCAGTATGCCAATGAACCTGAGAGCAAGCTCATATAAATGCGGTCATCACTTGGCTGCAAGTCAGCTTTGCTGATCAAACATCCCAGACAGAACTGTCATTTTACTTCCAACAGAACATTCTTCAATGGAGGAAGCTCACATATTCAGTTGTGTGTCACCAAGAATTAACTTGCATCATGTATGAGGAAGTGATCACCCAGTTGCATTGCTTGCACATAAAAATGGCTCATCAGCCGGAGATGAGCTCCATGCATTCACTCCAGGGGCCTAGGAAGTATCAAGAATAAACTTTTTAAAATTTCTAATTGTATAAATAAATATGTAAACACACCGAAATGTATCTCCAACTCTGTCATGGAAATAAATGAAATTGTCACGATCAATCATTAGAAGATCCCCACTGTTGAAATACACGTCCCCTTTCTGGAAGACATCTCTTAACTTCTTCTTTTCCGTCTGGCTTTTTGCCCCCACATAGCCACTAAATGGAGCAAAGCGCGTGATTTTGCACACCAAGAGTCCCACTTCACCTATGAAGAACAAAAGATCCAAACACGGGATGAGAAGGTAATACAGGCTGCAGTCTGGAAACAGAAGAGTATTAATACCTCTGTTTATAGAAATAGTGTGAGAATGTTTGGATATAGCAGAATTCTTCCTACCATATTTTGTCATCTGTACACTGTTAAATGAAGGTTCCATCTTGTCTGTTAACATGCTAGCTCTTAATAATGCTTGGTGTTACTAAAATACAAGCATCAGAGCCACTCTATACAACACACAGCAGCAAACCCAGGTGTGCCTCCAATTATTCAGTAGGGAGCTGCAGAGAATCCAAGCTGGTGAAAGTAATGGCATCTGTCTCATTCACATAGTATTATTATTATTAAGAACATTTAAATCCTGCCTTTCTGCCCAATCAGAGCCACCAAGGTGGCTAACAATTGTAATAGTGTAACAAACTACATGTGTAAAACAAATTGCAGCAAAATACTTTAAATATATACACCAGGGCTCTTTTTGTAGCAGGAATTCCTTTGCATATTAGGCAACACACCTCTAATGTAGCCAATCCTCCAAGAGCTTACAGAGCTCTTCTTACAGGGGATACAAAAAGAGCCCTGTATACCCCCCCAAAAAAACCTAAACGTGTAAAATGGGCCCTATCTTTGGGTTTGAGATTCCTAAAATCTACCCAAACAGTTTGCCTGGAAAAGCAGGTTCCTATATTCATAGAGAGCTTCGAAGATCTCCGTTTCAGAACTAAATATATGAAGAACTTCTTTGTCTTGGGGCTCATTAACTTTGAATTATTTCTACAGACGCTTTGACCATACAGACTTTTATTGGCAGGGTGATGTCTCTACTTTTGATTATGCTGTCTAGGTTTGCCATAGCTTTCCTCCCAAGGATCAGGCATCTTTTAATTTCATGGCTGCAGTCACCATCCAGTGATCTTGGATCCCAGGAACATGAAGTCTATCACTGCTTCCATGACTTCCCCTTCTATTTGCCAAGGTATGATGGGGCCAGATGCCATGATCTTCACTTTTTTGATGCTGAGTTACAAGACAACTTTTGCGCTCTCCTCTTTGACCCTTAGCAAGAGGCTCTTTAGGTCCTCTTCACTTTCTGCTATTAGAGTGGTATCATCTGCATATCTGAGGTTGTTGGTGTTTTCCCCAGCAATCTTAATTCCAGTTTGTGATTCATCTAGGGTGACAATATACATCCTTGCCGTACTCCTTTTCCTATGCTAAACCAATCAGTTGTTCCATATCCAGTTCTAACTGTCGCTTCTTGTCAGGTATCCCTGCCATAGGGGCGAGGGGAGGAGATGAGATGTCAATAAATGTATCTGGTTTCCGTTGGTATATGGGGAGGTGACGAGGTTGCCTGGGAGACCGGGCTATCTCCATCTCGCCTAGGCCTAAATGGCCTTGGAGCCAGGCTGAATGTCTACTTTCGTTTTCCTAAAGACAACAGTTAGGCATGGGAACTTTTGCTGGGTGGGAATGTAGTAATTTAGCACCTCTCTGCTTTCCCGCGCGCGGGCTTGCTAACCATTGGTAGAGATTGGGGGGTTCTTTCCCCCCCCTGGGAGTATAACCCTAAACGTTTCCTGTATTCAAGTTATTCTTAACAATGCTTCTGTTCTAGTGCTTTAGTATTGTAGTCTAATAAATACTATCCTTATTTCATTAAATGAGGCCTGGTGTTTGACTGACTAACTGAGGGTCCTGACACTTCTTGACTCTTATACAGGTTTTTCAGGAGACATGTGCGGTGGTCTGATACTCCCATGTCTTTAAGGACTTGCCACAGTTTGTTGTGATCCACGCAATTAAAGGCTTTAGTGTAGTCAATGAAGCAGAAGTAGATGTTTTTCTGATACTCCCTTGCTTTCTCCATAATCCAGCAAATGTTGGCAATTTGATCTCTGGTTCCTCTTCCTCTTTGAAACCCAGCTTGTACTTCTGGCAGTTCTCTATCCACGTACTGCTGAAGCCTAGCTTATAGGATCTTGAGCCAGCGTATGAAATGAATGCAGCGTCCTTGCCAGCATATGAAATGAGTGCAATTGTGCAATAGTTTGAATATTCCTTGGCATTGCCCTACTTTGGAATTGGAATGTAAACTGATCTTTTTCCAATCCTGTGACCACTGTTGCATTTTCCAAATTTCCTGGCATATTGAGTGCAGCACTTTAACAGCATCATCTTTTAGGGCTTTGAATAGCTCAGCTGGAATACTGTCATCCTGGCTCGGTTTGTTGTTAGTAATGCTTTCTAAGGCACATTTGACTTACTCCAGGATGTCTGGCTTGAGGTCAGTGATCATACTGTTGTGGTTGTTGGGGACATTGAGGTCCTTCTTGTATAGTTCTTCTGTGTATTCTTGCAATCTCTTCCTAATTTCTTCTGCTTCTTTTAAGGTCCCTATCATTTTTGTCCTTTATCATGGCCAGCTTTGCATAAAATGTTCCCTTGGTTTCTCTGATTTTCTTGGAGAGATCTCTACTTCTTCCGATTCTATTGTTTTCCTCTATTACTTTACATTGTTCATTCAGGAAAGCCTCCTTATTTCTCCTTGCTGTTCTCTGGAAATCTGCATTCAGTTGGGTAAATCTTTCCTTTTCACCTTTGTCTTTCACATTCCTTCTTTCCTCTGCTATTTGGAAAGCCTCATCAGACAGCCGCTTTGCTTTCTTGCATTTCTTTTTCCTTGGGATGGTGCTGATTGCTGCCTCCTCTACAGTGTCATGAACCTCTGTCCATAGTTCTTCAGGCACTCTGTCTATCAAATCTAGTCCCTTAAACCTATTCTTCATCTCCACTGTATATTCATAAGGGATGTGATCTAGGTCAAACCTGAAAGGCCTAGTGGTTTTCCAAACTTTCTTCAGTTTAAGCCTGAATTTTGCAATGAGTAGCTCATGATCAGTCAGCTCCAGGTCTTGTTTTTACTGACTGTATAGAGCTTCTCCATCTTTAACTGCACATGACATAATCAGTCTGATTTTGGTGTTGCCCATCTGGTGATGTCCATGTGTAGAGTCACCTCTTAGGTTGGTGGAAGAGAGTGTTTGCTATGACCAGCGTGTTCTCTTGACAAAACTCTGTTAGCCTTTGTCCAGCTTCATTTTGTTCTCCAAGGCCAAACTTGTCTGTTATTCCAGTTACCTTTTGACTGCCTACTTTAGCATTCCAGTCCCCTATGATGATATGGACATCTTTTCTTGGTTTTAGTTCTAGGATGTGTTGTAGGTCTTCAAAGAACCAATTCATTTCAGCCTCTTCTGTGTCAGTGGTTGGGGCATAGACTTGGATTATTGTGATGTTGAATGGTTTGCCTTGGATATGGACTGAGATCATTCTGTTGTTTTTGAGATTGTATCCCATTACTGCCTTTCTCACTCTCTTGTTGACTATAAAGGCCACACCGTTTTTTCTATGGGATTCTTGGCCACTGTAGTAGATATAATGGTCTTCTGAGTTAAATTTGCTCATTCTTGTCTGCTTTAGTTCACTGATTCCCAAGATGTCAATGTTCAATCTTGCCATCTCATTTTTGACCACATCCAGCTTACCTTGATTCATACATCTTACATTCCAGGTTCCTGTGCAGTATTGTTCTTTGCAGCATCGGACTTTCCTTTCACCATCATACACATCCACAGCTGAGCATTCTTTCAGCTTTGGCCCAGCTGTTTCATTCTTTCTGGGGTAAGTTGTACTTGCCCTCTGCTCTTCCCCAGTAGCATACTGGACACCTCCTGACCTGAGGGGCTCATCTTCTGGCATCATATCTTCTAGCTTTTCGTTACTGTCCATGGAGTTTTCTTGGCAAAGATACTGGAGCGGGTTGCCATGTCCTTCTCCAGTGGATTGCATTTTGTCTGAATTCTCCACTGCAGCCTGTCTGTCCTGGGTGGCCCTCCACGGCATAGCCCACAGCCTCATTGAACCACGCAAGCCCCCTTGCCACATCAAGGTCGCGATCCATGAGAGGGAACGGCCTCTTACCCTCACCAATTGTAAAGTATCCAACTGTGTGTTGGTAAATGCTTTCCTATGCTCAGGATTAAATCAGTAAGGTAAGATGGAAGAGTTAAAGGAGAAGGTGCAAATTGCTTATAAAGGGGACACCCTGATTTAATTCATGCTTGTTTTCTGGCAACACCTACCTGGTCTACATTGAGAAGGCATTTGTCAAAGCATTTGTTAATGCAAACCAGGATTTGAGAAGGCATTTGTCAAAGCTTTTGTTAATGCAAAACTGTGAGCTGAATTCTAGTTTTCACAAACTAACCAGACTTAAATAAAGCCATGGTTTTGCATTATGTCTGAACTGAGCATAAGCCACCAAAAGCTAAGGATGACAGTTTAAAGTAATACTGTCTTTGTCTGACAAGGAATTGTATGGGCAATTATGAAGAAATTTTTAAAAAGTACCTTTGGGAACTTTGATACAGTAGCCATTTTCATCACGGACTGGTTCATCTTTCTCTACGTCGTATTTAATCAGTTCGTAGCGCATTATTTTCTAATAAAATGTATAAACAAGTACACATATTTTTCTACACAAACATTCAAATATAATTTATTTAAAAAAGGAAAAATTGGTAATTCCCATGTGGATGATTTAATATTAAGTAATGGAACAGATTGCCATAGATTGTATTTTGGTTTTGTAAAGTGTTGTGGGAAACTCTTACCAGTGGTGAATCATTAAGATGAGATGTTAAACGTCTGGTCGTGTGCATACATGCACCCAACTCCCCCATGGTATACAAACATTTCATTGCTGAGGGAGGGCACATTTACATGCCCCATCCTCGATCTGCTCACTGTTGCCACCCCCTCATTGCCCAGCTCCCTCATCACCCACCCCATCACTTGTACTGGTATTTTGCAAACAGGGTGTTAGTGGAACTGGTTGCAGAGATTTTAGAAAAAATAAAATTATCTTGTCTTTTAAAAAATCCTCACAGCTTGTGAATCGGCAAGCTGTGTATTATTTTCTATTTACTTTATGTATATGCCACCTTTCTCACCAATGGGGACCCAGGTCGCCTCTCCTTTTTATCCTCACAAAAATCCTGTGAGGTAGGTTAGGCGGCCGGGGGGGGGAGGGTGTCTGGCCCAAGGCCAACCATCTAGCTTCCATGGCAAGAGTGGGGATTTGAACCTGGGCCTCCCAGATCCTAGTACACTATGCTGGCTCTCATTATATAGTGCCTTAGTGTTCATGCGCATGCATGCGCTATAATGCATCCTGTCTCTTCCCATTCAGAGATTTAACTTCTGGAAAACTGGAGTATAGGGCCTGAAAGCTGAAGAGGTGCAATATTTAAAACAATATTTTAAGAAAGTTCTACCCCAAATCTCTCCAAGAATCACAAAATAGGATCAGTGATTTACCGGGAAAAATCAGGGTTCTCTCTAGTAGATAGGAATAATTAGAGCATATGTAATCATTTGTCCTCACCTTATGGAAGTAGTTTAATCTTCCTACAGCTCCCATTTTCCCAGTATAATTCACAAATCCAACATTTCCTTCCGTTGCAGCATAGAATTCATAGATGCGGATGTTTCCAAACCTTCTGATAAATTCCCTCCAAACATCTGCCCTCAAGCCATTACCTATGGCGATCCTTACTCTATGATCACGGTCACTGTCTTTCTGCAAACAAGGGAACATGAAGTATCAATTACAGAAGGACATAAATATTTTTAGGCAGCTAGTGATCTCATCAGAAAAATAACTTTTAGCACTTCCCACATGCAAAAGCAATCGATCCTGACCAACTTCTCTGAATTCCCCAGAATTAACTCAGCTTTGCATTTTCTGTGCTGTAGATAGTTATTCCTCCTATGCAAAATAAAATAATGCAGTAGCTTCTACGGGACCAACTTCTGCTGGTGTCTAAGTGCATGCAAGTTTCTGAGTCACAAAACTCTTTATCAGGGAGAACAGACAGAGATCGACTGATTGCCTGTTAAGTGCCGTTAAGTCACTTCTGCCTTATGGCGACCCTATGAATTAACGTTCTCCAAAACGTCCTGTCCTTAACAGCCTTGCTCAGGTCTTGCAAACTGAGGGCCCTTGTGGCTTCCTTGATGGAGTCCATCCATCTCAAATGGTGTCTCCCTCTTTTCCTGCTGCCTTCTACTTTTCCTAGCATTATCGTCTTTTCCAGTGACTCTTCTCTTCTCATAATGTGACAGATTACAGATATTTTATCTACTCCAGATAGCTAGACTGTCAATTCTTCATTTCTCTAACAATTTGTCATTAATAAGATCACATTGGACATAGCTAGAGAGTCCCTCACTCCATGAAGCTAGCCCACCATCCAGGGTGCTTAATTGTAGCATGACATGCCAATATTAAGCAAGATCATTTTTTTCTGCGCATGAAAATAAAGCAATGTGGAAAACCTTTCCTTTGCATGCTCTTCCCCCTTCCCATATTACAGAGGACCAGTGCAGGCTAAACATGGATCATATATATGTACCACAGAGATCAAAGTGGAAGCCATTTAAATATGCTCTGACTGTCTTGGCACAATGAATCTTGAATGAAATTCAAATGCTCATTTGGTTTCTTTGTACTTTCCACCAAAAAGCTGGCCAAAGGAGGACAAGCTGCTTGAATCTATTAATGAGAACTCCCTGCTGCACCAGACCAAGGCTCCATCTTGTCAAGTATCCTCTTTCCCACAATGGTCAAACAAAAAACTTCGAAGCAGGACATGAAAGAAAAAGCCTTTGCCCACTACAGCCCCCTTCAGCAACTAACCTCTGAGGTGCACTGCCTTCGAACACAGATTTCATTTAGCCATCATGATCAACAGCCCACTGGCATATCAGAGCCGATTCCAGGTTTTGCTGGGCCCTGGCCAGAAGGCATCCAGTGCCCCCCACTTCCGTTGTCCCCACTGCACTCCCCACTTGCACCTCCCTCCCCTAATAAGAGCCACCCTGGGAATTTGTCTTGCCTTTTAAAACCATCAAAACTTAGTAGCCATCATTACATCTTGTGGCAGTGAATTTCACAAATTAACTACATGTTGTGTGAAGAAACACTTCATTCTTCCTATCCTAAATCAACAGGCTGTTAGCTGCAGAATCCTGGTATTATGGAAGAAAAAGCTGATGTTCCACTTTTACCACCCAATTCATCATTCCATGTACCTCTAACCTGCCCCCATAGCTATTTTTCTTCCCAAAGTAATAATATAAGATCACATCATTTTGTCCCCCACTATAACATGCAAGCATTTGAACTATCTGTCTGCAATTTTGTACCTGAATCCTATAAAATAATTTTATTTACCATACTTACATCTTGCTTTTTTCTCCAGAGAGATCCTGGCTAGCTCAACACCACCCAGCAAGGCTGAGTAAGAGTTCTGAATGGAGATCCCCTTTGGTCCAAGAGTCCAACACTCTAATCCACCATGGCACTCACACACACTTTTATATATATAACTAAAATTGTATGTATGTATGTGTGTGTGTGTGTGTATATATATATATATATATATGTATGTATGTATGTATGTATGTATGTATGTAAATAAGAAAGACTAAAATTGTGGAGCTCCAAGGCGCTGAGATTTATTTTTCCACAGAAAACTTTCTCCAGATCTGCCATTTGCCTTTTTATCCTGGGAAACAAGCAAACAAACGGGCAAGCAGTGGGAGTGCACTTCCAGGGTGGGAAGGGAATCAGCAGTGGAAGAAGGGTTAGGCACCCTCTCCTACTGATTCTTCCCTGTAAACGCCCCCCTACTAGCATTATGAAGAAAACATGGTTTTCTGAACCCTATGGTTGTCTCATGATACCTTGAGAACTGCATGATTTTTTTGATCTAAATACGGTACCAAGGCAACCCTTCTGCTGTGCACAGGGTAGTGAATACCTCTGAAGGTGCTGATTTTTATATTTATGTAAAACAACAGTCCCTATTGTGCTCCATCTGTGAGGGAAATTAAGCTGTGTGGGTTTTTTTTAAAAAAGTCTAACAACCCAGTATAAATCCATTCTAGTAAAGCATTTGCTAACTCCTGTGGGAAACACAGTTTGGACTACTAAATGCCACCTTGTGATAATACCCCATCATTATTACTACTATGGGAGACACAAACCCAGGTCACCTCATTACCTGCTTTGCTGCTAGATTCACATTTTATGTAACTGAGCACCCTACTCCGAAAAACAATACCTGCCATTGCTCACTGACCTCTTTAAAATCTTCAAAAAGCGAATGTCTAATTGGCTGGGCCATTTTTATGTTGGTGAAAAAGGGTGAGGTTTTCCTCCGGGCAAAACTGATATCCTTGCTCAGCCAAGGCATTCAACCCCCCCCTTTCAACTTTATACACCTCACAGGGATGTTGTGATAATACAGGGAGGCAAGACCTACCTGCCTGGATTGCTCATGAGTCATGAATACCTGAATCTGCCTTATCCTGAATCACCCCCTTGGTCCATTGAGGTCAGTACTGTCAACTCAGACTGGCAGCAGTTCTCCAGGGTCTCAAGCAGAGGCCTTTCTCATCACCTTCCATCTGAACTTTTTTCCACTGGAGATGCCAGAGACTGAACCGGAGGCCTTCAGCATGCCAAGCATGCCACTCATTGTGGGCCAAACAAAGAAACTGGGGGGAACTCAATTGTTAAGCTACGAGGCACTCTGCCAGGGAAGTTCACCTCTTCTCCAGCTCCCTGTCCTTCCACCACTTTTTCACCAGCAAAAAAATGGTCCTGTGAAGGGTTATAATAGGCCTTTACCAAAGAGAGTCACATGACTCTCAGACTAAGGTGTCTCACTTCCTCAGCCGGGCTCAAGCGACTCTTCCTTGCTCTCCCAAAGGATTCCTGGGCTCGTTTGTTTCGGTTTGGTCTGCAGCCAGGTAAGAGTGCAGCAGGTGTCAACTTCCACCTTTCGGTTTAATTGCAAACTAACTGAATGGGCAAATGTTCAATTAGCATCACTCCTACAAAGGTCTGTTCTAAATAAAGGAATCCTCCAACCATGTTTTGCAAAGTCACTGCATTTAAGTCATGGGTTTGTTTGTTTTTGTTAAAATCAATTAACACTCCCCCCAATTTAATATTGTTCTACAATCTGCAAACTGAAATGAGGATCTCAACTCCACCCTGTGCCAGTTTGCACATTGCAGCATCTTCTGTGAGCAGGCTGCTTCAGGGGAGATCCAGCGATTGCACGTTCTGACTCTCAGTTCCTGCCCTCTTGTTGCTAGTCTCTAACCTATGGAAAGCCCCCATTATATTCTTATCCTTATGATTTTTTTTATTTATTTTTTTATTCTTTTAAATACATTACAGTTTTATGATAGCAATTCCTGAGTCATAATCCTAAATGACTTTACAATATATTTCATAATATTATCTAACAAAATAATATACAATACTATATAACATTACTCAGTATAATATATCCTTTTATAACCTGGGTTAGAGTAGATTAAACTGTTTAAAAATTGATGTTCCTTATATATGTCATTTGTGTTGTTGAAATTTGTAGGTTGTGATCACTAGAAGAAATTTATGTCGTGGTTATGTATTGATGGTTTTTTTTGGACTATTAGAGAAATAGCCAGTTATGATATAGGGGGTTTGTGGGAAGTATATCATGTGATGTCATGAAGTTAAGTACTCAAGCCCAAATCTGCACAAATTTGGAGTGAACTGATGTTGTAGAAGAATGAGTGCGTTGAATTGAGTCTGTTATCTTTGCCATTACAAATTGGTTCCACAGTTTCTCATACCATGAAGTAAGCGTTGGGGGTGAGGGCGATTTCTAGGATGCTGCTATTGTTAGTTTGGCAGTTGCTAATAATAATGAGGTAAGTTCCTTAGTGTTATCTTTTATTGAATCATCCCAGTGATTCAATAACATAATTTCTGGTTTACATGTGGTATTTTGTGAAGTGATCTCATTAATTTGTGTTGTTACTTCTTTCCAGAATTGGAGGGTCCCCAGGTAGTACCACCAGCAGTGAAGGTAAGTGCCTTTTTGTCCACATTTTTTCCAGTATGTTAAGTTATTGTTTTTGTTTATTTTATGTAGTTGTTGTGGCGTCATGTACCATCTTGAAGTCAACTTGAAGTTCTGTAATCATATGTCATATATATGAAGGATTTGTTCTCCGCTGAGGTTCATATTATATTCCAGTCTATGTCTTGCCATGGTAAATTCAGCTCTTCTTCCCATCGGATTTGGTGCTTTAGTTTCATTGCAATAGTTTTGTAAAGTTTAGATAATATCCCTTTTGGTGTGATGGGGGAAATCTTGATCTTTTCCAGATTTGTCAGTTCCCTTTTGAAAATTCCTAGGTTTACTAGGTATTCAGTTAGGTTTTTAAGTCGAAGGTACTCAAAACCATGGGGTTTGTGTGCCTATTTTTTGGTCAAAGTATTGTTTTTCCTGAGTTTTCCCTTTTTGCACCAGGTCTGTTGTGTGCCTGAAGTTCGCCTTTGTCCAGACATCAAAAGCGTGTGGGATCATTCGACGTGGGAACCATTTTTAATATTTAAATGATGAGAGTTGAGATATCCCTGCTGGCAGGACCTTCTTTTTTTTAATCCCAATTTTTTATTGTATTTGCTAACCCAAATTTGTTTTTGACAGATTTCGGTCTATGATTTGGTGCTATCCAAAATATTTCTTGTAAATTGTAAGGAGTTGAGTAGGTTTGTTCTATTAGTTACCATGGTTTTTGAAGATCAATTTGTAGCATTAGTAATGCCTGAGAGAGTAAGCCCGTAGGATCCTTATTAGTTCCTGCCTCTTCCTATACAGCATGCTGACCCAGCTTCTGTTGCCTGTGGGCAGCTGGGAACAGAAAAACAAAAGAGAAGTCCAGAGGGACCTTGGAGACTAACAACATTTAATTCAGTATAAGTTTTTGTGAAACAGAGCTCAGGCCTTCAGATACAGTGGGAAGAAAGGAACTCTTTCTTCCCACTATATTTGAAAAAGTGAGCTCTGTCTGTTAGTTGTTGTAGATTTTCTGGGCTGTATGGCCATGGTCTTGGCATTGTAGGACCTGACGTTTCGCCAGCAGCTATGACTGGCATCCTCAGAGGTATAACACAGAAAGATGGAGTACTCTCTGTGTCAATGCGAGGAGAAAAATGGTAGGCAGGCAATTTATATCTACTCAGGAAGGTGGGGTAGGGCTGAGTCATTATCTTGTAGGAGTTTCCCAGGCTGTGACATGCTAATGGAGGAGCTTTCCTGAGGAGGTTTTTTTGCATACGGATTGGCTGTTGAAATTCTAATCTTATCTGTAGTGCTGTTGTAAGATGTAGAGCATTTTGTGTTTTTCAGGACAGGAAACCATGCCCTGTTTATTTTTAAACTCTCTTATTTCCTGTAGAAATTGTGTTTATGTTTACGAATTTCAATGGCTTTCCTGTGTAATCTAACATGGTAATTGGATGTGCTGTACAGCATTTCAGTGTCTTGGAATAAGATACTGTGTCCTGTTTGAGTTAGGCTATCTTCAGCCACTGCTGATTTTTCAGGTTAGCCAAGTCTGCAGTGTCTTTCATGTTCTTTTATTCTTGTCTGGATGCTACGCTGTGTGGTCCCTATGTAAATCTGTACACAACTGCAAGGAATGCGGTATACTCCTACAGAAGCGAGGGGGTCTCGTCTGTCTTTTGTCAATTGTAGCATCTGTTGTTTTATTCTGGTGGGTCTAAATACTCTTTGTAGGTTGTGTTTTTTCATAAGTTTTCCCATCTGATCAGTGATTTTTTTGATATATGGCAAAAACACTTTTCCTGTGGGAGACTGTTTTTCCTCAGTTGTTTGTTTTACCTTTGGTTTAATCGCTCTTCTGATTTCATTCTTGGAGTAGCCATTTGCTTGAAGTGCATGGTTTAGATGATTTAGTTCATCATTGACAAAGTGCAGTTCACATATCTATCTTACAGTCTACTAATGTTTTGATTACGCCTCTTTTTTGCTGAGGGTGGTGATTGGAGTTTTTGTGTAAATAACAATCTCTGTGAGTTGGTTTTCTGTAGACCTTGTGACCTAATTGAAGGTTAGCTTTGCAGATGACCGTGATATCTAGAAATGGGAGTTTACCCTCGATTTCTTTTTCCATGGCGAATTGTATGTTCAGGTGGATGTTATTGAGGTGGTCTAAAAACTCCATCAATTCTACCACCTCTCCATGGCTCCAAATGATCAAGGTATCATCTACATACTGGAACCAGACTGTAGGTTTGTGAGGTGCAGATTCTAAAGCTGTTTTTACAAAATGTTCCATGTAGAAGTTTGCTATAACCCGGCTGAGAGGGCTTCCCATGTCAACCCCATCCATATGTTCATAGAATTCGTTATCCCACTGGAAGTAACTGGTTGTCAAACAATGGTGGAATAAGGCTGTTATGTCGTCCAGAAAAATCTAATTAACAAGTGCGACTGTATCTTTTACTGGAACCTTTGGTACAAAGAGATGCCACATCAAAACTGATGAGTATGTCCTGTAGGTTGAGTTTCAGAGGACTGATTTTGTTGATGAAATGTGCTGAATCTTTGATGTATGTTGTGGATTTTCTGATGTGGTTCTGTAGAAGATTGGCCAGATATTTAGCTAATTCATCTGTAGGGGAACCAATGGCACTCACAATGGGTTGGAGTGGGACTGAGTCCTTATGAATTTTAGGGAGTCCATATAGTCATGGTGGCTGTGCTTCTGTCTTGCATAGGTTTTTTTGTGTGTGTCAGGATTCCTACCAGCAATATAACATGTAAGAAGAGAAATGCCATTTGTCAGGATGAAGTGAGGAATTCCTGATCAGCGAGCTCATTTGCCTGGTGATTTTGCAGGTTCGATCTCGTTTTAGTTTTTTGTATGTGGCGGGGTCCAGAAGTTCTCTGATCTTATTTTTATATTCTTCCATTTTCATGATCACTGTGGCATTGCCTTCGTCAGCTGATAGAATAATGATGTCTGGATCCGCATTGAGGGTCTTGATGGTGAAATCTAATTCAAGGTATAAGCTTTTTTGTGCATGCACATGTCTTCAGATACGGGAATGTATGTTATGCATCTTTAAGGTGTCACTGGACTTTTGCTACAGTAGATTAACACAGCTACCACACTGAAATTAGCTAGGCTATAGAGCTCTTCCTGACCTGGACAGTTCAGGCTAGTCTGATCTTATCAGATCTCAGAAGCTAAGCAGGTTTGGCCCTGATTAATAGTTGGATGGGAGACCACCAAGGAAGTCCAGGGCAATGGCAAACCTCCTCTGAATGTCTCTTGCCTTGAGAACCCCACAGGTAATCATAAGCCAGCTGTGACTTGACAGCAAAACAAAAACAAGCAAGAAAACAAACAGATCTCTTGCTGATGGGGAAGATGGGGTGAAAATCCCTTCTCTTATACATTCCTGGATGAAAGCTTCACAGTCATTCAGTCTGAATGGTTCATTTGGACTCCAAAAGTGGTCAGCAATGACATGATTTTCACCTAAGCACTGCTTGAGGGACAATGTAATGGAGGCACATTTGGAGTACTGGTTAGGGGGAGTTCTAAATTTCAGCTGTGCAATTCTGGCAATAGTTAGAACTTCAGCGCTAAGATGCCCAATTGCAGACATTTTGGACGGTCTTCTCTCCATTTGTCCTTTGACAGACAATGCACAACACGTGGGGGTATGAGCCATCCTATAGCAACTGTTATTTTGTTTCAGAATCGGGCTCTGTTGAATGTCACAGTGACACAGATTTTCCGGTGTGGTTTCCCTCTGCTTCAAAGTCATCCTGACCATTTAGCTTCCTTCCTTCCCAGTCCTCTCTGCCATGAAACTCCAGGGATGAGAAGAGTAGGTGTGAATGCTAGTGTGTGTGTGTGTGTGTGTGAGGGGTAGAATAGCGTCAACTTTCTCATGAGATCGACCCCAGGATGTATAAGTGGTGGTAGCCTTTCATCTTTGGAGAAACACGGGTTGCTGAAATATAAACCTTTTAGTGCAAAGTAGTATGAAGGGGGGGAGTGAAAGAGGAGAAGTGAGTGAAGGGGGCTGTAGGATCATTGCACTGTATCGCTTGACTATACAATACTAACCTTTGATCTATCCTTTAGTCTGAACAAGAGATCTCTTTTGTGCACATCCAAATCTCTGTTTCTAATAAAGTTTTTATAAAAGACTATTTGGACTGAGAGTGGATTAACTCAAGGGTCTGACATTTTGTCACTAGTTATCCCTACATAGCAGTTTCCCTGCCCCTCTTGCAGTGCAAGATACGGTTGGCAGACTCAAGATTTTGCTTCCATTCATTTGTGCTTAAACCACTGAAGATCCCAGTTTTATTATTTATGGGATACCAAATGTACTCCAGAGCATAAATACTGGAATCAAGCCTGCAACACCTGGATTTAAATCAGGCCTGCTTAACACTTGATCCATGCCAAATGCAGCCCACCACCCAGACGGTGGTCTGCCAGGTGCTCGATAACCCCTGCTCCTGGTTCTTTCTGCAGTCTTTGCTAGGCACTGTGATCAGAAAGTTCACTGAGCTCCCGAAATTCCAGATGACTTGGTGGCCTGTCATGCAGGTTTGGTTTCAGTAAACAGTTCCTTCATCAACCACTGATAACATCATCATTCCAAAATGTCCACAATCTTCTTTGTGGTCTCTGTGCATCACACCTACAGGATCTAGTGCGCCTGTGCTGATCTGATCAGTGTTGTACAAAGCTCACAAAGGGATTTTCACCCCTCCGCCCTGAGCCTGCGCAGGAACCCCTACTGCGCATGCCCAATAGGGTGGGGCGTGGACATCCTGCCAGTTCTCTTCTGACCGCCACGCCGTTAACAGCTTTTTCATCAGTTGGTGATTGTCAGTTTTCCCCCTCACATTGGGACTCTTTCACCCAGATGACCGTGGTTGATGGGATGACTACCAGTTTTGTTGTGATCGATATCACCCATCCTTCTCACCCCGGAGAGAGCATTTTTCAAGATCGGCCTCTGGTTAGGATTCACCCCCCCCCCGATACCGATATGGGCCATCGGTGTACTCTCCATGGGATCATCGACAACATATGCCATGCTGGTTTTCTTCGATGTCGTGGCTGCCGCCTACGGGACAACATGACTGAGACAGTTGTTGCTCTCGATCCTGTTCTCCGTGTCGCCCACCACTATCCACAACACTCTCCAAACCTCCACCTCCCTCACTGCCAAGAGAGGCCCCCTTGCCTCCATTATCACCAAGAAAGCCCTCCGTACCGACACCGACCTGCATTGCATTCAGAGACCTCTCAGGGCTTGTCTGAAGTCGACCAGTCTGACGATGAAACCTCACCTGGAGATGTCTCCTTGAAACAATAGGTCTCCAATGACCTCCTGGCGATCTAATTAAGAGAATGGCTCATTCCTTGGGTCTTTCCATCATTCAACCGCAGCCATCGATATAGGACGAGGTTTACGACATGGTCCAGATGGACACATTGACACCAATCTCCTTGCCAATATCAAAGGTCATCTTTCAGGCGGTGAAAACTCCTTGGGAGAAGCCATCATTTGCACCGGTATTGACCAGGAGGCTGGATCACAAGTACTGGGTGTAGGAAGAGGGAGCAGGGTTCCTCTATATGCATCTGAAGCTGAACTCCATGGTGGTCTCATACTCTGCAAAGAACAGACGCACCAATGTTGCCCCATCGGACAAAGCAAGCAAGAAGTTGGATGCATTTGGAAGGCGTTTTTATTCTGTGGGTGCCCTAGGTATCAAAGCTTCAAACTGTGTAGCATGCATGAGTAGATACCAGTATGCGCTGTGGTAACAAATGGCAGATCTTCTACCTTTTCTCCCAGATGACAAAAGTCAGGCAGCCCGGGCTCTGCAAAAGGAGGGACTGGTCCTAGCGAAGCAGCTTCTTAATACCGCTAAGCACACACTAGACACCTTCTTCACGACAATGTCTTTGGCGGTAGCACTTCACCGGCACTCCTGGCTGCAAACAACTTCTTTGCCCTCTGATACCAGGGCTTACATAGCAGATCTCACCTTCGAGGGGAAGGGGCTGTTCCACTCTTCTACTGACTTGGCCTTACAAGAGATGGATAAGAGCATAAAGGCCTCTAAATCTTTGGGCTTCTTTGCTCCATCCAAGCCATACCACCAACGTTCCTAGTCCCGCTACGATCTCCAAACATCCTTATTCCACCAAACCATCCCCAGAGGGTTCCTGGAGACCTTGCCAGTCACCCACGGGACAACGCCAGCAGTACCAGTACTCTGTGAAGCCTAGATATGGTTCCTAGCAGCAAAATCCTAGGGCGAAGGGCCAAAAGACTACCAAGCAGGGCCTTTGACTTCCCCCAGCTTGCAGCAGGGGAATCCACCCGCCTTTCCCCATTCCTTTCTGCCTGGCGGGTGATTACTATGGACGGTTGGATTTTATTCATTCTAATCCATGGATACACAATAGAATTTGTGGACATGCTGACACTACCTGTTTTCCTAGCCACCCCTCCCTCTTCCCTTCTTCTCCAGGAGATCAATTCCCTCTTGGAGAAGGATGCGATAGAGCATGTGCCGAGTGCGTATGAAAGGACAGGCTTTCACTCCCATTACTTTGCTGTTCCCAAACGAGACGGGGGGTTGCGCCCGATATTAGACCTGTGGGACCTCAACATCTTTGTGCAATTCTGCAAATTCAAAATGACATCGCTGAAAATAATCCTCCCTCTTCTGACTCAGGGGTCCTGGATGGCAACCATCAACCTCCAGGATGCCTACTTTCATCTCAACATCCATCCGTCCCACCAGAAGTACCTTCCGTTTGGCTTGCGCACGGCGCCGAGGGTCTTCACCAAAACAATGGTGGTGGTGGTGGCCTCTCTTCGTCTACAGGGGATTGCCATCTTTCCCTACATAGACGATTGGCTTTTAGTGGCGGATTCATCGGTCCTCCTGGAGGATCACATTTCTCGGACGCTCCATCTCCTGTCCTCCCTGGGCCTTCAGGTCAACCATCGGAAGTCCCATCTGCAGCCAACGCAGAGGGTGCAATTCATAGGTGTGGTACTGGACTCTATAACGTGCAGGGCTTACCTTCCTGCGGGCAGGGCAGCAACCCTGTCGTCTCTTGCGAGAGATGTCCAAACAGACGTTTGGTCCACTGCCTTCCAGATTCAATGTTTGCTGGGTCACATGTCGGCCACCACGGCTGTGCTGCCGTTAGCCAAGCTGCACATGAGGCCCCTGCAGATGTGGTTCCTGCGCCGCTTCAAACCGCTCAGGATGGGACCATCTATCCGCCTCCAACCTCCACCAGCTGTGCGGGACTCTCTTCGGTGGTGGACAATAACACCCAATCTGACCCAGGGTGCACCTTTTTGCTTTCCAAACCCGTGTCTCACACTGATGCCTCCTGGTGGGGATGGGGAGCCCATCTCAATGGCATAAGTGTCGGGTACCAGTGGGACGCTCTCAATGCTACCAAGCACATCAACTATCTGGAACTGCTTGCAATAAAGCTGGCATTAAGCTCATTCCAGCCTGTTCTTCGGGGACATTGCGTAGCTGTGCTGACGGACAATACTACGGTGCTCAGCTACGTCAACCGTCAAGGAGGGATGGTGTCCTGGAGCCTTTGCCGCCTGGCGATTGGCCTGTGGGAATGGTGTGTAGGCAATGACATCTTCCCTGTGGCCACTCACATTCCGGGAACCTCCACCATGAAGGCTGACCTTCTCAGCAGGGGTCTCATGCAGCATCATGAGTGGGAGCTGAATTGGTCTTACCTTCGTCCCCTCTTTCAGAAATGGGGCACTCCAGAGCTAGGTGTCTTTGCCTCCAGAAAAAACACGAAATGCCCTTTCTTCTGCAGTCGGGGGGGAGTGGATCCTCTCTTTCTAGGAGACGGTCTCCTCCACCCATGTGGACAGACATTCCTACACATGTTTCCTCCTCTACCCCTCCTCTTACGGGTCATTCAGAAACTAGCCAGAATCGTGCCAAATTGCATCCTAGTGGCTCCATGATGGCCCAGGCAACCATGGTACGCCACTCTGCTTCGACTCGCAAGTGGCAGGTACCACCACTACCTCAGGGTGCCGGATCTCCTTCTAGCGGAGGAAGGGATGGTTCTCCACGTATAAGTGGACAACCTGAAATTGACAGCTTGGTGGATAGGATGATAACCTTCTCCGATCACGTCTCAGAAGTACTGCTCAACGCCAAGAAGGCATCCACCTGTCTTTCATACCACAGGAAGTGGCTTAAGTTCCTTTCCTTTCTACAGACGTCAACTACTTCACCAATGTCTGTAGGGCTTGACAGGATCCTTGAATTTACTCATAGATCAGGCCCTTTGCCACTCATCTGTTAAAGTCTACTTGGCGGCCATTTCTGCATACCACAATGGTCTGGATGGCTACTCTGTTTTTTCCCATCCTACTTCAAAGAAGTTCCTCTGGGGTCTTTTTCGGCTGCATCCCCCTATAAGTGCTCCAAAGGAGCTGTGGGATTTGCCATTGGTGCTCTGCCACCTCACAAGGAAGCCATTCGAACCTATGGCAACCTGCGACTTGCAATACGCAGCTTGGAAATCAGCCTTCTTAGTTGCAATTACATTGGCCAGGAGGGTCAGCGAACTGATGGCACTTCTTGCCAAATGGAGTTCATCTGGTGCCAGACATCTCATTTTTACCAAAAATCATCTCAGAGTTCCACTCCAACATTTTCCTGCCTGATTTCTTCCCACATCCTGAAGGGGAAAAAAAAAATCTGCTTCATTCTCTGGATGTCAAGAGGGTGTTCCTTTTCTACTTGGACTCAGCCCACCAGAAGGGACAACACCTTGTTCCTTTCTTACTCCACCACCTCCTTAGGGTCGCAGATCTCTACTCAGCGCCTGTCCAAGTGGATTGTCAGGACAATTAGGTTGTGCTATTCCTTAGCAGAGCACCCTTTCCCTGCTTGCTTGAGGGCGCACTCCACCAGATCCATGGTGACTTCTACTGCTTTCCTGAAGGGCGCATCGCTGTCCTCTATCTGCAGAGCCGCCACGTGGTCCACGCCAACCACGTTTATCAGACATTATACACTGGACATTAATGCGCAACACAAGGGCAATGTGGGTCATTTGGTCCTGTCCTCTGCGGTGCACTGAGTCTGACAGCGCCCACCTCCAGGTGAGCTACTGCTTTCCAATCTCCCATAGTTGTGATGCACAGAGACCACGAAGAAGATAAACAGGTTGCTTACCTGTAACTGATGATCTTCGAGTGGTCATCTGTGCAGTCACACCGCCCGCCCTTCCCCACTGCTGTCATCCTCAGTTGTTTGTCTCACATTGCTTTGGTTGACAGTGGTCAGAAGGAGCTGGTGGGATGTCTGTGACCCACCCCTTGGGCATGCGCAGTAGGGGTTCCTGTGCAGGCTCAGGGTGGAGGTGCGAAAATCCCTTTGTGAGCTTTGTACAACACTGATCAGATCAGCGCAGGCGCACTAGATCCCATAGGTTTGGTGCCAGTTTGGTGTAGTGGTTCAGTGCGCAGACTCTTATCTGGGAGAACCGGGTTTGATTCCCCACTCTTCCACTTGCACCTGCTGATGTGACCTTGGGTCAGTCACAAGCTCTGGCACAGCTGTTCTCTCAAGGACAGTTTCTGTCAGAAGTTCTCTCAGCCCCACCTACCTCACAGGGTGTCTGTTGTGGGGAGGGGAAGGGAAAGGAGTTCGTAACCCACTCTGAGACGCCTTTGGGCAGTGAAGGGCGGGGTATAAATCCAATCTCTTCTTCTTCTTCTTCATAGGTGTGACTGCACAGATGACCACTCAAAGATCATCAGTTACAGGTAAGCAACCTGTTTTTCCTGAGCCACCATAAAAACACAAAAACTACTCTAAGATACTAAAATTCTCAATATTCTAAATCTCCAGATTATACCATATTGCCCCATGATAAACAGAAGGAGCCAAGACACAACACAATGAATGTCAACAAGATTAGGAACAATAATTTCTCATGTCCTGTAGCCTTCCAGCTAGAACTTCTCAGCTGCACGGCACTGTCATGAATCTTGTGCCCAAAGCACTCAAGCATTTTTTCAGTGCATTGGAAACAGCAATTATTTATTTTATTCTATTTACTGTTCTATTCCTTATTGTATTATTGTATCATTTATAGCTGTCCTTTCTCACAGAGGGGCAAACTAGGTGGGTCTTTCCCACAGATGCCGCCACCATTTTAAAACCTAAGGCAATTAAAAAACAATGTGAGGGCCTGATCCTGACTGGACCTACAGCGTGGCAGGATGAAGACCGCCCCTTGTCTCCCCCTTCCAGCTTTTCATGTGCCAAAACAGTCCCTCCCCATCAAATCCATGGATGCCCTCATGACTAGTTTGGCCTTTAGACTTAAGGCAAACTACAAAATATAGAAAAGAATTCAGACAGTATAAGATATCAAATATAGTACGCAATAAGGATTAGGATTACAAAAGTGGGAAACAATGTGCAGAAAAAAACTTCAAGATGGGACATGTTGTAATGCAGGAAGTGGGTTACAAGGCAGAAGACAGTGCTGTAAAAGGCATCCATACTGTGACCATTCCAATAGATCAAACTACTTTCTAATAAAAGCAACCTCCTGAGCTATTCCATTATACTATAATTCTAATCCTTTTATAAAAATGCCCTTCTGAACATTTTGATTTTGCATATTTTGCAAAATTATAGATGTGTAGGGGCCTTCATAACTTTTAGAATGATACTGAACAAACTGTTCAAAAGGAGTCCTTTCTTACACACCCAAGGAAATGCTGATTGCCACTTTGGAGTCAGGAAGCAATTTTTCTCCAGGCCAGTTTGGCCAGGGAGCCTGGAGGGTTTTTATTTTTTGTCATCTTCTGGGCATGGAACAGCGGTCACTGCGGGTGTGGAGGGGGACGTATTTGTGAATTTCCTGCATTGTGCAGGGGGTTGGACTAGATGACCCTGGAGTTCCCTTCCAACTCTGTGATTCTGTGATTCTGAGTCTTTATTTGAAAGCTTATTATGTTTGTAGTTGTCTATATATGGCAGATTCACCATGCATTTTAGTTTGTTGCATTAATTCCTTTTTAAATCACAAAATTAGCACCAGCTGTGTTTCACATACATTTTTTTCTTCTGCTGTTCCCCCATTTTTGCAGTTCAGTACAGCTCAAACAAACTCAGAAGGATGATCTTGGTCCAGATCCTTTCTTAGACCAAACTAAAGAGCCCAGTGACACTTTAAAGACTAATGGCATTTATTCCTGCATAAGCTTTGATGAATCGGAACTCACTACATTAGATGCACAGTAGTGTACATCTGTAAGATTGATGCTTTTAGATTCACAGTGGCAAGGCATAAGGTGGAGGAGATGTTACAAAGACAGACCTCGTTCCTCCTTCTGAGAAACAGAAGATCTTAAACATTCATACAAGGATTCAGGTACATTATTCAAAGGCCAATCTTGTCAAACAATCTTGCCAAATAAAAAGCATTAATAATGATCATCACAAGAAAAGAGTCCAGTGAAAGATGTTACCTTGGGTACATTGCACAGATATCGAAGCACTTCGCCAATATACTGTATGACAGTGACGTTGTATTTCCTGCAGTCATCCCAAAATTGTGAAGCAGAAAATTTAGAACGCAGTGCAAGAGTGGCACCTGTAAATGAGAAGGTAGAATTCAACTGGAAAACTATCCAAATCATTTTAAAATGTAGATTTTAGAAACTCGCTTTGGTGACAGTACGCATTTAATCCTGAAGATCTGCCCCTTCCTGAGAAAGAGTCAATCTATAAAATTATATATAGGGGGAAATGGTAGAATTCCAACAGTGCAATTCTACGCAAAATTACTTCAGTTTAAGCCCACTGAAATCAATCAGTTTAAGCGCACTGAGATCAGTTAGTTTAGACTGAATAAACTCCACATTGGATTGCACTGTATCTGTGTTTACCTTTCCCTTCATCAAAGTTCAGAGTAGCATACATGGTTGTCCCCGTGTGACTATGACTGACCACCCCAAACTCAGTCTCACACAGCAGTGAGAGGAGCCCATATTGTTAAGTCCTCATGTAGATGACAACTGCTACTTGGGCTTTGGTAACTAGAGATGCTGGGGATTAGGGATGGGCACAAACCCAAAAATTCCAGTTCTGTTTGGGGCAGTCCCAAACTGAACCCTGAACCAAACCCAGCCAAAAAGGCATGAACCAAACCGGCCAGTTTGGATCCCCATTTCTCCTGGCTGCAGCAAGCTGTGGCTGGGAGAAACGGGGTGGGGAGGATTGCCGAGGATGGGTTAAATGGCTGGCAGCCATTTAACCTGTCCATTTCGCTTCCCCCTGCTTTGAAGGGGGGGGGCGAATAGACAGGTGTAATGGCTGGCAAGCATTTAAACAACAGCAGACAGGTGGACCTGCCAAGCTGTTAGGTTTCAGCCCAACAGTGGGGCAGGTGCACCCTTTCGCTACTAGGCTGAAATGGCCCTAATAGCCGAACCAAACCAGACAAAAGTCTGGTAAATGTTCACAAAAGGAGCCTTCCACAAACATCAGTTCAGGGGCTACAAACCGGGCCAAGTTTGTGTCGAATTTTGGCTCATGAACTGGCTCATGACCATCCCTACTAGGGACTGAACCTGGGACCTTCTGCCTATTAAGCAGGTGCTCTACAACCAAGCTACAACCTTCCTCTGTTCAACTGGCTATCCACAGAGCAGGTCTGTTACAGCTCGCTCATTCTACAACCTAGTCATGTTATTTGTACCATTCATTTATTAATTAAAATATCTATTTATTACAACATTTACACCCCTCCTTTCCTTGTGGTTCAAGGCAGTGATACCTTGCATGATGCAGCCGTGTACACCTATCAAGAGGGCAGCGCTGTGATACAATGGCAGAGCAGTATAGATGATATCCTCAGATGTGACGCCACTGGCAATAATCAGACCACAAGCTAAGAGCGTGCGCTCGTGGGTAATCAGTGCAGCTTTGGGAAGACCTGTGTGAAAGCAAAACAGAATTCATTAATGACCTATGTGTCATGAACAAAAATTATGCAGCATTTTCCAGTCTTATAGACGTACAGGAAGCCAAGCGCAGAGAGCTAGAGCAGTAGATCTTGTACTTTCCTCCTTCAGGGGAATCCTCTTGGCTACACAGATCCGTCTGCTGCAGATTCTTGGGGCATGTTGCAGGCTACCCAGGCACTTGTCTTCTAAAACTAGTCTAGCAGCACCTTAAAGTCTAACAGTCATGACTCCCACACTCCCCGGGAGCTGTGCCTTACAAGGGGAGACCAGCGGCAGAAGAAGAGAATCTTTCAGAAAAAACTGTCTTCCATCTTTTCATTAAAGAACTTGTCAGATGATGCAGCAGGCTGCAGTCACAAAAGCTTATGCTAGAATAATTGTTAAAAAAACCTGTTAGCTGGAAGACCATTTTTGCTCCTAAACAGGAAAAAAGGGGCTCATTCTGAGATAGATTCTGATTTTTAGAATGGTTTCCCTTAGATAAACTCTCTTTCTGGCTACTTGACCAACATCTGTAAAAAAACAACAACCCTGCAACCACTTTTGTTTAAAAATTAGGACGATATTTCTGCTGAGCTGTACAAGACACTACAGCCAGCTGTGCACTGAAAACTGCTATGCTTAAAAGAAACTGTGCCTTTCCTTCAAAAATGCAGTTTTAACTGAGGTTTTGCAATATGACAATTAAATTTCCTCGTTGATTCATATTTAAAAAATCAAGTAAATAATAGATTAAAACCAGCCTGGATCTGTCCCATTTATACATTTTTTACTATACCTGTGGTTCCAGAGGTATAAATATACAAAGCAGGACTTTTAAAAGTAACATTTGATCTCCAAGACGGCGGGATAGGTTCATCTGAAGAAGCATCCACTTTATCAAGGAAACTGTGGACTCCCTCAGTGTCGGAGGTCCTATTTAAGTAATAAACAGCCACGTTTTCTTCCTTCAGGGTTGGCAGGACTTCTTCAATAGCTGTTTTTAGTTCTTTAAGGAAAGAGGAAATAAGATTTCGAAGGGGAATAAAGGCTGTTAATTTTTGTTCTATCATGCATCATTTTGAGAAGATTTTGCTGTGCTCTGTACAACTCTTTTGCAAAACTCTGGAGTCTATTACTTCAGCCCAGAGACCTCTGAATCTGCCATATGTAGTAATATAGTGAATACTGATTTTTTGGGTTTTTTTTTTAAACCCAGCAAAAAAGCCATTCAGGGAGGCAATAGCAGAATGGTGCCAATGCTGATGGGTAGCCCCAAAATCCACCCCTTCCCATCCACAAAGCATGCAAACGTGTCTGGACTGTGATCTGTCAGGAAAGATCATAACAAAGTAGGTTTGGGAAACATCAGGGCAAAAGGGGAAATCCTGTAAAGTGGGCAAATGGAAGACAACCTCAAGTCGATGCTCTGGAGGTAAAATGCTCCAGCATGAGAGCCCTGGTAGAGCAAATCCATGTGGAAGCAACCTAGGATAGAGGTAAAGGGTCCTTCTGTCGGTGCCCCGCCATGGGTTAATTGGGTGATCTGTGTGTGTGCAGGAATGTGCTTTGCCTTGCAGCTGTAATGTCTCTGCAGCCTCCCTTATCTTACCCTGGCCTTGACTGCTTAGTCTGTTAGGTGAGAAGCACCCCAGTCTCCCGTGCGCCTCCGAACCGTTAGAGGCCTCCCTGCCATTTTTCTAGCTTACCCATTGGTTCCCAGATGTCAGAGGGGCATGTATGAATCCCCTATAATTGTAATAGCCATTTTGTAACTTTCATTCCTGACACTAACGTTATAGACTGCTTCACTTGACTCTGATCAAAATAAAACTTTTACCTGTTTAAAGATCTGCTGTTGAACTGAGTTACTGGAGTGCCTGACAAAGTGTCAGGAATCTTCTACTCCTTCAACCCATATCATCTCCAAGATGAGCGGTGAAGAAGAGGGGACTCCAGTTACAACGGAATTGGATGTTCCAGTAACCACTACCCCGGTCACCACAGGTGCCGGTGACAAATGCTCTACTACCCCCTTTGTATGTTCTGAGACCTGTGTCTTTCGGACTAAGTTCAGATGCAGCCAAGGAGCAAGGGGGCTCGATTGGGCCACCCTCAGAGCAGGGCCACAGGAGACATGGTTGGTGACACCAGGTCCCTCGCGGGGAAGCTGCCATGGATACCAGCCAACCCATGAGACGGGAACCAGGCCTAAGAAGAGAGAGGAGCCGGCAGGTTGGGAGGAGCGCCTCACCTGTATTGAGAGGACTCAGGGACGGAGGCTCAGGGCTGTGGAAGACTCCCTGATGGGCATCCCAGGCACCGTGGCTCAGTTGGAACTACGATTACAGCTGCCGCAGCAGCTGCCTACCCAACCACCTCCTCAGCAACCACCCGTGCAACAGCCACCCCCCCCGGAGATCAAACGGTGCTGGTCCCAGCACCCGTGGAACCCATTCCAGTCCCCAGGGCACCAGAGATTCTACCCAAGGGACTGCTGGATGCTAAGTTTGATGGTACCCCTGAGAAGCTGGGTTTTTTCATAGTCCAGGTGGAGAAGTTCATCCAAACGTGGGGCCATCTCTTCCCTACCGAGGCTCAGCAGGTCGACTACATTGCGGCGCAACTGAGAGGAGGAGTGGCCGATTGGTATGTGAGCCTACATAATGCCCATGGCCCGGAACTATGAGAGGTAGCTGCCTTTATGTGGGCTCTCTGGGTGAAGTATGAAGACCCCTCGAGAGTGCGTGCACACAGGACCACCTCCACACCCTGAAGCAAGGCTGCCGCATGGTCCACGAGTACACCGAGGAATTCGAAAGGTACATGACTAAAGTGCGGGGCTGGCCTGATGGGGTGTCAGCTGAACAGTATCGGCTGGGCCTGCCCCCAGAAATTTGTGAGACGGTTTTGAGGAGTCTGCAGCCCTACTCGTTCAACGCTTGGGTGCGGGAAGCAGCAGATGCCGAGGCTCGTCTACAAATGATCAAGATTGATGGCCCAGTCCAGGCTTCATGACCCGGGTCCACTGGGTTGAAACCTAAGGCTCCAAAGCCAAAAGAGAGCACCAGGGAGGCGCGCATGAAGTAAGGCTTATGCCTCCAATGCAGAGAAGCCGGGCATTTTGCCGCAGAGTATTCTGAGACCGTGGGGACGTCCACTCCAGCGAAGCCCCAAAGGAAGAAGAAGCAGGATCAGCAGCCGAAGAAGGGGACTGCGAAAGTCAAGGTGCAACGAGCCCTTCAGTTCAGGGTGGATGAGGAGCCTTCCAGCTCGACCAGCAGCGAGGATGACGGGCTGGCAGGAAAAGGCCAGGACCTTCTGTAAGTGGTGTTGAGCAGCAGGTCCAGCAACTCCCTGTACCGTTTATGGTGAGCAGTTACCCTCTCCCCCCTTTTTGTTACCGTGACTGTGATGAACCCCGGAACTGGGTTTGCATGTCTGAGTCCATGCCCTTATTGACTCAGGATGTGCAAGAGACTTGATAAACCCTTCTTTAGTAACGGGGTTGGGGGCTGCTGTGGAGAGACTACCAGACCCTATTGTGTTTATCCAGATGGATGGTTCCTCTATGAGGGAGCCATGTAAATACCAGACTGCCCCACTGCGTATGGGGGCACTGGGAACAACGCCCCTTTTTCATTACACCAGCAGTGCGGTTCCCTCTGGTATTGGGGAGCCCCTGTGTTGCCAGAGACACTGCCTTTTATTCTTGGGTAGCCCCAAAACAGGAGTGCCCTACTTTCTAACCTGAAGTCCAAAAAGCCAGGCACTCTCAGCTTGACCACAGAGTCAGGCTGCAGGTGGTCTGCAAAAGGATTTCATATTCAGGTTTCATAAGGTGACCTCAGAGCAAGCCTCCAGTCTTCCCCCTCCACCCAGCAGAGATTATGGAATAACAATGAGTTCCAGAGTCTTTAGAAGCCACCAGGCACTCTCCAGCACCTCACCCAGCCTTTTGTGTCCTATGTGTAAATTCTTTGTCTTTCTTGCTCTGTCCCTCAAGATACTGGGATAAACCAATCAATCATTCAAATGTTTAGCAATCCTTCCTGAGCTAATCAGGGACGGCTCCTACCTTTTGTCCACCCTGGGCCAGGACCATTAGTGAGTCAGATAATCCATTTAACTAGCTACCCAACGCCTGGCTTCTATTGTTAAATCCAGACCCTGCCTCTCTGGAAGCTCATTGCTCATACCTAAGGTCTGCCCCTACTGGCATCACACACCCTGGGACTCATCATTGGTCCAGATAATCTATTGTTCTCACCTGAGACCAGCCCCCAGGGCCACCCATTGGCCTGCATTCTTTGCCAGTGCCTATATCCCAGCACACAGTTGGCCTTAGACCGTGTGTTTTCTGCCATGATCTAAAATGGCAGGCCACCCCTGAACTCTCTGAGTTTAGGCCAGAATCCATGGACCTCTGCACATCTGGACAGGTTGTATCACCCCTCTATAACCCATCAATCACCTCTGCTTCCTTAGTGCTATATTGTGTGGATATTGTTTGTATGTTTGAGAATATTTAGTAAAGAAATCATTATTTTAGCCACCCAGTTTCTGTGTCTGTTCCTGGGTGCTTGGGAATTCTAACTCCGGTATACACAGGTCAGATCCTATAGATAAGCCAATTGCATATTGCTAATTATAATTCCCCATCTTTATTAAATAATAGAGCAATTTGGCTAACACCTGGCTACATGATAATGACCCCTATATTTTATGGGATGAGGGGAGGGTACAGTTTATTTCCCCCAAGTGCCAAGGCCATGGATGGGACACGAACTGGGGGGATCTCCACTCTGGATGAGCCAGTGTGGGTGTGCCTAGCAGTGGAGGAGCTGCAAGCCATTCCCCCCCCCTTACTGGGACCTGGCCAAAGTATTTGAGGAGGAGGAAGCGGATGAAGTACCTCCTCATCATAATACTGATTGTACAATCAAACTCGTCAGGTCATAAGCTACCGAAAGGGAAACTGTATGCAATGAGTCCAATGGAAAAGGAAGAATTACACAGGTTCATTGATAAAAACCTAGCCCAAGGTTTCATACGCCCCGCCTCCTCCCCCTTCGCGGCTCCAGTGTTGTTCTGGAAAAAGAAGGATGGGGGTTATGCCTGTGTACTGATGCAGTCTCATCTACGGATGCCTAACCCCCGCCCCTCATAAAAGACCTCATGGCTGAAGCGGCGAAAGGGAAAATATTTTCCAAACTGGATTTGAGGGATGCCTACTTCAGAGTGTGCATAAAGGAGGGGGATGAATATAAGACTGCCTTCAATACCCCCCTGGGGCAATTTGAATACAGAGTTATGCCATTTGGCCTCCAGGGGTCGCCTGGGGTGTTTATGACCTTCATCAATGGTGTTGCACAAGCACCTGTTCAAGGGGGTCACTGTTATTTAGATGAAGTGTTACTGTACTCCCCTGATGAACAATCTCATGTCAAACTGGTGAGGGAAGTCTTACAGACTTCATACAAGCACAAGCTGTTTGCAAAGCTGTCCAAATGTGAGTTCCATATGGAGGAGATAGCCTTTCTGGGCTACTGCACCTCCCCCCGGGGGCTGGAAATGGACCCACCTAAGGTGCATGTTCTGGGGTGGGAGGCTCCCTGCACTCGGAGACAACTCCAATCCTTCCTAGGATTTGCAAACTTTTACAGAAATTTTATCGCTAATTTTGCCCGGGTGAGCCTCCCCCTAACTGACTTGTTAAAAGACTAAAGGGAAAGGGCCAGAAAGTTCTAAGCAGAGCGCAAAGTTGGCATAGACTTATGAATGTCAGGCGGCTTTTGACAAGCTTAAAGAACTGTTTACATCCGAGCCTGTCCTGGCCCACCCCGATGAAAATAAAAAAATTGTGGTGGAAGTTGATGTGTTGGATATGACCATGGACGGGGCCATCTTGCAAATGGGTGCCGATGAAAAGCTGCACCCCCTGGCCTATGTGTCCCGTAAGTTCACCACCACTGAGTGGAATTGGTCAGTTTGGGATAAGGAAGCGGGGACTATACAGCTAGCCCTATCCTCTTGGAGACATTGGTTGGAGAGGGCGCAGGTCCCATTCAAGGTCTGGACTGATCATAAAAATCTTGAAGTTCTCTGCACCCCCTGCAATTTGAATGCCAAACAACTCCATTGGGCTGACTTTTTCTCTAAGTTTCAGTTCACCTTGCATCATTTCCCTGGGACTGCCAACTCTCTAGTTGATGCTCTTTCGCGCCTCCCACAGCATAACAATCAAAGGGAGGGTGCGGTGGGCTCAATGTTTACTCCGGCCCAACTGGGAGGGGCGGTGGTGATGCGCAGTCAGGTGCAGAGTGCAAATGACACTGGGGAGAGGGACTGGGCAGCCGAGTTCGCCTCTGCCTTTTCTGATTCTGATCATGTGGAAATTGACTCTGATGGCAGACTCGAGCAAAGGCAAGACAGCTGTTGGTACAAAAATCATTGTGTTTGTTCCGGCTGCTCTTAGAGGGCGAGTGATGGAAATGGGCCACAGTTCTAAGCTAGCAGGACATCTCGGCTATTTGAAAACCCTCTACCTTCTGCAACGGCAATTTTAGTGGGCAGGAATGCGTAAGGACATTTCGTTGTATGTGCAATCATGTCACACTTGCCTGATATGCAAACCCCGACCTGGGAAGCCCCCAGGTCTGTTCAAACCCCTCCCCACCCCAGAAAGACCATGGGAGGTGATTTCCGTGGATTTTATCATGGACCTACCCCCTAGTGGGGGGAAAACAGTGATATGGGTGGTTGTGGACTTGTTTTCCAAGGCATACTTTTTTTTCCTTCGGACAACTGCCAACGGCCAAACGTTTGGCCAAACTCCATTCCCTTCCGAAGAAGGTGATCAGTGACAGGGGCCCCCAATTCATGGCCAAGTTTTGGGGTGAACTTATGAAAACACCGGGTGTTCAACAAGGATTAAGTAGTGCATATCACCCGGAGACTGATGGACAAACGGAAAGGGTGAACCAAACCCTCGAACAATATTTGTGTTGTTTTTCCAACTTTCAGCAGGACAATTGGGCTGATTTGCTGCCTTTCTCTGAATATTGTTACAATAACGCAGTGCATTCCTCCACGGGTGTGTCCCCATTTCAAGCTGTTTATGGCTACGAGGGATTCCCCCTCCCTTGGCTGCCCTCTGCTCCACAGGGTGGGGGGGATGTTGACACTTGGTGGCGACAGTTTAAAGAGGCGTGGCCATTGCTCCAGCAAACCCTTGACAAGGCTAAAGCGACCTATAAACTGTATGCAGACAGGCCTGGGAGGTGCACACGGGAGATACCATCTACATGTCTGCCAAAAACCTACGTGGGTTGCATTCCCACTAGAAAACTGGGCTGGAAATTCATTGGTCCTTTTCCTGTTGTGTGTAAAATCAATGATGTGACTGTAGAACTGCAATTGCCTAAATCACTTAAGCATGTACATCCTGTTTTTCACTTTTCTCTCAGGAAGGATCCGGGCCCAAACGCTTGGCGTCCCATATGGACACGGGCCCCTCCCATGGTGGATGGCCAGCTGCGCTGTGAAGTGGCTCAAATTCTGGACTCCCGCTTGAAATGTAATCGCTTGTACTACCTAATTGAATGGGTTGATTTTGGTCCTGAGCACAGGGAATGGGTGAAGGCTTCTGATGTTAACGCCCCCGTTTGGTCCACCAGTTTCATTCTCACTTCCCTGAGAAGCCAGGGGGAGGGGCCTTGGAGGGGCAGGATGGGTTAATTGGGTGATGTATGTGTGTAAAGGAATGCGCTTTGCCTTGCAGCTGTAATGTCTCCGCAGCCTCCCTTATCTTACCCTGGCCTTGACTGCTTAGTCTTGTTAGGCGCGAAGCGCCCCAATCTCCCGCATGCCTTCGGACCGTTAGATGCCTCCCCGCCATTTTTCTAAATTATCCATTGGTTCCCAGATGTCAGAGAGGCATGTATGAATCCCCTATAATTGTAATAGCCATTTTGTTATTTTCATTCCTGACACTAATGTTATAGACTGCTTCACTTGACTCTGATCAGAATAAAACTTTACCTATTTAAGGACCTGTTGTTGAACTGAGTTGTTGGAGTGCCTGACACTTTCCCAGCTCCACCATCCAAGATGGTTTTAACTGGAGAATCCAGTTGACTGAACCTGGGTTTTATCACTGAGCTACCATTTCTTTCCTTAAGTGAGGGGTGCACTGCCTATCTCTGGAATATTGGGAAATAAAAAAGTGGAAAGAAATAAACGGGAGTTATATAAAATTATGGTCTTAGCCGAGATGGCTGTAATAGCATTGGGATGGAGGGATGAGCACAAATGGACAATGGAGAAATTGAATAATTATGTCTTTGAACGCGTACAATCAGATATATTTGCACAGATAATTACTGAAGAGACATGGGAGGAGAAATGTCAAAAGATCACAAATAAATGGGAGGGCTATAAGGAATGGGGGGAAAGGGGGAAGCCAATCCAAATATCCAAATACGAATGAAGAATCTATGGCCATGGTTGAAGATATGAAGATAATATAGGAGGGTGGGGGCGGGAGAGGGGTAAAATGAATGTACAATGATTTAATGTAAGATTACGTATATAAGCTTTAACAATAATAAAACAAAACAAAACAGAAAAAAAAGTGAGGGGTGCACGGATTCATTCCAGTAGGAGAGAAATCTTGCGTTCAAAGGCTCAAGGCAGGCCCAGGACAAACTGCAAGGCAGGTATGATGAGCACACGGCACAAAGCACGCCATATGGTTGGAACCTGCTCTGAGCCTCCTTGCGGGGAGGGTGGGATACAAGTCCAATAAAATAAAATATGAATAAATATAAAAATAACTCCTGATTCGAGGAAGATATGGGTGGGGGCACTGCTCTGAAGACTGTGTCCTTTCCAAAGGGTAGCCTTTGAGACAAGACAACTTTGGATGTTCAAAGGGGACATGCAAGGGTCCTGCATTCTGATGTTCCGTGATGTCTGAAGGAACATTGCAAGGCACAAGCTGTACACACACCTCTGACCCTTGAACATCTCCCTTGCACAAGTGCTTTAAACACCACAGTGGAAGCTTATAAAGTGCTCTGCATTGTTTCTTCCCACGTTCTGTCCCTCCATCCCCCTCCCTTACTGTCCATTCACATTGGCTTACACCTGGTGTGGTCCTCGTGGGTCTCTACAGAGAGAACTGGGATTTTTAGTTTACCCGACACCTAAAAACAAATTACATATTTTCCCCGAGACCAGTTATTAAAGATTCGGTTTAGCCTCCCACTTACTACTAATCACAAAATGCTTGCACAAATAATACTTGCATTTAGGGTTACCAACTCCAGTTTGGAAAATTCCTGGAGATTTGGGGTGGAGTCTGGGGATTGGAGGGAGAGCAGCTGGGATGTGATACCATACATTCCACTCCCCAAAGCTGTCATTTTCTCTAAGAGAACTGATCTGTTTCACCTGGAGAGAAATTGTAATTCCAGGAGATCTCCAGACCACACTTGGGGGTTGGCAACCCTACATCTCACCACCCTTAGATTATCTTTTTTGTTCCAAGAGGTATTGTGCATTCACACCATGGTGGCTCATCACAATCATGTGATTAATAAAGAAAACGGTTAAGTCAGACAGGAGAGTGGCTGTGGTCTCTAAGCCTGGGGATGCCTCAACACACCAGAGCCACCAAGACATAACAGGCTCCATGGCAATATCTTGCGCTTCCGTTCACAAATATTTTGCAACACTGTCAAGTTAAACTACACACTACAAAGAAATGTAATGGCAGATTACTTATTTCAGTGATGCATTTGGGAAAGACACTAACCTCCATATAGTTGAACGATTAAGAATTATACAACACTTAACTTTCTTTGTTGCCTAAAGAGCCCTGGTAAGACTGTTCATTATGGTATTTCTCCCCCCCCATTCCCCCTTTATGCATAAGTAAGCTGAGCTGTTTCCAAAGGGAGGGTGATTCAATATCCTAGGGAATTTCCTTGTTCTTTCATGCATCACTTTCTTAAAGGCTCACATAATGGCACTAAACAGTCTCTGCAAATCGTATGTCTTCTCTTGCAGAAACATTCATGACAGGATGCCAAAAAGCCACTGTGGGCATTGTTCTCCTTTGGCAACGCCTTCCAAAAGAGGAGGGACTGCTGATACATTGAAGCCTTACCTATAACCTTGCAAAGCTGTCAAGTTTCTAACAGGTGAAACTTAAACACCTATAAAGATAAGGACACAAGGTCCTAGCTTCAGCCTCTGGCATTTCCAGTTAGAAAGACTCAAGTACACACGAAGCTGCCTTATACCACCAAGGTCTGTATAATCTCATTGTTAGTGGCTCTCCACAGTCTTTCGCAGAGATCTTTCACATCACCTACTACCTGTTGCTTTTAATTGATGATGCTGGGGATTGAACTTGTGACCTTCTGCATGCAAATTAGACGCTCTATCAGTGAGCCACAAGATCTCTTTTATACTTATGACCCAGAATAACAAGAAAATACAGATTAAAGTTTAAAGTGCATTCAGTACATGCCAAGTAAATGGTTAACATGGAAGAATTGGTCCCTTTTGTCTGCACACCTATTTTAATCATTACCGTCAGATCACTATAAAGTTCAGATTGTAAATTTTTTTCCAATTAGTTACCGACAACTTTTAATCATTTCAGAATATTTTAAAGAAACAACCACCCTGACTGTATTTATTTATTCCAAAAGTTTACGAAGAGATTAAATAATCTCTAGTGCAGTTTACAGTGGATTAAAACAATACAACAGGGTTCGATGTCCAATGTGCCCCTGCTCATCCCTTGGCCATGGAGTGGCAGATAACCTTGTGCGTCCCTGCTACAATTTCTACTGCCCTTATGAGACACAAAGAGACTGGAGGAAATTGCATCTCCCCCACCCCCAAAAAAAGTTATACTGTATCTAGGGAGCAAGATTTATATGGGGCCAGTGGAGCATGCCTCCTCCTGATAATCTCCCATAGTGGTGCAACTAAGAGATGTGGGGGAGTTCGTATTAAAACTTGGCCCCATCTCTCTTTGGTCCCTTGCTGTCAAAAATGAGGCCTGCAGCCAGCCTCAGGGAAAGAGCCCCCACCACCATGAGCAATTGTAATTGAAATTGGTTTGCATGTTGGCAGAATGGAATTCAATTGGTTTGTATTGTAATAAATGCAGCCACCATGCTGTTGATTTCTGTTTTTAAATCACCCTGCCATGCATGAACATCAGTATGCTTACACTGGAAAGGGCTGGACTCTCCCCCCAGTAAATATCTGGGATTTTATCCAACCACACATTCTGAACACTTAAGGACACACTTTTTGGGAGAGGGGGGCAGTGACTTCTGTCTGCTGCCTTTACACCTTGATTCCTTCAAAGCCAACAACTAAGTTCCGACTGATCATCATTATAGCACGTTCTGAGTAGATGGACAAGGTTTTGGCTGCATGTCATACTGTCAGAGTACAAAATACACAGGAGCCCAGTAGCAATTCAAAGGAGTAGCAAAGTGTGATTGTAACATAAGCTTTCATAGACCCAAGCCCATGGCCTCAGGATAAGTGGATTCACACCATTCAGACTTTTTAAGTATGATATGAAAAAAGTAACAAGATCAAAAGCAGGTAGAAGAGAACTACAGAGAGCAAGTTCAGATTGTATGCCAGAGATTTGTCGTCTATATTAAAATCCACCGATGAAGTGGGAGATGAAGCTTCTCATGATCTCAGACAGCAACCTGACATAAATATTAAGAAATTAAAGTGACAACACAGAACACTGGGGAATGCTAGAGCTTAAATTGAGATAAGAGTCTCAGCCTTCCCCTGGAAGTTCTCAGAGTCAGAACAAGGAAGACCAAAACCCTCGGAAGGCAGGGCCTGCAGTACATCATTTGGAAAGACAACTGGGTAAGAGGAGAGAATGATCTCCTGTAGTAAAGATTCCTGACAGACTGAAAAGCACCAGTTGGGATGGCAAACCAAACCTGTTTCTGTCTCAAAAGCCAGTATGAAACGGGTTGAGGGCAGATGCTGTTCAGCTCTCTCCCACCATCCACTTAGTTACAGTAGCCAAAAAAAGGTAGATTTGAAATAGACCTATTGCTGCCTTCCTTTGCCAAGGAATAGCAAGAGCAGCCTAGCTACTGCCTCTTACAAGGCTTTCGGAAAAAGCCCTTCAGTCAAGGATGTATTTAACATTTTTGCCAAGGGAGCTCTTATCGTGCCCCAGCAAGATTTCGACAGCCAAGAAGGACAAGCTTCTTTTGCAAGTGGGAGCCTCCGCAAGATCGCTGTCCTTATTCAGCAGAGAGAGCAGCCTTTTAAATGACACTTCCGACAATGGATCTACTTCAAATGTAGCGTCCAGTTGAGACTCAATGAGAGATTTTATGAGCTGAGAATCTTGCAAAAATGTCACAGTAATTGGTTGAGACGTACGTGGTCCGATCTAGGCGTTAAGAGATGCTGAACCACTCTAAAGAACTCAGCTGGACCAGATTCTGCTAATGCATCGAGGGTGGAGAAGAACGCCTTCCTCATCGCCATCTTTGAGGCCGGCAAACAGGCTCTATGGCATAGTCCGATTTGGCACAGACCTTTCACCACTCTTGCGTTTAGCCGTTTCCCAAACTGTTTCAAATCCGTCCCAGTTCATCAGGGAGATTTTTTAGTTGCAGGGAAAGGGTACCAGGCTGGTCCAAAGTGGGGGTGACGTTAGAGGCAGAGGAGCACAGCCAGCAAAAAAGGTGACAGCGCTGTCAATAATTCTGTGCTGGTATTTTTGCCCGCTAGCAAGCCTCCCGTGCTTCTAATAGCTGCGTAAATGACCGATATGCAAGAGGAAATGCTTTCTACCATCAGTGCATGCCTGCTGTAGTGGAGAGCTGCAGCTTAGTGTACCATTACTAAACCTGCAAGATCCACGCCAAAACACCAGAGGCTCATGTGGCACTTCACAAGCCCATTTAATCAAATACGGAACATGGCGCCGCAAGCTTCTTAGTCATTTTCCCTAAAAAAGACTAACATGGTTGCTCATCTAAAACAAATTTTGGATTCCTGGCAGAAAACAGACGTCAGCCCTCCTTGTAACCTCCACGGCTGCGGACAGTCTTAAGAGAGCGCTGGAAGTGGTTTTGTTTCCCAGTGGGTTCTGAAGCCTTGTGATTCAGTTGAAAAATGTGCAACATCAGTTTGGCGGGAGATAAAAGTGGAATGGAAGACCTTTTTTGGTTGTTATTAATTTGGCACAGTACAACTACCTTGTGTCCTGGCAGCGCATGTTACGCAGGGTCTTCTCAATATGTGTGTTTGTCATTCTGTGTAAGTAAGCCAGTGAGTGTATTTCCTGGCTCTGGTACCTGGAAGCCCAGATTTCTGATGGGGCCCATTCTTCTATGTTGAAGCTGGAAAATGTGCACATCGTCCTTATCACCCAAAATGGCAAATGTGCATATTGAGAAGCGCATGCTGTCTCCCGCTACACAAGGTAAAAGGGCGGGCAACTGACCACCAGGCCTCTTCCAAAGGATGTCCAATTCGCTGCCTAAAAACCACCCCTGCCTCCAGCCTGAAGTTGCAAATCTTATGTGGGGGCTTACTAGGAAGCAAGCCCCCCCCCGAACACCGCCTTCCAGGTCCAAGGGTGCAAGATTCCCAAGGCGCCTCCATGTGTGGGGAGGGCGGGAGGGGCTCAGGATGGCGCCTCAAGCGGGCGGGGGGGGCGGGTGTGGGCCGGGGCGCCTCTCTCTCTCACCTGGGTCGGCCAGGAGCACCTTGGCGCCGCTGCACTGGAAGCAATGCACCAAGGACCGGGCGCGGATGTTGCAGTTGAGGCAGGCGAGCGAGCAGCCCAGCTTGGCGCAGCCCAGCCACAGCCAGACGTAGGCCGGCTGGTTGCCCAGGAAGAGGGCCACGGCGTCGCCCTGCCGCAAGCCGGCGCCCTCCCGCAGGGCCCGCGCCGCCTGGTTGCTGCGCCGGTCCACCTGCGCGTAGGTGTGCACCTCGTCCCGGTACAGCAGGAACGCCTTGCCCGGCGTGCGCCGCGCTCGCCGGCGGAAGACCTCCAGCAGAGTGCGCGGCGGGACGCGGGCCCCGGCCCGGCGGGCCCGCTGCGAGACCTGCACCAGGCGCAGGAAGAAGCCCAGGTCCTGGAAGAAGTAGGGGCACGCCAGGCTCACCAGCAGCGGCAGCAGCAGCAGCCCCGCCAGCGCCGTCGACACGCACGACAGCATCGCCAAAGCCGCCGCCGCCGCCTGCCTTTCCCTTTCCCCTTCCCTTCCGCGCGCCCAGCACCGAGCCGCCGCCGCCGCCGCGCAAAGTGACCGGACCGCGCCTGGCGAGGGGCGGGTCCGGCCAAGTAGCCGCCCGCCCGCCCGGGCCCTGCCTTCCACCTCCTCCCCGCCCCCGGCGCCCGCCGCAGCCGATGGGCCCCCAAGCCCGGGCCGGGGGGGGGATAGAGATGGGGGGCGTGACGCGCGCGGCGCTGGGTGCTGCGGGGACCTCCCCTGGGGAGCCGCTGCCCGCCTGAGCAGACGATGCTGACGTCGGTGGGCCGAGGCGGGTCTGATTCGCGTGGCCGCTCGCCGCCGGATTCCGCCTCGGCCCGGCCCACCGGCGTGGTGTTCCCTGGGCGGATCAGACCGTCCCGCGGCAAAGGACTGCGGCGGGTTGCGACTCGAGGGACCTTGGAGGGCATCTAGTCCGACCCCCGGCTGCGTTTCGGTCTGAGCAGCTATCGGGCATCCCGGACGGACGCTTCGGCCAGGCCCTGCTCAGAGGCTTCCCGCGAAGGAGAGACCCCCCCTCCCCGGCAGGCAGTGGCTGGTCTGGCTAGCTGGCTGGCCGGCTGCCCTCGCCATTCGCCAAGGCCTCCTTCACCGGCGTTGTCATGCCTGCCCGTTGGTTCTACCCCGCCGGGCGGGCCTGCTCCCGTCGGCTTCGGAGACTGCGTGGCCGAGAGCAGGCCGTCCGGTGGGGCGGTGGAATCTTGGCTTGGAGGAAGACGGCGGGCGCCTGGGGCGGCGAGAATCCCAGGCCCGGGGGGGGGGGGGCACCTTCCAGCCAAGACCAGCAGCGCTGATTCCGGCGGCCTGGACTTGCGGGAGTCGTCGGAACGGAGCTCCCTTCCGGCGGCTGCCTTGGAGTAGCGTCGCTGGTGGGACGCTGAGAAGCGTCTCGCCCCCCGCCCTTCTTCTTCTTCCTCTTCCTCCTCCCCGCGAGGGCCTTCTGCGACGGCGCGGTCCTAAACAGAGTGGCGCCCTTCTGCTTCCTTGGGAGTCAGTGAGTGTAGAAGGGGTCACGGTGTAAATGGCTTTAAACGTACCAGATCCACACACCCCGGTTTGCGGTTCTGCAGGGGTTCGCCCGCGTCTGCTACAGGACTCTTCCCGGCCACGGACACTTCTGACGCCTCCGGGTCTGCAGAAGGAGAGCGGCGGGGCCGGCAGCCACGAGGAAGAAGAAATAACGCACCGGAGAGAAGTCCTGTCGAGGTAATGAGAGAAGTATACTGCAGGTGGTGGCAATGTGGAAACTCTTTTCGAAAATCTTAACGTTTGAGCTAAAGCAATGCAAAGCGAGCATATTTAAATATCCAATACAGGGTTTTTTTTAAAGAGCTTTTGCACGATCATCAGTAAGCGTGAGCCGCAAACTGAGCAGTCAGTTAAAGCACCCGTCGTCGTCTCGAACCGTTTTTGCGTGTAAAGCGCCGACCCTAAGCAGAGGGCTTTCAAGGCTAGTGATGGAACGGAGGTGGTTTGCCGTTGCCTGCCTCGGCAAGGTCTTCCTCGGTGCTCTAGTCCCATCCAAGTACTGACCCTGCTAGTCTCCGCCGAGATCGGGCTGTATACGACGCCGCTCCACACACTTGGAACAGATCTTTGCGTTAGCCACTAGAGGGCGGAGAAGCGCCGTGGTAGAGCTGTAATTCTTCAAACATTAAGAACTACACAGGATGTTGCCGGCGGGTATTTAAAAAACCACAAGTGAATCTCCGGTCTGTACTGGAGGGTTTATTTCTGCATTTTACTGTTCATGCACAAACAGAAACACATTAATAACTAAATGACATTTAGTTAAAATGCCTGGTATACACGACTCTGTTAAAGACCTCCAGCTAAGGAAAATCTCCCCTTCCTGTTCCGAGGTGGATCTGCTCAACAAACTGTGCAAAGGAAGGACTGATGCCGCCTGCCCCCCCCCTTCCTGAGGCCCAGATACAAATCATAAGAACATAAGAGAAGCCAATGTTGAATCAGGCCAATGGCCCATCTAGTCCAACACTCTGTCACACACTGGCCAAAAATACCAGGGGCCATCAAGAGCTCCAGCAGTGGGGCCAGGACACTAGAAGCCCTCCCACTGCTGCCCCCTCCAGCACCAAGAATAGAATGCATCACCTGCCCCAGACTGAGAGTTCCTATCTACACCTTGTGGCTAATAGCCACTGATAGACTTCTGCTCCATATGTTTATCTAATTCCCTCTTGAAACTGTCCATGCTTGTAGCTGCCACCACTTCCTGTGGCAGTGAATTCCATGTGTTAATCACTCATTGGGTGAAGAAGTACTTCCTTTTATCTGTTCTAACCCGACTGCTCAGCAATTTCATTGAGTGCCCACGAGTTCTTGTATTGTGAGAAAGGGAGAAAAGTACTTCTTTCTCAACCTGCTCAATCCCATGCATAATCTTATAAACCTTGATCATGTCACCCCTCAGCCGTTGTTTCTCCAAGCTAAAGAGCCCCAAGCGTTTTAACCTTTCTTCATAGGGAAAGTGTTCCAACCCTTTTATCATTCTAGTTGCCCTTCTCTGCACTTTTTCCAATGCTATAATATCCTTTTTGAGGTGTGGCAACCAGAACTGTACACAGTATTCCAAATGAGGTCACACCAATGATTTATACAGGGGCATTATGATATCGGCTAATTTGTTTTCAATTCCCTTCCTAATAATCCCCAGCATAGTGTTGGCCTTCTTTATTGCAGTTACACACTATCTAGACATTTTCAGTGAGTTATCTACTATGACTCCAAGATCTCTCTCTTGGTCAGTATCTGCCAGTTCAGACCCCATCAACGTGTATTTATATTTATGATTTTTGGTTCCAATGTGCATCACTTTGCACTTGGCCACATTGAACCCCATTTGCCACTTTGATACCCACTCACCCATCCTCGACAGATCCCTTTGGAGTGCCTCACAATCCTCCCTGGTTTTCACCACCCTGAACAACTTTGTGTCATCTGCAAATTTAGCCACTTCACTGCTTACTCCCAATTCCAAATCGTTAATAAACAAGTTAAAAAGCATCAGACCGAGTACTGATCCCTGTGGTACCCACTACTTACCATCCTCCATTGAGAAAGTTTCCCATTTATACTCACTTTCTGTTTCCTATTTATAAGCCAGTTTTTGATCCACAAGAGGACTTGTCCTTTTGTCCCATGACTATTGATCTTACTTAGGAGCCTTTGATGAGGAACTTTATCAAAAGCTTTCTGGAAGTCAAGGTAAACAACATCTATTGGGTCCCCCTTGTCCACATGTTTGTTCACTCCCTCAAAAAACACTGACAGGTTAGTGAGACAAGATCTTCCCTTACAGAACCCATGCTGAGTCTGCCTCAATAGTTTTTGTTCATCAATGCGCCTACTAATTCTTTCCTTAATAACAGTTTCCACCAACTTGCCCAGTATCGACGTCAGACTGACTGGCCTGTAATTTCCCGGCTCTCCCCTGGAGCCCTTTTTAAAGATGGGAGTGACATTAGCTACCTTCCAGTCCTCAGGAATGGAGGCAGATTTTAAAGAAAGATTACATATTTTTGTCAGGAGATCCACTAGATCACATTTGAGTTCTTTCAGAACTCTCATATGAATGCCATCCGGGCCTGGGGATTTATTTTTAAATTGTCCATCAGTCATAGGACTTCCTCTCTTGTCACCTCAATCTGATTCAGGTCTTTCCAACCCCCTCCCGAAATCGGTGCTTCTGGAGTGGGCAAGCACTTCTCCTCCTCCACAGTGAAGACAGAGGCAAAAAATGCATTCAGCTTCTCAGCCATTTCCCCGTCATCCTTCAGTAGTCCTTTTACCCCTTGGTCATCCAAGGGCCCCACTGCCTCCCTGGCTGGCTTCCTGCTTCTCATGTATTTGAAGACAGTTTTATGATTCCCTACCAAATCAGGTCCTACCAGCAGCTGTGCTTTTATTGCAGACAAAATTATCAGGTGATCTCAGCCGCATGGCAGGGAACCATAACCACCTGGAGTTGCCACCTCTGGGCTTGGAGATTTTCGGGTGGAACCTGGGGAGGGCAGGGCTTGGGGAGGGAAGGCACCTCAGTACAGTATGATGCCATAGAGTACACACTCCCAAAGCTGCCAGTTTCTCCGGGAAAGCTCATCTCAGTCACTGGGAGAATTTTAGGAGATCTCCAGGTCCCACTGGAGGCTGGCAACTGTACTTCCACCCAGTTACACCAGACACAGGTGAGAGAGACCATGAGGTGCCCTCTGTTGACTTGCTTGCCCCGCACCTTCCTCCTAGAACTGTCTCCATCATAGAATCACAGAGTTGGAAGGGACCTCCAGGGTCATCTAGTCCAACCCCCTGTACAATGCAGGAAATTCACAAATACCTCCCCCCACACCCAAAAGATGACCAAACCCCCCCCCCCAGGATTACTTCCTGGCCCCAAAGGGGCGATTCAGCATTTCCCTGGGCGTGTAAAAAAGGGCCACAAAAACTAAGCCCTGAGGCAACCCTTCCTGCCCTCCCCCTCATGGTCTGCCTAAGTGTCCCTTTTAGCTGACTGACAGAAACAGCCATGGGAAAGTGTTAGAGGCAGAGTTCTGAATTCTAACTCCACTGACATAAATGGGCTTAGAAAGGTAAATCCCTGCTTAGGGTGGCACTGTACACCACCACCTAAGGGTTAACATCTGGATTTGCTTGTATTTTCCTCTTCCCTGTGGCTCAGTGGTAGAGCATCCGCTTGCCATGCAGAAGGTCCCTGGCTCAATCCTCAGTGTCTCCAATTAAAAGGATCAGGCAGTAAGTGATGGGAAAGACCTCTACCTGAGACATTGTATGCATTATTTTGAGTTGTAAACTGCTTTGAGAACAGTGGGGGAAAAGCTGTGTGTGCACGTCCTCGTGCATGCGCATTAAATCAATAAAAACCTAGCATACACTGTAGGAAGCGATTCCAGCTGAGAAACAAGGGGTCTGCTGATGTCTGTGGGATCTTAGATTCTGATGGTGCTTCAGAGGACAAGCTCAGGGACTTTGGAATGTCAGAACATGGGTCAATCCTGCTTTCCAGGACGAGCTGGCTCCCGTGCTGTAGCAGGCAAAGAGAAAGCTGCACTCAGTAAGAACTGGTCTCTTAGTTGCTCAGGCTGGCCAAAAGACCTCTCTGCATCCACATATCAGCTACCTCCCTCCCTACCACCCCTGAAGTCTCCAAGACTTTCCTGGTAGGACCTGGCATTGGGCCTGTATGTAACTGAGTGCCTTGCAGCAGACTTACTGTCTTGCATACTCATTTTGTTGGTAATGGATCAGTTGATGGTTCTTCAGCAGCAGACGATCTTGCCTGGAATATATTCAATACACCATGGATATTGGAGGCTATTAGCAACAAGCACATAGAGGCAGTGTGGTATAGCAGTTAGTGTGTCAGACAAGGATCTGGGAGACCCAAGTTCAAATCCCCACTCTGCCATGGAAACCTCTTGAGTGACCTTGGCCCAGTCACACGCTCTCAGCCTAACCTTCCTAACGGGGCTGTTCTGAGAGTAGAATGGAGGAGAGGAGAACAGCGCGAGCCGCCTCTGTGGATCCCCAAGGGGATGGATGAGAGGCAGGGCAGAAGGGAGGCAGCGAAGGGGGCGAGGGGCCGGGAGACCGAGGCTGAAGGATCTGGGTCTGTTTAGCTTGGAGAGGAGACAACTGAGAGGGTGACAAGATGGTCATCTTCAAGTAGGCGAGGAGCCGCCGCATAGAGGACGGAGCAGAGTTGTTTTCCATTGCCCCAGAAGTTCGGACCAATGGATTGAAATTAAACAGAAAGAGTTTTCAGCTAAACATTAGGAGGAACGGCCTGACAGAGCGGCTCCTCAGTGGAAGAGGCTTCCTCGGGAGGTGGTGGGGCTCTCCGTCTTTGGAGGATTTCAAGCAGAGGCTAGGTGGCCATCGGACAGCAGTGCTGAGTCTATGACTCACTATGAATCCAGGCAGATGGTGAGAGGGAGGGCAGGGCAGGGGGGGGGCAGTGCTTGGCTCTCATGGCCCGTTCTGATATGCCTGGGGTAATGCCCGTTGCCACTCTGGGGTCAGGAAGGAATTTTCTCCCAGGCCGGATTGGCCCAGGGATCCTGGAGGTTTCCCCCCTCCCTCTGGGCACAGAGCAGCAGGGGGTCCCTGGGGGAGTGGAGGGAGGGTAGTTGTGCATTTCTGGCGTTGTGCAGTGGGGTTGACCCTTGAGGGCCCTTCCAGCTCTTCTAAACAAAATAAATAACTACCAGCCAGGATGGGCTGTGTATGCCTGTGCATAAAAAAGAGGTGGGGAGGGAAAGTAAGCAGAAATTTCAAAGTAAAAGAAGAGAAGAGATTGGATTTATACCCTGCCCTTCACTACTGGAAGGAGCCTCAGAACAGTTTACAGTCTCTTTTCCCTTCCCCTCCCCACAACAGACACCCTGTGAGGTAGGTGACTCTGAGAGAGCTCTGAGAGAACTGCTCCTGAGAGAACAGCTCTGAAAGAACCGGTGACTGGCCCAAGGTCACACCAGCAGCTGCATGGGGAGGAGTGGGGAATTTCTCCCAGATTAGGGTCCACACTCCTAACCACTACATCAGACTGGCTCTCCAGCTGGTTTAACAAGGCATTCACAGATATGAAATTTGCTGTTGGCTGAAATAACAAATAGCAGGGAAGACTCTAAGGGGATTTTTTAATTAATTTTCTTTTGGCCTCCAGGGGAAGGGTTGCTGCTTCCTAAAGGTCCGAGTCTGACTACTACAATGCCACTGGCCTGGCTTTGAAGCCTATCTGGAAGAGTCCACAAGTAGAGAATGCAGCTGCTGGACTGCTGACAGGTATGAACGATTGGGGTCATGTCTCTCCGCTATTTAAAAGAACTACTCTGGTTGCCTGTTCACTTCTGGGCACTGCTCACAGTGCCTTTAAAACCCTAAATGGCTTGGAATAATTAAAAACTTAAAATTAAAAAAAACCCTGCATCCTTCCCAATGAGGCTCATATCTGTGTGTCTCCTGAACTGGAAGAGAGATGGGCTACCAGAAACAGGGCCTTTTCCGTGGTGGCTCCTTATCCATGGAACTCTCTGCCCCAGCTGTTCTCCCACTTCCTGGTCTTGCTAATGTCAGGTGTCCTGTCAAATCATTGTGTCTCCTCACTGGATAAAGTTGTGATGGAGTTTGTTGCTCCCCCCATGTGATTTTAAACAGAATGAATCAATTGTGGCTGGTTTGACTGAATTGAACAGAGTTACTGATATTGACCTGGCCATATTTGATACGTAATTGCTTTATTCTTGGATAGTTCTTTAGGGTGGATGTGACCTATACCTTATGGCAGCGGGGTTTTGATGTTTTAAATGAATATTTAATATTTTGAAACAAATGTTTTAAACAAATATTTGGTGAATAAGCCGAATATTACAATAGTCATCAAGTCGCTGCTGATTTTATGGCGATGGTCAGGGCCACTGGGGTTTTCAAGGCAAGAGAGGAGTGGGGATGGTTTGCCCCTGCCTGCCTCTGCACATCTACCACCCTCTTCCTTGGTGGTCTCCCATCCAAGCCCTGACTGTGACTGACCCTGCTAAGCTCCCAAGGTCTGACGAGACTGGGCTTTTCAGGGCTATGCAGGCTGCTAAATGGTATAAAATGTCCTGTAAAAGCACAAGACTTTAAAAAGGAACAAAGAGAACCAGCACAGTGCAGTGTCAGACTAGGATCTGGGAGAGCCGAGTTCAAATTCCCCCCAGCTCACTGGGTAACATTGGGTAAGTGATTCTGTCTCAGCCTAATCTACCTCACAGGGTTGTTGGGATGTGGAGGAAGGGAGAGCACTGCTGTAAGCTGCTTTGGGTCCCTATTGGAGAGAACGGCAGGATCCAAATAAATAAATCTGTTACGCTGTCTGTAAAGTGAGGACCTCATGACACAATATATTCCCCATTGCGTTTAAGATCAGTTTGCGCCTAGTTAAGTCCCCGTCCCCCCCGCCTTGTCTATTTTTTTCCTGTTCCTTAATTGGCTTGTTTGAGAAGTCCTCACTGTATAGCATGTCCTGGAGACCATAGAAGGCTACCAAGTATTTCATGTTATTTTTAAAGTGCAGTTTAGAGTTGGATTTCAGGTGATTTATAGCTGTGTAGAGTTCTTCCTCGAAGAAAGCAGGTTACGCGGCTTGTCTGTTGCAGAAACCTTAGAGGCAGTTTTTAGTTCTGAACTCTTCTCTCTCCCACCCCCCACCCCACCATTCCACCTCCTGATAGTATTTCGCTGCCATGTGAAACGTAGACTTTTGCCACATGACACAGGCCTGGACCGGATTTCTGGCCGGGGGCCCACCTTCTCGGAGGAGATCGCCACAAAGAGGCTGCTGTGTGCATCCTCAGATGGAGACGGGAAGCACTGCTAGGCCATGGAATTCCCACTGGTTTCTATACCAACAGTGTTGACAAACGGTTAGTGGGAGTCTCGCTGGCTTCCTTAATCCACAACTATTTGCAGCGGCTGGAGACTGACCGAGGGGTTTGGGGGAGTGCACTGCATATGGATGCTGTTGCTGCCCCTGTTGCCACACGAAAATCTACCGGCAATTTTGATTTACTTGATGGTTTGGTTTTTACATTTGCATCCCGCACTCCTTCCAGGGAGTTGAAGCCAGCATGCTTGGGCCAGACGCGAATGCCAAGAGGAGCTTCTGTCTGTGACGGATATGAGCATGACCACAGCTCCTTCTCGTGATGATGCTCTCTCCTCCCCAGTCTTTCCTCTCCCCTCCCCAGTCTTTCCTCTCCTCTCCTTTCCTCTTTCCTCTCCTCATAGGTGAAGAATTCCCGGTTTCAAAAGGCTTGACTCAAACTCCAGTTCACGGTGAGGTTCATCATACGCCATCCATCTCCTGAGCAAACTGGACTTCCCTTCATCCCTGCAAATTGAGATTTTAAACTGGGACTACTTATTTCAGAAACCTTGTTTTGGGGAGCAGAAACAAAGCTCCAGTTTGCTCAGGTAGGGTTTGATGCAAGGGTCCCCAAGCCAGGAAATTCTCAATAACACTTGTTGCACAAGGCGTGTGTGTGTGTGTGGGGAGCCAGGAAGGAGCACGACAACCAGGGGGCTCACTCTGTCACGCCCGGACAGAAGTTTGTTGTGATGGCTGAATGCAGCCACTAGGGCTGCTAACTCTGGCTTGGAAGATTCCTGGAGATGTGGGGCTGGGGGCTGGGGAGGGGAAGGACCCCAGCTGCGTGTCAGGCCACAGAGTCTACCCTCCAAAGCAGCCATTTTCTCCAGGAGATCGCCAGGCCTCGGCTGCGGGTTGGCAGCCCTCCTGGCCACAGGCTACAGGCCCATGCACATGGAGGAGGCAGTTCCTGTGGGGCTCAGGAGGACGCACAGCTGAACCCGTAGGGTGTGGCTCGCTGTGTTCTTAAGGCCCTCGCTGAGGTCGCTGCTGAGGCCCCCCCCCCAGGCCTGTCCTCCGCAGGGGCCCCAGCCCTAAATCTCTGGGGATTTCCCAGGCCAGGGTTGGCAAACCGAGAGTCTCCCACTCAGATTCTAGTCAGGATCAGAGAGTGGACTAGCCTGGGCTCTTTTCTTTAAGGGCCAAATTGCATCTTTTGTTGGGGATCCGTGATCAGAATCCCCCGAAGTGTAGCTTAACCTTTAAAATAAGCCTTCTGTGTGAGCAAGGCTGGTTCCAGGTGTTCAGTGGCCCCATGCAAGGTATGCCCCTTCCCTCTAGGGAACGGGCCACTTCTAGCTGGGTCTAAGCCAAGCCTCTGTGACAACATTGCCCCTGCCCCCTTCTTCTTGCTCTTCAGGAAATATGATTCATTTCCCTCCTGAAATCCTGTGCAGGCAGGCACCATCTTCTGCTGACTGCAATTCCGTTAACTCAGGTAAGATTTTGTACCAGGAACAGGCAGACTTCTTTGTCCTAAGGGCTAAAGAAAATGCAACACTTACATTAGCAGATACTGCCGTGCTGCCTGCCAAACAGAAGAGGGGGGAGAAACGCATGCACTTGGCCAGGTACACTGGGAGCCCGGGAGCTTCAACAGCGCCTTGGGGGCTCACCTGGCAGTTCCACGGTGGAGGTGAGGTGAGGTCACAGCCATTACCTTGTCCCACCCCACCAGCTCCAATAGCTCTGCCAGAGCTTGGGTTGGGAAGCAGCCCTGCGTGCCAGGCAAAATGATCTGACTGTGCGGCTGTTTGGTACGTGTGCCGGTGGTTGCCTACTCCTGTTGTATACCACCATGAGTCAGAACAAAACTCTGGTCTGTTTTATTTACTCCTTTACTTATTTTTGAATACCTCGCAGAGCAGAACTGCCAAGCAGTTCATACACCATTAGAATTTCAGGATTCAAGATTGTGTGCATAAAATATTAAGGGACTGAAGTGTCCCTGAAATCATTCCTTAGCCACTGTGACTGCAAACACTGCAGGCTGCTGGAAACTACCGTTTGACGGCTCCTCTTTCAGTCCTGTGACTGTTCAGGTTTTGCAAGCATGTTGGCATGAATGAAATATATCCCGCAGGATGGCTTTCTCCACCTCTACTTCTCCGGTCAGCACTCTGTGGCCTTTGGGAATGGCACACTGTAAGCCGTCACGTATTAGAATCATTGACAGCACAGTCCTTCTCATGTTTACTCAAAATTAAGTTGAGTGGGATAAGGCTTTCTATCTTTGATTCTTTGGACTGCAGCCTGGATTTATTCATCACCTAATGTTTGCTTAAAACCAGCTTGAGTTTCATAGATTACTGCAAAGCTTTTGACTGTACAGATCATAAAAAGCTATGGTTGGTTTTTAAAAAATGGGTGTGCTACAACATCTGATTGTTCTGATGCTGTCAGGTAGCCCTGTCATGGGGATGGAATGTGGGGGGGGTATTCTCAGTCTACCAGCCTCTGAACATTACCGTTCTAACTGTCTGTATGTTATCATTTATATGACCTTGTAGACGCTCCAGCTGCAGAACTCCTACGCTGGGAAATAACAGCTTTTAGATTGTTTGCTTCTTTCTCCCGCTTGCTTAGCCCGCCCGTGCAAACAATACTCACTGGCTTCAGCTCATTCAGTAGGTGCTTGATTGTAGTACAATTTAGATGGCCCTATTGTTCCCGGGCATTCCTGGCACAAGCTGTACATGTGTCTTTTGTTCTCATCCACCAATAAACAGTTCTCTTCTGATGAAGCCCTGTGTTGCATGACCTGACTAAGGAGCCTGACAAAGTGTCCCTCGACCCACATCTCTCCATCCCGAGATGAGCGACAGCGAGGAGGAGATCATCACCCCTGCCATGGCTGGGGAAATGGTCCCTATGACCTCCATACCAACCACCCTACCATTGGAAAAGGGGGAGGACGCAAGCAGCCCTCTCCTGGAACCTTTTGGCGGGGCAAGAACACAAGTGACTGCATGGATAAAGGGACCGTGCTGGGGAAAGTTCCAATCGGATACTCATGAAACCTGGACACTCACCCTGGGACCGTGTCGGGAAAGCCGGTATGACTGGCCTGTTCAAGGACTGATTATTGAGCAGGAGGCTGAGGCCACCCGTTTAGAGCTGCTCGAATGCAGCCAGGACCGACTCTATCGGATAATTGAGGAGTCGTTTTGAAACTTGCCGGGAATGATGATGGAGGTGGTGCAGTGCGAACTCTAGCTCTGGCTACCGGGACAGCCGGCACAACCACCCCCCTGGCAGCAAGTGCCTCCACCCCGCCAACAGCCACCCCGCCAGCAACCTGCCATTCCACCTCTGGGGGTCCCGGGGCAGCTGCAATGAGAGGCGCACCAGCCGGTAGAACTACTGGAGGCAACGTTCAATGGGACACACAAAAAAACTGGTGTTTTTCGTGACGTGAGCAGAGAAATTCGTCTTGAATTGGGGCCACTTGTTCCCCAGTGAGGAACGCATCGTGGATTACATTGTGCCCTGACTGTGGGAGGGGGCTGCTGATTGGTACGTGAGTCTTCACAATGAAGACGGCCTGGAACTCCGGGCGGTGGACGCTTTTATGTGGGCCCTCCGGGCTCAATATGAAGACCCGAATCCCAGTGAATCCACCCGGACCTTCCTGTGTACCTTCAAACAAGGGAAGAAGACAGTGCAGGAGTACTCGGAGGAGTTCCGGAGGCAAGCGGCAAAGATCCACAGGTGGACTGATGGGGTGCTGGCAGAGCAGTACTGGCTTGGGTTACACCCGGAGATCCGGGAGATGGTCCTGCGCAGCATAAAACCCATTTCCCTGAACGCCTGGATAAGAGAGGCTGCTGATGCCAAGAGCAAACTGAGAACAATCTGTATCGACAATGCGGCAACCCTGCGTAAGGGTGCGGTATCGATGCCAAAACCCAAGATACTCCTGAAGCAAAAGGAAGGGACGTGACAGCAATGGATGAAGCACGGGCTTTGCCTGAAATGTGGTGAAGCTGGCCACTTCACAGCAGCATGCCCAGAATTGGGACCATCGGGTACCCCACAGAAGGGCCCAGAGAAGAAGTGAGCTGACACTCCAGCGAAGAAGCCGCATGCCCTGCAAGCCAGCCTCCCCGAGGGGGAGATGGAGTCGTCCAGTGAGGAGGAGACCCAGCCAGTGGGAAACGGTCAGGACCGGCTGTGAGTAGTGCTGAACAGCAGGTCCCCATCCCAGAGGCACAGAAAATGGTGAGCAACTACCCCCCCCTTTCATGACTGTAACTATCATGAATCCTGAGTTGAGGACCTACGTACATGTGTGGGTTCTGATTGACTCGGGGTGTGGACGGGATCTAATCAATCCCTCACTGGTTACGGGACTTGGGGCCAAGGTTGTTACACTCCCAGAACCCCTAGTGTTTACCCAGATGGACGGGTCTGCTATGAAAGACCCTTGCAAATACGAGACTGTTCCTTTACGAACGGAGGCAGGAAGGCACTGGGAGCACCAACCCTTCATCATCACCATGACATCTTGCTTCCCGTTGGTGCTGGGTAGCCCATGGCTCCATGAGCATGATCCCTATATATTGTGGGATGAGGGGATAGTCCGCTTTATTTCACCTCAATGTCATGCACATGAATGGGATGAGGCGTGGGGGAGTCCCCCTCCTGATGAGCCAGTGCAGGCATGCCTCACTAGCAAAGAGATGGCTGCTATCCCCCCCGAGTACCGGGACCTAGCACGGGTGTTTGAGGAAGAAGAGGCTGATTAACTGCCCCCCCATAGACACTCAGACTGTGTCACTGAATTGTTGCCCGGACAGAAATTGCCCAAGGGAAAGATATATGCCATGAGCCCAAGTGAAAAGGAGGAGCTGTGTAAGTTCACTGATAAAAACCTTGCCCGGGGTTTCATTCGACCCACTTCCTCCCCGTTCGCTGCCCCTGTGTTGTTCTGAAAAAAGAAAGACGGGGGTGTTGAGACTGTGCATGGACTATAGGGGTTTGAATGCAGTGTCTACTACTAACGCCTACCCTCTCCCCCGATAAAAGACCTGATAGCTGAGGCTGCAAAGGGGAAAATCTACTCCAAGCTCGACCTCCGTGATGCTTACTTCTGGGTCCAGATTAAGGAAGGGGATTAATACAAAATGGCATTCAATACCCTGCTGGGGCAATTCAAATACTGGGTGATGCCCTTTGGGCTTCAGGGGGCTCCTGGGGTCTTCGTGAACCTGATAAATGAAGTATTGCACAAGCACCTGTTCTAGTTTATCTAGATGATATCTTGCTTTATTCCCCCGATAAAGAGTCCCATGTGACTTTGGTGAGGGAAGTCTTGGAAATGTTGCACAAGCACAAGCTCTTTGCTAAACTGTCGAAATGTGAATTCAATTGTACTGAAATTGACTTTTGGGGCTACCATATTTCCCCACGGGGCTTGGATATGGACCCGGCTAAAGTCAGGGGCATGGTGGGGTGGGAACCCCCTCGAACCCAGAGGCAACTCCAGGCATTTTCTCAGTTTTGCCAATTTCTACAGAGCTTTTCTTGCTAACTTTGCCCAGGCGAGCCTACTGCTCACGGATCTCCTAAAGACGAAAGGGAAGTGTCCTGAGAGTACACGGCCGGGTGCTAAACTAACATGGACAAACGAATGCCAGGAAGCTTGCTCACCCAAATGAACTCAAAAAATTTATCGTTCAAGTGGACGTGTGGGTGGCGCCATCTTGCAGGAGGGGGAGGATGGGAAAATGCACCCTCTTGCATATGTTTCTTGGAAGTTCAATGATACTGAATGTAATTGGTCAGTTTGGGACAAGGAGGTGGGAGCTATTAAGTTAGCACTCTCTACATGGCGGCACTGGCTGGAGGGGCCAGGGTGCTGTTTGAAGTCTGGATTGACCATAAAAACCTTGAAGCGCTCAGAACGCCCCGCAATCTCAACATGAAACAGCTTAGATGGGCGGACTTCTTCTCTAAGTTTAATTTTACGCTCCACCATTTCCTGGGTAAAACTAATTCCTTGGCAGATGCATTGTCCCGCCTCCCACAGCACGACAGCCACAGGGAGGAGGTTCTTGACTCGATGTTTACACCCTCCCAATTAGGAGGGGCAGTGATGACACGCAGCCAAATGACAGCCCAGCCCCTGATGGACGCTGAATCCTGGGAAATGAAGTTTGTCTCCGCCCCCTCCAACAGGGATCGGCTGGAACTTCAAAAGAAGGGGGAGATGGAGGAGCGGGCGAACAGCTGTTGGTACCGCGGCTACAGACTGTTTGTGCCCTTGGCTTTGTGGGGTGAAATCATGTTAACAGTTCACGGCACTAAACTGGTGGGGCACCTGGGGTTTGTGAAATCCCTGTATTTATTACAGCGCCAGTTCTGGTGGCCGGGGATGAGGAAGGACCTATCCCTGTTTGTTCAGTTGTGCCATACCTGCATCATGGGCAAGCTGAGACCCAGAAAACTGCTGGGGCTCCTACAACCCCTGCCTACACCCAGTAGACCGTGGGAAGTCATTTCAGTGGATTTTATCACTGAGTTGCCTCCCAGTCAGGGAAAAATGGTTATCTGGATCGTAGTGGATCTGTTTTCAAAGCAGGCTCATTTCGTTCCATTTAAGTCTCTGCCAACCACCTGGGTACAGGCCAAGGTGTTTTTCTACTGTATACACTAGCCCGGAAGATAATTTCTGACTGGGGTTCACAATTTGTTTCCAAGTTTTGGGGTGAACTGGTGCATCTCATGGGAGTGGAATGGGGTTTGAGCAGTCCATACCACCCCGAGACTGATGGCCAGACGGAGCGGGCCAATCAAACCCTTGAACAGTACCTCCATTGTTTCACTAACTTTCAACAAGTCTATTGGGAAGAACTCCTCCCCCTGGCAGAGTTTTGTTACAACAATGTGTGCCAGTCCTCCATGGGGGTCTCCCCATTTATGGCAGCTTATGGCTACGAAGCCCTACCTCTCCCATTCCTGTCTGATGCTGCTCTGCCAGAAGGAGACATGGGGGACTGGTGTAAATGATTACAGGTAGCCTGGCCACTTTTGTGCAAAACCTTAGAAGGGGCTAAACAGGCCTACAAGCTTCAGGCTGACAAGAAACACACTGTCAGCTGGGATATCCAGCCCGGTGACTCTGTTTATGTGTCTACCAAGAACATCAAGAGACTCCAGCCTAGCAGGAAGCTGGGGTGGAAATATGTAGGCCTGCTCCCAGTGAAACGGAAGATAAATGATGTGACTGTGGAACTTGACTTGCCAAAGACTTTGAAACATTTGCACCCTGTTTTCCATTTCAGATTACTCCACCAGGACCCTGGACCTAATGCTTGGCGACCGCAGTGTGCACAGCCACCCCCTCTTATGGTGCAAGGCAAACCACATTACGAAATTGCTGCCATTTTAGACTCGAAGCTTAAATGAAACAAGTTATTCTACTTGGTGGAATAAGTGGACTTTGGGCCTCAACACAGGGAGTGGGTGGAGGTGGATCACATCAGAGCCCCCCGACTTCTTCATCATTTTCATCGTCACTGCCCTGATAAACCCAGGGGGAGGCGCTTGGGAGGGCAGGATGTCAGGTAGCCCTGTCATGGGGATGGAATGTGGGGGGAGTACTCTCAGTCTACCAGCCTCTGAACATTACCATTCTAACTGTCTGTATGTTATCATTTATATGACCTTGTAGATGCTCCAGCGGCAGAACTCCTAGGCTGGGAAATAACAGCTTTTAGATTGTTTGCTTCTTTCTCCCACTTGCTTAGCCCGCCCGCACAAACTATACTCATTGGCTTCAGCTCATTCAGGGGGTGTTCGATTGTAGTATAATTTAGGTGGCCCTATTGTTCCCGGGCATTCCTGACACAAGCTGTACACGTATCTTTAGTTCTGATTCACCAATAAACAGTTCTCTTCTGATGAAGCCCTGTGTTGCGTGACCTGACTAAGGAGCCTGACAGATGTGCAACCTATACTCTGAACAAGAGACTACTGTTAAGACAGAATATGGAGAAACAGAATGATTTCCAATTGGCAAAGGTGTCAGATAAGGATGTATTTCACTTCCCTATCTGTTTAATCTATATGCAAAACATATCATAAAGAAAGCTAGATTATATTTAGTTTTAGATCAAGGCGGAGTGAAAATTGCTGGAAGGAACATTAACAAATTGAGACATGCAGATGACATCACATTACTGGCAGAAAATAGTGAAGACCTGAAATGACTCCTGATGAAGGTTAAAGCAGAAAGTGCCAAAGCAGGATTCCATCTGAACATCAAGAAGACAGAAATAGTGACTACTGGGGAACTACACAACTGTAATGCTGAGGATGAAGAAATTGAAATTGTTAAAGATTTTCTATTCCTTGGCTTCATCATCGACCAAAGGGGAGACTGCAACCAAGAAACTGGAAGGAGACTGAGACTGGGGAGGATAGCCATGAAGGAGCTGGAAAAGATCCTGAAGCATAAGGATGTGTTGCTGGCGACCAAGATCAGGATAATTCATGCCATAATATTCCCCGTTACTATATATGGAAGGGGAAGTTGGACAATGAAGAAAGCTGGCAGGAAGAAAGTAGATTCCTTTGAAATGTGGTGTTGGAGGAGAGTTGTATAGATACCGTGGACTGCCAAAAGACATATATGTGGGTTCTAGATCAAATCAAGACTGAATTCTTCCTTGAAGCTAAAATGACTAAACTGAGGCTACTTGGTCACATTATGAGTAGACAAGAATCGCTGGGAAAGACAATAATGCTATAAAAAGTGGAAGGCAGCAGAAAAAGAGGAAGACCCAACATGAGATGGATTGATTCAACAAAGGAAGCCAGGCCCTTCAGTTTGCACAACCTAAATAAGGCTGGTAATGACAGTGTCAGGTAGCCCTGTCATGGGGATGGAATGTGGAGAGAGTACTCTTAGTCCACCAGCCTCTGAACATTACCGTTTTCACTGTCCGTATGTTATCATCGATCTGACCTTGTAGAAGCTCCAGCTGCAGAACTCCTAAGCTGGGACCCAACGGCTTTTAGGTTGTTTGCCTGCTTTGCCACTTGCTTTGCCCGCGTGTGCGAACTATACTCATTGGCTTCAGCTCGTTAAGGGGGTGTTTGATTGTATTATAACTTAGGAGGCCCTACTATTCCTGGGCATTCCTAACACAACTCGTACATGTGTCTTTAGTTCTGATTCACCAATAAACAGTTTTCTTCTGATGAAGCCCTGTGTTGTTTGATCTGACTAAGGAGCCTGACATAGTGTTGGGCCAGTTTGAATACTGGGTTTCAGAGGTTGTTAATTCATAGGGCCACCATTAGCCAGAAGCCACTTGATGGCACTTACACACACATACACACACACACACACACACGTTTAATTTCTCCCCCTCCCCATTAATTTTTGGCTGTTTTACTCAACAATTTTAATTGGTGTGCCTACGAATTATACTATTTAGTTAAAAGTGTTAATGAGCCGAAATCATAACATTTAGCATTTATATAACACTTAAAGCATCTCAAAGTGTTTTACAGGCATTGGATTATTACTGTCCACACAGCAGCCCTGAGAGGTAAACCACTATTGAACTTTTGGCTGAGATGAGATTTGAACCATCAACCTCTCAGATCACAGATCGTTCTCTTTTCTCCCAGGCGATACCAATTATAAATTCTCTCTGTGGTTGACAAGCTTGCTTTGGATTCAAAAGATGTATTTCTGAGCTCTTCCTCAGATTACTGTTCTCCTTGATATTCTGGAAGCACAGCCCAGATTAAATAACTAACGAATGCCCATGACTGTGTGGTCAGTGAAGCAAAGTATATTTGACTCCACATCAGTTGCTCAGCAATTTCAAAGAGAGAGAGGGTTGGACAGGTTCATCAATAACTTAGCCTTTTTTCCTCCCGTGTGTGCATGGGGAATCTGCTATCGAAGGCTTTTATGTGACTGCCAGTACAGTACCTGACCTCAGCAGCCCGACTGTCGCAATCTTCCTCATCTGTCTCTGCTAGATGCAGACTCAATTGCTACTGTAGAGAGTGCATCCATCTACCTGTTACCTGCTTCTAAGCTTATCTGCAGTTCCTTTTCAAAAGCACTCCCGTTCTGAGGTCTTCAGTGGGCCTTGGAGATAAGCAAGATTCTGAGCTCTTTCAAACTTTGCCTGCAAACTCTGCCATTGGAGCCCATAAGGGAGGAAAGTGTGTGTCTGAGAAGTCCCAACTGCCCCTGTTCTCTCTTGGGCTGAAAATGTGAATAGCTGGTGAAAAAATAGGAATTAACTTGAAAACCGTTCCATTCATAAGGCCTTTGTAGATCACGCAGGACACTGAGAGTTTCATGTGTGGAGCTCCCAGCAGTGTGTGCAGAGCGGAGTTTGCAAATGGAAGGGGGAGGGGGGACTTAACCCTTCCTCAGTGGCATTTTTTGAAGGGGGAAAGCATATCTTTTCAATGAAGACAGTTAGAGATACTTACTTTTTAAAAAATGAAAGCTGGGGATTCAGAGGAGCTAGTGCTAGGAGCTAGGTTGTTATAGAGTCATAGCACTATCTTGACAAACACCACTAAGAGTCATAACACAATCTTTTTTTTTTGTAAATACAATTTATTATTGGATATATTTTCATGTTCATACAATTTAAACAAACCAATACATATCCATTTTTCTTTCGCCCTCTCCCCCCAAACAAGGCTTCCCGCAGTGCTCCAACCCCATTGATATCTCTCTTATTCAATTACATTTACTACTAAACTTATTTTCTTTTACTAATGGTAACAATTCAAAGATCTAGATCTCTTTCCACTTCTCCTCAATAGCTATCAAAACAAATTAAACCACGTTTAACATCCCAATTTTTCAACAAGCATTCTTGAAAGTCTTTCCAATCTCCGAAGAAGGTTTCGTCTTCTTCGTTGTTTAATTTTCTTGTTAATTTGTCCATTTCTGCCATAAACAACGTCTTTTTAATCCATTCCCATGTTTCAGGTACTTTATCTTGTTTCCAACACTGAGCAAAAGTCAGTCTGGCTGCTGTAATCAAGTACCATAATAATGTTCTCTTGGCTACATTTATTTCTTCCATTTTAAGACCTAGCAATAACATCTGTGGGTCTTTCTTAAAAGTACATTTCAAAATTTTTTGTATCTCATTGTGGATCTCAGTCCAATAATTTACTGCTTTATCACATGTCCACCACATATGGTAAAAAGACCCTTCATTTTTCTTACATTTCCAACATTTGTTAGACATACTTTCATTTATAATAGCGATTTTTTTAGGCGTCATATACCATCTGTACATCATTTTATAGCAATTCTCTTTGACATTTACACAAGTCATAACACAATCTTGATTTTGTTTTTTAGAAATGCAGAGAAGCCCTCCAATGACAGGAGGGGAAATACAGGCTGGGTAGTGGTGGTTAATCCAGGAAAAATTATTTATTTTAGTGGGGGGGGGGAAATGGTGCTGCTGTGGGTGGGACTTGCAAAAATGTCTCTGTCCTGTCCACCCAGCACGCAAACACGCTTTGAAGGACTGCCACAGAATGGAGGAAAACACAGGAGGTGAACTATTAGGGGATAACATCACGCGGATGCTGCAAACAGAATCCCACTTTGGTTTGGATGCCAAAGTGCAGCAAAACCTCTGGGGGAAGCAGCCCTGGGCAGAGCGTGGCAGTTCACTGTTGATGTGCTCAGCTGAGTTTAAATGTGTGTTTTGTAACCACTACAGCATCTGGATCTTGCACCGTTTTTGCCCCTTCCTGTGACTTGCAGGAGCAGGATAAATTATGAAACTGCAAATAATCAATGTATATAATTTAAGAGAATAGAATGTAGACATTTTGAATCTTAAGAAGATTTATGCATTTTCACAATTGATTTTGGGTGTAGAATCCAGGTTATTTTGATATGCAATTCTGACCCTTTTTTTTTTTTTAAAGCAGAAAATGCACACAGCCCCCTGGCCTGGACACCTGCAGAGTCAGGGAAAATATATAGGCCGGGTTGTTAAGTGGCAGTCGGAAGTTTCGAAACGAGCTGGCAAGTCATGCGAGGCTCGATGAAAAGGGAGACCTTTGGATTCATTCTGAAGCCAATCATTAATTTCCCAAGTTAGGGCTATCTGAGTGGAATGCCCTGAGCAAAGCTGGAATTGGTGTCAATACGGATCTTAAAAAAAAAGCAACCTGAATTTCCCCCCCAGCTGATGGAAGGTTATCAGTGAATAAATTCACCATCTGGCAAGGATAGGGTGGGTCTTACATAACAGTTCGGTCTGGGCCACAGGAGTGCAATGCAGTGGATTAATTTAGATTTCAGAACTGTGCAGAAGAAGGGGGTCAGAACCACAATGGACAGACCACAAATAAGTTGTCATGTGTGACAGTTCACGGCTGCCTTTGCTAGAACAGGATTTGCAGTGGAGATGAGAAACCCACCTGGGGCTGAGTGTGACTTTTTGCATCTCAGAAGCTTCTTGTGGGCAGATTGCACACCAATGGTTGCCCCGGCATCATCCCCCGATAATATTCGTGGCAATGGATCGTTTCCTCACTTGTTGCTGTGGGGGTTGGCAATTGGCCCGAGATTTTCCCTCTCCCCATCCTCAGGATCTTTTTCATGACTCCAGGGTTTAATTTGGGGGATTCTAGTGGGGGAATTCACAAATTGCGGCTGTCCTCTCTCCACCTTTTCAACGCCCCTCTCCCCTCTCCCCCTCCCCTTCGCACCTGCAGCCCCCCTTCTTTAGTGTGTGTTTTTTTTGTTTTTCCCCCTGTGTTGCGTTGCAACGCAATGATGAGCCATTGTTGATTGGCGTTTAAATGTCCTTTTAAATGTCCGTATGCTGTTTTCCCATTTCTGTGCAGCAATTCACCATTTGTATAAATGTAGTGCCATTGTTAAAAAGATATATTAAGGGTGGCATGGACAAAACTTTTTTGAGGGGGGAGTAACTTAGGGGCTTTACTGCCATTGTTTAAAAAGTTGCATTAAGGATGGCATGGAGGTGTGGACACAATTTTCACAGGGGTGAATTGAGTTGCTTCTCTGCTTCTCTCCCACCTCCCTCCCCTTTCCACCTGCAACCCCCCTCCTTGGTGCATAAGGTTGTTTTTTGTCCCCCACCATGTTGCGTTGGAACGCAATAATGAGCCATCATTGACTGGTGTTTAAATATCCCTTTAAATGTCCGTATGCTATTTTCCCATTTCTGTGCAGGAATTCACCATTTGTATAAACGCAGGGCCATTGTTAATAAGATACATTAATGGTGGCATGGAGGTGTGGACAAAATTTTTCACGAGGGGTAACCTAGGGGCTGTAGTGCCATTGTTTAAAAGTTGCATGAATGGTGACATGGAGGCGTGGACACAATTTTCACGGGGGTGACTTGAGTTGCTTCTCCGCTTCTCTCCCCCCTCCCCTTCCCGCCTGCAAACCCCCCCTCCTTGGTGCATGGTTTTTTTTTTACCACCCCTGTATTGCATTGCAATGCAATAATGAGCCATGTTGACTGGCATTTAAATATCCCTTTAAATGTCTGTAGGCTGTTTTCCCATTCACCATTTGTGTAAAAAGAGTGCAATTGATAAGATGCATTAATGGTGGCATGGAGACGAGGAAAAATTTTAGTGGGGGTGACCTAGGGGACTGTTCCTTTAATACCACTGGCTTTCGCCATGGCCCATGGTGTGACCATGGTGTAGCCAATCAGAAATCGTTTTAGGATAGGGAGGGCTGATCTGGCCAGGCACAGAAGAATTTTGGGTAGAGGAAAAGTATGACCATTCGCCATTTTGTGGCATCAGCTTAGCATCTGATTTACAGTAGCCTCCTGCCTTTTGCTGTGCTAGAATGTCTGCAAGCTCAAAGATGGCCAGAGTCCAGGGTGTTTCATGGAGGGAGAAAGAAACTCTGGATCTCATAGGGATCTGGGGCCAAGAAAAGGTACATGAAGCTCTTGCCTCCTGCCACAGAAATATTGAGGTCTTTGAGAGAATATCTAGGCAAATGCAAACTTTGGGGCATAAACCGTCGGCATTAGAGTGCAGGACTAAGTCAAAGGCTCTTTGCCAAGATTATAAGCAAGTGGTTGGCCACAACCAGAAATCGGGGGCATCACCAATTTCCTGCCGGTATTTTGAACAGCTCGATTGCATCATGTGGAAGGATGTTAGTGCCCGCCCGCCGAAGATTAATATGAGCCTGAAGGCTAAGTACATTAAACCAGTGATGATTAGGGAGACTGAACCAGCCCTGGATTCAGAGGAAATGTTCCCCAACCCTGACCTGATGACCATTAACCGTGATGATCTAAGAACATCCACTCCCATCAATGTAAGTACTGTGGTGTGTGTGGGGAAACGCTGCTCTTGTGCATGCTTGTTGTGTTGACATATGGCTAAATTCTCCTCTGATGTTCCCTTCCAGGGAATGGAGAAAGTATTCCCGACAGCCTCAAGACATAGAAAGTTGCCAAGAAGATGTAGAACCATTGTTGCCAACATCTGCTGGTGAGTATTGCCACATGGGCTTCCCCTTGCAGGTAGGTGGTGATATGGGTGAGAAGTTAGGCATTTTTTAAACTCCACTACTGTTGTCCGTTTAAATCCTCCCCTTTTGTTAACTATTTGGCAACCATGAATGACAATGGTGAACAATGTAAACTGTTTCATGTAAATATGTTAAAACCTTACCATGAGAGAGGTAATTTAGTATTAATGGTAAAAGGGGGGAAAAGTAAGGGAACTGACCGTATCTGACCAGGTCATTATAAAACGTCAGTCTCTTCGGGGGTTTTGGTATATATATATATATATATATATATATATATATATATATATATATATATATATATGTACTGAAGTGTCCTGTTTGACATTTACACATACTGGTGCCTGACTTTATGGTGAAGAAATTATACTGGGCAGTTGTCCCTGTACATCCCTAAGTTATATATATAAAACTTATGGATGTACAGGGGACAACTGCCCAGTATAATTCCTTCACCATAAAGTCAGGCACCAGTATGTGTAAATGTCAAACAGGACACTTCTTTATTTCTCAGCAAGCCCAACAGGGGGATGGGATGTATTTACATAGGATATTTTGTTTCCTTGTAGAATATAACTTTTACACTTTGCCTTCACATATCACTCTCAGTTTTATAGAGATGTTCTTCAGTACACTAAAAACACTTATGACCACACTCTCCAGTAACTGTTTTGTGGCTGACCTTTGGACTTTATCTGTCTGGACCCTTTGAGTCTAATGGGGCACCTTTCCAGCTTTCCAGCCTCCTCCAGACCCTTAGCCCTTTCTCTAGCCACCTCTATAAGTTTCTTTGGAGCAATGTATCTGGTGTTTGTGACTACTGAGGTCTTATACTGTTCACTCTCTGTTCACCCTCCTCTTTCCTTTAGAGGGTAGCAGTGCAGAATTTTATTCAGCCCAGTTTTCCACTCAAAATTGATATCAGGCTGTTTCCACAGAGCTACAGAGGTTTTGTTCCACCTCAGAGCTATTCAGTTAGCTGACCGCTTTTTGCTAACTTCCCTTCCAATTCCCTCTTCCAACTGTCAGTTCCCAACTGTCAGTTGTCTACCATTATCTGTCACTCTATGAGAATTCCAAGCCAAATGGCCCCCTCCCTCTCAGTCATGTGACTCAGCAGCTTCTGTGTTTACCTGCTGCTGTCCACAAACCTGTAATTCCATCACACACACCCTTTTGTTAACTTTTGCGTTTCAACAGTGTCACAGCATGTAGATTTTTAAATGGATTTCCTTGGGTTGCTTACATGGTCCTCTGGGGATTAAGGATGGCTCTGATAGGACTATCTTATCAGAACCCCCCTCCTTCCCAATTCTGAGGCCAGATGCCCTCTTGCAAGACGTTGGAAAGCTGGGAGCTGGTCTACGACATGCTGTTACCCCAAGGTAGTAAGTATGAGGGCTGCAACTGAGGATTCCTTGTAAGGTTGCACAAGGAGCATGCCAAAGTGCTATTTCTGGAATGGGCATGGATGTGTATGATCTCAGCTGTAGTCCTGCATTTTTTGAGTAGGGCTGCCACCAGGCCTGGAGAAAAATGTCCTGTCCCTGTAATAGTGGCTTAATAGGATGTTATGTACCATGTGATGTTATTTAGCTCTGTGCCATGAGAAAGCTTCAGCTGCTCATTGGTTGGGAAAAAATTACAGGGCTGGTTTTCTTTTCTTTTTTCTAAACCTACATTTTGTGGTTCTAAAAAAATCTGTCTGGAATGGCAGGAAACCTTTGGTCTATCAAAGTGAACCGTTGGTTTAAACACTTCTTGCTGGTAAATACAATGACCAATCTCATGAGGTCGATTATGAATTCTCTCTGAGTTTTATAGGTAGGTCTTTCAAATTGCATATATATTTGTTCTTTTATGTGGTTACTGTAAAATGTTCTACTACAGACTAAGCCCTGTAAGCTATGTAAGCCACAATCATCTCATGATGCTGCAGACACAAAGATTTCCCATATTACTGATCCTCAGATTCTGAGCCTTGCTATTCTTAGTCGGAAGAAAACGGGGGGGGGAGGGGGATCCCCCCTTCAAGATAACTTCAAACAAAACAGCTTTATAGTGTGAGCCAAGCAATGGGCTGCAAGAAGAGGAACTGATGCAAGCAACATTTTTGTTTTTAGCTCTAAGGGGAGGGGGAAATTGCAGCAAACTGCTTTCAAAAAATAAAGATTGGTTTGGAGTGTAAACTACAACCTCTTTGTTAGAAACAGCAGTGGGCAAATGCCGTACGTTAAGATGGAATGACTGTGGAATGACTCCCTTACCAGACATTTATCAATTCTATATAAGCACAGCATGAAAGTTAGCATGACTTATCCTACAAAAGTGGCACAATCATACTTGCTTAAAAATTTATTTTTTCCAGGCAGAATAGCAACACAGAAATGGAAAATCAGCAAATGTACATTTAAAAGGACATTTAAATACCAGTTAACGATGGATCATTATTGCGTTGCAATGCAACAATGAAAAGGGGCGGGGAGCACGCAAAGGAGGAGGGGGTGTGCTGGAACATTAACAGAAATCAGGGAGAATTCATGACTATAGCAGTGTTTAATTTCTCTTTTGTGCAAACAGGAACTCAGCCAGGGCAGTCCGCACCCACTTTCCCTCATCCAGATGTGTCTGGTTTATTGCACAGTAGTTCTGCATGTCTTCATCTGGAAGGAGCAAAGTGTCCTGTTTCTGTCTATCTAGTAACACATCATGTCCCTTCTCTTCATAAATGTCGAGAAGTATGACACAGGATGTGATTATAGAGTTTACATTCTCAACAGATACATTTAGCCTGGTTGACAGTATCTGCCAATGAGCCTTCAGTCTTCCAAATGCTCGCTCCACCACATTGCGAGCACTACTCAATCTCTTATTAAAGTACCTCTGAACCCTATTTCCAGGCATTCAGTAGGGTATCATCAGCCACCGCCTCAGTAGGTATGCCTCATCACCCAGAATGATTGCAGGAACTCTAACGCCATGAACAGTGATTGTTGGGTTGCCAGGGACAAAGAGTCCTACATCCATGGCAAAGCAGAGAGTGCAGTTAGTGAACACATAAGTGTCATTACATCTGCTGCTGCATCCTACCACAACATCAAAGAATCTTCCTGAATGGTCCACAGTCCCTTGAAGTAGGACAGAGCAGTAGTGCTTCTTGTTGCCATATTCATTGATCCTTCCCCCAGGTGTTCGAATGGCAATATGGGTACCATCAACAGCATCAATGCAGTGTGGCATCCCCAGGTGCCCGAAGCCATCCATTATCTGAAAAATGAAACAAGCATCAGTCATTTACACCATTCCCTATTACCCCACAAACCTAAGTAAAAGAAGAAGCAAACACACAAACAAGTAATCCCTACTTAAACGGACATCAAGCGGCACATAAGCCTTCCCTTTAACTACAGGTATACCACAATAATGCATCAACGTGGCAACATAACTAATTAAAGCATTTTTTTAAAAAAAAATATTTTGCGTATCTCATTGCCAAGGCACACTATGCTGGAGTACAACTCCAGCTCAATGCAGAAGCACACTTTGAGAACAGTTTCCCCAACAGTGGGCAGACCGATTCCAAATTGCTCACTGACTTCATGGTAGGTGTCTGTGTTTGCCAAGTACCAAACGGCTGCAGCCATGCACTTATCTGTGGGGATTCGTGAACGCATCTCCGTTGTTTGCCATTCAAGCCTTGGTTGCAGGACAGAGACAAAGTTGAACGGGTCATTCTGAAGTGCTTCAACCACTGGTCATTGCTCCAAACTCTGACAACAAAGTTTGTCCACCAGTCTGAACTTCTGGGGTAAACCCAGTATCATCGGGGAAACTGCATCCCAGCAAGCGCATGCCATCTCTGATACTGGCAACGAAATGCCAATAAATGATGGTTTAGATCACACAGACATCTGTACAAGGCGGAAGACTGCAGATGGCGGAGATACCTTCTTCTCTGACGTAATCTTCTCATAACAGCAGAAAACACATCGAGGGAGGAAGGCTGAGGGTTATCCCCTGCAACAGGGACAGGATAACTCCTAGCGCTCTCACTCGCCTCGGAGACATGATGGCAGTGAAGGTTGCTTGGTGGCACCTATCTTCAATGGAGTTTCCACTTTTCGCGGGCACTGAGGTTTGAAAAAATTAAAGAGACCAATCACAGCTGCGTTACAACACAACCACACATGCGCTAACCACTCATGTGAAATCAACGGTTGTTTTGGTGGGTTTCCTCTTTTCGCAGGCATTTCTGTTCAAAAACATTAAGGGGACCAATCACGGACCAGTTGCATTTTAATGCAACCACACATGCACAGACAACGCATGCTGTCGGCTAACGCAGCCATGGCAACAGGGAGGGGGGAGGAGGAGTATTACGCTGTGGACTGGAATGTGTCCAGCTCTTCTCCCTTGCTTATTACCTTGCAGGTGTCCTTGAAGCTCTGCTTTGCTTTTCCCGCTGGGAAGAAATAGCCGTTGTATTAGGCGTGCTTGCTTGCTTTTGCTTACTGGCTGATTCCCCCCGGGGGTCTGGTATGAACCATGTATAAGTGTTCCACCTTCCCCGTTATACTTTATTCCTGACACAAGCCCTGTGTAACAGATGACCAATGTTTACCTTTCTCAATAAACTGAACTTTATAAAGTGCTGGTGTTGGGATTGTGATCGTAGGACTCTGACATATGTGTAATCCATGGCTGTTTTACTGGGTGGATACGTCACAATGCAACCACGTATGCATGAAGCACTCCTGATTCCTAAAGTGGGTGGGTGCATTACAACGCAACCACTCCTCCAATCAAAAAAAAAAAGGAGGGGGAAGAGAGGGGAGGGGTCGCTAGATTCGAGACAAGGCGACATGTGGAAACGCAGACCCGGGACAAACCCGGGTCAGAGTTCTGTAATGTGGAACACACCCCCCCCCCAAATCGGGCCAATCAGACCCAGGGGGAACAGAAAATAAACCATTAGTGCAGAATTGCACCTGCTCTGCCTTCTTTTTTTGTAAGCACAACTGTCTGGCATTGGGGCTTCATTTGAGGCACAAAACAGGCGCGAAAGCTGCTGTGTTGAAGTAGCAATTACAGATTCTGCTATGTGGAAGTCAGCTTAAAATCTGTCTATGATATTTGTATATGATGTCTCAAATTTGTAAGTGAACCCCCCTTTGCCATTTCTGATACCAGCTGGCAGTTTTATTCCACCTTTAGGTTATTGTATTTGGAAACTGCACAAAAATATGTTTTAAAAAATTGCAGCAGTGCATTCTAAGCATTGGCAAGTTTTGGGTCATACAGCATCAGACATTGGGTTGGATCCAGGCTAAGTTTTCCGATAGCAGAATAGGTCTTTCCTGCATTCGCCCTTCCACTGCAGCTCGCTAAACTGACCGCCCAAAACTGCTACTCCCTATGGAAGTTGGAAATTTTGTTTGGATCCAACCCATTGCACAGACGCTAAAGTTTTCCTGGGGGGCCCCCTTAAAATCAGCTGGGGGGGCGATGTTCAACAGGGAAAGGGTTAAGAAGCCTAAGCTTTGCTCCTGCACCAGCCTTTCCTTTCGGATCACAGCCCCAGCAGCCATTTCTGGTTTTAAAGACTTGTCAGGGGGGGAAAGCATCACAGGAATACACATAATGGGGTGTAGCTGCACACTGAAGAAGATTCAAGACAAATTTAAACCTCACATGAAAAAAGCATTTTAAAAAAGCATTAAGCTCTCAGAAACAGTGACAGCTTTAGGGATTTCTTTCCATGATAGCTTTTTGAAAAAATCCAGAAATATCTGATGCAGCCACGTTTCTGCTGCAATTCCTGTCAGAACTCCCCCACCCCAGCCCAGCTTCTACTGTCAAATGCAAGCGTTCACTTTTTATGTAACACAAGATAGGCGAATATTCCAAAGGTCAAGGGAAAATCATGTCAAGTGGGAAAGCCTATTGGAGTGATCAGATCTGGGAAAAGAAGCGTATGAGATCCTGAGTCATCACATTTAGGATGACGTACTATCACCTTTGTCTCTAGCGCTGCTGAAGGCAGCAGGCTTCAAATCAACTGCAGGACTCCCAAAACTGGATTTGAACCATGGGGCCCCCGCCTTCTCATCAGTTAGATGTTGAGCCTCTTTGGCCATTGCTTGCCTTTTGTTTTTCATCTTATATAGGACCTTTCTTCTTCTCTCTCTTACCTGGGTTTGGAGCTGTAGCAAATTAACCTCCCAGCTCTATCTGTTGTTGGGCGGCCGGTCTGACTCTACCCTGGAAGACCTGGACCGGGCGTTACAGGATATGGCTGGATGGCTTAGACTGAGTCGATTGAAACTGAATCCGACGAAGATGGAGGTCCTATGCCTGAATCAGAGTGGCTCAGGGGTAGGGATCCCACTAGTGGCCTTCAAATGGGGCACCATCGGTGCCAGTGCCGAGGGTCAGGAGTCTGGGAGTGCTCCTGGATGCTTCCCTAACAATGGAGGCCCAGGTAGCAGCCACTGCCAAGGCAGCCTTTTACCATTTTCGGCTGATTAGTTGGTTCCCTTCCTCGAACGCAATGATCTGGCATCAGTGATCCATGCTATGGTCACCTCGAGATTGGACTACTGCAATGCTCTCTACATGGGGCTGCCCTTGGTGCAACTCCAGAAGCTGCAGCTGGTGCAAAATGCAGCAGACAGGCTGTTGATGGGTCTCCCTATGTGGGAGCACATCCAGCCTGTGCTAAAGACATTGCACTGGTTGCCAATAGCATACCGGATTCGTTTCAAGGTGCTGTTTTTGACCTTTAAAGCCCTTTATGGTCAGGGACCTACCTATCTGATGGACTGCCTTTCCCTGCATGTTCCTCAGAGAGCACTGCGACCAGGGTCACCAAACTACTTGGCCCTCCCTGGTCCCAAGGATGCCAGATTGACCTGGACCACGACTAGGGTGTTCTCTTTGACAGCTCCGATCTATTGGAATGAGTTCCCTGGTGAGATCAGGGCCCTGCGGGTCCTAGGACAGTTCCACAGGGACTGAAAACGGAGCTTTTCCAGCAAGCATTCCGATAGGAGCTGCACCTTATCAGCTACGCCCTGTGCCGACTTACTTCCAGCCAAAGCTACCTGGAATGGATGCACCACTGAACATGCTCTTAAACGTATTTTGCTATATCTGGACCGCCATTGATATATAAATGGTTTAAACTGTTTATTGTGCATTTTATTGTGTATTTTATACTGAGATGTATTTTTGTATTTACTGGGTTTTATGTAAGCCGCCCTGAGCCTGTCTCGGCGTGGAGGGTAGGATAAAAGTTTAAATAATAAATAAATAAATACATTTTTGAAGTTAATCTGTTCACAATAAGTTAAACGTACCTATGTGAATATGTCGTGTAAGATGTGCTTCTATTTTTATAAGTAAAATTTCTTTCGCTTGTTACCATTGGAGTCAGGTCATCTTTGTAATTTGTTTGAACAGCATTTTCCCCTTAACCGGGAAACGTGGAGAATCTGCGTAAAGCTTCTGTGCTTCCAAGGCAAATGATATATTTTTTTTACATTTAACCCAATAAACTCTGCCCCATGCATAGCTTCTCTGATCAAAACCACCAAGCACATGCTAGCTATAACAGGGGCAGAGGAAAAAGGCACAACAATATGGGCATCTTTTCCACCTGCCATGGCTAACAGTTGTTTGGGGAGAAATCTCATTTCAAGATGAGGAAGTACCACTGAGGGGAGACTAAGCTGCTATCAGTTCTATTTGTGTCCATCCACCCCCCCCCGACATCTAAGAAGCATTTACAAAAAATCTGGAGATCTGCTCAGGAATTTTCTGTAAACATAAATATGTTTACTCTACCTCTCCTCGTGGTCCACGGCAAATTATAGTATAACATCATATTTAGGTAGGCTAAACAGGAGATGGCGGGCTCTCCTTTGGCAGCTTGTAAGCAGAGACTAGATGGCCATCTGTCAGCAAAGCTGACTCACTATGAATTTAGGCAGATCGTGAGGGAGAGGGCAGGAAGGGATGAGCCAGGCCCTTTCTTCGAAGCCCAGGGTAACACCGATTGCCAGTTTGGGGTCAGGAAGGAATTTTCCTCCTGCTTACACCATTGCTGCAATCTGATGCACAGTTCCTTGGGAGCAAGTCTTCCAAGGATGTGGAACCCCGCATGGAGAAAACGGTCTCTGATTGTACTGGCTGGATCTACAGAAGCGGCAGAATGTGTTAAAGGAATCTTGAGGTGGTGGAGCGGACTGTGTTACTTCAGTTGCAGGTACGGAAATCACATTTTTCACGGTCCCTTGGGCTCTGGTTTCCCCCTTTCCAATCCCAAACTCCTGCTCCCCTGACCAGGGTAGACTAATCTTGTCAGACCCCAGAAGCTAGGCAGAGGCAGCCCTGGTTAGTACTTGGATGAGAGACCACCAAGGATGTGGAGGGTTGCTATGCAGAGGCAGGCAAGAGCAAACCACCTCTGTTCATCTCTTGCCTTGGAAACCTTATGGGATCGCCAAAAGTCAGCTACAACTTGACAGCAAAAAGAAAAGGGGGTGGGGAGTAGCACAGCAGGAAGAAGACTGGAGCTACAGTGTTTCTCCCTGACATGCTAGTTTTCTCCTTGCAGAGAACTTTCAGAGAAAAGAAGCAGGAGTCCTCCTGTGGCATTTTAAGGTCTAACCAAACACCATACCAGCCGGAGCTTCCGCGGACTACAGCCCATTTCTTTGGATGCAGGTAGTGACTACAGCCCATATCCCTAGGGAGGAGGGCCCACTCCTGCTGGAATTAACCTCATGTTCGCCTTCTAGGTGCTGCCGCCGCCGGGCTCCGGGTTATTTCTGCTCCCCCAGACCCACCGGGCCGCTGTCCGCGGATTCTTGCGGAAGAGACCCCAAACGACACGACTCCTCCTCGCGGGAGGGTCCCGGTTCCCCGGAGCCGCCTGATGAAGAGTGCTGCAGAGCTCACAAGCTGGCGCAAGAGATCGGCCTTAATGCACCATATTGCCCAGTCCCGGGCTTCTCTTAAGGAGCAACGCCGCGTCGTTCACCAGAGAGAGCGCTTTGGGGTGTATTTGGGGAGCTGGGGGGGTCCCCAAGTCTCCCGGGTTCCGTCTGGAGTGGGGTCGTCCACCCTCTCCTGCCCCACGGAGTAAACCTGCGGTTTTCGGCAGGCGCTATAAATGGCCTCGGCGGGCGCGGCTGCCTCACTCTGGGCTCCCCGCCAGGGGCCCCCCCCGGGCCCCGGCCAGCCAATCGGGAGGCAGGCGCGCGGCCGGGGAGGGGAGGCCCCTATAAAGGGCCCCTGCAGCGCGCGCCCCCTCGGCTTTGGCGGTCTCGGTGCGGGTGGGCGGGGTCGCGCCGGTCTCTCGCGTTCTTCTTGTCGCCAGCCACGCCGAGCCGAGGGCGGGATGCTGCGCGTGCGGTGCCTGCGCGGAGGGAGCCGCGGGGCCGAAGCTGTGCACTACATCGGGTCGCGGGTAGGTGCCAGCCCCACGGTGGGCGCGGGAGGGACCCCAGGCCAGCACGGCCTTCCGCGGGGCTCCTCCAGGAGCCGAATTGGGGTGGGGTGGGTTCCCCTTTGGTTTCTTTCTTTTGCAACGAACCGATTTCGTGTAATCAAAATCGGGTGAAGATTTTTTTGCCTGGAATTTCTGCCAGGAATTATTGGGAGGGGGAATTAATAAAAGAGCAGACTGCTTCTGAGTGCCTGCAGAGTGTGTGTCTCTTCGCTGCTGCACACCACTGATTGCCGGGCAAATGGATCAGCGTCCGGGCACGCTCGAGAATGGAGCCACTAACGATGACATTCACCGCGTTCGTTCATTCATTCATCCCGGAACTGGAAGGAGATTTCGGGTGGGAAGTAGAGATTTGGCAGCCCTTCAGAATTTGACATTTTGAACGTGAAGCAAGTTTCGTTTCTGAAAGCGGCATTTGAGAGCTATCGTGAAAATGTTGAATTTTAATGGGAATGCTAGTTCTCCAAAGCACACTTCTAAAAAAACCCACAACAATATCTGTAGTTGAAAAAAACGAAGGTAATTTGAATAATTTTGCAGGTCAGTTTACTGAAGACTCTTCTCCCCTCTTTTAACTCGCGTCTCTTTAATATATAAAAGGTGTAACAATCTAAATGTTTACTTGGTTACCTGTCCAAAGAATAAGGGTATGTGGTGATAATTTCCCTTCCTGTACTGAAGAACCAACCCTGCAATCTCAGGCAGAGTTTCCTGGAAGTGAGCCCCAGAGAATAGACCTGGGTAGGATTCTGAATAGAGCTGCTTAGGATCCCGGTGCCAGTTAGACGTCGCACCTAGCTCTCCCCCCCCCGCGCCCATTCTGCAGTTTTTGAGTGAGATGCATTGTATCCTGCACACACTGGAGGAGTCTCTTGAGAGATTCCTTCTATTCTACAGAGCTGTGTGCCTGTCTGAATGGCTCATGCAGGACCAGGGAGAAAGGGGGCTTGCTGGCATTGCGTGAGGGGGCTGGCTGGAGATGTGATGGGGAAGCAGGGACCCCGAGTGGGAACATGGCTAACCATGCCTAACCTACCTCACAGGACTGTTATGAGGACAAATGGAGGGGGGGGGAATGTTGCAAGCCACTTTGGGTCCCCTTTGGGGTGAAAGGGGGTATAAATGAAGTAAATAAGTCTACAAGAACAGTTAACAATGGCAATAATAGACTACTGCTTACAAATTTAAAATGTCGGGAATTAAAATCATCCTGCATCATTCACTTTGTATTTGCCAGTTCATATGATCAAGGTGATTAAAAAGTGTTGTGTTGTTTTTTTAAAAAATCACCAAAACTTTTAGCAGGTAGAATAGGGTGCTTTTTTCAAAATTCAGCCCCCCCCACTGAACCAGGGAGATCGTACTCATCTTGCGTACTCATTTTATATGAATGAATCGGGAACTCCAGAACAAGATGATCTGCTGTTTGTAAAAACACAGATTAGTGCAGGATTACTAAATGGGCATTAGGCAGGGAAAACAGACGGAAAAAGGGCACTGTCAAATTGGGGAGAAAGGAAGGAGTCTCTTTTTCCTCCTTATAATAGTTTGCTTAGGTTCTTAACACAGTTGAAGTAAATCTTACCAAAAGGTTCTGCTCTGGTATTGCCCTGCCCGTCCTTTCTATAAATCTTTGTGCTGTTTTAAGACCAAACTAGCTACACTGCGATTTGAGTCTATATCCTTCAACCTTATAAACAGGCATTATAGGATATACATTAGCTTGGCTGGGGGGGGTTGAGAAAATCTGTCTGGATCTAAACAAAAGGAAGAGCATTGCCTAATGGGGTGGGTTCTTGTGCTGTGGTTCGACCGGGGGGGGGGAGCCATCCTGAAGATACATTATATCAAGGTTGTAAAAAAATTGTCTTCCTTTCCTTTAGTCTTGTTCCCTTTTTCTAGTTTTACCAGCCTGCTATCACTTTCCTAACCAAACCAGAATGGCAAATTTTTTTAAAAAGAGCAAACAGCGTGTATATGTGTGGATCTGAATGGGGCAGCACGTCATCACTTGTATGTAGCAGCTTTAGAATATACATGAAGAACCCCAGAGCAGATGGAGAAGTCTTTCAGCACAGGGCAGTGATGCCAGCAAGGAGACCTCTGTGCTTCCACCATTGGTCCATCTAAGTCAGATCTGTGTCATCTGCGCTAACTAGCAGCACCCCTCCAGGATCCCAGGCAGAGACATAAACCTCACCCGCTGCTACCTGATCCTTTTTAGCTAAAAGATTCCAGGGACTGAACCTGGGATCATCTGCATGCAAAGCTGATGCTCTACCATTGAGCTGTCGTGGTTCTTCCCCGGGAAGCCTGTGGTTATGGAGAGAGCTGCCCAGGCACACTGAAGTCACCTCAGGCTCCCGAGTTCTCGTTTCCAAAATCAACACCCAGCAACTGACTTCTGTTTTAACAGCCATGAGAGAGTCTCTCCCTCCTACTCCAAAAGACAACAAAACGCGGCAGAAAAATGTGTCCTGTTTTCTGTTCTAATGTTCTCGCAAGGAGATCCTCTCTAGCCAGCAAGGCAGGCAGAGGAACTCTGGCCATTTATTATCTGCAAGCAAATAGATTCCTTTCCTATTAGGATGTGTTTGACCTTTGCCTCAGAGCCTGGAAGACTGTAGGAGCCCCTACAGTTAATTTTGCTGTATCTTGTCACTTGAGCCGAAGTCGGTACACTGTATACACTAACCTGGTTCGTGGCCTTGAGTTGAGTTAACCCTGAGAATCTCACTAGCCCGTGCCAAGTGTTCCATTTCTAGCCATCAGTATGCTTTGTGGCTCCCCCCCTATTTTTTTTGCTGAACCAGCAGAAATGCACACCCCTCCCATATTGGGATGGGAATGTAGATCATTAACCGTCAGCAACAGGATCAGGCATGCTTGCTTTGACGCTGCCTGGCCTTCCCCCACAACTGGTGTGGAACAGCTGTGGCTCCTTTCGCAGAGTAGAGAATCAGTTGGCTTCAAGCGACCACCCCAGTTAAACTAGATCCCTTGGGTAGAAGCCAAGGGCAGCGCCTGTGCTGTTTGCACAGAGGCAAACTGTGCCTTCTGCTGTCTGGGGTGCAGGTGGAGCCACATCTGATGTATGCCACCCTGCCCCTTGCAGGTGCTATCACGAGGCAAACTGAAATATCCTCTTCAGGTGCTGGATCCAGAGTGTGAGATGGATGGATCTGGCCCATTAACGCAACACCAGTCTCCTCCACAAGCACAAGGGCCTTACTGCTGTGTTCAGTTACCACTCTTGGAAATTTTGTGCCCTCTGGTTTGTTAGTAGGAGAGAGAGTGCTGTTGGAATTTTCTGTCCCTTTCTCTTTGCTGTGATTGGGGCTTGGGGGCGAAGGAAGGTACAGAGTCTGGCTTCTGTAAGTTTTAAAAGTTTAGGAGTATTAAAATGGTACGGTACTCCCTCTCCTCGAAGAGAGTGTCTTGCAGCCATCTTGGCCTGACTAGGCAAATTTGGCCACTGAACCTTGTCAAGCAATTACATTTTCCTCTCCCAACTGATAGCTTGGTGGTTTAAAAAACCCAGTTTTTTTAAAAAGTGAGGGAGATGGGAACAGCAAATCAGCACGGATGCGGTAGCTGCAACGTGCCTTGTGAATCAGGTATGGTTGCCAGTTGAAACATTTTGTTGAACAGAGTGGATGCAGAATGCTGCTGTCTGGTTCATCATTTGGCCCTAGTCCACGGGATGCTTTCTGTTGATTTAAGGCAGCCTGCCTAGTCCTCACACCCCTCCCCACCCCAACACACACACAGACACTCCAGTGCTTTTATACCCTCCTCTTTCCAGCTGGAAACAGCCCTTCCCATTCAGCAGCAGGCAAGAGCCGGACATTCTCTGTTTGCCGCTGTGTGAGAGAAAATTTGGCAGCAGCAAAACCTCGCCTTTGGGTTACTCTTTCTGTTGCCAGCAGCAAGAATGACGCTAGACGGGGAGAAGGAGTCTGTGCTCAGCTTCTCCTGTAGGGTTTTTGCACAGAAAATTAGAAGCAGTTTTTGTTGTGGTTCAAGGCAGCTTCGTTGAGGGAGGGAAGGAGTCCATATCTGATCCATGGCCACAACAGTGGCGGGGAGGCCTGTGTAATCTTTCCCCTTCTGTCTTTCCAAATACAAATTACCACCCCAATTTGTATGCAGCGTCTCCAGACCTGCTCAAGGGGCTCATGGGTAAAACAGTAAACCCAGTAAACAGTAAAAAGTTGTGGCGTTTCCCCTGAGGGGCAAACAGCTGGTTTAGGAGGGATTTTAAATGGAAAAAAATGGTACCTGGGGGAGGAAGGGTAAACATGGTTCTGCCGCTGGCATTACCGCAGTCTCATTCAGCCTCAGGAAAACATTTGAAACCCTCACTGTGTTTTTTCAGTGTCTTGTCTAATCATGCTTGAGGTGAGTGACTCTGAGGCTTGAACTGGGGCCTTCAGGGGATGTGGCGTAGCAGAGCGGAGCTACTGTAGAAGAAGAGAAGAGACGAAGAGATTGGATTTATACCCCACCCTTCACTTGGAGTCTCAGAGTGTCTCATAATCTCCCTTCCCTTCCCCTCCCCACAACAGACACCCTGTGAGGTAGGTGGGGCTGAGAGAGCTCTGACAGAAACTACTCTTTTTCAAGAACAGCTCTGACAGAACTATGGCTTGCTCAAGGTCATCCAGCAGGTGCAAATGGAGGAGTGGGGAGTCAAACCCGGTTCTCCCAGATTAGAGTCCGCGCACTTAACCACTACACCAAACTGGTACCTCCGTGGGGTGTAATGCCCTAGAGTCCGCTCTCCAAAGCTGCCATTTCCTCCAGGGGAACTGATCCCTCTAGCTGGGAGATCATTTGTTGTTCCTGAAGATCTCCAGGCCTAACTGTGGACTGTGTGTGAGGTGCAAGATCTCTGTGATTGCCAGTTAGTATGGAACCTCTGATCTGGCTCAGCCCGGTACAAATACCTGGGGCCAGCCTTCTGTCTTTGCCTGCTCAACGGAGCAGTTATTTTCTGCCAGCGGCACTTCGGGTTCCAGCTCAGGGGACGTTGTCCCAGAGGTCTGGATTCAAGTGCAGCTGTTCCTGGGCTCCACTTATCCTGACCCTGCCAACCCCTGCTTGGGTGAGCTGGGCCCTCATCCCATTCATCCTCAGCCTTGCTCTCCTACACAACTGGGACAGGTGCCAAGCTTGGCTCCTGCATTGAAGGCACTTGCAAAAGCAGCGTGCTTCTCTCGTAAAACTGTGAGAAGATTTTCATGGCATTATCTGCACAAATAACAGCAGTCTTTGTATGAGCTGTGTCACTTGGGGCTTTGCTGTGTCACAGAAGACGAGCCTCATAATAGCGCTCTCATCTCACAGTGCCCCACTTCTTTGAGTGCACTATGCGTATTAATGGTTTGTAGTGCCTGGTGGAACTCTCTGCTGAGTAACATCTGTGCCCTGCGGAACCTAATGTAGTTCTGCGGGGCCTGCAAAGCAGAGATGTCCCACCAGGCTTTTGGTTGAGGACAGTGACAGGTGCCATCTCATCTGGCACTCGCCCTTCCCCCTGCTGCTTTTCTGCCTTGCCTGTGAGATAGTGGCACAATCTGGAATCCTGAAGTTTGGTGCCACTTGAGAAAGTCTTAATTCTGTACGATGTAAACTGTTTGCATTGTTCTATTATTTTATTAGTGTTTTTACTGTTGTTCACAGCCCTGAGCCTTGGGTACTCAGGGGAGGGCAGTTTATAAATTTAATTTATAAATAAATCAATAAAATAATACTGCATCTGCTCTCTCAGGCAAATAGGTAGCTGCTCTGGAAAGTGCCGTCAAGTTGCAGCCAGCTTATGGTGATCCCGTAGGATTTTCAAGGGTAGAGATGAACAGAAGTGGTTTATCATGATTGCATGCCGCTGCATAGCATCTCTGGACTTCCCTGATGGTTTTCTGTCCAAATACTAATCCAGGCCAGTGTGTTGTAGTGGTTAACAGTGTTGGACTAGTATCTGGAAAACCCCAGTTTGAATCCCCATTTGTACCATGGAAGCTTGCTGGGGGACCTTGGGCCAGTCACAGTCCCTCAGCAGGGTTGTGAGGAAAGAATGGAGGAGAGGAGAATGGTGTAAGCTGCTTTGGGAACCCACTGGGGAGAAAGGCGGGGTATCAACAAATTAAATAAAGAAGGCCAACCCTTCTTAGTGTCTGAGCTTCAGCCATAGGTCACTAGGACCATAAAATTTAATTTAAAAAAGAGATCTTCAAGACAGACTAAAAGGAGAAAAGGACAGGGTGAAATTTAGTGTGCGTGTTCAACTCAGATCATGAGGACTAGTAGACTGGGTTCTCACTTAGCAGAATGGTCAGTTGTTTTTTTAAGATCTGGCAACTGCTCGTCTAGCTGGGTGTAATTTTCTGTTTAATTTCCTTCAAGCTTGGAAGAGCCGTCACAGGGTGGGTGCAGCGAGCTTTCCAGAGCACCCACGCAGCCGCAGCCTCCCAGACCTCCTGTGCTGCTGCTGAGGACAACAACAAAGCCCCTGACCCCATTCCCGAAGACTGCCCTGTCTGCTCACACAACGAATGGGACCTGCTTGAAGAAGTCATTGTTGGAAGAGCCGAAAATGCCTGCGTCCCTCCTTTTTCTGTAGAGGTCAAGGTACGTCCCCTCCTTTAAATGCATTTCATGGCTTCCTTTCTTTCTTAGAATCATAGAATGTTAGAGTTGGAATGGACCTTGCAGGTCATCTAGTCCTATCCCCTGCACTCTGCAGGAGCACAGCTGAAAGACAGCCCTACAACATACCCGAAAGATGGTCGTCCAACCTCCGCTTGAAAACGTCCAGGGAAGGAGCATCCACCATGTCCCGAGACAGTCTGTTCCACTGCTCAACCACTCTTACAGTTAGGAAGTTTCTCCTGATATCTAACTGGTAACAGCTCCCTTGTAATTTCCACTCATTAGATCTAATCTTGCAATCCGGAGCAAGAGAGAATAGATCTGCTCCATCTTCTACATGACAGCCCTTCAACTACTTAAAGACTGCAATTATGTCCCCTCTAAGTCTTCTCTTTCCCAGGCTAAACATACCCAGCTCTTTCAGCCTTTCCTCATACGACTTGGATTCAAAGCCTCTCACCATCCTGGTCGCCCTCTTCTGGACATGCTGGAGCTTGTCAACATCCTTCCTAAAGTGTGGTGCCCAAAACTGGACACAGTACTCCAGGTGAGGCCTGACCATAGCAGAATAGAGTGGAACTACCAGTTCCCGTGGTAGTTAATGCATCCTAAAATTGCATTAGCTTTCTTCACAGCCACATCACACTGCAGGCTCATGTTGAGCTTGTGATCAACCAGAACACCCAGATCCCTTTCACATGTGCTGCTGTCAAGCCAAGTCCCTCCCATTCTATATCTGTGCCTTTGATTTTTTGTGCCCAGGTGTAGGACTTTGCACTTATCTCTATTGAAATTCATTTTATTTGTCTCAGCCCACTGTTCCAGCCTATCTAGATCATTTTGAATCCTGACTCTGTCTTCTTCAGAATTAGCAATCCCACCCAGCTTCGTGTCATCTGCAAATTTGATAAGCATCCCCTCCATGTCTTCCTCCAGGTCATTTATAAAAACATTGAACAACATTGGGCCCAGGACCGAGTCCTGTGGAACTCCACTCGACACTTCCCTCCATGTAGATGCAGAGCCATTTGCGAGCACTCATTGGGTATGATTTTTCAACCAACCATGAATCCATCCAATGATTGCATCATCCAGCCCACACTTAACCAGCTTAACCTCAAGGGTATCATGAGAAACTGTCAAATGCTTTACTGAAATCTAGATACACTATATCCACAGCATTGCCAGAGTCAACCGTTTTTGTAATTCTGTCAAAAAAGGAGATAAGGTTGGTCTGGCATGACTTGTTCTTGATAAACCCATGCTGGCTACTACCAATTAACTCCCATTCAAGGTGCTCACAGACAGAGCATTTAATAATCTGCTCTAGAATTTTTCCAGGTATTGATGTCAAACCGACAGGCCTGTAATTTCCTGGGTCTTTCTTTTTGCCCTTCTTGAAGATCGGGACATTAGTTCTTCTCCAGTCTTCTGGCACAACACCAGTACTCCAGGACATCTCAAAGATTAGAGCCAGAGGCTCTGAAATAACATCAGCAATTTCTTTTAGCACCTTGAGTGTTTTAGCATCCTTGAGTGTTAAAGGAGCTTTGCAGAGGACTGGATTTTACAGGGCCCATTTCTTTGCAAGGAGAGAGTGAACATCAGGCATTTACAGATGCATAAGTTGAGCACAGAGGACTCGGGCAAATGTGAACCTCTTCTTTAATGCAGACTGTTTACTTTCTTTGTGGTCTTTGTACATGCACAGCTGGGCCTTGTGCATGTGCAGAGCAGCAATTCGGAAACTTCCCCTGCCCGGTCTGCTTGTCGCTCTGCTGCCTTATTGGCCCTGTTTTAGATTTTGTAGGGGTTGTTTTCATCTGCTTCCTTTGTTGATTTTGTTTGGATGTTTGCTAGTTACCTCCTGTGTAGAATGGCAGAGAGTAGGATAGAAACATTATAAATGACTGATGCTTAGATGGATCAGTCTGGCCCACAGGCTTCAAGTTCATCCTGAATTAACTTATTCTCTCAGTCCTTCTTTCATTTACACAGATGCATGTCTTTGTTTTTAGTTTTTTTCATATCTTTGCTTGGCATTTCCAGATGGGGGGGGAATTATAGTCCTCTTGGAATAGCCTGGCTCTGTTTTTCCCTCTATGGGCTGCTTTTTTTTTTGCAAGAGAAACCTAATAGAAGTGGCTGCTTCATGGATGGATCTAGTGGATTTCTTCTTCCTGTGGCTTTAAATAAAAGCAGATGCTGTAAAACATCTGAATTTGATCACAGCTCTAAGTGTACACTTGCATTAACTCTGTAATACAGCATTAATTGAGGAAGCCGATTCTTTTTCTGTGGGCACTTCATTTAGAAAACTGGGTAGAAGTCGTCCTGTTGGGATTTGCATTTGAAAAGTATTCTCCTTAACTAGTTGATTAATTCAATTGTCTTCTTGCTTTTAGTATGTCCAGGGAAGTGTGCTCTTAGCATGCCACCTGACACTAGCTGCCACCTGTGCCCACTGAATGCTGACAAAGAGGCCTTAGGATAATGGCCTGAGAGGTCTCCCCTTTCCCCACCTTTAAAAGCATCTTGCCTAATGAAGGGTTCTGCAGAAGCCAAAAGTTTGCCCACTGTGATGTTGTTTTGGTTGGTCTTAAACATGGCTTTGGTTTTAGCCTTAGGCTGTAGTGGTTACTTTTAGCTGTGTAAATGAGAGCTGGTCATCTTCGGAACACCTTTGAGCTGGGAGCTTAAAAGAACACTCAATGAAGTTTCTTCGTCTTACTTACTTGGTGTAGTGGTTAAGTTTGCGGACTCTAATCTGGGAGAACCAGGTTTGATTCCCCACTCTTCCACTTGCAGCTGCTAGATGACCTTGGGCAAGCCATAGTTCTGTCAGAGCTGTCCTTGAAAGAGCAGTTTCTGTCAGAGCTCTCTCAGCCCCACCTACCTCACAGGAGGGTGTCTGTTGTGGGGAGGGGAAGGGAGAGGAGTTTGTAAGCTGCTCTGAGACTCCGAGTGAAGGGCAGGGTATAAATCCAATCTCCTTCTCCTCTATATATTTTTTAAATGTATAGCCTGCCCTCCCCTGTTCATTGGGGCTCAGAGTTGGTGACAACAGTATTAATATAAACAATATTCATAATTTAAAAATTATTAAAATAACTTTGTTCTCCCCCCATTGTTAGCCTTTGTGTCAGTAGCCTGCCTCTCCTCATCTGCCCATCAAAATTTAGCTTCTCTCTCCCCCCGCCTCTCTCTCTCTATAAATCCAATATATATAAATTCATGCCAGATCAACCTTATCTCCTTTTTTTGAGAGAGTTACTAAAATGGTTGACTCTGGCAATGCTGTGGATATAGTGTATCTAGATTTCAGTAAAGCATTTGACAAAGTTTCTCATGATATCCTTGAGGATAAGCTGGTTAAGTGTGGGCTGGATGGAGCAACCGTTGGCTGGCTTCAGGGTTGGTTGAAAAATTGTACCCAATGAGTGCTTGTAAATGGCTCTGCGTCTACATGGAGGGAAGTCTCAAGTGGAGTGCCACAGGGGTTGGTCCTGGGCCCAGTGTTGTTCAATGTTTTTGTAAATGACCTGGAGGAAGACATGGAGGGGATGCTTATCAAATTTGCAGATGACACGAAGCTGGGTGGGATTGCTAATTCTGAAGAAGACAGAGTCAGGATTCAAAATGATCTAGATAGGCTGGAACAGTGGGCTGAGACAAATAAAATGAATTTCAATAGCGATAAGTGCAAAGTCCTACATCTGGGCACAAAAAATCAAAGGCACAGATATAGAATGGGAGGGACTTGGCTTGACAGCAGCACATGTGAAAGGGATCTGGGTGTTCTGGTTGATCACAAACTAAACATGAGCCTGCAGTGCGATGTGGCTGTGAAGAAAGCTAATGCAATCTTAGGATGCATTAACAGAAGCATTATGACCAGATCGCGGGAGGTGGTAGTTCCGCTCTATTCTGCTATGGTCAGGCCTCACCTGGAGTACTGTGTCCAGTTTTGGGCACCACACTTTAGGAAGGATGTTGACAAGCTCGAGTTGGATATGTTTAGCCTGGGAAAGAGAAGACTTAGAGGGAACATGATTGCAGTCTTCAAGTATTTGAAGGGCTGTCATGTAAAAGATGAAGCAGATCTATTCTCTCTTGCTCCGGATTGCAAGACTAGATTTAATGGGTGGAAATTACAAGGGAGTCGTTACCGGCTAGATATCAGGAGAAACTTCCTAACTGTAAGAGTGGTTGAGCAGTGGAACAGTCTGCCTCGGGAGGTGGTGGATGCTCCTTCCCTGGACGTTTTCAAGCAGAGGCTGAACGACCATCTTTTGGGTATGTTGTAGGTATGTAGGGCTATCTTTCGGCTATTCTCCTGCAGAGTGCCGGGGGTTGGACTAGATGACCTGCAAGGTCCCTTCCAACTCTAACATTCTATGATTCTATGATAAATCGGGGGGTTATAGGTCCTCATTCAAACCTGCTGGCTCATTCAACCCCATTTCCAACTCCCACAATACAGAAAGAAGAAATGCAATCCAGATCATAACAAAATTGGTGTTTTATTATTTTAAAATTGAATCACCTTTATAATCTCCTACCATTAAAGTCTGAAAACACAGTCTGCAAAACAGTTGTTGTTCTGGCAGGCAGTGACAGTCTTGCTTTATGTTTCAGTCTTATTCCTGGCCTCTTGTAAGGCTACGCAACTGTGGTCTCTTGGCAGAAGATCTCTCATCTTGGGCTGCGTACTGTACATTTGGCGGCTACAGCTACTACTGAAGTGATTAATCTTCTGACTGTCAAAGACCTTAACATTTCCCCGCTGAAATTTGAGCGGAGTTACAGATGTGAACCATTGGCTGAGGCTTGGGCAGTTTAGCTGATTTATTTTAAGAGCCAGACTTTTTAAGAAAGCAATCTTCCCTTATTCACTGACACTTCTAAAGCCTTAATACGTGGCATGGATGTTTGAAGATGAGGAACGTTTACAAAGATTGCTCATGCTGTCCTGTTCACCTCAGGGCATTGGTTCTGCTTGCTTATGGGTTTCTTTGCATGTACTTTAGAAGGGAGTCCAATAGATGAGGACACACGGGCTTATGTCCGCTCCACTGGCACCATCAAAGGCTGGTTTTCCATGTGTCTCCATGGCAGATGAAACCACAGCCTGGCTGCCTCAGGTCTGATGCCAACCTAACCCAAAGCAGGAAGCTGCTGTGGGATTGCCCTCGCTTCCGCCATTCTCTTTTTCTCTGGGAAATTTCTCTCTTAGAGATACCAATTCAGACTTTAGCCAAGTTTAGGATGAGCAGAGAATTGGCTTGCTGTAGCAGGGCATGGAGGGAACAAGGGTCACATACTCCAGACTGAATTGCAAAGCAAGGATTGTATTTACGGTTAATGTTTGGTCTTTCCAGTAATTATAGCAGTGTTGTCCTCTCCAGATGGACTCGGGGGAGGGAATGAGGGGTATCGACTCCACCACGGCATGCTCCTCGCCTTGTTATACTGTTCATGATGGAAGAGCAATTGTTGATCATTCCGATATAATCCTTCCATTTCTGCTTGGTGCCCTACAAAACCTGCTACCTAGTAAGCTATTTCAAATCGGGAAAGGGAATCTGAATGGAAGAGGGATGCCAGATGCCTGTCGGGTGTGGGAAGGGGAAGGAACGTCAAAGAATTCTGAATGCTAAGTAGGTTTAAGGAATTCTGTTGCGTTGTGTAGGTGCATTATTCACTTAAACTCTTTAAGTAAGCCTGCAATTAGAAATGAAATCTGGGTGGATTTGTTTGGTAGATTAGCTTTGGTAAATGCTGTGCAATGTTAACAAAGCTATTTTGTTGAACTCTCGATCTCTCCCTCTTCTTTTAAACTTTTTAACGAATAGGCCAATACCTATGAGAAGTACTGGGGATTTTATCAGAAGTATGGTGGCCAAAGCTTCCCTCAGGATCATGTCAAGAAAGCAATCGCTGAAATAGAAGAGATGTGCAATATTTTGAAGATGGAAGGAGTGGTTGTCCAAAGGCCAGAGCCACTTGACTGGTCGGTCAAATACAAAACTCCTGACTTTGAGTCCACTGGTAATTACTGTGCTTATAGTTGAGTGGCTCGTAATGGGTGAATGGGATATAAGGTCAAGTGTACCATTTTAAAGTTGGAGGGGTATAACTAGGCTTGCCAACTGACCAATTTTCCATTGGAATGACTGGGTTTTCTCCCTTCTGGCCAGCTGACAGATGAAAAATTGTCACGTAATGGATGGAATAGCAGAGAAGCTGTTAGTGACTTTTAAAGCACACAGGGCCGGCTCACTCACTAGGCGAACTAGACTTTCGCCTAGGGCAGGGCCATCATGGAGGTGCTGAACTCAGTTGCCCTCCCCCCGCCCCCGCCAAAATCTCGCGCTGCGTGCCCTAGCCACCACCACCTCTTCGCTCCCCCGATTCCCAACACAACTGCCTTCCCTCCTTCCACGTGGGTCGTGAGGGGCGCAGCCTACTGCCACGTGGGTTGCTAGGGGTGCCCTTACTGCTGCTGCCCCCCACATGACTTTCTGGGCACCTGCTCCACAGTGCGCCCCTTCGCTGCCCCTAGGGCACAGAACGCCTGCCTGCTCCCAGCATGGCTTTCTGGGCGCCCACTTTGTTGCCTCCGCCTCCTCCTCCAGCGCGCTCACTGCAGGGCACACACAAGAGACAGCCCAGGCTGGCCCGCCATTAGCGAGTTTGACGCCCCAGCCGGCCTCCTCCCCCTCCCCCGTGGGCAAGCGGGTGCCAAAGGCCCGGCTCGTTCACCTGCCCCCCCACCTCCGTGCGTGCAGATGGGGGAGCGCAGGTAGATGGACGGTGTCGCTGTGCCTGGGGGCGGATGAGGAGGCGTTCCACTTCGCCGGTCCTCCTCACGACAAAAAGGGGGGAAAGATGAGCACGGCCGCAGGAATGGGCCGGCCTCCCTCGACACTTGCTGGTCCCATCCAGCAACGCTGCTCCCCCCCCCCGCGCAACTCTTCCCACCTTCAGCTGACCCGACCTGGTGTATTAGCATCTGGCCTCCGCTCCCACAGAGGCAGGGATTGGATGCGGGCTCCCCGAACCACCACCCTCGGCTGCACTCCGTGACTCTCCTGCCTCCAGCCCTGCCCCTGGAGAGCTGCACTGACCGCCCCCCCCCAAGAGAGCGCCGGGTGCCTGCCGGGGAGGGAGGTCGCCCTGGGGCTCTTCTCTCCCTCCACAGCCATTCACAGACCGGCAGGAATGGGGCAGTATCATTTAAAATGTTTTTAAAGGACCAAGCAAAATAATACATCGTGCAGGCTCTCATTTTCTCCAGACCCCTTCACGAGGCTGGATGTTTAAAACACACACACTTTGTCTGCAGCCTGTGTAGATTATATAGATCTGCGGTGAGGGGGGGCCCCACAAGGCAGCCTCGCCCGGGGGAGCACCACAAGCTAGCCTTGCCTTGTGTGCAAAAAAGCCTCGGGCCGGCCCTGAAAGCACAGGACATGCTGCTGTGCCTTTAAGATGTCTGCAGCATAATGCTGCAGCCAATTTTACTTTTAATTTTCACCAGAGGCTTTTTTTGCCTCAAAAACAGATTTTCCAAAACTTGCAGTTTTAGTCTCCTGTTTCCCTTTCCCTCCTGATCCACAGACAGAGAGGAAATGAATTGGCGTTTTTCTGTTCCCTTTGCCCCCTGATCCCTCAGCTTTGTCCCTGACACACAGGCTTTAGACCTGGACCCTCCTGAACTGCATCCCTTGACTCCACAAAGCCTGTCCCTGTGTGAGTGAGCTCTGGGCTGGATTCTGCCCTGGGTTTGTTCCTTCCAAGAGCTGGCAACCTTAGGCATAAGAAAAACCAAAGAGCATCACTCAAGGGATGTGGACAGAGACGTGAATAATTGCAGCAGGAAACCTGCTGTGGATGTGCACTCACAGAATTTGGGGCACATACAGGATCTTCTTCACAGGGTGGTGCTCAGTGGAAACCTGGTCTGATTTTCAGGTAAAGCTGCGCAGCACTGATTGGCAGTCAGTTGCGCCGTCGTCTCTCTCTGCTTCTTCCTGGAACAGGGCTGTGCATTGCCTGGACTGGCTGGCCCTTGTGTCAGTTGCAAAGCCACCTTCCACCTCCCTTCTTGAGCAGGGCTGTACTTGGTTGCCGTCTTGCCAACAGTCGCTCAGCCCTCAAGTTTGCTATTGGGAGCGATGACACAGAGCAGCATCCAGGTTGCTACGAATGGAATGACAGGGGTTGTTGGTCTTTTTCATTTCTTCCTTGGTAGGTATGTATGCAGCCATGCCGAGGGACATTTTACTGGTAATTGGAAATGAAATCATTGAAGCTCCGATGGCTTGGCGTGCCCGGTTCTTTGAGTACAGAGCATACCGCCCCATCATCAAAGACTACTTTCGCCGCGGGGCTAAATGGACAACCGCACCAAAGCCCACAATGGCTGATGAGCTTTATGACCAGGTATCCAGTTATCTGGCTTAACAACAACCTCCCTCAGGGGATCTGGCTCCCTCAACCCTGGAAAGTCCCACGTGTGATTAGCCTCTACTGAGGAAGACTATTCAAAACAAAGTTCTGAAATCCAGAGTCTTCGTCATCCATTGTAGACTTACCCGTTGGATTAATAATATTGTAGACTTACCTGGTGGATTGTTGAAAACTTACCTGGAAAAATAGTGAACTCACCTGTGGGATTTTTGTAAGCACTGCATATGTAGTATTCTTAGTTGAATTACTACTAGGTTCATTGTAGACTTACCTGTTGTATTATTGATAAATTGTAGACTTACCTGTTGGATTGTTGAAAACATGCCTGTTGGATGATTGAAAAAATTGTGGTGTGCCTTGTCTCCCTTCTCTCTTGCACTAGGATTACCCCATCCGCACCGTGGAAGACAGGCACAAGCTGGCTGCCCAGGGCAAATTTGTCACAACTGAATATGAGCCGTGCTTTGATGCAGCTGACTTCATAAGAGCGGGAAGAGACATCTTTGTGCAGAGAAGTCAGGTGGGCAGATCTGTTGCTTGCACCTTTCCTGGGTTATCTGTTCTTCGACCAACTCTGCGTTAAACTGCTGTGACCATCAGGCTGCTTTGAAGACTGTTCCGTAAGCTCAGTTGATCTGACATTTATTTGTTTATTCATATGCTGCTTTTCTCACCAATGGGGACTCAAAGCAGCTTACAACACAGAACATGAAGTACAACAGTACAGAAGAAACGTAACCCACAGGAGGAAGGAAGGAGGAAGGCTTCCAGAAGCAGATATACAAAATATGCTTCTTTTATACCCCTCCTTTCTCCCCAGTGGGAACCTAAAGCAGCTGACATCGTTCTCCTCTGCTCTGTTTTCTCCTCACAACAGCCCTGTGAGGTAGGTCAGGCTGAGACAGTGTGACTGGCCCAAGGTCACTGAGTAAGCTTCCACAGCAGCAGAAGGGGGATTTGAAATGGGTTTTCCCAGATCTTAGTGTAAACACTCAACCTGGATCTTAGGAGCTGGCAGTCATCTTTCCACAACCCCCTGGCCTGAAATGGAGATTCAAGACTGCTTACTGCTGCCCAGGGTGTGGGGATTTACCCAGCCTCAGCCCCAATTCCCCCCCCCAAGGAACTGAGAAGTGGGAGAAAAAAATGGCCTCTGCTTAGTGACATTCTGAAATTTTCTTTAGTCTCTATACTAAAGACCATCACGACTAGGAAAGGCAGCCTAGAACTCCACCAGGAAGTGACATCACATCCTCCCCAAACTACTCCCTCCCCACGCACTGCCCCTCAGATCTTCTGGCACTTGCTGAAGCAGTATTGGGAACCCTACTGCATACTGGAGGAGGCAACCGGGAAAGGGGTTTTCCAAGAAGGTAATACGTCCTTGTGAAAAGTGGATTGAAGTGATCTCAACAGTTTGAATGATAGCTCTGTGTCCCCTCCCTCCACAAAAACACACATCCTTGGGGGGAAAGGACACCCTCCTTCTTTTGTCTTTCCCTTTGCTGTTAATCTTAAATGTGTCAAAGTCAACTGCTGTTGAGGTAAAGCTGTGGTAAATGTTGAAATGAAAGACTGTGGACCCAGGTGTTTGTTGCTGTTGCTCTTTTAATTGCCAGGAAGCTAAACCTTGAAGGTTGCTCTCTGCTCCTCCTCTAGGTTACCAACTATCTGGGTATTGAATGGATGCGAAGGCACCTTGCTCCAGAGTACCGAGTGCACACCATCTCTTTTAAAGATCCCAACCCCATGCACATCGATGCCACATTCAACATCATTGGACCAGGCCTTGTGCTTTCCAATCCTGATCGTCCATGCAATGAGGTCTGGAAGAAAGGGGGTGGGGGTGAGGGTGGGGAACTATGGGGTAACCTTCAAAGGTTTAGAACAAACACATGGTTTAAGGTTGTAGCTTGGGGGGGGGCATAAGAACATGAGAGAAGCCAGTTGTTGGATCAGGCCAATGACCCATCCAGTCCAACACTCTGTCACACAGTGGCCAAAAATACCAGGTGCCCTCAGGAGGTCCAGCAGTGGGGCCAGGACACAAGAAGCCCTCCCACTGTTGCCCCCTTCCCCAAGCACCAAGAATACAGAGCATCACTTGAGTTTAATCCCAGTTGGTTACTGGAATTTGCATCCTGGCTATTTCTGCACCAGTTTGCCCCCTCCCCACCTTTCTGGCAACAGGCCTGAAGTGGTAAAGCCCTCCCAGCAATACCCTCCTTCAGAAGATAAGTGGGGGAGGGGTTTCTGTGTTTGAATGCTTCTCTTACCAGTATGTGGACAGTCAGGAGGACCCAGAATTGTCCTTCCCAAGGTGTGCACATTCAAATGGGATCCCCCTGCTGGGATTCTGGAGTGGTACAGTCCTTCCAAGACTCTGCGAAGTGCTCCCCCCCACCCCCACCCTCCGTCTGTCTGTCTGTCTGTCTGAATAAATTCTTCAGACTTTTCTGGAGCAACTAAAAGCAGCTCTTGTTTTTCCAGCCATTAGAAGAGAGCTGGGTACAAAGGTTGTGACACCTTTTTTTTTTACAGTTTTTTAATCTGAACAGGCTCTTCCCAAAACTTCTTATCTTAAAAAAAAAAAACATTAGCGGGATAGCCATTAGGCTGTTGCTCTCTATGTGCCTGTCTAGCTTCCTTGGGGAGAAAGATTTGTGCACAGACGGCATGCATGGAGTGTTTTATCAGCAGGGCGAGGAGAAGGTGCTAAAACATTCATTGATTCAACAGAGGAAGAGGTGCTACCTTGTCATCCACTTTTGTTAACCCTGTCTCTGGGGATTAGATAAGCAGCTCTCCTCCTCCTCCTCCTTATCTCCTTGCTTATTGATAATGGAAAAATGGCTGCAGCAAGCACCATGTAGTTTAGCAAGTATGATCTTCTCGCACTAAAATTATAAGTTAAATTAACAGACCCGTGATTCAGGGCAGGAGTAAGCAACTCTCAGCCCAATTCAGCCCTGGGGGTTTCCTTTCTGGCCCCCAGCATAGCCCTGATCCAAGATCAGTCCCTTTTAAACCAATTTGCTTGCATAAGAGTCAAGACAAACAATCATGAAGCTGCCTTATACTGAATCAGAACATCTGTTCATCAAAGGTCTGTATTTTGTCTTCTCAGACTGGCAGCAGCTCTCCAGGGTCCCAGGTGGAGGTCTTCCACACCATCTACTGTCTGGTCCTTTTAGCTGGAGATGCCAGGGATTGAACTTGGGACCTTCTGCATGCAAAGTGGATGCTGTTGTGCTGAGCCACAGCCCCTCCCAATAGGAGCCCTCTTCCCCGCCCCCATACCCACATGAGCAGCAGCAGAAGCTTTGCCACTGCTCAGCCCTTATGCATGCGAACGAAACCAGGCGGGAAGATAGAGGGGCATGCAAAAAGAACCATCTGTCTGTTCACTCCTAGCAAGGGGAAATTCAGGCGTCCTTTGCCTCTCTGTATCATAAGTGGAGAGCTCTGCCAAAGCCTCCGCTGCTGTTCACACTGGGTGGGAGAGGAGAGCCAGTTTCCTGGCTAGGCAGGATATAAACTGAAAGTAATTAATTAATTAATTAATTAATTAAAAGAGCCTTTAGCCTGTTAATGTGGAAGTGAATCAGTGGGCACAATCAGTGTAGAAGCTGAGGTGATGGTCAGCCTCAACCAGTATTCCCTTTAAACTGAGTTAGCGTGAGCTAGCTCACAATTTTTTAGCCTCCGGCCCACTCATGTTTGTCTTAGCTCAGGAAAAATGGCTCCAGAGCAGACTAATTTATGCAGCAGCCAAATCACTTGCTCACAACTTTTTTTTTTTTTTTAGCCCCCCTCAAAGGGGATTTTTATTGATTTTTTTATAACTACAAAAAACTACAACAGAAATGGGAAAGGGAAACTACATCTAAGGGATAAAGTAAAGAAACCCACACTAACTAAAACCCCAAGAGTAGGAGATCTTAATTTCGCTGTCTAAATAACCCTGTTAATATGAGAATGTTAGTAAGCAAGATACTTCTTGAGTATCTGTCTAACTTAGCTTTTATCCTAACAAGTTACTTGTTATGAGGAGACCTCCAGAGCATCCCCTCTATGCTCACTTCGTAAAGGCACCTTTCAGAGTCCTTCAGCCTTTACCCTATCTAGGCTTTCTATCTCTCAGTTTATATTTTATTTTCGGGGTTGCTGCTCCTAATTCCGAGTCAGAGTCTTCGTCCTCCTCTGAGGGAACCGGGTCACCTTCACCACTCGACTTGGTTTCTTCCTCTTTCGATTCTTCCTCAGCTTCCAAATGGCATTTCAGAAATTCTTTTGCTTTGAATACAGAGTCAATCTTTCCCCTTTTATAGTTTAATTTAAAGATGGCACCCTCAGGGACGATCCATTGATACTATTTGTTTCAAGAAAAAGTCTTTATATTTTTTCCTTTTCTGTCTAATTTCAAATGGAATGTCTTTTAAAGTTTTAATGCTTATATTTCCCAATTTCAGTGGAGTTGCCGAAGTTGCTTTCAGTATTGCATCTCTGGTCTGTCTTCTTGAGAATCTGACCACAATTTCACCCGGTAGACTGTTTTTCTTGATATAGTTGGACTAAGCTCTATAAGCTACCTCCATATCGCTTACAATGTCCTCTGCTTTTAAGTCTACTACTGGGGCTATTATTTCGCTTAATATTTTCTTCAGATTCTCATCGCTTGATTCCGGAATTCCCTGGAACCTGAGAATCATGTTTGTTTTTTCCATTTCTAGATGCAACAGCTGTTTCTCTTGTATGCTTTGCTTTCCCACAATTCTCGCCATCTTATTCTTCATTTTCTGGTTTGTGGTGTCCATCTCTTTAACTTTCTCAGCTGTCTACTCTGTTTTTTTAGATGTTTCTGCCAGTTGGAGCTGTTGAGCTGTAAAATTTTGGTTCATAGTGGCCAGCAGCTGGTTAATACTTGCTAGCTGTTCCATCACCGGCCGCATAGTTTCTGCTAAGAGCCTGGTGACGTCGGCCCCCTCTTCCGGTCTTGGCTCTGACTCCCTGGTGGTTTCACTTTCGCTGTCTTTTTTGCTATGCCCGGCATTTTCCGGAGTTTGTTTACTCTTTAAAACAACTTCTTCACAGACTCTCAAAGTAGCCCAAAGCTAATTTTAAGCTCGGGTAAGTCTCTCAAAACAAGTTATTCGCTTGTATTCTCTCTCGCCTCCCGTTTACGCTTCTTTGTTCAGGCACCTGAGAGGCATCCCTCTCATCGCGCACTTCTCTCAATGTCCCATTTTTTATGGAGGAGGGTATGAGATTCTTTTAAAAGTTCGTAGATTCGCTTATGCAGAACTCACGTTCATTGTTGGTCTTGTCCGACCGCACTCTGCTCCGCTGCTCCGCTACTCCGCTCGATCTCCTGCACTTGTGCCGGTGGCGTGGCTCATTCCTGAAGGACACTAAGCGGCAGGACCGTCAGGGCGGAGGGAAGCCTCTATTCCCCGGCATCAGGCTGGCGAAGAGGCTAACCCTCAAAAGCCCTATGGCTTGGAGCCTTCCCCTAAGGCTCCGTGGGGCGCTGATCCACGGCACCCCTCCTGACTGCCAGGGCACGATTCGCCTCCCCGGAGAGTTTGGGAGAAGCGATGGCCCGTCGCTACGGCATGACCAGAAGTCTACAATCACTTGCTCACTACTTTAATGCCAGTAGCTCACAAAGTAGAATTTTTGCTCACAGACTCCACAGCTTAGAGAGAGTGTTGGCCGCAACCTGTCTTGAGATCTCACTCTTTCTATATGTTTGTGTTTGACGGGACAAAGACTAGCTCTGCTAGACTGTTTCAGGTTGGAAAAACTGTGTAGAGGGAAAGGCCAAAAGCCTCCTCTTCTCTTCGTTGCATTCAAGTCTGTCCCAGAGATCTTTTAAACTACTTTTTTTAAAAGCTAGGAAGCAGCTCCGGAGGACATGCAACTCCCAGGGTCACATCTGGTTTTGGCCAAGAAAAGCAGGCTGAGTTCTAGGAATAATTCAGTTTTTTTAATACAGAAGCAGAGCTCCCCCTTGTGATAAAGAGGAAAGTAGGCATTAGAGCACGTTAAAGAAATCAGTCATGGTTCTTGCTAAAAGCTAAGAGCTTTGTTCTGAGAGGCCTGGGGTCTGGGGAAGATTTAAAAATCCCATTGATCCTAAAAGTAGGACAGATCAGAGATTTCCCTCCTTTCCCTTTAAATATCTCCTTCTGCAGTTGAAAACATGGTGAAATTGCATGGTGTTTTTCCAGATTCTTGTTCTCTTGTTTATGATATCATTCTTTGGAAGCCTGTCTTTGCTGTGCTCTAATAATACCTTTAATAGCTTAGAATTGTTTCCTAGAAAGGAAGAGTCATCACTTGTGGAACATTTTCTGAATTTTTCTTTAATTAAAATTGGAAGAAAATTTCAGTGGCACAGATCTGTTTTTTAGAACATTACATAGTGGAATGGGGTGGGGTAAGAACTCAAGCAACATAGCCAGTTCAAGCACTTAAAAGTAATAAGATCAGGTGCCAGGAGAATATCTGAGGTTCAGGAGCTTCTTGAATGAGGAGCCACTATAAAAAAGGCCCTGTATCTGGGAGCCTCACACCTCCTTTGTGGGCAGGTGGGCGGCTAGAAATATTTACTGCCTAAGGAATAAAAATTATTGGTAAGGTAGTTGTGATCCATGTAGTGGTGGGAAAGTATCATGAGACAAAGCATGACTGGTGAAACTGAAGAGGAAAAGTTGTCGTGTGCATTAAAAAGGAGCAGAGAAGAGAGCCTAGAACAGCCTCAGAGAACCATGTTGCTTACCAGATTCAACATGTCAAGTTTTAAAAATTTCTCTGCTTTCAGATCGAACTTTTCAAGAAGGCTGGTTGGACAGTGGTTCACCCTCCGTTGCCCCTCATTCCTGACGGTATGTTTTGGTTCACCTTTTGAAGACCAGTCTTGTTTTTTAACACAAGGCCCAGAAGGCTTGTCTCACTCTTGTGCACTGAGCACTCAGAGGTCTGTGTGGTTGCATCTAGAGCACCCGCTGTGGATGTCCTCCAAATGGCTCTCTATGAACGTCCTGATGCTGGATGAAAAACGCGTGATGGTGGATGCCAATGAGATCCCGATCCAGAAGATGTTTGAAAGTCTAGGTAGGATGAATAATGGGGTAGAAGCCAAGGTCAGGGGATCAGGAACGGGAAAGTCCGTGGGAGGCTTGCCCCCCCCCCCCGGAACATTGCAGGCCCTTTCCTCGTGCAGTATCGATTTGGGATTGTTCACCACCTTTGGGACCCCTGAGTTGGATGGGAAGGCGGCATATGCAAGTTTTAAATAAACCAGACCACGCTGAAGGTCCATTCAGGCTTTTCCTTTGGCCTCAGTCTAACCTACCTCACTAAAAATAATGTGTGGGGGGAGTTAATTGTGTGTACTATCATCAGCTCCTTGGAGGAAGGTTGAGCAAAAAATGTGAGTGTAACTTTGTGTTGACTGTTGAGGACCTCTCCAGGCACAGAGAGTGTTGGACTAGGGTTTGGGAGACGGGGGTTCGAATCCCCACTCTGCCATGGATGCTGGCTGGGTAGCCTTGGGCCTGTCACCCTCTTAGCCGAACTGACCTCACATGGTGGCTCTTGTGGAGATAAAATGGAGGAGGGGAGGACCATGCCCTAAGCCACTTTGGGTTCCCGTTAGAAAGAGTGGAGTATAAATAGCAGCAGAGGTCATTTTCCAGCACCTGCTACTGAGCCTGGTCTATTAATGCCACAGAAGGAAGTGAGACTAAGGGGGCAGAAGCTGCAAGTGGAAGGTCACATTTTCAGAATACTCCCCTGTGTTTACAAACTCCCTACAAATAGAAAACCAGCACAGCAAGCTGGGGGGAAGGGAGCGGCTAGAATCTCTCTCTCTGCAGAGTTACTTTTCTGCTTTCATGGAGTTTTCTTTGTGCAAAGAAATACTAAAAGCTAGAATGCACCACCTGCCATCTGAAGTGAGGTGTACTATTCTACCACCTCAGTCTCTGGCATATGCAAACCAGACTTGAGTGCCTTGAAGTGCTGATGCCAAGGATGATTCCCCACTTCTCCACATGCAGCTGGTGGTGTGACCTTGGGTCAGTCACAGCTCTCTCAGAGCTGTTCTCTGAAAAGTAGTTCTCTTAGATCTCTCTCAGCCCCACTTACCTCAAAGGGTGTCTGTTGTGGGGAGAGGAAGGGAAGGAGATTGTATGCCGCTCTGAGACTCCGAGTGAAGGACGGGGTATAAATCCAATCTCCTCCTCCTCCTCCTTCTCCTCCCCCCACCATTAGGCCAGACTGGCAGGATCTCCAGGATCAGGTGGTCCTTCTTGACACCTGCTACCCGAAAATCCATTTAGCTGGAGTTGCCCCCCCAGTGCTCACATGCTAGTCTGTCATCCCAGTGCTCTGAGGCTCGTAGGTAAGCAGTTAGGTCCAGTGTTTCCCGCATGCCTTTCCTTGCATTACGGCGCCATAGCTGTGCCAGGATTTAACCCCAGATCTCTCCAGTCTAGCACTCTGCCCATCATTCGCCTCTGTCGGCAAAGCTCCCTGATAATCCTTGCAGAGCTCGAGCTGGGCTTCTCCAAAAGTGTTTTGCTTCCCTTCCACTTTACAGGGATTTCGACAGTTAAGGTCAACATCCGCCATGCCAATTCATTGGGAGGAGGTTTCCACTGCTGGACCTGTGACATCCGTCGCCGTGGCACCCTGCAGTCCTATTTCGATTAGGCAGTGGCTGAGTCAGCCCTCCCCTGGTTCAGCTTGCCCGAAATAGGTGTAGGGAGAAGAGATCGGTTCCATCTTTCTGCTTTACAATACAGAACGTGAATGCATGAGCTGTAGCACTTGGAGCAATGGTGCCCTTAACAGAGGTCCCGCAGACACTTAATTCACAGGGCCAGTTTGCGCATTATGCGGAGGACAGCCACAGAGCAGACACCCAACAAGCCAGTTGCCTGATAAGCATACTTGTGTGCATTTGTTATAGCCCTGCTTAATGCTTTCCGGTGTACAAATGCAGATTGCCATTCAGAAGTTTGCAGTTTAAACTGCAGAATTTCCTTTACCTGTTCCTTTTATAGAGAAATACCTGTCTTGAAAGTGCTCCTACCCTGGGTCAATGTTCCCTCTAAGCTGTGGAGTCTTGTGAGCAAAAATTCTACTTTGTGAGCTACTGGCATTAAAGTTTGTGAGCGAGCGATTTGGCTACTGCATAAACTAGTTTGCTCTGGAGCCATCCTTCTTGAGCGAAGACAAAAATGTGTGAGCAGGAGGTTAAAAAACTGTGAGCTAGCTCACACTAACTCAGCTTAGAGGGAACACTGCCCTGGGTACCTACTTGGGGGGAGCTGGTATAATGTAGTGACACATAGCCAAATTATACAGGGCATTTGGGATCTCTTGTTGGTTTCCTGATATGCAATTTAGCCTCAGAAAAGCAGCTACTGTGTCAATCAAAGCCCCCACACGAGGGAAAGGGTGTGTGCATTAACTTTTGGCTTCCCTGGCTGTATCACTGATTAACAGTGCAGTCCTAAGCAGAGTTACACTCTTCTAAGCCCATTGACTTCAGTGGACTTAGAGTGTAACACAGAAATGTAAACGCGGGTGCCTAGGGCTAGACTGTAGAACCCTCTCCTCTTCTCATCCCTTAGCTGCACTTAGTCCTGATAATAAAAAAAAGATGGGTGCTGATATTCTACCTGTCTTTTTGCCTACCAGGGCTAAAGGCAGCCTAGTTTAAATCTGGAAAACAGCACCCTTAGGAGCAGGGAAGAGTACTGTGGCCCCAATCCATGCTTGGGTGCAATGGTGGTTTGAGGCTGAATTACAAGTTGGGTGATCCAGTGGTAAGTTCCCAGTGTTGTGCATGTTTGGCCCTTAAGAAGGAACTTCAATCCAGATTCAAGTCACTTTGAAGTTCCTGTTGGCCGCAGTGTCGCCACATGGCTTTAGGGCAAGCCATAAACCTCTCAGCCCCAGAAATATGGAGTTAAAAAAATGGCCTGCCTTACAGGGATGTTCTAAGAATTTTGACAACATGCATGAAGTACTTTGCACACTGAAAGCATTAAGTATTATTAGGCTCTGGAAACATCTTTGGTGTATTCTGTAAATCACATAATATGCAGAGTGGCCCTTAGCGAAGGGAATCCCCTCCTCAGCAGTACAGGTCTTCCGGCTGGCTTTTTGAAAGACTTCCTTCTTGACGTGAAGCCCCTTGAAGTTCACGTCCCAGATGTACAGAAGTTGGCAATATTTCTCATTCTGCCAGAGATCAGCCAATAACAACTACACGTCTACCTCTGCTTGAAATTCTGTCAAAAAGGCAGCTAGAAATGTTAGACCTGAGTTTGACATTCTTTCCAATTGATGTGTTTTTTTAAAATGTGTGTGAGTATGTATACCACACTTTTTTATATAAATAAATGGAAAATTAGAACAGGCTTAAATACCATGGCTTGGATCCTGAATTGCTGTTTGGTCGGTGTAACCGCAGTTCCTCTGACAAAACAGCATTTCTGTTGGTGTGTGTGTGGGGGGTTTCTCCAGTTTCTCCTCTCCCACTTGCCTCCAAACATTGTTCATGGCGGCGGGTGTGGATGGGGTGTCCACTGATTGCAGAAGGACAATTTCAGGGGGCAAAGCCGACAATGGTGGGGGTGGGGAAAGAGTGAGGAAAGTCCCTTCCTCTGATGCAGCGCAGCCCACAGAATCCAAGCCAGAGATCTTAAGACGGACCCAGGTTTTTACTTTTTTTAAAAAAAGATGTTATTTGGATTAGGGTTTTTTTGTAGCAGAATTTAAATTTTGTGCAGATATGACTGTGTGGAGCCTGTGGTAGCCCTATCACATCTGCCTTGCCTCTGGAACGGACTGATATTCACACATAAGAGTGGGGGGGGAGATGCACATGTAAAGCCTATAGGCACAATCCTTGCCTTACTGGTTGGGGGCCTAATAGAAGTGGCATGGATTGAGCCTTGGTGTGTCAGAGTCCATCGTGTGTGCAGCCCCCTGCTCCAGTGCATGGCCATCAGGTGGCCCCAGAGGTAAGGAAAGCATGCCAGAGGTCTGTGGGGGAAGGAATGATCCTCCCCTTCCACATGCAGGCTGGACACAGTGGTCACATCCACTGTTGCACTTTAAAAGGCTCTAAATGTCTCCATTTAAACGTCCGTGTTCCGAAAGCTTCAGAGATGCAGCCCTGGTTCAGGAAGTAGTTTATTTCAGTGTATCCTGCCTCATTGGAGATTTTTATATTGTGTTTTCGCTTTGCTTTGCTTCTTTTTATTTTTTCCAGCGTGATACATGGGATGTCATGTTTGCACATCTCCGTTTGTGAACCTGTTTACATGAAAATAAGCTTTCTTATTAAATAATGTTTACTGTTACTATAAACAGAAATGCAGATACTGGAAATCTACTGGCACACACAAGTGCTGCACAATAAAATTTTAATACTTATTTCCTCAAGTATTTTATGCTATTAAAACATTTTTGCATTGATATTGTGAACTTCTTGTGGCTCATTTTAGCTTCAGTGTGTATTTGGGGGGGGCACCATGGGCAGTTTGGGTACCAATTTAATTTGGGTTCCTGGATTAATTGGGGCGTATCCAGCCAACTGTGGTCTTTGTGGAGTGGGACTTCCTCTCTCCTGCTGCTGTCCATCTGAGCCTTCCAACATTTTGGGGGCAGCAGACCCTTAGGAACAGCATCAGGGCGAAGAAACGGCAGAAGACTTGAAGGCTGTTAAGTCTTTGGGATGGATACATGCCATTATCCTGGAGCATTTCTTTGGACCAGGGTTCACATTCAGATCCAAGTCTAGGTAGAGGTGGAACCTTTAAGGTGGTTCATCGTAGGAAAAAATAGTAGCATAATCTCGTTGCCCAAACTGTCAAGGAATCCTGATGTGGAACCTTTCCGATAAGAGTCAAGCAATGCCATGTGGTTTGTTCACAACAATCCACAGACTATACTTCCTGGTAGGCTTTCCTGTAAGTCACTTCCATGGACCACAACCAAGTGGTGATGCTTGGTCTTTGGCCATGTCCCTCAGGTCCCTGCTTTGCTCCTGTTCTCCAGAGCTTTGGTAATGCTCTCAACTTATACAGTAGCATGTTCTCTCAAGTAAATTGTGTTTATTGCAAAACTTCCCTCCAGATCTGGAAAGGAATTTGTAACAGTTGGTGGCCCACTTCTTCCAACAGCTACCTCTGGGGAATTAGCGTGGAAGAATCAAGCTACAAACAGCCAATCTTGTTCATGTTGTTTTGATAGAATGGTTGGGTAAAGATGCTGTATCTTGGCAGCAAAACACAAGTGCGCATTCAGGAATATGGCGACACCCATGATAGTAACACTAGAGGGCTCTCTGGCAGCAGCTACTAAGCTTAATGCCTGTCCGAAAAATGGTTGTTGCTTAGTTGCTTGTCATTGCTTAAAGGCAATAACAAGCTTGTCCTATGCATGTTTACTTGGATGTAATCCTGAAGAACAGGGTGCAGCTTTCTTCAAAACAAGGAGTAAGACTGACCATATATGAAGCTGCCGTCTTCATGAGTCTACTGCAGACCAGCCCGACTAAGCCTCTGAAACTATCTACAGAGTATTTAATGAGCTTTGCTTCTGTTCATGCAGAACACAGGCCAAACGAAGGGGCATTTCATCCCCTCTTCTCTCTTTCTCTCCTCTCTGTGAAATGGGGAAAGTGTCATTGGTCCAGCTAACTTTGGTATTGTTTCTTCTGATGCAAGAGCTTTCCAGGTTCTCAGGCAAACAGAGGTCCTCCCCACTACTTACCGCCCAAGAGCCCTGGACTGGAGATGCCAGGGACTAAACTGCACGTGCACCTTCTGCATACATCATGGGTGCCCCACTGCTGAGCCACGGCCTCTCCACTTAAAAACTGATGGACAGTTCAAAATGAACAGTGAGCAAATGTGTACCTATCTCCTCAGTGTGTCCTACTTCTACTGACGCTGGAGAAGGGCAAGGAAGTCAACCACATACCTAGTCCCTTGTCACTATTCAGCCTCTTTCTAACCTCAGAGATGTTGCCAGTCTGAGGAGCAGAGAATTATTTTATTTTTTTTAAGATTAATTCTGCAGTCCTCAGGATGCTGGCAATAGCTGATCTTGTGGCTTGTGTAGAGCTGCAGAATGTGCATAAACCTGGATGTAACTATCATCCTGAGCACAAAAAAGCCGTTTTATCCAGTGACTTAGGGTCATGGGAACCTTTTTCTCTCTTTTAGTCTCCCTTCTGCATCCACCACAAGGGTGCTTTCCACAGGGCAACTGAGCTGGCAAACTTTTCCTAAGCAGCAGAGACCAGTCTATATGTTACCCTATGAGGACAGTGTATTTCCCACACTTGCTCAGATCCTTGCCTTGAGACTTATCTTGGAGAAGACATTCACATTTTGGTTTTCTCTTTGCCAGCAGCATTAACATCGTAGATTAACCTGTTCATATAAATCTGTTTGTGTGCTCTTGGGAACGAACTGCTCCTGGGGTGATAAAGAGAAAGTAAACCACCCATGAAGAGGCTGTGTAAACCTGTAATAAAGGGACAGAGAGGAAGCATTTTTCAAAAAAGACATTAAGCCAGTGATTAACCTATGGGTCCCTCACAGTGTTCTCTCTAAGCTGAGTTAGTGTGAACTAGCTCACAGTTTTTTAGCCTCTGGCTCACACACTTTTGCCTTAGCTCAGGAAGGATGGCTCCAGAGCAAACTATGTAGTAACCAAAACACCTGCTCAAAACTTTAATGCCGGTAGCTCACAAAGTAGAATTGTTGTTCACAGGATTCCATTGCTTCGAGGGAGCTTTGGACTTTTTTTTTTTACTGCTGTGGGCAAGGGTCCCCAAACTTTTAAAGCTCATGGGCACCTTTGGAATTCTGATGCAGCACGGTGGGTCTGGTGACAAAATGGCTGCCACAGAAGGTGACGCAGGATACAAAAGGGCTGCCACAGCTTAGTTTAGTCACACAGTGAAGATCCTTGTGCTGTGGTGGCAGCTACTGCCAAAGCAACGTGTTTTTAAAAAATTGCATGGCCAATCAGAAGCCTTGCTGGGCAAAAGCCCCACCTGGCCCCACCCACTTTCTAAAAACACTTGGTGGGCACCAGGAATACTGTCAGCTGGTGCCATGGTGCTCATGGGCACCATGTTGAGGATCCTTGACTCGGGGCCACGGATCGTGCTCAACATTGCTTGCATACTGAGAAAAGCTGTAGAAGGGTGACAGGTGAGGTCATGTAGATGTGGGATTCCTCTGTGGCTCTGACTGCCCCTGGCCTTTCCCTTGCTGTGGTACGATTGCTGATAAATTAATTATCGAATGGCTGTGGGTGCAGTATAGCCAGGAGATGCAAAAATTGTCTGGCGATCTAGGAGTATTTTTGGGGCTGAGAGGACTGACTGGCCCAAGGTCACCCAGCTGGCTTCAAGTGGAGGAGTGGGGAATTGAACCCGGTTCTCTGGATTGGAGTCTGCTGATATTAACCACTACACCCTACTTGTGCTCACACTTGCTGATGTTTGGATTGCATTTCCCAGGTCCCGGCCTTGACTCACGTCATAACTCTGGCTCCCCTTTTTCTTTAAACATGACTCTGCCATCATGTAACTTTCAGTTTGGTGTAGTGGTTAAGAATGGTGGACTCTAATCTGGAGAACTGGGTTTGATTCCCCACTCCTCCACTTGAAGCCAGCTGGGTGACCTTGGGTCAGCCACCGTTCTCTCAGAGCTCTCTCAGCCCCACCTACCTCACAGGGTGTCTGTTGTGAAACTCTGAGTGAAGGGGGGGGTATAAATCCAACTGTTCTTCTTCCTGTCACATGCTTCCAGAGTCTCGGGCATGGCAGATCTCAGGTCTGGAAAAGGGGAAGGCCAGTATAGTACGCCAAGGAGCTTGCGGGCCAGTTTTCTTAGGAGTCAAAGCCCTCTTCTGAACTCTGCCGGTTTCTTCATAGCTGGTAAAATACCCCCCAGAGTGTGGTTGGACGGTGTGTGGTCCAGCACCCTTGCTGAAGCTAAGTCTGCTCGCTGTAGGGTTGCCAGCTGCCCCCAGGCCACTGGCAGGGGATGGAGAGGGGTTAGGGTTACCAGTTCCAGGTGGGGAAACTCCTGGAGATCTGGAGACGGAGCCTGGGGAGGACAGGGACCTCAGTGGGGTCCACCCTCCAAAGCATCCATTTTCTCCAGGGGCAAAACTGATCTCTGCAGTCTGGAGGTGACCTGTAATTCTGGGGGATCCCCAAGTCCCACCTGGAGGCCGGCATCCCTAGCTTGCTGCCCTAGGAATCCATATAGACCGCCTTAAGTTCTGTGGTGGGCCAGAGAAATAAAAATATGATGGGCAAGCTGGGGGTGGGCGGGTGATGAGCATGAGAGGGTGTGTTGTCATGCCTCCACACATAGGTAGGGTTTTCAAGCTCCAGGTAGGACCTGAAGATCTAGTATTACAACTGCTCTCCAGCTCGGTGCTTTGGAGGGTGCTTTGGAGAGTAGACTATGGCACTATACCCCATGGTCAGCGGAGATCCCAACCCCAAACCTGCCCTCTCCCCATAGGGTTGTCAGGTCTCCATGACATGCTGGTGGAGGGTGGGAGGGAGCCTTCCAGGAGTGGAGCGGGACTCTGCCCCAAACAGTGATGTCATGCAGCAACGTCCCTGTTAAGTATGGAGACTCAACAACGATTTGATTTCAGCAAGTGATTTCAGCTTTATTCGTAACAGCAAACTCCAGCTCAGAACGCCAACAAACAAGTGGAGCACAGCTCCCTTTTTAAACTGTCCTGGGCTTTCAAAGCCACACCCATATGTTAAAGTCCAATCAGATTACAGGGATAAAGGCCAATCAGGACCGTTCCCTCTTAGATACATTCTCACATAGTGATTGGGTATTTACGGAGGTTTCTCAGAAACCAGCCAATGGTAACGTGACAGATGAAGGAGCCACATTTAATTTGAAGCTTAACATTGCAAGACATAGGCAAGATTCACAGTACAATACATAACAGTCCCCACCCAGTGCAGTGACATAATGTGGAAGTGATGTCATCATGTCGGGGACATTGCGCAGCGATGCTCTGGTTTGAGAGCCAGTTCGATGTAGTGGTTAAGTGCGCAGACTCTAATCTGGGAGTACCGGGTTTGATTCCCCACTCCTCCACTTGCACCTGCTGATGTGACCTTGGGTCAGTCACAAGCTCTGGCACAGCTGGTCCTTGAAAAAGAGCAGTTTCTGTCAGAAGCTCTCTCAGCCCCACCTACCTCACAGGGTGTCTGTTGTGGGGAGGGGAAGGGAAAGGAGTTTGTAAGCTGCTCTGAGACTCCAAGTGAAGGGCGGGGTATAAATCCAATCTCTTCTTCTCTTCTTCTGAAAGCAAGTAAAATTGGGTTCAAACCACAGTGCCGCTGTGCAACATTCCTGATGTGATGATGTCATTTCCATGTGACATCATTGTGTCGAGGACATCGCTACACAACCTTGCTGTTTGGGAGTGGGGTTTTCCCCACTAGCCAGCTGGTCAGCAGTGGGGTAGAAGCCCCCAAATGTGGGGGATCCCCTGCTTCTGCCTGCGGAATGGGAAACCCGCCTCCCCAGGTTCCACTCCCAAATCCCTAGAGTCCTTGAATCAGAGTTGGGAGCACAAATGCCGGCAGGCTCCTGACTCTTCCTTCTTGCCATTATAGCATCAGCTGCATCACAGGGCAGGCCTCTGCTGTGCCAAAGTACAATTCCCCGGATTCCTGGGGTTTTCTTCCTATTGGCTAGTATCAGTTTTGGAGAACTGAACAAGACTCATATCCTCAAACTCCCAGATGGGGAGCAGTTGTCAGCCACGCCCGGGGGGATTGCGAGTTTCGACTGACTGAACTAGGTAGGTCGAGAAGGACAAGGCCTTCACACAGACTGAAGGAGAGTCAGATGTATTATTAGTATTGTTTGTGCTCTGGACCTGGTTCCAGACAATGTTGTTAAACAAGTTCCTTATGACAGCGTAGGGCTGTTTGTCAGCAGCCATTTTGTGAAGAACCTTCCTTCCTTCCTTATTTAACCACCACAGTAAATAGATAAAAGGGCTTCATTTAAAACGTTTATGTTGTGCCTTATCACCTCAGACTCAAGGCAGCCTCCACAGATTTTATGGGGACAAGAACCTTTTTGTCACAGAGGGGAATTTTTGGTTATCAGAACTATAATGGGGGGGTGTCAGCCCCTCAGTTTGTTTGTTTGTTTAATATCCCACCCTCCCTGCTGGGGCAGGCTCAGTTTATATAAAATTTTGTAGAACAGATAAAACAGAAACTTGGATAAAACATAAGTGCAAATATTAAAACACAGCATAAAGTGCTAGTACATAACATATAATGATGGTGGACATTAGAATATCTGTTAAGCTTTATTCAACTCAACAGTAAACCAACACAAGGAACAGTGGAGCAACAGGCTCCCTTTTTAAACTAATCGCGCTATAGTAACCACGCCCTTAAACAAGTTAATAACCAATGAGAAAAGAGAGATAACAACCAATAGATTTCGTTCCCTCTGGAACAACTCCAGTTGCTCTGATTGGCTTGCTTTGCAGAGCAGCCAATCAGATTGTTCACTTTAGGATACCTTCAAGCTCATACATATTATTACAATACATAACAATATCAGCATAAAGTTACAGTCAGCTAACATCTCAGTCTGGGTCATGTCGGCAGAATACAGGCTGTCTATGATGGTGTTAATATTGGGGCCAGAGCCTTGGTTTATTAAGTGCTGCTTGCTAATCAAAGGCCTGGTGGAAGACCTCCGTCCTACAGGCCCTGCGGAATTTTAAAAGGTCTTGCAGGGCTCTGTTCCACCAGTACGAAGCCACCACTGAGAAGGCCCTGGCCCCCATCGAAGCCAATCTTGCTTCTCTGGGGCCCGGAGGAAGGGCCAGATGATTTTGGGACCCTGATCGTAGTGCTCTCTGGGGAACATGTGGGGAGAGTTGGTCCCTTGAGTATGTAGGCCCCTGATTCTCAGAACTCAAATACAGGTAACAGAAGAGAGAAAATCTTCTCTCCAAATAATGGCTGTGAGGGAACTGTAGGGCTGTGAACTGATTTCAGTTCAGTTACAACTGATCTCCAGACTACATGGATCATTTCCCCTGGAAAAATGCTGGTCTGCAGTAGAGCACTTAGATTTCAGTACAGGAGCACCTTGAAAAAAATGATCAAAGTTGACTTCACTCCGAAAGCTTCTACCATGAAACTCTCATTGGTCTCTAAGGTGCTACTGGACTTGAATCTACCTGGAGACAATAGTGGCTGGGGCAGGTAGACCATTATGGCCACACAATCCTGCACAGCTCCCTTCCTTCCCCAAACTGTGTCTGTTGTGTATGCAGTCAACATCGTGCCATCAACGAAGAGCCAGAGCTTGAGTACCTGAGAACAATGGGACTGAGGTTCCTGGCTCCCGCGTAGGGGGACCAATGGGAACGGCGGCGGGAATTCAAACCCGCCAATGGTACCAGGGGGCGGCCCCTCCCCAATGTATATAGTTGGCCTCCGGGCCGGTTATCAGTGTCTCGTGTTGTATAATAGCGAACCATGCTGATCACTACATCGCTGTCTGTGGTTTCTTTATGCGTCTAACCCACTATACAACAATGGCGACGAGGATGGGATCCTGTTGAGCGCTCCAGCCGGGCTGTCGGACAACGCTACCGAAGACTCGCTCCACCGCTCCACGGGCATCCTCCATGAGCGCCTCCGAGGGTGAATCCAGAGCCGTGTCGCTGCCGCCGACTGGCACAATGGCCATCGCTCCAGGATCCGGGCTGCTGCCGCCGTTCGACGCTTCCCAGCCCCAACGATGGGGAGCCTGGGTTACGGGTTTGCGGCAAGCCTTCGTGTTCTATCAGATCACGGACGAAGACCGAAAGAGAGGACTGCTGCTCTGCTCTTGCGGCCCCGTGATCGTGGATCTGGCCCAATACCTTCTCTCTCCCAAGAAGGTGGAGGAGTGCACGGTCGACGAGATTGTGAAGGCCGTGCAGAACTACTACTCCCCAAAGCCGTCGGAGATGACCTGCCACGTGGTTTTCCAGCATAGGAACCAGCAGGGCAAAGAAACCGCCGCGGAGTTCCTCGGAGAGCTCCGCCGCCTGGCGGCCGACTGCGCCTTCGGAGAGCACTTGGAGATGGCTCTCCGCGACCGTTTCGTCGCCGGCCTCAGGGAGGAGAAACTCCGGCGCCGAATAATGGAGGGCGAGAAGGTGACCATCACCTCAGCGTTAGCCACCGCCACTGCATGGGAGAGGTCACACCCGACCACCACCACCGCGACGCATCGTGTGGCCTCCCCGGGAACAGCGACATCGACGACCCCGAGGTACACCGCACACTAGCCCAGCATCGCCCGCCAGCACCGTCCGCTAGCTCCGCACGCAAGCAACCCGGCTCGGCGGCGCAGGAGTGTGCCAGCTGCGGAGGGCAGCATGAGAGGAGATCGTGCCGGTTCCGGGACGCCACATGTCGAGACTGCGGCCGCACGGGCCACATCGCAAGGGTTTGCCGGTCCAAGCCATCACGCGCAGCACAAAAACCGCAACCGCCCCGCCGCAGGTCTGAGGCGCACTTCGAGGACTGCGCGGCCCCGGAGGCAGACCTATACCAACTGACCAACGCCCCGGCCGCCCGAACACAGGTACTGAAACTCCCCAGTCAGGCCTCTACCCCAAAAATATACGTCCAGATCAAAGTAGAGGGGGCCCCCTTACAAATGGAACTCGACTCGGGCTCCGCCTGTTCCATCATTTCGGAGGCCACATTAAGACAGATTTGCCCAAAGGGGGCCCCCGCTTGCGGCCATCACCCGTGACGCTCATGGACTTTCAGAGAAACCAAGTGCCAGTGAACAAAAATATACGTCCGGATCAAAGTAGAGGGGGCCCCCTTACAAATGGAACTCGACTCGGGCTCCGCCTGTTCCATCATTTCGGAGGCCACATTAAGACAGATTTGCCCAAAGGGGGCCCCGCTTGCGGCCATCACCCGTGACGCTCATGGACTTTCAGAGAAACCAAGTGCCAGTGAAGGGGGTCGGGAGTTTCAGGGTGCAGTACCGGGGCTTCAAGGGTTATTTGGACTTGCTCGTAGTCGAGGGCGACCTAGTTAGCCTCCTGGGGAGGGCCTGGTTTGGACCCCTAGGAATCGCGATCGAGGGGGTCCAGCATTGCGCAACCCGCGACTTCCAGGAAGTGTGCCGCGAGTTCCCATCCGTTTTCGACGGGTCCCTGGGCCGATATACGGGCCCCCGGTTTCGCTACAACTCAACCCCACAGTGGCCCCTATCCGCATGCGTGCCAGGTCCGTTCCGTTTGCCTTAAAACCCAAAATAGACGCGGAACTGGACCGACTGGTGGCGCAAGGGGTTTTGGAGCCGGTCTCTCACGCAGTGTGGGAAACCCCGATCGTGACTCCCATTAAACCTAACGGGGATGTCCGCATCTGCGCGGATTATAAATGCACGATAAATCGGGCATTGCAGGACCATGCCTACCCGGTCCCGGTGGTGAGCCATGTTCTGGCCACCTTGGCAGGGGCCAAGATCTTCGGCAAACTAGATCTGGCCCAAGCGTACCAGCAGCTGCCTGTCGATGGGCCGACAGCAGAGGCCCAAACAATTGTAACGCACCGGGGGGCCTTCAGGGTCAATCGCCTGCAATTCGGGGTGAGCGTGGCACCCGGAATTTTCCAGCAACTGATGGACTCCCTCCTCAAAGGGATCCCCGGCGTCACACCATTCTTCGATGATGTGATGATCGCCGCCGCCACGCCTGATGAGTTCGCCTCCCGCCTCCGCATGGTCCTCAGCCGTTTCCGGGACGCCGGCCTCAAGGTCAAGCGCGAGAAGTGCCAGCTCGGGGTATCATCCGTAGACTTCTTGGGCTTCACGGTGAACGCAGAGGGACTCCACCCGGCCCGGGACAAGGTGAAGGCCATCGTGGAAGCGCCGCCCCCGACCTCCAAAGCCGAGCTCCAGGCTTTTCTCGGACTCTTGAACTTTTACCACGCCTTTCTCCCCCACAAGGCGGCGGTAGCCGAGCCCCTCCACAGGTTGCTCGACAAAAAGGCACCCTGGGTCTGGGGCCCGCATCAGGCTGCAGCGTTCCGGGCCGTCAAGGCCCTGCTCATCTCAAACGCGGTCCTGGCACATTTCGACGAGACCCTGCCCGTGGTCTTGGCTTGCGATGCGTCCCCATATGGGGTGGGAGCCGTGCTGGCGCACCGTCTCCCGGACGGCCGGGAGGTCCCGGTCGCGTACTACTCGCGGACCCTGTCTGCGGCCGAGCGGAACTACGCCCAGATAGACCGCGAGGGACTGGCAGTTGTGGCCGGGGTGAAGAAGTTCCACGACTTCGTCTATGGCCGTCCCTTCACAGTCGTCACAGACCACCGGCCGCTGCTGGGCCTCTTCGCGGCGGACCGCCGGACGCCACAGGTACTCTCCCCTCGGGTCTTGCGGTGGTCCATCTTCTTGGCGGGCTACAACTACACGCTCCAGCACCGGCCAGGCAAGGCAATGGGACATGCAGACGCGCTGAGCCGCCTCCCCTGCCAGACGAAGGGGTGGACCCGGCCCCAGCTCATCATGTCCTCCAGTTGGAGGGTCTTCCAGACGCCCCTCTCCAGGCCACGGACATCGCCCGCCGCTCAGCCCGTGACCCCATCATATCCCGGGTTCTCGGCTGGGTGGTGAGGGGGTGGCCTACGGCCTCGGCGGGCCCTGAGGTCAGCGCATTTACAACACGGCGCGAGGAACTATCGGCACACAAGGGCTGCCTGCTGTGGGGGGACCGGGTCGTAGTCCCCAGCGCACTCCAGCAACAGGTCCTGCAGGCTCTGCACGAGGCACACCCCGGCATCGTGCGGATGAAAGCCCTCGCCCGGAGCTACGTCTGGTGGCCAGGCATCGATGGGGAAATAGAGGCCTGGGTGAAGCGTTGCCAGATCTGTCAAGAGGTCCGGCCAAGCCCACCATGTGCACCCACCCAGGCATGGGAACCAACAAGGACCCCGTGGTCCCGGCTCCACATCGACTTCGCCGGGCCCTTCCACGGGTTAACATTCCTGGTCACCGTGGACGCGTACTCCAAGTGGCTGGAGGTGAGTCCAGTCTCCTCCACCTCCGCAAGCGCCACCATCCGAGCCCTCCGGAAGATATTTGCCACGCATGGCTTGCCGGACACCATCGTCTCCGACAACGGCCCGGCGTTCACATCCGAGGAATTCCAGCGGTTCCTGCGGGACAACTTGATCCGGCATATCAGGTCAGCACCCTTCCACCCTGCCACGAACGGCCAAGCGGAACGCATGGTCCGCACGGCTAAGGAAGCTTTAAGCCGCCTGACCGAGGGGGACTGGGAGTCACGCATAGCCCGGTTCTTGCTGGCGAACCGGACAACACCCAACCCGGTCAGTGGCCACTGCCCCGCGGAGCTTCTCATGGGCCGGCGACCCGCCATCCTCCTGGACCGCCTGCACCCCGACAGGGCTCCAACAGGACGGAACTGGGTCGAGGACCGGGAGGCACCACGGGGCTTCTTCCCAGAGGACCCGGTGTTCGCAAGGAACTACGGCCGAGGCCCGGAGTGGATAGCAGGAAAGGTAATCCGCCCCACCGGCCCTGTCTCCTATGAGGTGTCGACAAATGACGGGCAGGTCCTGCGGCGCCACGTGGACCAGCTGAGGCGGCGCCTACTTCCAACGGTAGGAGACCGGGGTAACCAAGGGGAGGTGGAGCAGGCCCCACGAGAAGCTGAGGGAGAGCCCGAGACGGAACGAGACTGCAGAGAGGCGGGCCCCAGCGACGGCCAGCTCAGTACGCCCGAGGCCTCATCAGCCGAGGGCCAGACGGCGTACCCTTCCCCAGCGGAAGGAGGTGAGGGGGCAGGCCCCGCCACACCACCAAGACTTGGCTGCGGAGAAACCCCAACGCCTACACCACGACGGTCCACCAGGGAACGCAGAGCCCCCGCATACCTGAAGGACTATGTCACCTAGACAGGATCGGGACTATGGGGGAGGGGTGTTGTGTATGCAGTCAACATCGTGCCATCAACGAAGAGCCAGAGCTTGAGTACCTGAGAACAATGGGACTGAGGTTCCTGGCTCCCGCGTAGGGGGACCAATGGGAACGGCGGCGGGAATTCAAACCCGCCAATGGTACCAGGGGGCGGCCCCTCCCCAATGTATATAGTTGGCCTCCGGGCCGGTTATCAGTGTCTCGTGTTGTATAATAGCGAACCATGCTGATCACTACATCGCTGTCTGTGGTTTCTTTATGCGTCTAACCCACTATACAACAGTGTCCTCAAATCTGTAGGATTTCTCCAACCTTAAACTGTCACTGTGGATTGGGGCAAGTTTTGGCAAGTGGCTCAGTTCAGAGCCAGTGTTGTGTAGTGTTTAGGGTATCAAACTAGGCTCAAGAATGCCGTGACACAAAGCTCTCCATGGTTGTAAAGCTCACTGGGTGATTTTGGGCCAGTTGTTTTTTCAGCCTAACGTACCAGAAAAACATCTACTTCTGCTTCATTGACTATGCTAAAGTCTTTGATTGTGTGGATCACAATAAACTATGGCAGGTTCTTAAAGAGATGGGAGTACCAGACCACCTCACATGTCTCCTGAGAAACCTGTATAAGGGTTAAGAAGCAACAGTTAGAACCGGATATGGAACAACTGATTGGTTTAGCATAGGAAAAGGAGTACGACAAGGATGTATATTGTCACCTTGCTTATTTAATTTATATGCAGAGTACCTCATGTGAAATGCTGGCCTGGATGAATCACAAGCTGGAGTTAAGATTGCTGGGGAAAAGATCAATAACCTCAGATATGCAGACGATACCACTCTGATGGCAGAAAGTGAAGAGGACCTAAAGAGCCTCTTGCTCAGGGTCAAAGAGGAGAGCGCAAAAGTGGGCTTGAAGCTCAACATCAAAAAAACTAAGATCATGGCATCTGGCCCCATCACTCCTTGGCAAATAGAAGGGGAAGTCGTAGAAGTAGTGACAGACTTCATGTTCCTGGGATCCCAGATCACTGCACATGGTGACTGCAGCCATGAAATTAAAAGACGCCTGCTCCTTGGGAGGAAAGCGATGGCAAACCTAAACATCATGATAAAAAGCAGAGACATCACCCTGCCAACAAAAGTCCGCATGGTCAAAGCACTGGTATTCCCCGTAGTAATGTATGGCTGCGAGAGTTGGACTGTAAGGAAGGCCGAGCGCCGAAGAATAGATTCTTTTGAACTATGGTGCTGGAGAAGACTCTTGAGAGTCCCTTGGACTGCCAGGAGATCAAATCATTCAATCCTAAAAGAAATCAACCCTGACTGTTCCCTGGAAGGCCAGATCCTGAAGTTGAAGCTCAAATACTTTGGCCACCAAATGAGAAGGGAGCATTCACTGGAGAAGACCCTGATGCTGGGAAAGATTGAAGGTGAAAGAAGAAGGGGACGGCAAAGGATGAGATGGTTAGACAGTGTCATCGATGCAACGGACATGAAATTGAGCAAACTCCAGCGGACAGCGGAAGACAGGAGGGCCTGGCGTGATCTGGTCCATGGGGTCGCGAAGAGTCGGACTCGACTGTGCAACTGAACAACAACAACCTCACAAGGTTGTTATAAGGATCAAATGGGGAGAGGAAACCATGTACGCTGCCCTCAGCTCCTTTGGAGGGACAGACCTAGTGACCCCCCCCAAAGCGAGGGCATGGATCCTTCCTGTTACTCTGTGTCCCAAATTGTAGTTAATTTACACCATTATGGAAATGAATGTGAAAAAATCAAGTCGAGTAGGCTGTAAGAAAAGGGGTACAGATGAGACGTGACTTCAGAGTCCATTTGACTATAACACATTCCCCTTTCCTATCAGATGGCAATGTTCTCTGAGGTGATACAGCTACAGATTTACTTTGTGAACATCTGTTTGTCTGCAAATATGCAGGTTGAGCTGCTATCAGGGAGATGCCGAAGCAAGACGGCAGGCACGTAGCACTGACTGCAAAGCAGTTCTGGCTTTGGTCCCCCAGATCCTGACTGGGCAGGCCATCTTCCTTCTCCTTCCCAGACAGTAAGTGTCCCGTGGCACCTTTAAGGCCAACAGAGTTTCATTCAAGGTATAAACTTTTGTGCGCGTGCCTATACCTTGAATACAGCTTTATTGGTCTTAAAGGTGCCACCGGACTCACACTTTGTTCTGCTGCCTCAGACCAACATGGCTGCCCACCTGAACCGACTAGTAAGTGTTACTCAGTGCAGAGATAATTTGGGTTTAAGCCATTTATTCCAGTAAAATAGAATAGGATGATACTGTACATTTAAGGAGAATCACTCAGGACAACAGAGCTTGTCAAAACCACTGGTCAGCCCTCTTTTGGCAACCAAGTTTCAGGCAACTAAGCTGTTAGATTTCGGCATCATGCCAAGCTTCCGTTAAAGGCTCAGGAGCAGGACTCAGGAAATAAGTCAGCAACTCAGTCCTGCAGTGTTCCATCTTCAGAAAACAAAATTATAAATCCAGATACCAGATGAGCACCGAAGCATGGAAAAAGAGGGCCTGTAATCTGCAAGGACCTGGAGGAGTTCCAGTTTCTGTATGTAACGGATCTTTAAAATAAGGCCTTTATAAGAATATGAACATGCCTATTAACCGGCATTGTGATAATGTAAGGTCACTTTTCCATACCCCAGCTGCTCATTCTATTTATGTTATTCAGAAGTAAGTCCCAGGTGGTTTAATGAGAGTTACCCTCACATAAGAACAAAGTGGCACCTTTAAGACCAACAAAATTTTATTCAAGGTATAAGCTTTTGTGTGCAAGCACACTTTTTCAGATACCTGAAGTGCACAAAGTGTGCTTGCACATGAAAACTTATACCTTGAATAAAAAGGTATACCTTGGATAAGAAAGGGAAGAAGGATGACCTGGGAAACTACAGGCCAGTCAGTCTGACTTCTGTTGCTGGGAAGATATGAGAGCAGATTTTAAAGAGATCGATCTGTAAGGACCACTGAGTGATCTGGGGGAGTAAGCATGGTTTTGTCCCCCACAGATCTTGTCAGACCAACCTGGTTTCCTTCTTCGATTGTGTGACGAGCTTACTGGATCGTGGGAACTCTGTTGGAGTGATTTACTTGGATAAAGCTTTTGATAAGGTTCCTCATGACATTCTGATGGGCAAACTGGAAGACTGTGGGCTGGACTATAGGACAGTTCGGTGGATAGGGAAGACTGCACCGAAAGAGTGGTGGCCAGTGGCGTTTCATCAGATTGGAGGGAGGAGTCCAGCGGGGTGCCGCAGGGCTCAGTTTTGGGCCTGGTACTTTCAATATTTTTATCAATGATCTGGATGAAGGGGTAGAAGGGCTACTCAGTAAATTTGCTGATGATACCAAATTGGGATGAGTAGCAAACACCCAAGATTTTTTCAATGATCAATATTTTTCAATATTTTTATCAATTATCAATATTTTTATCAATATTTTATCAGTGATTTGGACGAAGGGGTAGAAGGGCTACTCATTAAATTTGCTGATGATACCCAATTGAGAGTAGCAGACACCCAAGAAGACAGAGTTAAATTTCAACAAGAACTGAATACTCTGGAGAAGTGGGCAGTTGCAAACAGAATGCAATTCAACACAGCACAGTATTACATCTGGGCCACAAAAATGTCAAGCACAAATACTGGATGGGGGATACGTTTCTGGGGAGTAGTGTATACAAAAGAGATCTTGGGGTAAGGGTGGACTGTACACTAAAGATGAGCAGTCAGTTGTGATGCAGTGGCAAAAAAGGCAAATTCAGCCTTGGGTTGTATTAAAAAGGCCATAGCATCGAAATCGCAGGAGGTCATAGCCCCTCTGTATACCACCTTGGTCAGGCCACACCTGGAATACTGTGTGCAGTTCTGGAGGCCTCGCTTCAAAAAGGATGTGGACAAAATCGAGAGGGTGCAGAAGAGAGCGACGAGGATGATCAGGGGTCCAGAGACTGAGCCCTACGAGAAAAGGCTGAGGGCCTTGGGAATGTTTAGTTTGGAGAAGAGGAGATCGTGGGGGGACATGATTGCTTTCTTTAAATATTTTAAAGGCTGTCATTTGGAGGAGGGCAAGGAGCTGTTCCAGTTGGCAGCAGAGGATAGGACCCGATGCAATGGGTTTAAATTACATGCAGAAAAGTATTGGCTGGATATTAGGAAAAACTTTTTCACGGTCAGAGTGGTTCAAAGGTGGAATCAGCTGCCTAGGGAGGTGGTTAGCTTTCCTTCACTGGCAGCTTTCAAGAAGAGGCTGGACGAATATTTGTCAGAGATGCTTCGGGCTGGTCCTGCATTGGGCTGGGGGTTGGACTAGATGGTCTGTAAGGCCCCTTCCAACTCTATGATTCTGTGATTCTTTGGTCTGAAAGGTGCCACTGGACTCAAACTGTGTTCTGCTGCTTCAGACCAAAATGGCTACCCGCCTGAATCTATCCCCACATAGACTTAACCCTGATTTGGTCCTGATCTCAGAAGCTAAACAGGGCCAGCCCTGGGTAGTATTTGGATGGGAGACCTCCAAGGCATACCAGGATCATGATGTGGAGGCAGGCAATGGCAAACCACCTCTGGACATCTTTTGCCTTGAACACCCCACAAGGCTGCCATAAATCAGCTATGACTTGGTGGCACTTTCCACCACCACCAAGATTTGACTCTTGTTGGTTGCTTTGGCTGGGCTGTATGACTTAAGACAGCTCAGCTCAGCAGGGAATACACCTCTATGCACTCAAAAATCTCTCCAGTTAGAAAGCTAGCATGTCATGGAGAAGACTATACTCGAACGTTCTTATGCCAATTTTCTAGGGGCAAGGGATTTTTTTTGGTATGGAGGGGCATTCAAGCCTGTGAATATATTTCTGTGGTCTGAAACACCAGTTCTGACACAGGTTTCCCTCCTCAGGGAGAACTGGGCCTCAGTGTGCATAGAATTGCCATCGTAACTTTTTTTTTTTAAAGAAGGGGGGAACTAAGCAAAGGTTTACAAGAGTCAGTGGTTGTCTTGGATTCATTTCATTTTGCAGAGCGGAAAGGTTGCAAATTGATTCATAAAGTGAGCTGCTAACACTTCACATGACCTTGAAAAAAGAACCAAAATAAAACAGTTATCAACAACACAAAGCAATCTGAAATTTCAGGTTGGCTGCCTGCCTTTTTCCTTCCCAGAATGAATGAACTCAGCAGGGAATTTGTGAGTAAAAAGCAGATTCCAAGCTCTTTATAAGGAGTGGAAGAAAACAACTTCCATATATTGGGGGGAGGAGGGTGGCTGACACAGACAACTGGAAATACCTATGCTAGGAGGGAGCTTACAAATTAATTCTTTTGTCACTATTTTATTTAAAATGCTGTCTCACTAAGACAAGAAAAGGGCAGCCCAGTTCAACAAAGGCCTGGCTCACACACCTGCCATGGTGGGAGTGAGGTGGCAAAATCCTGAGATGGTGAAATGGACCACACCATTTCAGACTCCATGTGATTGGTTCTAGTTTTGAAGTTTCCTTCATCTAAAAATCTCCCTGCAAAAACACAAAACTAGTACAGTTTCTATCCTTTTTCTTGGCTTGCAGTGCTGGTTTTTGATTTACAGAAAGTTAAGAAAAAACAACAACAACACAGGAGACCATTCCAAAAGGTTCAAGTCCATCTATTTTGCACCGCCTTGGAGAAAGAGCTGCATGTGCAAACCAAGACTTTCTGGACCAAGGTCAGAAGGCTGATAGACCTGACTCAATTCCACAAGTTATACCTCTTTTTGAACTCTGATCTGGATATTCCAGGCTAGCTCGATCCCATCAGATCTCAAACGCTAAACAGGGTCAGCCTTGGCTAGGATTTGGAAGGATGACCTCCAAGGAATACCAGGGTTGTGATCCCGAGCCAGGCAATGGCAAACCACCTCTGAAATGTCTCTTGCTTTTAAAGCAAGTCTAGCTCATCACCTAGTGGTGCATAACATTAAAGAGCTAGAACTTCTGGCTGCCAGACAATCTTAGGATCACCTGGCCTATTCTACATATGCCATATGATAAGTATTATTATTAATTACCTCTTTTTGAACAATTCAGTGCTCTCTGGATGAGAGGTTGGAATACATTGCCTCTGTTTTTTTGGTACTGTGTGACTTACAGGCAGTCAACAGACCATTAGCTCAGAATTTTGTCCCACCCTGCCTCCAAGGCACTCAGGGTGGTGTCCATCATAACCCCCATTTTCCCCTTACAACAGCTATGTGAGGTAGACTGGGCTGAGAAAGGATGACTGACCTAAGGCCACCCAGTGAGATTCATAGCTTGAGTGAAGAGTTGAACTCAGGTCTTCCAGTAGAATTCCCAATTCTGGATTAGGACATTCCTTGAGATTTGGGGGGTAGACTATGGGGAGGGCAGGGTTTGGGAAGGAGAGGGACCTCTGCGGGGTACAATGCCATAGAGTCCACCCTCTGAAGCAGCTGTTTTCTCCAAGGGAACTGACCTCCGTAGTCTGGAGATCATGTGTAATTCAGGAGATCTCCAGGCCCCACACAACCCTCTCTCCCAGCTGGCACTCCCCCCGCTAGATGTTCTCAAAGGAACAGCGTGCTACATGGTCTGCTTTTCTCTTGCTTGCTAAACACATGTACAAATGTAGAAAAGTTGTGTGTGTCCCCCTTTGCCTTATTGCGACTTGCTATGAAAAAAAAAGGTCCAGAGCAGCTGTGGAGATAAGGAGGCCTTGCACAGCGGACTGGGCTTGTGAGGGGAACAAGAGGGAGGCACAATGTGTTACTGGTTACATTCCACACCAGTCAAAACAAGCTCCCACTCTGGAGGCAAAAATCTGATAGCAGATCAGAAAGAAAGGCTGCGGAAAAAACGGCAAGAGGTCGCTGCTTAGGGTGACCAGATGAAAAGGAGAAAGTCAGAGTGCCTGAGTGTTTAGAACACTGTCTGCCAAATTTTTGGTACCTACTGTCACAAAAGTGGGTCCTCTGGATCTAAGTGTTTGCATTATCTGTAGAATTGTTAATCCCTACATTTTGTCTGGATTGTTTCCAAACTACAATGCACCTTACTAATCACCACCTGCAGTTAGTTACCAGTTAGCTTGATAGTGCCCAGCTGTGAGCTGTCAAAGTAACTGCTTGACAGCAGACAATCTTGGCAGTTCAAGATCTAGATCAATTGGCTAATCCCTGTGATTGGTCAGTCAATCAAGAACTGACAGCTGAGCTAGGATAAAGCCAGGAATCAGGAACCCTCAAAGGAGGTAAGGGTATCCACACAGATGATATCAGAGAATGATGGGGGAAGAGCCTGCTGCATGAAGAGCTTGTGAACCTGGAGGAAGAGGTTGTCACTTTCTCCAGTACTTCTGTGTCTGTGCTGCTGGGAAGACTGCTGCGCAGGGTCAGTGTTAGTGGCTAGAGAGTCAGGTTTCTCATGTTTGTCTTTGTTTCAGTGTACATACCCTTTCCCTTACTTGCATGTTTTTATATATGTAGTTCTTTTGTAAATAGATTTCTGATTCTGTTTTTATGTAACTGGAGTGAGTTACTGGGCCAGAATTCAGGTTTATGGTTTAAATCAGTGCCTAGAACTACACTACTAAAAGGGATTGTTTTTTTTAATTGGCACACTACCCAAATTTCCTCACACCCGAAGCCAACCTGATCAAATAAACACTGGGGGCACACCCCAATGTTGTGACACCTACACACACATCTTGAATTAAAATTGGAGGCACAAACCCCGGAAGATTTTATTTGAAGCACCTGAAAGAGTCTAACCTCCCTCACCACCATGTTGCCTGAATCCTTTTTCTTCCTACGTCACCAGAGGAGGAGGAGGCAGCTCCAAAGCAGTGACTCATTCATTGATGTAACAGGCTGCAGCGCACAGGTAATTCTGCTGCAATGGCTTGGACTGAGTGACCCACGCATGCTGCAGAGAGACTGCGGAATTATTTCATTTATTTGCAGCCTGCTTTTCTTACTGAGACTCAAGGCTTACGTGCCCTCCCACACTAGAGAATGTCTGGGAGGAGGCAAGACCGTAGCAGTAAAACGTACAGAGGTGCTGTAGGTAGCATCCATTCAGAGCTGAATATTTGGGCCCTTGGGAACCTCTGCATAAGCCACTTTTGAGTCCCAGTGAGAAAGGCAGGCTATAAATAATGTAAACAAAGCAATTTTTTACAAATCTTTATTTTATTCTCATGATACATGGTGTGGGGAAAGATTACCTAAGTGCAGAGCGCCATAAGGTCACAGACCAGGATTCCCAGCCACTAGGCTCCAGCGTTTGCCATGTTTGACTGTTATCCTTGGCAGACTGTGTGCTTCAGTGTCACCTGGGAAGTAGTGTTAGCACCACCTCTCGTCTGTGTACTCAGTCAGCTGACCACCAAGGACCAATCCCTTTCCAGCAGGCCCTATAAGGTCCTAGACTTAAACATATTCTCTTGGTCTGAGCAATTTGTCTTATTTGGAGGACAGCTTGCTAACGACAACTATCTTCTCCATGGCATATGGCCTATAGGCTTTAAAACCTGAATAAAAGGGGGGGGAGAGAACTATCCTTTCCCACCCTGGCTGTGTGGCGCCTAACACTTAATATAATTAGATGGAAATTATCATAGGTATAGAAGAGGAAATTTTGGCAAGGGCAAGGGAAGAGGAAGATGAAAAACTCTGCCCCCCCCCATAGCTAACTGGGGGTCTGACACTTCTTCGCATCTGCTCACTCCATGAAGACCTTCTGTTGACTGTGAAAGGATGTTTCATTAATATGATCCTGGATGGATGTTTCACAGACACAATTGGCCTTTTGGCCATTTGATCCTTTCACTAATCCTTCAGAGTTTTAAAAGGATCATTCCAAGGGGAAAGAAGTCTTGAAATCAAAGATGGTGAAGGAGGGGAGCCTGACCTTGTTGGCAAGGAGTAATCTTAAAAAAAAAAAAAATGGTTTCACAGGCATACGCAACAAGGAAGATGCCACCTATCTGGGGACATGATTCATTTGCAGACTGCTAGAAATCTTCAAAGGCCTGGCTGCTTAGTGAGAAGGAGAAAGCGAGTCATTGAAATGGGGCAGTGTTGAGGTTCTGTCCAAAGGAAAATGCTGTGCTCTCTCTCATTTGCAAGGAGTCTCCCCCAAGCGATAGGTACCATAAAGTCCGTCACCTCAGAGCAGGTTAGAGGGGCACAATGAAGGTAAAGCAAGTACTGTTTCTATTTAAAGTCATGACATGGCTGATCAGAGCAGGAGAGTAAAGAACCTCTTGGTAAGTGTCTGTGTCCCATCTCCCTTCCTTATGTGGCTGGTGTAATATGAGATTGGGTCTAGATCTATTTAGTTTTTACCCTACCCTTCCTCTAAGGCGCTCAGGGCAGCGTGTAAGGTTTTCCTCCCTTCTTTATTCTCATAACAGCCCCATAATTGGGTCAGGCTGGGGGCGTGTGCATGTCTGGCCGAAGGACATTCAGCAAGTGTTTGTGTGTGGGGTGGGGGGTGAACCTGGGTCTTCTGGACTCTACCGATCACGCTAACCCCTACCCTGGCTCACTTTCATTAATATTACTAGGAGAGACAGCCCTCTCTCATACTATCCACTTGCTCATTCATATCATTTTTGGAATTCCTTTGATTGCCATTGTCCATTGGCTTTTCAGAAATGTGAATCTGAGCCTCCTTGGTGGTGGGTCTAAGACACTGGTATTCACTCCCAAGAGAGTTAATTTATCTGTTGTGCTGCTGGGGTTCAAGATGAAGTCAAAGAGCTTGTGTTTCAGTGGGCATTTGGGGGAGCTGTTTACTTTTTATTCAGGGATGAAGGCTGAGCTAGAACAAACCATACCATTTCAGACTACCTTAGGCTTGCCCACCCACAAGGGGGTAAACTCCCACCATTGGCCTCAATACCCTGCCCTCAAGAAGTTGTGGAGCAGGAGAAACAATGACCTCCATAGTGACACTCTAGGAATTTCCCCATGTCTATGTTTTTTACCATAGAGATTAAGGGAAATTCTTAGATCATAACCAATACTCCCTCTAAGCTGTGGAGTCTTGTGAGCAAAAATTCTACTTTATGAGCTACTGGCTGCTGCACAAATTAGTTTGCTCTGGAGCCATCCCACCAGAGCTAAGAAAAAAAATGTGTGAGCCACAGGCTAAAAAACTGTGAGCTAGCTCACACTAACTCAGCTTAGAGGGAACCCTGAATAACCCAAAAGTGACATCCATCCTCCAGGCACTGCTGTCAAATCTCCCGACATCTGTTAAGGTAGTGCTGGCAACCAATGTTTCCTCTAAGCTCCACAGTGTTGTGAGCAGAAATTCTACCTCATGAATAAAAAAAGCTAGTAGGATTAAAGCTGGGAGCGAGTCTACATTTGACTACTGTATAAATTAGTTTTTTAGAAGATTCCTTCCATAACCTTGTAAAAATCTCAGAATAAATTATTTTAAATTATATTTAAACTATAAGAATAATTAGACATTATAAGAGAAAACAAAATCAGGTCAGATTTCACCCACCCCTTTCCACTATATTGGTAGACCTGTCCTCTGGAGAACAGGTCTACCCACCCCTTTCCAGTATATTGATAGATCTGTCCTCTGGAGAACAGGTCTAAGCAGACCACTACTCCCTCTGAGCTGTGGAGTCTTGTGAGCAAAAATTCTACTTTGAGCTACTGGCATTAAAGTTGTGAGCAAGCGATTTGGTTACTGCATAAATCAGTTAGTTCTGGAACCAACCTACCTGAGCTAAGACAAAAATGTGTGAGCCGCAGGCTAAAAACTGTGAGCTCACGCTAACTCAGCTTAGAGGGAACACAGCTATGCACCCCTTTCCACTGTATTGGTAGACCTGGCCTCCAGAGTGACAGGTCTACCCCACCCCAGTCCACTATATTGGTAGATCTGTCCTCCAGAGAACAGGTCTACCCATCCCTTTCCACTGTACTGGTAGACCTGGCCCCAGATGGTCACCCTGTGCTGAGCCTTAGAAAACATACCAGCATTTGAGTGAATGAATTTTGTTTCACTTTTCTAGTTTTATTTCGGATAGAAATATTATTGATTTTTTAAATCATAAAGCCAACTGAAAGCTTTATTGTCGTTGTTTTATTTAATTTACTAGCAGCAAGGCCCGTTGCGTGCCTCGATGCAACGGTCGCTAGCTGGAGGGTTGGGGAAGGCCCCGTCCATCCTCTGTTCAGGGCAGTCGCAGGATGTGGGCAGCGGCGGCTCGCCGGCGCGCCTCCCCAGGGGTGGGGAGGCTTGAGAGGGAGGGTGTTTGGGGGCTGTGGGCCCAGCAAGGTGGCGGTGGCTTCCGTTGGGTGTGAGGGTGTCGGCAGCGTCTCTCATCCAGCACGGCCGGCGAGGTCCCTCAGGCCTACCTGTTTGGGCCAGCCACATTGAGGGAGGGAGTTCTTTCTGCGGCTGGCTGCGGAGGAAGTGGGCACCACTCCCCCTCAGCCACAGCAGCATCAGGCCGGCCTGGTAGGTCCGGAGGCTGAGCGCCGTCTGGAGGCTGAGGAGCGGCAAGTGGCATCGGCGGCGTATGGCTGCGAGGACAGGCAGGGGACCAGGAAGAAGCCTGGGTCCCGAAGCGGGCTGCTGGCAGAGGAGGCATCCCACCCGGTGGCTGGCCGGAGACTGGGGGCGTGAGGCTGCATGCTGCCTGCGTGGGTGGGCCTGTGCCCACGCAGGCAGGCAAGGCAGCCAGTGGCGAGGGACCGCCTCTCTGACTGGCAGGTCCCTCGGCCAACTGATTATGGCGTGCATTTTTGCCATATAAGGGCAGACCAAAACTCAATTATATATAAGGAAAGGATAGCCCATTTTCCTGAAGACCAGCTCAGAGCAGGTAACATCAGTTTATAAATATACAATTAAAATTTCCAATATTAAATAATTTAATCAATAAAATACACTAAAATACATACAATATGATCAGTTATTTAAATTCAAGATTGCATAAACCCACTGAAGGAGGGGAATGGAAGGGGGAAACAAAAGGGGAGGAGGGAAGGAAAGGCTAATCCATTAGAGCAGAGGGTCCCAAACTTATTTGGCCTACCGTCCCCTTTTCAGGAAAAAAATTACTCAGCGTCCCCCTGGAAAAATTACTCAGTGTCCCCCTGGAAATCTACCTTCAAGAAGTGGACAAAAAGATGCAGTGACAAATTTGCACATAGTAAAGAAAGATGTTGTTGTAAATAAGACACTTTGAAGCTCGAAATCATAAGTATTTTATAAAATCAACCATAGTAACATTTGCGTACACGCAGAAAATTAAGATAATGAAGACTGTGATTGGCTGTGGAGAACCCTCTCCCCCTCCCCCCCTGACTCCAGGGAAGACCAGGAGAAGGCAGGAAAAGGCTGCTTTAAATAGGTCCTGGACTCTTCTTTCTTTATGCTTCCATCGCCCCCTTATTTTTATTCAATGCCCCCCAATTGCACCCAAGGCTCCTACCGCCTACCTGGATCGTTCCAGTGCCACCCAGGGGGTGATATTGCCCACTTCGGGAACCAGTGCATTAGATCTTACCACTTGAGACCCCCATACTGCCCTCAACCATAGGCCCAGTGGAACCGTTCAGTTCTGCAGACCCTATGGAATTGCACTAAAACCCACAGGGCCCTGGTCTCTCCTGGCCCTGGTTGAGTAGGCAGGAGACACTCTTTGTGCTGGGGACCACCAGCAGGTTTTGGTCACTCGAGCACTGTGGTCTGTGGGGGACATATCAAGATAGGCAGTCCTGAAGGTATGCAGGTCCCTGACCGTTAAGGGCTTTAAAGGTCAATACCGGATCCAGTCCACAATGTGGAGCCCATGCAGCTGATAGAGCACTGGTTGAATGTGCTTTCTAAATGGAGTTCCTCACAGCCTCATTTTGAACCAGTTGTATTTTCCAGATCAGCTTCAGGGGCAGCCCTGTGTAGAGTGAGTTACAATAATCCAGCCTAGAGGTGACTATTGCATAGATTACAGGGGCTCAGTTGGAGGCTGACAGGTATGGGGCTACCTGTTTAACCTGGCAGAGATGGTAAAATGCCGGCTTAACCCCACTGGTGACCTGGACCTCCACTGAAAGGGAGGCATCCAGGATCACTCCAAAACTCTTGACGGACGGTCCTGGGCCTACTGGATGGGAGCTGTTCTGGAAACATGCAGCTGAACCACAGAGATCAGTTCCCCTGGAGTAAATGGTTGCTTTGGAGAGTGGATTTGATGGCATTCTACGTGCTGAGGCCCCTCCCCTCCCAAACCCCAACCTCCTCAGGCTCGACACCCAGATCTCCAGGAATTTCACATCCCAGAGTTGGCGACTGTATGTGCTGCCACTTGTGCAAAGCTGCAGTGTGTTTTTGCCTCAGCAGGGCTGCACTGAAATTGGGCCCCAAAGTGCAACCTAAATGCAAACAAAGTGCATCCGATTCTTCTCTCTTCCCCTTCCAAGGTTCCTTTCATTCTCACTGCAATATTTACTCACCCAGATAATAAGCCTGAATGTAAGTTGACTTTATTACCTTTAGTGACGTGAAAGGATTGGTTGCTGGGCGACCTTGCATCTAAGTTTTCTTTTTTCCCCTTTATGTGTGTGTGTGTGTGTGTGTGTATGTATATATAAAATCTAGCTCTGAGAATAGAGAGGAGAGAATAGAGAGGAGTGGTTAGCCTCTTGAATTACCTGTGATTTGGGAAGGCACTGTCCGAAGGTTTCTGTTCTTTTACAGATCCAGAGAGGAACTGAAATTGATTAAAAAAAAAAAAAAAGATGGTTATCTTCAAGATAAGATCAGGGAGAGGTTTATCCTGACAACAGAAACTGGCAGCGCTGACAAGGGAGGAAGGGGGGGGGGAATGTTGCATGCTCCTTAAAAAACCTGTGAAGCGTGATTTGCAAATCTAGGATTAGACCAAGTGGGCTTTAAAAAAAAATACTTAGTAGAAACCGTTCAGTTCAATTATCCTGCTCAGCTGGACCCAAGTTTCTCTGCTGCTTTCCTGGAGAGGGCCCTTTGATGTTTACCCTGGAAATCCAAGCTTATAAAGTCAAGAAAGCATGGAGGAGAATGAAGCCTTGGAAAGCCCAGGAAGGAGAAGTGTCCTCAATGGCCCTTCTTACAAGGTGGGGAAAACAATATGACTGTGCCTCTCTCTCTCCCTCCCTCTCTCTCTCTCTCATCACTGTAGCTGAATTTGAGAAAAGCAGGGAAGGAGTCCAGACAATTGTCTACCAAAAATTATGTCTGCAGGTTAAAGGGTGAAAAGGGGGGGGAAGGCGCTTGCAATAGGTACTCAGGAAGGCTCTAGCTTTGAGGGTTCAGATTATGAGATCCTCCCCCCCCCCGCCCCGTCCTGTAGTACTTTGAAACCAGGCCAGTCAATCAGTACCTTGCAGTCTGGCTCTGTATACACAACTCCTGAACCAGTAGCTATAAAACATTTTTGTTGGAAAAAATGTCCTCATAGCATTAAAACTTAAGGACAGAATGGAACTTTTCAAGTGAATCTTGAAGCTGCTGTGATGGGCAAGGTGTCATTAAGCTGGAAGTGACAAAGCAGGGTCTCTCTCGAATTGACGTAGCCAGTTTCCCCCCTTCTTCTTACAAAGCCATCTTGATATGAAATTGGAGTCCTCAACACTAGAGTTGCCTTGGATAGCTTGAACAGGTTGCATTTGTCAAGAGCATAGAATGTGAATATAAGACCCTGATTGCCAAGCGAGCCCACGGCAGTGAATCTCCACTGAGTCTGTTCCCCTGGGGTAATCCCAGTGATTGTGAATGAGGTTACTCCAGAGTATGTGGTGTGTGATTTGTGAATGCCGGATTAAGGATCTGTCAGTTGCATCAACACCATGGATTTAAAAGGCAGTGTTTATACTCCATGCTTATTCATGTGCTTCTGTTTTGTGGAATGTGTAATTAGAATTGCCATCTGGCTAGTAAAACTGACAGTAATGTTGTTTGGCTTTGCCTTTCTAGTACTGAGCAAGGAGTCGTTTTCGGTATGCATATGGTGACATTATTTTGCATATGGAGAGAGAAGCAGGAGCCCCATAGACAGCTCTGCCTGCCACAGGAACAGTTAGAGCGCTTTGGTGTCCTTCTCTTTTAACGGCGTATTACGACCTTGTCCTGAATTTGCCTATTAGCTCAGTGGCAGTTTTGACAGCCAGATTTAAAAAAAGAAACAAGAGAGAACCCCTCCCAAAAATTGTTTCCTATGTATGAGAAATTGACAAATTGCCAGTTTGGACAGGGTAAAGCGTTTATATTAATCTCATCCTGTTACATGAGTTAAAAAGATTAAGCTTTTAAAGAGCTGGGTGAATGATTCTGGTTTTGTTCTCTTGGAGGGGGGAAATGGTTTATTGTGGAGTTAAATGCTGTTAGAAAGTCTACATATGCATATTGATCTTCAAAGTACGCTATATGGGTGTACCAGGGATCAAACTGGTGGTTTCAGAGGGTGTTAGAAAGAAAGTTACTTTTTCTCTGAGACAAAAATATGATGGTAAAAGGCAGACTTCCAGATGTGTAATCTGGCACTGAAAACTAGAACTATGAAGAGAGAGCAGTCGGTGTCTGGAGCTGGGGGGGGCGCTAAATAGTTCATCACGTCCCATTTCAGAGCCAGGGTCATGCAGTGCCTCCAGTGTCAGACTAGAATCTGGGAGAGGCGCATTCGAATGCCCCCTCTGCCTGGGTGACCATGGGCCAGTCACAATCGCTCAGTTTGATCTACCTCTCTGGGTTGTTGTGAGGATGAAATGGAAGACAGGAGAATGATGTAGGCTGCTTTGGGTCCTCTCTGGGGAGGAAGGCAGGATACCAATAAAGTAAATGTTTAGAAAGTAAATAAAATAATATTTCCCTGATTGGGAAGACCCCCAGTGGGCTGTTCTGAACTCTGGCAGTGAAAAGAGAGATACATTTTGTGTTTGCCTCCCCCCACTCCCAGTGATAGTTTAATGTAGCCCCCCAAAGGGTGGGGCATTTCTGATCAGGCAGATGGCACTGAGGTGGGGGCAAAGTTAACCCCCTTTGCTGAAACTGGGTCTGATCCCCTTCCTCTGTTGCTGCTTTTGGGGCGGGGGGGGCAAGTTATATAGCTGGAATTGCAGTCAGAGAAATCCAGCAGGGCGCCTAATTCACAGGTTTCTGAATCTTCCCCATGTACAGCATGATGGGATGTACTTCAGTTTTTGATCCATCTGCCTCTGTGTAGCTGGGACAGCTTTTTCTGAGTCCTGTCCCAGTTTATTTGCCTTTAGATGGCTTGTTGCCATTTTGTTTGTGTAAGTTGCTTCTTCAGGGTTCGGCTCCCTCCCTGTGGTCTCCGGAAGGTTAACTCTCTGTGTGCAGACTGGATGCATCTTATCTCTAGTGCGCACCTTGTAAACACCTGCACGCTGTAACTTCAACACCATGCAGTACGCCATTACTCATTGAACACCACAGTTGCTGATAAATATTTTGAATAGGTCCTCACATGTTTTGAAAGGTGTCTTTAACTAAAACAGCAAACTCTTTGGGGAGTTTTAATTAGGGGGAGGATAGGTTATTGCAGAGACAGGGGTACTGTAAATGGCCTTTGACTTTGTGAGGCCGTGTGTGAGAAGGGCTTGGGCAGCTGTGGAAAAGAGAACTGGGATATTTCATGCATGTCCATGTTTGCATCTCTGATGTTTAAGCAACTGGGTGTCCTCCTGGGTGACGCTTCTGCTCCGGAGCCTTTTCAGTCTGGCCTCAGGCCAGGCTGAGGGACAGAAGAGACTGCACTGGTGTAATCCGCCCTGAGCCTCAGTGAAAACATGGGCTATAAATAAAGCCCCCAGTTCAAATTTTACCTTTGCTACAAACACCAGTGTGTGTGTGGGGGTGGAATTTGACAACCCTCAGCTTCAGAGTTTTCCATCCCCGTTTGCAACAGAGGGCTACCAGTTCAGATTTCAGTGGGGAGGGAAGAGATTGTCTTCATTCCTACTATTTTAGATTTCAGTGGTGTGAGGGAGAGAGCTTTTGAACGGGGATCCACTGTTCACAGAGCAGTTTGAAGGTCTGCTCTTTAATAAGTTCTGGCATTTATGCAGAAGGACGTGTGCTGGCTGAAACCAGCAGAAGCAGAATGGCGTTTTAATAAATACAAAACAAAATTGCGGATGGCTGAGATAAGGAGGTTAGTGATTAACTTCCTGAAATATCTGATCTTAAAGAATAACAACATATTGCAGCCTAATTTCCACAATTTGCCAGGGAATTAATTGCTTATACACCAAACTGTGACATTTGACATGACTGGGAAAGGGTGCCCTGCTATTCTTATCTGCACCAATGTCTAAATCAATTTAAAATCATCTTGCCTCAGTTTGTCATTTGCCAATGAGTTTCAGAGTCTAATCACAAGTTTGCCTCACATATACTAAATTCTTGGAAATTGACTGCATCTAACTTTTTAGTTTATTACTGTTATTGACATGCACGATGACAACCGTGCAAGATTAAAATTGTTCAACGTCATCTTTCTTGGAACAAGCTTTGTGCAGAAGTAGTAGTGACGTTATCAATTTGATAGTAGATGGATGCTGATAAACTGTAAGTGGTTCTTTTTGTAAACCATAACAGACCAACAGCAGTAAAATAGAACACTTCCAGTCACGGGGTGTATTTATTCTTAAGTAAACATTTCTAATCTTCTATGGATGGAAAGGTAAGTGTTAAAGGTAGCCAAGTCTCCCCCCCCCCAGCAGGGAACCTGGGTTGGCTTAGTAAAGCAGTGCAGCAGCTGAAGTACTAATCCCTTCCCTCCTCTGGGTTCTGATTCAGATTATGTTCAGGCACATATGCAGTTTTCCTTTTGCATAAGAATGGAGATCTGTGAAACGACTTAGGTATAAAGGAGGACAAAATGCCTGTACCTAAATACATGGTGCAGAAGAGGTCACCTTGGTAGTTGCAGTTGGTTGTGAATGGGCAGGGCTATTTTTGGGCAGGAACGCACAGGAACGGAGTTCCGGCTGGCTCCCAAGTTGGCCATGCCCAGCAGGAATTTATTAGCATAATAGGCCACACCCAACAGCAGAAACTGATTAGGACTGGCTACATTAGGGGTGTGTGGCTTAACATGCAAAGGAGTTCCAGCTACAAAAAAAGTCCTGGGTTTTGACAACAAACAAGGTAAACAGAATAAGAAGCAAAAGGTGGATGTGGCTGGATGACCACACTTCTGGTAACATGGGGGTGTGGTCTAATATGCTAATGACTGTGTTGTCAGGGGTGTGGCCTAGTATGCTAATAAGTTTCTGCTGTTGGGTGGGACCTATTATGCTAATGAGTTCCTGCTGGGCTTTTCCTACCAAAAATGCCCTGTGAATGGATATGAAGTTACACCAGCTAAACGTCCCTCTGCTGCTTATGTATACAAGTTCAAGAGCCCAGCCCCCTCCCTCTGGGTCTGCTAACCCTAATGTCTATTGTACGTTTTTTCTTATGGTTTGATTTACTAAATCTTGTGCAGCAAGACCTTTGGGCCTGGTGAAGCAGCCAGTCTTGGAGGGCTAATTTTGGGGAACTATTAGGTCAATAAATGTTTCATGATTCTTTATTTGTTAAGTATGAGACTCAACAACAGGATTCAGCAAAAAGTGATTGCAGCTTTATTTAACAGCAAGACTTCAACTCAGGAACACACAACAAACAAGTGGAGCACAGCTCCCTTTTTAAACTCTCCCGGGCTGTCAAAGCCACACCCACAGTTAGCTAAAGGCCAATCACAACACAGGGGTAAAGGCCAATCACAGCACAGGGGTAAAGGCCAATCACAACACAGGGATAAAGGCCAATCAGGACTGTTCCCTCTTTGCAACATATTTACAAGATGATTGGTTCTGTACAGAGGTTTCTTAGAAACCAGCCAATAGTAATGCCACAGCTGAAGAGCCACATTTGAAATCAAGCTTAACATAGGAATGTATAGCCCAGATTCACATTCCAATACATAACATTATTATTACACTGACTGAAGGCCTACCACGTTTGATAGACTGGGGATGGGTTTGTTCCTTGACTCCTCCTGTCCTCAAGCTGCCAACCTACAGGTGAGGACTGGAGAATATCCTGGAATCACAGCTGATCTCCAGGCTACAGAGGTCAGTTCCCCTGGAGAAAATGGCTGCTTGGGAGGGTGGATTCTATGGGCCTCCTGCCCTGCTGAGGCCCCTCCCCTCCCCAAGCCCCGCCCTCCCCAGGCTCCAATGCCCAAACCTCCAGGTGTTTCCCAACCCAGAAGTGGAAGCCCCATTTCATCCACTGCTGAGGATGTTTGACCATTGCCAAACGAAGCAGCATTTTGGAAACTGGCTTTATATATTCAGATTCTTATCACTATGGGAACTGCCATTTTGAATTTCCGTTCCAAGTGCCAAAATGCCTTGCGTCATCCACAAACTTGATAGCATATTCTCTCCCAAGTTCGTTCTCTCTCTCTCTCTCTCTCTCTCTCTCTCTCTCTCTCTCTCTCTCTCTCTCTCTCCCCTCCCCTCCCCTCCCCTCCCTCCCCCCTTCAGTTTTTGTTTGGCAGTCTAAATTTAATGTCTAATTAAACAAGTTGACTGCCCCTTAGGAAACATTTCACAGGACTTTCCCTCCAGGGCCAGTGTTCCACACTTTACTCTTCTTCTTTTATCAGAGTTTTGAATCTTTTTGGTTTGATTTAATTTGATTACAAGGCCGTACACAGCACAGCATTACAAAACAAGCATATTTAGAACTTGTTGCATATTTTGCTGGAGGGTTAATTTTTTTTAAAGGGGTCGAGTTTTCCATGAATGTCTCAATGTGATATTTGAATGTTCTTTTGTAATCAGTAAGGCTGTGGAGCCAGGGGCGGAAGGCTGTCATTCCACTCCCAGCTGAGTATTCACCAGTGATTCAAAGGCCTCCTTCCTCACCCTGCAGGTAAGGGTGGGCACAGATGACCTCCAAAAAAGGATAAAAGAGAGGGGGGAAAGGGAATTTTTTATATGCGTAATTTATATCCACAGATGGGGATATACACATGGTCACTACAATTTAAATAGAAATGCCATTTTCCATAGTGCCAAACTCTCTGTCCTGCTATCCAGGTGCTGAGGTTTTTTGGGAACTTTTCAGGGCTCCTGCTGGCCCTTCTTTAATGCACCCCTTCTTCCAAGGGCAGATTGTGTGGGATACCCTCTTCTCCCAGAGCTTTTGGCAGTGAGGTCAAGGGAGGGGAAGTGTTTATCAGCGTTACAAAATGAAACCCAAAAGTGATGTTGAAAAGCTCTGGGAAGTGGTTAAGACGCTGAACTGCAGGCTGGAAGGTTGGTAGTTCAGTAGTTTGAGACCCGAGTGCTGCATGACGGAGTGAGCTCCTGTCTCTGGTTCTAGCTCCTGCCAACCTAGCAGTTCGAAAGCAAGAAACTGCAAGTAGATAAATAGGTACCACTTTGGTGGGAAGGTAACAGTATTCTGTGCGCCTTGACATTTAGTCATGCCAGCCATATGACCACAGAAATGTCTTCAGACAGTGCTGGCTCTTCGGCTTGGAAACGGAGATGAGCACCACGACCCTAGAGTCGAATTAGACCGGCTTTCAAGCAAGGGAATCTTTACCTTTACTTACAGAGTTTTAGATAATCCCTTAAGCGTTGCTAATGATGTATCATCTCCCCAGTTCTGCCCTTCCTCCCAGTAACTTGAGCAATGGCAGGGATGGGGCAGCATGGGTGGGAATTTGCTGGGCAAATGGTAGCCTGTTTGGAATCAAGACTCCACAGTCACTTCAACCAGTTTTGCTGGACAGAATCAAAACCTGGATATTTCAGAGGACAGGCCTTGAAAAGAGAGAAGACATCAGGTGCCCTGCGGCAGTCTGGTTTGCACAAGCGTGCTCTTTGCTGTGCAGATGTCCTGTGCAGATGTTAAATACCATGTTATGTTAGACTCACACAGAGGTGAAAGGAGTTGTGCCTGTTGACCTTTCCCCATAAAGTCTGTGTGGTCGGACAATGTCTGCAGCAAGCCTTACGAGTGTTGATTCTTCTATGCAATTGGCATAGGGGTCACTGGAGATCAGGGTCAAGAAAGGGCAGGGTACACCCACCACTTTCTGGGCCCTCTGCCAGCTGGTTCTAGGCCAATTCCCTGTGGCAATAATACAGGCCCAGGAGGAAATGCCAGTCACCTCCCATGGCACTGATGGCTGGGAGTGATCTGAATCTTGCCAGGTATCAGTGAGCTGGTTATCTTGCAGGTGTTTAGTTGCAAATGCAGGTGTTTGGAGATGGAGCCAGAAGATGCATGCTTGCTCCCCACAGCCTGCATTCCATGTCTCCAATTGTTGCCATCTGCATAGAGCTCAGATGTATTGATTGATTGGTTTCCTTCATTTCTATCCTGCCTTTCTCCTCAGTGGGGAGCCAAAGTCACTTGCAATATTCTGTATGTTATCCTCACAACAACCCTGTGAGGTAGGTTAGGCTGAAAGTGTGTACCTGGCCCAAGGTATGCTTCCATGGCAGAGTGGGGATATAAACCTGGAATCTTCTAGTCTGGCACTCTAACCACTATGCCATGCTGGATGTGCAAGGTGACAACTTCCCACCCACCTCAAATGTGATGCTTTTTGGCAGGTCCTGGTCAACCTGACTCCCCTGGGGCTGAGTGGTTTGAAGACTGTGAGGTCTGAGAAAGCTTAAAAGTAGCCTTCATCACAAAACGGAGGTTTGTAAAGCGTAAACAGAAGCACACATTGAGTGAAGAGAGACTTCTGATTGTGCTGTATGAAATTGCAAGAATGATTTAAATGAATGACATTACAAACATAGTTTATAAACATTTTATTGTATTAATGCAAAAATCTGATGTTTGATTGTTGCATGGTGGTATTCTTCTTCTACTTTTGATTGTAACCTATACACTGTGGTCCTTCTTTTTTGTTTAAGAAGTATCAAGGGCATATAGGGAAATTTAATTTATCCCATGGCTCTGGCAGACTCGAAAACATCCAGATAAACAGAAGTGTGGGTTGATAGGGAGGAAGCTTATACAAGTTCATATGGACAAGCAGGCCCATAGCTACAGTGGGGCATGTCGGGGCCAGGCCCCCCTACTTGCTGGCAGGGCCCCCGACTTCCCATCCAACGCAGGGCATCACAGACTTTTCCCCTAGATTAATTTGATTAGCCAGTGCCCCCTAAGAAATGTAAATGTCCCCTGACTTAAAAAATCCTGGCTATGGGCCTGTGGACAAGTGAATATAGAGAATTCCTCCCCTATTATTCCTTTTAGTAAGGATTCTTCATGTCAGTTTGGGCAAAATATTATGGAAAGGGCTATCAAGTCCCAGGCCTTTAGTGACCCTGTTGGGTTTTTGGGACCACAGATGTTCAGAGGGGGTCTGCCCTGGCCTGCCTCTGTGTAGCAACTCTGGACTTCCTTAGTGGTCCCCCATCCAAGTACTAACCAGGGCCAACCCTGCTTAGCTCCTAAAATCTTATGAGATTGGGTTATCCTGGGCGATCCAGGTCAGGCCAGGGCAAAGTATGCAATCTCTCATTTGCCAAGAAATGCACAGCTGGAAGGATCCCGAGAGTCACCGAGTCCAACTGTCCCCAGCGTCCAAAGAGTGCCGGTCCCTCCATCCACTCTCCACACAGATTGGTGGCCACACTCTGTATCTCAGACGGCTAAGCCTGAGCAGCATATTAAAAATGTGTACATTTGCATAATATGCAAATTACATAGCCAGGATTTGTGTGCCTTCGACAGAAGACCTTGATTACCCTGCACTTTGTTGCCTGCTGGCTGGGTTTCTGTTTGTGGTGGGAAGTCCGATGGCGTATTCCTCAGATGACTACAGACAATGACTGAAGTTCATTATGAGAGGCTCTTTCCATTACAGAGTCAGTTAAGCACACCCGCCTCTTGCAGTAGTTAAGCGTGTTGCTCTACACCTAACTGAACTTGACAATGTAGAGTAATGATGGTAAGCAGCTGGCAGATCTTTTATCCTAAGGTGATTGTCTCAACTGCAGGCCACCACAAACAATTACGGGAAGCAATTGTGCTTATGCTGTTGTCCTGAAGTAATTGGGCATGGCTTTCCTTTTTAGAGCATGACTGATCTGAGGGATCTCTTGTGGCCCCTGGGAACGCAAGGGACATGGCGCTATTGTCAAGGAATGCAACCAGGGTGTAGAGCTCATACACACAAGAGATCGATGCGTTTTGAAATCTTCTTTCTGACTTCTTCCAAGGCAGCACTTGGCTTTGTTTTTTATTCTATGTATATTTTAAATTTTGCTTTGTAAACTGCCTTGGAGCCACAAGGCAAGGCGAGATTAAAAAGTTGATAAATGAAATGCCAAAAATAAACACTTTGTCCCATCTTTTATACTTTGAATGGGAGGCCTGAATGGCGGGAGTCGCACTTTGAGGTAGGGCATTTGCTTTGCCTTGCTGGTTATAAATCCCACTGGGGTAGCCGCGCTACTTGCAGCAGAAACCGAAAGGGAGCCTATCTTGTAGCCTTTCATTCTTCCCTTTCTTCCAAATGGGTGTGCTTCTCCCTTCTATGTTTTATCCTCACAACAGGCTGAGAAGTAGGCTGAGACTGGTCCACTTCATGTCATCGTGAAGATTGGAACCTGGATCTTCTAGATCCTGTTGCAGCCCCCGACCACTAACAGTATATTGGCTGTCAAAATCTAGCCCATGATGGCTTTTAGTTCAATAAATCTGCTACTCTTTAAGGAGCTGCCAGACTCCTTTCATTTTTTCTGTGTCTGAAGCACTGGACTGTTTTCACAGGCGAAAACAAAGGGCCATTTGACCCATGACCCAACAGCGAATGTGATTTTGTGACCAAACACAGCCTCAACAGAGAGATGAACTGGTTCTCCGGGGATCCCTGTAGCACCTTCAAGACCAAACACGCTGCTTCTGCTTGGACTATAGCCCACTTGGTCAGAAGCATCTTTAACTTGCATCTCATAATTTTAAGGTGCATTCTCTACCAAAAAAAGCCCTTGAAAGCATTTGAGCTTCTTTTTCACTGTTTGTGAATGCTAATGTAGGATAGGCTATTTAAACAGGAGCTGAATCTGTATTGTAATACTTCATATACATTCAGCCGTACATAGAGACAGCATGTGTAATGGGTTAGAGAGATGGCCTAGGATCTGGGAGACCCAGATCTGAATCCTCACAGTGGCATGCAAGTCCATTGGGTAACATTGCAGACTCTCTCTCCGCCCAGCAGCCTACCTCACAGGGCAATAGTTGTTGTAAGGATAAAATGGAGGAGGGGGAGAACCCTGTTGTAAACTGCTTTGGGTTGCTAGAAGGAAGAAAGTGGGTATAAATTGAACACAGTCTCAGCAAATGCAGTGGAAGGAGGGTTAGATAATAGCCAGGATGTACAGTGTTTGGCTGAATAACCGTTTATAACATTACAGGCCGTTGGAATAAGCCAATAATTTCCAAGCTGAATGGCGCAGCACACTAAATGAATTTTGCCTGGAACAATAATGCCCCTGTTGTGGTGGATATATCTGCCCATCAAATCCAGAGGCCTCTTGAGTGGACAAGGTGTGGGATGGCAGCAGAAACAGCCCTCCCTTTCTGCAGGGATGAAATCAGTCACTTATGTCAGAACTTTATCTTAAGCAAAAGTGAACATCATTTACTTTTCATTGTTCGGATCTCTCATTACAAGGGATCTTCATTATAGCACCCAACCAAAGTACACACTCTTTAAGCCAGACACAGCTAGGAGGACAATTAATAAATCAATACAAGCTTGTTCAAAGCACACAACCACAACAGAAGGCTCTGAGAACACAAAAGGCTTAGCATAGAGGTATTTTCCGAGCATCTGTCAATCAATCTTGGGAATTTTATTATGTTATCTTGAGTCCATCTTCCCCTGAGCTTGAGCAGATCCACCCTAGCTAAACAATAGCAGGTCATTCAACTCCTCCCCCTGCTGAACATAATAAACGTAAAAATGTAGTTCATTTTTCTCCTTGTCCAAAACCCATGCGTGCAGTCTTTGACTAGCTCTTGCAAAACCTAATTTCCTCATAGGCTTCCTCAATAATAGCTTCCTTATGTACATAAGTGTTTAATGCGGTTTATTTGAACTGTGTCACTTACGGCTGCAAGGATATCTGATCAGTGGGAACAACGATAATGTCCTGCTTTTGTGTCAGTCGTTGGGATTTAATATGTGGAAGGGTTTTTTATACAGGGTCAAGCATTATACAGGTCAAGAGGCTTGGCTTATTTTTGTCTGTTTGCTCTCCCTTTTTCAGGTATTGATGTTCTTGACGTCGGGGTAGGTTCCAAGTCCCATCACAGCCTTTTGCTCAAAACCCAGTAATGCATCTTAAAAGGGACAGATAAATAACGGTGTGTTTGACATTTAGAGTTGCCGGATGCTGCTTCAGTTGGCGTGGTTTCTCTTTCTTTCTGAAAGGAGTGCCTCCTCTCTTGATGGAGTGTCATGGCCCCATGAAATAGAAGTTATTGTTTGGGACTTCATGGCTCTTGAACTGGGTTTTAACCTGCAACTTATGCAGGTATTAGAGACCAGTTTGAACACAGAAGAAGGGCAACATCTGCCTCTGTGATTGGCTGGCAATGTAGTGTTTGGTTTGGCCAAATATTGCCTTTGAATGGAGCTGGTTTGGCAGGGGAGGGGTTTCAATGGGGTATAATGCCATATAGTCCACCTTTCAGAGCAGACATTTTCTCCAGGTGCTCTCACCTGGAAATCAGTTGTAATAGATCTCCAGCCACCACCTGGAGGCTGGCAACCCTACTCATGGAGGTTAGCTTGGTGGAAGGAAAGCTCTGAGAGTGGCAATCTGGCTAAACTTAAAGAGGCAGCAGCAGAGCAGACAATAGGAAGGTTACAGAGAGGGAACTGACCTGGCTAGGTTGCTGGCTCTCTTACCCCTGCTGTGGTACTGGCCTTCTCTGTACAGAGAGAGATTGCACACTTCTTTGCTTCCAGCAAAAACATTACTGGGGAGCTGCTGTTTGCCCCTGTGGGGAATCATATGGGTACTCCATTAGGATATGCAAGTTTCTCCAAAGAGGAAAATGACAGATCCCTGGGGCCATTTCCAGTTGGGGAAAGGGAGCAGAAGGAATGCATAAGCCTCCTCCGCCTTCCATGTGTCCTGGTCTGAATCAGTCCCCCACATACCTGAGAACTGGATTACAGCTTGGAACTCCCAGTGAACATTTCATTTGACAGCCTCTGGGATGGACCTGTGAACAGTGTAACTTGCAGGCAGACCCTTGAATTCCATCCAGCAGAAAGACTCAAACCTTTGGAGTTCTGTCCTTGCTAGACACCCCGCCCCCGGGTCTAAATTTCTCATGGGAACTGAGTAGTCAAGAGTATTAAATGCTGCAGAAAGATCAGTTGGCGAGATGGTGCTTCCAACACAGTTTATATTTAAACTGGTGTCCGAATTGCATCTGATAAGCTCGGCAAAAAGATGACACTGCTTCTTGCCCTTGGAATGCTGAGTGGGAGGGGAAGATGGCAAAACTGGCCTGCAGAAGCCCTTAAGGCATAGACTTGAGTTAAGCATGATGCTGGCAAGGCAATGAACTTACCTTGTGACTGCACACGACCACGGAGTCTCTTTTAAACTGGGCTGGAACCCTTGCAAAGCAGCTTTGATAGTGTAGGGTTGCCAGGAGCTTGTGAGGGCAAGGCGGGTCGGCATGGTGGCCCATGACACGGCAACATCAATTCCAGTTATATACCTGTAAATGGAGTCACAGCATTGCAGCAATACAGAGATTTAAGAAATTCCTAGAATGTCAATGCGACACCACGCTGTCACTTCCAGTCACGTAATGTACATTTCTCTGCATTTTTCTCCTGTTACTCCACTGAGCGGCAGTGGGAGCTGGAGCCCGGGGTGGCGGTCTTCCATCACCGAGCCCTAATTTAGCACACCAGCACAGTTTCTGAAAGGGCTGTGGATCTCTGGCATGCAGAAATGTACACAGCCTCTGGAAGGTCCAATGGAGACATGCTTTGTCTTGCCAACCTCACATTTAAATCAGGCTTTAATGTACCCTGAAGGGGGAGACTTTTTTGCAGTGGGGATGTTTCTTCATCCCCCCCCCATCTCCACTCTTCGTTATGGTTTTCCAGCATATTTGTTCTAATGCCTAAAGTTGTTTTTTAGATCTTATGATCAATGCAAGAGAATCTCTCCTGCCTTTGGGGTATTCGAAAACGCCTAAATCATAATTGGTACATAGAGAACATGCTGTGTTTTTTTTATTTGATGTGTATAGATGGATTTTTTTTAATGGTCAGCTGAACAGATTTGGCAGGAAAAGACCTGGCCAAAGAATGTCATCTGGATTGAGTCCCAACATGTTCCAATCCAGAAAGGGACTGGTTCAGGGAAGCCATTGGGAAGAGAAACAGCAGAGATCCCACACTCAGATTTGAAAATCCCCCAGTTAAATAACCACAAATTCTAGGTTGATTTAGGACAGAGGTTTCCAACCTTTTTGAGCTTGTGGGCACTTTTGGCGTTCTGACACAGTGTGGTGGGCGCAGACACAAAATGGCTGCCTCAGTGTAGCTGCCACAAGACACAGAACCAGCAATACAATACAATGGCTCCTCAGCTTACTTTCAGTCACACAGTGAAGATTCTTGTGCTGTGGTGGGAGCTGGTGCCAAAGCAATATTTAAAAAAATCTGCATAGCCAATCAGAAGCCCTGCTGGGCAAAGGACCCCCAGCCCCACCCACTTTCTAAAAACACTTGGTGGGCACCATGTTTAGGAACCCCTGATTTAGAAAGTTACCTCAGATGTAAGTCTGTCTAGCTGAGTGTTGTCTGCTTGGACTTCAAGAGGGGTCTTTCCCTGCACTTGCTGTTTGAGTTCCTTTAACAGGAAATGCCAAGGATTGAGTCTGGGACCTTCTGCATGCCAAGTAGATGCTCTGCCACTGACCCACAGTCCCTCCATTCTGTTTGACATTTCAGCCTCTCTGAGTGGTGTGTAGTCCAGCCGTCTTACAGTGGGGTTCTTGAAAAACAGTGTGAGTGAGAAAGCAAAGTATGTTGCCTCAGTCTCTATTCCGTTTGGTTGGCCCTCCAGAGCAACTGGTTGGCCACTGTGTAAAACAATATGCTGGACTAGATGGACCACTGGTCTGGTCCACCAGGCATTTCTCATGGGCTTATTTTACATGGTAGTAAGGCTAGCACTGAATCGTTGATAACAACAGATGGAAGGACCATTATGTTTTTCTAGCATGTGCCTAACCTAAAGACAAACATTGATTGAGGCTTTAAAAACAGTACAGTATAGCCTATAGCAAATGAGTAATTAAACAATGAACAGAGTAGAGCCTTCAATACGTAATGGGGCTTGGGTAATAATCCTTAACAGAGGAGACATCAGGACATCTCTAATTTCACCTATGAGATATTGACAGGTATATATGTGACATCTGCTAAGTAGCAGGCTTGGGGTGTAATGTAAAGACAGCTAACTTGCCAGTTGTTTTGATTTCGTATATGTTAGAGTAAGTATCGGGGCTGCCATTTTGCGTTTTCCACCGTAGGTGTTCGAACGTCTTGGTTATCCCTGAGAACAGACTTGTCAGAAGCCCTAACCTAGTCAGCCAAACACCATGCCTTGCGGTTCAAACAAGAATAGCGTTTATTATAATGCTGCAATAGAAAGGTTACTGAAGCAGGTACATTGTTCAGAATAACTTGGTTACACAAAGCAGGCGGTTATACAGGGAAGGGGGTGAATGGGGACCCCCCCTTCTACCAATCAGGGAATAACATGCGAATGGGAATCGAAAGTTACTACGCTAATGAAGTTCCCAAACGCCCCCATTATTCTCAGCAAAGCTGCAGCTTTGAAAGCGATAGGAAAGCTCGCAGCTTGACTCCTCAAGGTCAGAACGTCCAGTCTGCGAGAGATAGGGGTTGCCAGAGTCACATTCCATTCTCACACCCTAGGCATAAATCAACACCCCTCGGATTCCAACCTCCCGCCCGTCACGCCACTATGGCGCCCATAGCCATCCTCCCCTCCCCTCCATCCATCATGGCAGGACTACCTGACATGCAGCCCCCTCGAAAATAACTCTACCCCTTTGGCTTGTGGGGGTACAACTTGTGAAAAGCCCGGATAAGCCGGGGGGCCAGAACATTTTCCACCCGCACCCATTCCCTCTGCTCCGGCCCAAAGTCAATCCATTCCACCAGATAAAATAAGCGATTGCGAGAGATCTTAGAGTCCAAGATTTGCGATACTTCGTAGTGAGGTTCCCCCCCCACCAACAGCGGAGGCGGGGTTGGCCGTTGTGGTCTCCATTTGTTCTCCTCAGGTGCCCGGCGTAGAAGCCTTACATGAAAAACAGGATGAACAGACTTTAGAGATTTGGGCAACGCAAGTTCAACAGTCACATTGTTAATCACTCTCACAATCTCAAAAGGTCCAACAAATTTCCAACCAAGTTTGCGACTTGGTTGAATGCGACGCAAGTGTTGCGTGGACAAATAGGCAAACTCCCCACACTTAGGAACCCAAGCAAGATTGCGTTTCTTGTCGGCTTGGATTTTGTAAGCATTCTTAGCTTCCTCTAGAGTCTTGGCTAACGAGGACCACGCCATTTGTAATTGTTTGCACCAATCTCCAGCATCTCCCGCCGGGAGGTCGGGAGAATTTAGGAATGGCAAAGGCGGGGCATCATATCCATGTACCGCCTTAAATGGGGACATCCCTGTCGATGAGTGCTGAGTATTATTGTAACAGAACTCAGCTAAAGGCAAGAGAGAATGCCAATTGTCCTGTTGAAAGTTTGAAAAACACCGTAAATATTGTTCCAGAGTTTGATTCACACGTTCAGTTTGCCCATCGGATTCCGGATGGTATGCACTACTGACCCCCCTCTCCACCCCAAGCAGTGACATTAATTCGCTCCAAAACCGAGAAACGAATTGAACCCCCTATCCGAGATCACTTTAGCAGGTAAAGTGTGGAGCCTCACTACGTGTTGCAAGAACGCAGAGGCTAGTTTCTTGGCAGAGGGGATGGAGGCAAACGGAACGAAATGAGCCTGCTTAGTAAATAGATCCACTATCACCCAGATGACAGTATTCCCCCCGCTAGGGGGTAAGTCTGTAATAAAGTCCATAGAGATCACCTCCCACGGACGAGCCGGTGTAGGGAGGGGTTGCAGAGCTCCTGGGGTTTTACCGGGCCGAGGCTTACTCATCAAGCACGTTTGGCAAGCCGATGTGAACAATGAAATGTCTTTTCGCAGTCCGGGCCACCAAAATTGTCTTTGTAAGAGCTGGAGAGATTTTACAAACCCCGTGTGTCCAGCCAGTTTCGACCCGTGCGCCCAGCTCATCACCTCCCCCCTAAGGGAACGTGGGACAAACAGTTTGTTATTTTTAGTCCAGCAGCCATGCGCATCTGGAGAGACTCCTTCTTCCCCCCTCACCTCCTGTCTGTCAGCGTCAGACATAGCTGTAGAGAATTTCGTCACCCAGTCATCAGTAGGAGGGCTTGGGGACGGGGGGGAATGTTTGGCCTGCCTCCGGGTGGTTACTGCCCCTCCCAACTGAGAAGGCGTGAAGACCGAGTCATGAATCTCCTCCCTTTTGCTGTTGTGCTGAGGGAGGCGTGACAGTGCATCGGCCAGCGAGTTAGATGTCCCCGGGAAATGGTGCAGTGTAAAATTGAACTTGGAGAAGAAATCAGCCCAACGCAGCTGTTTGGCGTTCAAGGAACGGGGGGAGCGGAGAAGCTCGAGGTTTTTGTGATCAGTCCAGACCTCGAAAGGAACCCACGCTCCCTCCAGCCAATGGCGCCAGGTAGCTAACGCTAAACGAATCGATCCCGCTTCTTTTTCCCAAACTGACCAATTCCGTTCAGTATCGTTAAATTTTCTGGAAACATAGGCAAGGGGGTGCAATTTACCATCCTCTCCCTCTTGGAGGATCGCCCCTCCCATAGCAACGTCAGAAGCGTCGACTTGTACAATGAATTTTTTAAGTTCATTCGGGTGAGCCAACACAGGTTCTGATGTAAAAAGGGCTTTTAATTTGTCAAACGCCCTCTGGCACTCGGGCGACCACTCTAGTTTGGCCCCGGGTCTAGTGCATTCGGGTGGTTTCCCTTTTGTTTTCAACAAGTCAGTCAGGGGGAGAGCCACCTGCGCAAAGTTCGACAGGAACGATCTATAAAAGTTCGCGAATCCGAGGAACCCCTGGAGTTGCCTCCGGGTTTTGGGTGGCTCCCACCCCACCACATCTTTTATCTTGTCAGGGTCCATCTCAATCCCCCTTTGGGATATGCGGTAGCCTAAAAAAGGGAACTCCGTCTTGTGAAATTCACACTTGGACAGTTTAGCAAACAGTTTATGCTTGTGCAACGTTTGTAAAACTTCCCGCACCAGTTTCACTTGAGATTTCAGGTCAGGGGAATACAAAAGAATGTCATCAAGGTAAACAAGGACCCCCTTGAACAAATATTTATGGAGCACCTCATTAATTAAGTTCATGAAGACCCCTGGAGCTCCCTGAAGCCCGAACGGCATGACCAAGTATTCAAATTGGCCCAGGGGTGTGTTGAACGCTGTTTTAAATTCATCCCCCTCCCGAATTCGGACCCTGAAGTAGGCATCGCGGAGATCAAGCTTCGAGAAAATTTCCCCCCCAGCGACCGCAGCCAACAAATCCTTTATTAGGGGCATGGGGTAAGCGTTTGTATTGGACACTGCATTCAAGCCCCGATAGTCGGTGCACAGCCGCAACCCCCCGTCCTTTTTTTTCCGGAAAAGCACGGGAGCTGCAAACGGGGAGGATGCCGGCCGTATAAAGCCCCTCCTCAGGTTTTTATCAATGAATTTCCTCAGCTCCACTTTCTCCGAGGGGCTCATAGAATACAACTTTCCTTTGGGTAGTTTCTGGTTAGGCAAGATTTCAATCGCACAGTCTGAGTTCCTATGGGGGGCAATTCGTCGGCTTCCTCCTCCCCAAAGACAGGGGCCAGGTCGTGATACTCTGGAGGGATACCTTCCAGTTCTGCTTCTGCCACCCCCACCGCCACTAGGAGCTGCCCCCCGTTATGGGTCCCCACTCATTCTTCCATAGGTGGGACTGGCATTTTTCAGAGATGAAGTTCACTCTCCCCTCCCCCATAGAACGTGTGGGTCGTGATCGAAGAACCACGCGCTCCCGAGTACCAGGGGAAAGCGGACCGACGGGGTAACGACGAAAGGCCTCTCTTCCCAGTGATGCCCAATCCCCACCCTCAAAGGCACAGTCTCGTATTTACAGGGTTCTTTCATGGTGGAGCCATCCATCTGAGTAAAAATCAAGGGGTCGTTTAGTTTAATAACTTTTGCCCCCAGTCCCGTTACCAGTGTGGGGTTGATAAGGTCTCTCCCACACCCAGAGTCAATGAGAGCCCGTACTCTCACGTGGGTCAACAGACCCGGGTCCACTAAAGTCACTGTGAGAAAGAAAAGAGAGGGGGGTTTGCTCACCGGGATTTGCGCCTGGGAGTCCGGGACCTGCTGTTCAGCGCTATTTACAGCAGGTCCGTCTCATTTCCCTGCGGCGCAGTCTCGCCATCCGATGAGTCAGACGCCTCGCTGAGCGGCTTGGCTTGCAGGGCTTTCGCCCCCCTCGGCTTTGCCACCGGTTTTGGCGTGGACGTGTCAAACTTTTTCTTGGCTCCCTTTGACGCTCCTGACGATGCAGGGGAGCTCGGGCAGTTTGCAGCGAATTGGCCCCCTTCTCCGCATTTGAGGCAAAGACCTTGCTTCATTCGGAGTTCCCTTGTGCCATCCTTCGGTTTTGGATTCGGGGTAGGGGTTTTCCCCTCGCTGCCGGCGCAGGGCCCCTGTTGACCATCGCTGCGGCATCATCTAGTTTGATGGTTTTCAGTCGGTTCTCCATCGTGATGGCGGCTTGTATCCATCCAGAGAGGGTGTCCGGGTCTTGGGTCTTGGTGACTTCTCGGCGGATCTCCGCGTTGAGTCCCAACTTGTAGTACTCCACGAGGGTCCCATCTTGCACCCCTCGGATTTTGGCCGCACACCTACGGAACTCTGCCGTGTAATCCCTCACCGATCTCGCGCCTTGTTTGAGGGCCCGGATCGTTGCCTTTGCCGCTTTATTGGAGTTCACGTCCTCGAATTGCTCTTTCATGGCCCACATAAAAGAGTCGATTTCTCTCAGCTCACGCCCATCAGCCTGGTGAAGTCCCACGTACCAGTCAGCGGCCGCTCCCTTCAGGTGGGCTGCTATGACATCGACCATGCGGTCTTCACGCTGGAATAGGTGGCCCCAAGTTTCGATAAATCTCTCGGCTCTCACGAGGAAGAACGAAAACTTTTCGGGGTCTCCATCAAAATCTGCATCCAGTAGTTCCGCCGGCTTCGGTGGCAAGAACCCCCATGGACGAGGGGGTGGCTGGCCCAGCGGCCCCTGCGGCCCTGGTCCCGCTGGTTGATCCGGCGGGCCGGCCGGCACGTTTTGCTGGTCTTGATCCGGCACCGGGCGTTGGTCCTGGGGAGCTTGGTCTGGTGGTTCCTCTCGCCTTTGTCGCTCACGTTCCTCCCGGATGCCCTCCGCGATCATCTGTGGGATGCGGGCGAGGGATTCATCCAGGAAGCACATCAGGCGGTCTTGGCTCGGTTCCCCACTCCACCTCCGTCTCACCACGGCACCTTCCAGGCTTTCGGAATCTCGGCCGGTATCTTCCAGGGCTCCCGCCGTGATCAGCCTCCGGACCGATCTTTCGGGGTGGCTTCCCCCACCGATGCCCGCGGGGTTCCAAACCACGTCTCGTGGGTTTCGGCCAGGGGTTTCACCCAGTCTCGTCTACGTCCGACTCGGGTGGTCACCCCTCCGTAGGCCGCCCCGTATGGATCCCCGTAGGGCCCTCCAAAGTCGTACTCCGGACCCCATTGTCCCGGCACATACGTGTCAGGGGTCTCTCTGGGTACGTCCTTCCCAGGAGGTTTCTTCTCCTTTTTCTTTTCTTCTTCAATCGGGAGAGTGTCTTCATCACCGCTGCTCATTTTGGAGTCGCGGGTTTCTGACCAGTCCCGAAAGTTGATGATGATTCTGAACAAACTGTCAGAAGCCCTAACCTAGTCAGCCAAACACCATGCCTTGCGGTTCAAACAAGAATAGCGTTTATTATAATGCTGCAATAGAAAGGTTACTGAAGCAGGTACATTGTTCAGAATAACTTGGTTACACAAAGCAGGCGGTTATACAGGGAAGGGGTGAATGGGGACCCCCCTTCTACCAATCAGGGAATAACATGCGAATGGGAATCGAAAGTTACTACGCTAATGAAGTTCCCAAACGCCCCCATTATTCTCAGCAAAGCTGCAGCTTTGAAAGCGATAGGAAACCTCGCAGCTTGACTCCTCAAGGTCAGAACGTCCAGTCTGCGAGAGATAGGGGTTGCCAGAGTCACATTCCATTCTCACACCCTAGGCATAAATCAACACCCCTCGGATTCCAACCTCCCGCCCGTCACGCCACTATGGCGCCCATAGCCATCCTCCCCTCCCCTCCATCCATCATGGCAGGACTACCTGACAAGACTTCAGGCAGACTTGCGTCTCAATTGATATTGATTGGTAGTATTGTATTTGAAAGAACACAGGAAGAGGTCAACTCATTCCACAGTTCCATTTGAACAAATCTTGTAACTTAACTGTACTGGGGTGGGGGGAGGGTGAGCCTAAACAGCTCTTGGTCACTTCTTGGCTTAACATCAAAGTACTTCTGCTTTTTTTAAAAAAAGCTTGCAACATTTCTGGAAAGTCAGTCCAAGCTCGTACATTATTAGTTACATAACAGTTGCTGTTCCTATTTGTTAACATGCGTTTCCTTAAACCTTGAGCAATAGCAGCAGCATTCATACTGCATGGTTTACAAGGCATAAGAACATAAGAGAAGCCAATGTTGGATCAGGCCAATGGCCCATCCAGTCCAACACTGTCACACAGCAGCCAAAAATACCAGGTGCCATCAGGAGTGTTAAGATCCACCAGTAGGCCAGGACACGAGAAGTCCTCTCACTGCTGTCCCCCCCAAACACCAAGAATATAGAGCATCACTTGCCCCAGACTGAGAGTTCCTATCTATACCTTGTGGATAATAGCCACTGATGGACCTCTGCTCCATATGTTTATCCAATTCCCTCTTGAAGTCATCCATGCTAGTAGCTGCCGCCACCTCCTGTGACAGTGAATTCCATGTGCTAATCACTCTTTGGGTGAAGAAGGACTTCCTTTTATCCATTCTGACCTGACTGCTCAGCAGGGCTGGCTCGCTCACTAGGCGAGCTAGGCGCTTGCCTAGAGCGCCGGCCCACAGGGGCGCCAAACCAGCGCCCCGAAAAGCCCCCCCAGCAATTTCATTGAGTGCCCATGAGTTTTTGTATTGTGAGAAACGGCGAAAAGGAATTTTCTCTGCCTGTTCTATCCCATGCGTAATCTTGTAAACCTCAATCATGTCCCTCTATAGTCATTTCTCCAAGCCCCAAATACTTTAATCTTTCTTCATAGGGAAAGTCTCCCAACCCTTTTATCATTCTAATTTTCTTCACTTTTTCCAATGCTATAATATCCCTTTTGAGGTGTGGTGATAAGAATTGCACACAGTATTCCAAATGAGGTCACACCATCGATTTATACAGGGGCATTATGATACTGCCTGATTTGTTTTCAATTCCGTTCTTAATAATCCTCAGCATAGCATTGGCCTTTTTTATTGTAGTCGCACACTGTCTTGACATTTTTAGTGATTTATCTACTATTACTCCAAGATCTCTTTCTTGGTCAGTCTCTGCCAGTTTGGACCGACCCCATCAACATGTATTTATAGTTAGGATTTTTGGCCCCAAAGTGCATCACTTTGCACTTGGCCAAATTGAACCCCATTTGCCATGTTGATGCCCACTCACCCATCCTCGACAGATCCCTTTGGAGTGCCTTACAATCCTCCCTGGTTCTCACCACCCTGAACAATTTAGTGTCATCTGCAAATTTAGCCAGACCCAGTACTGATCCCAGTGGTACCCCACTGCTTACCACCCTCCACTGTGAAAATTGCCCATTTATACTCACTCTCTGTTTCCTATTAATTAGCCAGTTTTTGATCCACAGGAGGACTTGCCCTTTTATCCCATGACTACTGAGTTTACTTAGGAGCCTTTTGATGAGGAGCTTTATCAAAAGCTTTCTGGAAGTCAAGGTAAACAACATCTGTTGGGTCCCCCTTGTCCACATGTTGTTCACTCCCTCAAAGAACACTAACAGGTTAGTGAGACAAGATCTTCCCTTACAGAACCCATGCTGAGTCTGCCTCAATAGTTTTTGTTCATCAATGTGCCTGCTAATTCTCTCCTTAATAACAGTTTCCACCAACATACCTGGTATTGATGTCAGATTAACTGGCCTGTAATTTCTTTGGCATCTGGAATATGGACAAAGTCTTGTCGATGGTCAATTTTAAATGATTTGTAGTTTGGTGTAAGTGACAGAAAGTATTTGATTGCTGCCTATTGAAATGCTTAAATTACTTTACTATAAAGAGGGTACTTGCAAGTCAGATTTCCAGACATAATGCTCCCCAATAATGACTTATCACATTTTCCTTGTTTTAGGAAGCACTTCTTGCCTGGCCCTTTAGACTGATTTCTGGAACTAAGACCATGAGTCATACTTGGTATACCCAATCAGCTAAACTTTTATAATGGTAGATGAAATAGGTCCTTAATTAAACAGTAGGACTGACAGGAAGCAAGAACTTTGAGACTTGAGTGTCTATGAGCAAATCTGTGACTTAATTTCATTTTGTTTGTAATTTTCAGCTCAGCCTTAGTTGTATGCCTAGCAATCAGCACACTGTAGAAAGATGCAGATATTGCTGTTAACAAGACTTAAAACAAAATAAACAAAATTGTCCATCACAGTAACAATCTGGGAAAAAATCTGAATAATAGAGTATGGTTGAAGGAAATGGTTGGAGATGATACTGCTAAGAGGTGGGGGATGGGGGGAAGAGCCGAACGAAAGTGAAGGTGGGCCAGAGCAGCAAGGAAGAAGGATCGCCAAGTTCCAATCAGAGATCATTTATGTATATTTCAAAAAAAAAAAAAAATCCTGATGCAGTGAGTAAAGACAGGGGAAGAAAAGGCTGCTTTGCTTCTCCCATTCCTTACTTCCACAGTTATGTTATTCTCATATAGAATCATAGAGTTGGAAGGGACCTCCAGGGTCACCTAGTCCTTTGCCTTCTGTGAAGACTGAATACTCATGATAGCCATCCTGGGAGGGGTGGACAGTGGGAAGGAAGAAGCCCAAGCTGTCCATCCTCCAGCTGCATCCAGAGAGTTTAAAGCTACAGATGTGTTTTCAGGATTGCTACCTGTCTGCCAGGCCAGGAAAGGGTCTTCTATTCACCTGCATCCCCATCTTTCTGATCTGACATTGGACACTTAACTATTGAATTATTTTACCTGATGATTTAACAGGGATGGATGTTGTACATATGAAGCATTGAGGCAAGTTCTTAACTGTTAATGCCTGGCTTTTTTTGGGAGGCTGGGAGTGAATATGTCAAGATTTGGAAATCCTTCCCCTCCACCTCAAGTAGAGAGCACAGCACTTTCTCTGCCAAATAGATTTAAGAGCGCTTTTCAGATCTGTGCGGAATTAGACAGTGTTTCTTTTTGTGCGTATCACAGTAGTGTGTGTGTGTGTGTGTGTGTTGGTGGGGGGAATAAATTCAGTGCAATACTCAGCACCTTTGCTTAGTGTCAGGAGTCCCTTCAAATACAGAACAAAATGAATGGTCTCAGCCCAGGCCATTTTCCTCTTGAGTAGATTAGCAGGCAGCTGTGGGTGGTGTTCTCTGGATTTCTGGAAGTCTGTTGCAAGTGTGCTGTGTTGATTGAATAACCTCCCCCCCCCTCCAGCTTTAGAAGGCAGACCCAAAACTGTCCATTTTGCTTCACTGGTAAAACCAGACGGCTGTCATGCTGAACTTTTGTTCTGGTAAAGTAAAGGTAAAGGTTCCCTTGCTCGAAAGCCAGTCAAATCCGACTCCAGGGATGCGGTGCTCATCTCCGTTTCAAAGCCGAAGAGCCAGCGCTGTCCAAAGACATTTCCATGGTCATGTGGCCGGCATGACTAAACACCAAGGTACCAGGAGAGGAGAAAAAGAGCTGCATGATGTGTGTATCTGGGGTGGGGGAGTGGAGATTGTGGGTGTGTTAAAGGCCAGCACTGGGGTTTGGGAAGGAGAAGAAGAAGTGCCGTGTAGGTGAAGCAAGTAGTGTCAGGCGGTGGGGGGCGGGGGGAGAAAAGCAGATTTCAGATGAGATCTCCTGCCTGAGCTTCAACACACTGAAGGTTCAGTTAATGGAATAAGACCACCCCTGCGTGCTGCAAAGTAGGCAGATTCTCTCCTGACCCAAGGCCATGCATGGTGGAGGTGTGGGTGCCTTTGAGCCCCTGCAGCAATTACAGGTTCAGGGGTAATGTCAGGGGTATGAACACAGGCTTAATTTGTGCTGTTTCTCTATTCTTTAAAAACAGAGTGGGGAAAGAGTGCAAATCGTGTGCCAATCATGTTACATTCCAGACACATGGCCGAAGCGGGGTGGGAGACACTTGTTCACCCCATGATGGTCATCCTGGGCTTCTGTGCAGACTTTTTTCTGCTCTCTTCTTTCCCAGGCAGGATACTCTGTGTCTGTGCAACCCCTGGGGTAGTAACTAAGGGGAATTTCAGACAGATGATATAATCCGGAAGAGGAACGGTTCCCAAACGGTTTCTGGTCTGGTATTTCAGACAGAACCGTTTTAGAACCGGTTCCCTACCGGAATATATTTGTAATTTCACACAGAATCGCTTCTGTCCCGTTCAGGAAACGGGGCTGAAGCGTTTTACCTGTCAACCGCTTCCAAGTAGTCGTCAGTTTCTTCTCCCGGATCGGATACGCTTTTTCCCGCCTTTTTCGCCCGCGCGGGCGATCTCCGGCTTTTTTTTTTTAACGTTCGCTTTAGAGCGCTATAACGCTATAGCGCAATAGCATCATAGCAACCCCATTGGAATGCCTGCAGTGTTGTTTTTATAGCACTATAGCGCTATAGCGCTCTAAAGCGAACATTTTTTTTAAAAAAAAGGCGTGGCGGGAACCAGCGGGAAAACAAAGCGGTGCAATCTGAATTGCCAAACCGCTTCTGATTCGGCTTTTTTCCGGTCAGGGAAAGCCATGTGTGAAATGGCAGCCCTGTACCAGTTTACTTCAAGACGAATCAGAAACGGCTTCAATCCGGCAGAGTCTCAGTAATGTGAAATTCCCTTAAGTTTCCCTCTGGGGAAACTCCAGATGCGAAAGAGGGTGGTGGGCTGATGCCTGAACTGTCCACTCCAAAATGGTCTTGCCACATTTTTCATGTCACTTTTGGGTCTGCCTTGGTACTTGGGAGAGAGGGTAGGCTTTGCTTCTCAGAGGATCATATCTGACATGGACAGTTCCTGATGCTGACCCTTAATGTGCATTTATACACATGCTAGATACATCACTCTGAATGGGGTTACCAACCATTCCCAGTGTTAGATCTTTCTCTGGACATTCTTAGACCTGTGTGGACACAATGTTTTGCAAAATCCAAACAAATAAGCATGCCACCCCTTTCCAGAATTTATGGGCAGTTTGTAGCGAAATAGTAGCATTACCTGTGTGGATTAAAAGAGCACGGCCAGACAAGAACATCTGCCTTCCACACAACAGTCATCAGCACACAGGGATGCCCTGCTGTGGATCCGGAATAATTAGGCACCAGGGAAAGTCCAGTATTAATGGATGCTTGTGTTCCCACTTTGCATTTCCAGATGTTTGAATGGTGTTGTGGCAAATGGAAGCTGGAAGGGAACTGTGAACATGAGAGCCGTTTCAGCTGCGGTATTTTTAATCTGTGCACATAAGCGCATATGCACATGCATAACCAGATTTTACAAAAACCCCTAGGACACTATGCTCTGTGGTTGCCATGTATCTACTGTCTGGATGCTTGACCATGGGACATGGGCGCAGGGAGGCCACCACAAGAGGTACTGTCTGATCACCCCTTTCTGCTATTACCTCTTCCGGTACACAGAGCGGCACCTCCGTGCTTCACCAAACTGCCAGTGTGACCACAGCCTAGCAATCTCTTCAAAAACACAGTAGCCACAAATCCATTACTAAGCTATATATTAAACTCTTGGAAGCTATACATGGCACCTACCCAGTCAAACAACCTTTAGAGAATTTGCTTTGCCCTATTTGATAATAATATATCACTTGGAGGCATTAAAGTGGTATTAAAATTAAATAAATGGTATTAAGATAAAACAATACCAACAATTTGCATCTGCAACCTGCAGAAATTCATTACACATGCATGTATCATGCAAATCTTGAAGAGAGGTAATGAATTAGAACAATGCTAAGCAAGTATATAGCACTTCTAGTGTTCTGAGCATGTTTCATACAGCTACAACTAACTTGTAATGTAGGCCTGAACTGTAACTTCTGTGGTCTGCATGGGAGAAATGAGGCTGAGTAAAAGCAACGTTTTTAAGGTAACGGTAAATTTGAGGTGAGACCTATAGTTCCCAACTCTGGATTGGGAAATTTGTGGATATTTAGAGGGTGGAGGGTGGGGTTTGGGGAAGGGAGGGTCCTCAGTGGGACATAATGCCACAGTCTGCTCTTCCAAGCAGCCCATTCCTCTGTAGTCTGGAAATCAGTTGTAATTCTGTGAATTCTCCAGGTCCCACCTGGAGGTTGGGACCCAAACCATGACTGCTTGTTCTCTTAGCCAATAATTACACCAACTGTGTTGAAGATGGATGCTTCCATTCACTCACCAGTGGAACCCTTGCTCGTTGCTAGTTTTGGGGACAGAGCTGGGTCAAGGCATTTTGTCACCCCACTTAAGGTACACCCATTTTCCACTGGCAGCCCTACGAGGGGATGCCGGCCATCTCCAGGCAGCTGATGGCTGGGGGCAAGCCAAACCCTTGGGGTATATCAGCACCCCCTTCCTTTTACGACTCTAAGCCATTACTTGTGGGGCTTGAGTGGAGTACGGTTCCCATTTGGAAACCTCATTATTCATTTCTACTGAGTGGAGGGGAAAGAGCTGCTGGAAGAGGATTTTAGTAGCAAGCCTGCTGGGGAGGTTTGTGTGGCTCTTCTGCTAAGAACATAAGAGAAGCCAATGTTGGATCAGGCCAATGGCCCATCCAGTCCAACACTCTGTCACACAGCGGCCAAAAATCAACTAGAGACTGAGTTTCTGCCACAGTCTTTGGAGGAAAACTACAGACAACAGAGTGTCACATGTAGTTTGGCCCTCAGCGTGTTGCCAATATGTGCTGCTTCTTTTTTTGCACTTGGGCAAAATCATAAAGCACACATGGACGTAGCCACTGTTCCCCCCTCCCAGTACTGACTGTGTAATTGCAGCTTTTTTTGTCCATGGTCACCTAAGGTCATGTCACAACTTGCTAGAGAGATAAGTTGCAAATTAGTCGAGCAAAATCACATGCTTTGGACTTGCTCCTGCTGTTAATCTTTCCTGGATCTGAACACGGAGCCTGGCAAGGCTTGATACAGCAAACTTGGACGTAGCTAGAAGAATGGTGTTTTCCTTCTGCTAAATAATGAGGACTGATTCCTTCTATCTGTCTGGAAGGGTGTCGAAATGCAGACCCTGGATATGTGCAATGAGGGCACCCATTCTGTGCATTTCCATTGCTATAACTTTATTTTTTCTCTCTGCTGTAACCTTATCCTTGCTATAATTGATCATAAAGTCAGGGAGGCAGAAAGGCCATCTGCAGCCAAACTAGCATTTCTACCCTACTCAGACTTGCCAGGTACCGGGGGGGGGGGGCTTACGGAGAAAGTTCATGTTGGGCTGGTTCCCTGAAAAGCCACTAGCAGCGGGAAGCAAGAGGAGGCTTTTATGTCTGAAGCTCTGGATTTGGTCTGAGCATGATAGGCATGATATGCAGCTCTGGGTCTGAGCATGATAGGCATTGTAAACTAACCCTAAGGTGGTGGTGGTGGTGGGGACCCAGCCCAGTGAGGATCAAACATGCTGTAGGAGGCATGTGATGAAAAGTGCAGTTAAGAGTCAATAAAAGAAGAATTTCAAAAAAGGGAGAATTGGCCCTGCTCAGGCCCCTGAGAGTTTATAGAATCCAGGAAAACAAGATCACCTGTGTGTATTTCCAAATCATCTACTCTTTGTGAGCCTGCAGCTTGTTCCCTTTAACAGCAAAGTGGATGGGAGGGGGGGGGGCTTATCAGAAGGACAATGAACCAGGGGTGTTGATAATGGTTTGATTGGTTAACTGGGGGATTATTGTAGGGTTAATACTTTTTTCCTGGGTGTGATTGTATCTGTGTATTTGTTGTTTGCCACTATTAAGTACTATTAGTGTATGGCTTTGTTGTAGATTCAGTGTTGAATGCTGCTGACATGATCTAAATGCTCTTTAACTGCTGCTCTTCGGCTTTTCTTTTGATATTACATTATTTTTAGAGATTTGCTTTTGTTGCTCGTATGCTGCTGCTGCTGCAAAAAAAAGAAGTCTATAAATCTTTAAACTAAGAAAAGAAATAGGAAGGAAATAATTGTGTTTGGAAAGGAAGAAAGCAAAGAGACAGGGGAGTTTTGCTAATTGTAGAATAATAAGAAAGTGCTCTCAAGTTGCAACCGACTTGTGACAACCCCATGGATGGGGTGTTCCAGGCAAGAGAGGAGCAGAGATGCCTCTACAGCCTGCCTCTGCAGAGCAACCCTGGTCTTCCTTGGTGGTTTCCCATCCAAGTACTGACCATGGACAAACTCCGATAAGTTAGTGCTAGTCTGGGCTATTCAGGCGGCCGTTAATAGTAGAAGGGTTTTAAAATGTTGCTTTTATTGAAGTTGATCTCACTGCTGCCAATCTGTCTGAGAGACAACAAAACAGGTTCTCTCGAGGGCTCCTGCAGGAAGACGGTTTTCCCTGACCAGGGCCTGCAACTGCACATGTAGAAGCTGTGTATGTTTTTATACTTTGTATTTTTCTAACACTTGGTTCTGTGTCTATCTATGCGGCCTCATTTAAATGGCCAGTTTCACACACACACACATGCACCCAGCTGGCTAATGTGGCATGCCAGAACACAGCAAACTATGCAAATCAAATGTAGCGTTCTGATATGAGGGGGGATTGGTTTACCAAATTAGCTTGGACCCCTATGAGAAGCGGCTTCATAGATTTCAGTGATGCTGGCGCAGCCTAAGGCCCAGAGGTAGGTAAAGGTAAAGGTTTTTCTTGCTCAAAAGTTAGTCAAATCCGACTCTAGGGGGCGGCGCTCATCTCTGTTTCCAAGCCGAAGAGCCAGCACTGTCCGAAGATGTTTCCATTGTCATGTGGCCGGCATGACTAGACACTGAGGCACATGGAACACTGTTACCTTCCCACTGAAGTGGTATCTTTTATATACTTGCAGTTTCTTGCTTTTGAACTGCTAGGATGCCAGGAGCTGGGGCCAGAGATGGGAGCTCACTCCATCACGCGGCACTAGGGTCTTGAACTGCCGAACTAAAGACCTTCTGGTCTGCAGCTCAGTGTCTTAACCTCTGAGCCACCATGGCCCTACAGCCCAGAGATAGTGGTTACCACCTTACACCTGTAACACCGCTGTGCTGGTCATTGCTAAGGGTCTGAAATGCATGTGGTCAAGGTAGCTGTGTTTGTTTTTTTGTGTGTGTTCATATGCCTGGAAGTCATGGTTGACTTCTGGTGACCCCTAGTGAGGTTTGGACATTTCAGAGAGGTGGGTTACTATTGCCTGCCTCTGCATCCCAGCCCTGGTATTCCTTGGAGGTCTCCCTTCCAAGTATTTGCCAGGGTTGGCCCTGCTTAGCTTCTAAGATCTGATGAGACCAGGCTTGCCTGGGCTCTCCAGATCAGGGCCAGGTAGCCGTGTTTATTGACTATGTCTATCAGATTGGGTGGCAACCCTAAACTGGCACTTGGGATAAAAGCTCTTTTTTTAAAAAGCACAGCAATCTGCAGCTGCCATCTTTCTACTCCCTGTAGTACTCGTCTTTCCTTGCTACAAGCAGATAACCTAATGGAGGGCAGGCAACTGTCGTCTTGCAAGGCTTGGGGTGCGTTCAGATGGGCAGCTAATCCCGCCATTATGCTGGCCCAAATTTGATCCAGATCTTTTTAATCTGTCCTCGCATGATCAGACATCCCCCATGGGAATCGCCTTACTGCGCGCTGCTTCCGCTGTGGAGTGTCTAGATGGCATCCACTGAAGGAGGTGTGCGCAGTAGGGTTGTTGTTGTTTTTAAAAAAAACTTTTCGCACATGCGTATAGGTGTGACTGCGCGTCCTTGTAGATCCGAGGAGCTTGCAGGGATAGACTAAAGGAGTCCCGGCCATCCCCCTTGCCATTGAGATCATGCTCAATGGAGGGACTCATCCTCCCTCCAGGTCCCATCCCAGTAACCGATTGTCCTTAAAGTGACGGGTCATTCCTAAACAGTAAATTCTTCATGGCGCTGAATTGGGGTTCTGCAGCCTCATTTTTAAATGCATTTAAGCGCATATTGGGTAGTGATTTTTAAAAAATCGTGCCCGCTCGGGATGGTCTGACATCAGACCGCCCCAATGGGAGGATTGCACGATCAGACGTGTGAAAGTCCGCTGTTGTCCCGTCAGGCCTGGAAAACTCCAGATTTAAAGTGCTATCTTCTAAGTCCAGTTACGAGGCGCGGCAAAACGGGATGTCTACGGAACAGGGATGTTTCCCAGATGTTTGTGTCTGGTCGTTCCACTTAAATCCACCAAGCAATAGTGCATGTCGCGGATCTAAAGAGCCGTCTGATCGGGACCTTGGATGGGTCAGCCTCCTGAAGCGACACTGTGATGGGAATAGCTGCACCTGTGGAACTTCCCCAGACAGAGGATTCCCTTGGATAGGACTGCCATTGATTCTTCTCTGCAGATAGGAAACTCAAATGACACAGCTTGCTCTGTCTGTGGACAGGAAGCTATCCACCCTTTTTTCTAGAATCAGCCGGAAGATTCTGTAAATATTCTGTGGCTTCTCTGTCCATTTCACTTCTAACGATCCATCTAGATTCCCAGAGACTTCATTCTGAGGCCTTGATTTCCTCTCCCACAAGAGTGTATATATTTCACTATTTGTTTGTCTGTGTTCACATGGCCAAAAATGGTAATCCTCTGCTGTCTTCGCCCAAATGTAAACACGGTAAGCATGTGGATCACAAAAACAGTTAAAATGGAAGAAAGCCAGAAAGTCGTTAGTCTGGCACCAAACACAAGGCAGCCAAGCTCCTGCTGTTCTCTCTGATGGGGATCCACCTTTTGGAATGACAACGGAAACCAAGACTGCTGCAGATATGCCATGAAAGGGCTTCCACGTTTTCTCCACAGGCAGTCAGATCCTTAGTGGGAGACCTTGAAGGAGATGCTTACCTTTAACACAAGGCTGAATGCCACAATGCTTAACATTTATACAGTGGGTTTTCTAAGTGAGCGCAGTGCTTTTTGTGCATTATCTTGCTGCAGACCATAAAAACCACCCTGCCCTAATAGGTCAGTGTTCTTCTCCCCATCTTGCAGATTGGGATGAGCTGGCTGAAAGAGTGTGGACTGCTTAAGGTCTCATGGCTCTGGAGAGATTTGAACTGGGGACTGGCTGACTCTTAACCAGTATTTTAGACATGGAGAATGGACTGCACGGTTTCCAACAGCAGATGGAGAATTGTGTGTTGGAATGTTCCGCTGTGTTCAGAACATCCTGGGCTGCATTCAGTAATCTGTGGATTCTGCCCTCCCTCCGCCATCCCCTCACCTACAGCAGTCCTTTTTTGATCTTGGGAAAGTTAATTCCCTTTGCCCCAGGTGGAGGAAGGGTATTGAATGGACAGAGACTGGAGAGAGGGAGGGAGAGAGACATTTGGGGTGGGAGGGGAAGGAACATTTAAGCTAGTGGGATAAAGGAAGGAAGCATTTTTGGCAAATGAAAATAACGCGGAGGCTTAGATGGCAGAGAGGTGTCAGCAGCTGGGGGTGGGGGGGCTGCTCAGCCCTATGAAGGAGGGGAATAGACAGGCGCAGATCTCCCCCCCCCCCAGTTTCAGCATGCACACAAAGCGGCATAATAATTTTGGGGCATCCCCCTTTTGGATTCCACAACCTGATTTTTTTTTTAAGTTCTCACGTGTTAGATGGAACAGGAGCCAATACAGATTGTCTGTTTAAACATCCGTTTACTTGACTGAATGATCAGGTGTTCACTTGAAATGTTTGAATAACAAAGGGGAGTGCTAGCAAGGATGACTGTGTTGACTTGGGAAAGTGTAGTTGGCCCATGCAGAAAGTCTGACCAATCGGGAGGTCTAGAACAGGGTTGCCAACTTTTCAGCTGGCTGCCAAAGTTGTGCCTAGAAGAAGAAGAAGAAGAAGAAGAAGAAGAAGATTGGATTTATACCCTGCCCTTCACTTAGAGTCTCAGAGCGGCTTACAAACTCCTTTCCCTTCCCCTCCCCACAACAGACACCCTGGGAGGAAGGTGGGGCTGAGAGAGCTCTGACACAAACTGCGCTTTCAGGACCAGCTGTGCCAGAGCTTGTGACTGACCCAAGGTCACATCAGCAGGTGCAAGTGGAGGAGTGGGGAATCAAACCAGGTTCTCCCAGATTAGAGTCCACATACTTAACCACTACACCAAACTGGCCTAGATGTTAGCTGGCATGCTCTGGGCTGTGAGGAGTTCATTTGCTTTCTGGATGCAGGCACATCATGCCATTGTAAAAGGGGCAAAGTATCTGATTCAATGCGCAGGTGTCAGCAGACAAAGCTTTGCACCAAAATCAACATTCTCGTGTCCTAATTGTTTTTTTTTTTTTTTTTTAATTTTTTATTTGCATCATAAATTATTATTACATTACAATACAATCCCAGTTCTCTTATGATACATTTCCCCCTTTTTGTCCCACCCCCACAAGGTGACCATCATATACCTACACATTTAAATTTTTAACCATGAGCACATTTTTTCCATTTTTTCGAGTATAGCGAGATTGGCTTCTCCATTATTTACCCATTGAAAGTATACCGACCATTTCTTTTTTATCTCCTTCATCTTTCCATCCCATGCCTTATCTTGTTTCATACATTCCAATATATCCGACTGAATATATTCATATAAATACTCGTTCCATCTATCTAAAGACCATTTTAAGTTCTCCTTCCAACCATATGCAATCACGGCATGCGCAGCTAATAACATTGCTTTGAAAATATCCTGATTTTGTCTCTCGATGTTATTGTTTCCCAGTATGCCCATAAATAATAAATCTCCATCTATTTTAAGATCCACCTTACATAGCCCTACTATCTTCCCCTGTACCTTTTCCCAAAAATCTATAACCTTTGGGCATTCCCACCATAGGTGAGAGTACCACCCTTCTTTCGCATTGCAGTGCCAGCAGTTAGGTTTCATACCTTTAATCATATATGCCAGTTGGGCAGGGGTTCTATACCACTTCAAAATTATCTTCTTTTCAAGCTCTCTGTACTTTTCTAATTTGATTTTCTTCAAATTCACCATTAATTTATTGACATCATCAGAAGTTATTTGTTTTTCTTTATTCCATTTGTTTTTTAAGGTTCTTAGTATAAACTCCTTATCTTTCACCAATTCAAGGTAAATTTTTCCTGCCAATCCTTTCCTTATTTCATCCACATATAATACATTTTCTAAGTTGTTGTCTTCCCTTTTTATGGCTTCTATATACTTATCTTGTTTAATTAAATGGGATAGTCCCCTTAAGTGTAGCCAATAACTTTTTCCCATTTTTTGGCTCAGCTCCTGAAGTGGTAGGAGATTCCCTTGTGAGTTGTACATATCCTTGACTCTAATTATGCCTTCCTCCTTAAGGGCTTCCCAAAATGTGTCCTAATTGTTGTATGTCCTGCTTTCAATAAAGCCCGACTGAAAAGTTGGCTATCCTAGTCTGAAATAGCTGAGGCTCGACTAACGAGATGCCTATATTCTCTGTGAGATTTTAACCCCACCCTTCCTCCAAAGAGCACAGGGTGAGCATGGGTGCTCCCCCCCCATTCTACCCACACAACAGCCCTGTGAGGTAGGGTAGACTAAGACAGAGGGGCATCCAGTGAGCTTAACTGTGAAGTGGGAATTTGAACCCGGGTCTCCCTATTTGTAATTCAATACTCTGTATGTTTTACTAGAATGCTTGTTTTTTCTATATCTAATTTCATTTATATGCCACTTCTCTCCCCTGTTGGGGACACAACACAGCTTAAGTCATTCTCCTCTTTTCCATTTTATCCTTGCAACAACCCTGTGAGGTAGGTTAGGCTGAGACTGTACCATTGGCCCAAGGTCACCCAGCAAGCTTCCAGGGCTGAGTGGGGAATTGAACCTGGCTCACCCAGGTCCTAGTTGAACACTCTGGCCATGACGCAGTGCTTGGTTCTTCGTAGAAGATAACTGTGCGTCAAGTTCTGACGTGAATGCCTGAGCTGCTTTTACAGTTATCTGTTCCTCACTGAAGAATTTTGCTTTCTGTCCCCTCCCACCCCTTGCTGTTTTCTTGCATACCTGTACTTTGCCCCAAGTGAAAGCTGACCAAATTCCTTTGGACTTCTTTACTCAGTAGAAAACAGTCTTTTTACTGTTCTCGAGCGGCGGGGGGTGGGGTGGGTGGGGGAGGTTTGTGAATGACAATACATTTCAGGAAGTATCTACAGCAGTAAAGGGTGTGTGTGTTAATTTTAAGGGGGTGCTGGATCCATCCCCCCCTCCACATACCACATGCACATGACTTGCAAACATCTTTTCAGGGTAAACAATGACTTTGTTTTGCTGCTTCGTTACAAGAGGATGATAAAAACATTTTTTAAAAAAACTAAAGCACTTTATGTACACAAAGTTCTGTACGTGATTAAAGTCAGCAAAGCTGTGGGATTATCGAGGGGTTAGAGTTTATGGTTAGTAGATGACAAAAGAGGCAAGCGTGCATTAATGGAATTAAAAAAAAGATTTTCCATACATTTAAAATGAAACTCGGGATGAGTTCATATGCTTTTTTATTTGTACTTTTTTTTTTTAACGTATACACCTGCTGCTGCAAGGAGATTTTCCATTGGCAGCCCACTTCAAGTGATTATTTACACAGAACTGGGTCTTCTGAGGATGGGTGCTCCTTTCTGTAGAGCAGAATGGACGGGGGCGGCGGGGGGGCGGGATTCCCTTCAGCTGCCTCTAAGCAACCTTCGTAGCCTGGATATTGGGAATGACACCCCCCCCCTGTGATGCCCCTGTTCCTGGTCCAGCATTATTAGTCTTTTTTGCTGTCCAGTCTCAGCTGATTTAGGGTGACTCCTGGTGGGGTTTCCAAGGCAAGAGACCTTCTGAGGTGGTCTCCCATCGCCTGCCTCTGTGTTGCAAGCCTGGTAATCCACCATCGACATGTGAAATTTCCAGAAATTTTGAAGCCGTGGGAAAGAGTCCTCTCCAGAAAAAAAAATAGGAATTTTAGAAAAAATTGCAATATATACAATACTTAATTCCGAGTCAACTGGGCTGTGACTCATGAAAGCTCCTCCCCTGCCATATAGTTTGTTTAAGGTGCTGCTGGGCTCTGGCTCTTTTTCTGGCTCTTTTTCTGGCTCTTTTTCTGCTGCTCCATCTAACACGGCTGCCCATCTTGATCTGTCAAATCTGAACTTCTCTACTGACTGAACATAAAATGAACATAAAATGCATAATTTATAACATAGCACATAAAATTATAGTATTCAGCATATTTATGGATTTTAAAAGTAAATATCTTTGATTTCTAGAAGAAAAACTGTTATTACTTGAGAAAGACTTGTAAATTACTACACCCTATGCTACCGGAGCACACTTTTAATTTTTGCCATCTTAGAGGCAGGAAGAAATGAATGTGATAGATGGGAAAAAAATTCTGTAGTAAATAAAAAGAGGTGTATTAATTGGACAGGAACTCAGAAAGTCATGCATAAGAAGCATTTAACTCATTCTGAATGAGAAAATAATTCACAGGAGACTATTTTTTCAGCCTTCCCCCAAATTTTCCAATTTGTCCAAAATGTCTTTAGAAAAAATCTTTTCCCAATTCCCGCCCCCTAGTTTTTTTCCTCCAAGCCTTCACATCTCTAATCCAGCAACCTTATCTTGAGAAATCATCTACAGATGTCAACAGGCAGGTGGGGACAGACAGATCTTCCCTGGAGGGGGGGAAATCCTTTCCTAATTGCCGGTGCTTCCCCTCATCTCTTGCACATTGATGGAGCTCAAGAAAGATGGCTAGACAAGATTGCGAGCTTTGTTTTGCAGGCTCTGTTAGGTATGCACATATACCCAAACCCTGCAACCTGCTTTCTGGGGTGTGTGTGTTAAAATAATGGGTATATTTTGGGTAGGGTCGAGTATATCCTGCCCAATGCCACTGCGAGGCATGGCTGGGGGGTGCTGAGAGCTGAGGATTGCCAAAGTGCTCCACTTTTGTGCAAATGGCATCTTATATAGGCAGCAAGGACAACAATGGAGTCCCCTGACCCAAGGGGCTTACAGCTTGAAATACCCATGACAATAAATATAGATGCCAACGCTCTGTAGATGCCTCCTTAAATCATTTTTGAAATGCTAAGGTTGGTGGGAGTGTGTTACCTCCACAGAGGATTCGCAGGTGCTTGTGCGAAGTTTGCTGCAGCACTACTTGCGCAGCTGGGGTCTAAGTTTTGGCTCTTCTTAGGGGCTGTTTGAAGTTGCAGGCACAGAGACCGTCAGAATCCAGTGTCAGCAATGGGGGGGGGAGACACACAAGCATACACTGTGCAATGACAGCTCTCCAATTCTGCCTTTGGAAATTTAAAAAAAATCTGAGAAGTTGTTTGTGTTCTTCAATATCGATCTGTTTAAACCGCTTGGGTCTCATACATGGCATCCAAATACCTTACCCATTCACGAGATCTTCAGCAGTTCCCACCATTTGAATTATAGTCTTTGGCTACAATTAAGGTGTTCCTAGTGGTTTTTCTACTCCCTCTAATTAAATGAATGGGGGGGGACTACAGGATGAGGGGGGGTCTCATGGTATCTTGCTTTTGCGATGAGCGCTTAGCAAAGTGTGCCCTTTGTAAGTAGCATTTGCCCTCAAGTGGCTGAAGGGAATTAGCCAGGCTTCTGTGGGGCCTTCTGGGTTGTGTGGAAATAAAGACCTTTGAAAACAACTTTCATTTTAAACTAATGGCATGTAAAGGCAGAGAGGTCTGCTTCTTATGATTGTTTACAACGGGTATTCAGCTGACCACGCTGGACCTCTCTCTGGTCAAGGAATTGCTGGTCCTGTGTGAAGAGATCCTGAGTATGCAATCTTGCTTCGTGCCTACAAACATAAATGGTTTGTCAGATCAGGCCAAGGTCTATCTAGTCCAGCACTCTCTGCAAGAAACCAAACACCCTGCAGGTGCTAAGTGACCTACCTGGACTGATGGAGACTGTTCTTCCATAGCTCTCGTGTTAAAGGCATTCACTGTTTCAACAGAGCATCCGCACAGGCAGTCTCCCCTCCACTCCATGGCTGTTACTTCTACCACACACATGCACAACTGGAGGGCAGATCCCCATAGCACAGTAATGTTGTACTAATTCCCAGCTTTTAGAAAGTAAGGTTCTAGCCTTTTTCAGTGTGAAGTTCAGCTGAAATATGCAGCCTGCATGCTGCCACAAGGAAATCATAGTGGAGCGGAACATCCGTGTGGAAACATCCCAGTATTCCAAGCTTCTGCCACCACAGCTCACAGTTGATGAGGAATTTCACCTCTCCATCCCCAGAAGGGAGGACAAAGCAGAAACAGCAAAGCAGCACACACACACCTTGACCCTTTCAAGCATGATTCTTTTGAGGAGAACTTACTTGCCTCTTGGGAGTCCTGCCCCCTCAGGAACAAGACAAAATGCTAGTTAACTTGCAGTCACTTAGCTATGCTTTAACTGATATAAAACCCCAAGCATCCTGGATCAAAGGACCTGCCACCCTCTGAGAATGAACCCCTGATGAACCACTCCAAAACAGTATGCCTTTTATCCCCACCAGCACTGAAAGGGAATGGCAGCTTGAGCCCATTTGGGCATCATTATCGAACAGGGCAGGCCACAACTGCTGTCTCCCCGTCTGAATCTTGTGGGCTGGATCCTTCCTGATGTTGCTGTTTCATTGGAGAAGATGAATGATTGACTCACTGTCAACAAACAGAAGCTGAAATTCCAAACTTAAGGGTTTTTTTTTTACTGTAATCTTGTGAATATTTTTACTGGTTATGAACTGTGTTGGGATTGATCATGTTAAAAAAAAAGTTTGTCTATAAATCTTCCCATTAAAAATAACAGCTAACCCAGCGTTGAGAAATGGATGTTAGAAATCTAGCCTTAGAACTAGGTTGCCTCTGGAATTCCAAGGAGCTCCAGGCAGCATAAGTTTTCACCTCCTCCATTTCAGTTTTAACAACAACCCTATGAGGTAGATTAGTTGATGAGAGGGTGGCTGGCCCAAAGTCATCCAGTAAGAATTGAAAAAGGATCTCCCTTGTCTTAACCTAAAACAAAAGCCACATAATACTTTTTAAAATTAAGACCAAACAAAGTAACAGAACCCAGGTGTGCAAACTGATGCGTTCCTCAGAACTCTTCACCAGGCATGACAAAAGAAGTGTTCTGAAGAACTTGAAAGCTTGCACACTGCTTTGTTTTATTTTGGTTGATCTCAACAAGAAGCTCTCCTGTGGGTTTTGCTTTTGGATTTTACTGTGAACAACAGAAGAAAGGGGCTGCACCAATACAGAATGCAGGAAGAGAAGTTTTTATCTGATAAGCTTCCCCCCCCTATATATAGGGGAATCTCTCCCTTCCTCACTGGAGATGTTGTTGAAACCTGGAATCATCTTTTCTCTCTGCTGCCTTTAGGCAGGCAGCCCAAATAAACATTGCCTGCTTGTTTCTGCTGGTCTTGTAAACTGGCTTTTGTAGATCTCCAGATTTTGTAGATCTACAAAATTTCTTCCTGCTTCCACATCACCTCCTTGACAGATGTGACATTTATAAGACTTTGGGAGGGGGGGCTGCATGTGGGTTGAGAAGTCAGGGTGCTTGTAAGTTTCTCTTTATTGCACAGAGAAGAGAACCCAGGTGGATTCAAGAGAGGTAGGAGGAGAGGGCAGTAGGACGAGGGTTGGTTGCGGGTGGGTGTGTCTGAGTTGCGTGACTGATCGCTGTTCTTTGTGGAGATCTGGTGGGAGTTTTGTGGCAAGTCCTCATTTGGGCATACCCTTTTGTGGACTGTGTTGGATGCAGTTCTAGGACCCACTGTGTGCATTAGATGAAGGGGACTCTGGCTTACACAACCTTACGCTAGAATAAAGACTTGTTCATCTTCAAGATGTCACAAGACTCTGGTGTGGTGTTGCTGTAACAGAATAACATAGCTACTCCTCTGGAAATATTACACTGGTATAAAAAGTGCCTTATGTCTTCCTTTGCATTACTGGGTTTTGTGTGTACACCTGAATGACTGTAGTGCAGGTATGAATGAACGCAAATCCAGTCTTTTGCACCTATTAAAGGCCATATATGAAGTTGTATATATACTTCAACCTCCTTGTTCTTTTTGGTTTCACCTGTGTACAGGTGTTCTGTACCTGAACCACTATTTTTAGAGCGGCATATTTTGGCCTGCCCATCCTCCGGTGAGTTTCGGATGGCATGCGTGGGGTTGTCTCATTTAAATTTCACAAGAACCCTGCAAGGTAGAAAGTGATATTAGTCTTCAGACTTTTTAGATCTGGGATCCCTCTTTAATCTCCAGGAGGTCTCTGTAGAGGAGGCATATACATTTTCTAAATACATAAATTAAACTGTTTCTCCTTTTCACTATAGGGTGAATGGAAGCACAGGAGGGAGAATTTGGGTTCAACTAAATTGCTGTGTAGAAGACAGAAAATTGGGCAGATTGAAATTCTCATGCAGAGTCAGAGAAATGTCGCTGCTGCTAAAATTAACTCCTCTTGTAAAGGGAGCTTTCTGCTCCTTTGTATCATACTCTCATTCTTTCTTAATTTAAAATCAGAAAATGGTGATGGTGAGGATTATTTTATATTTTAGCTCAAGTTGTTAGCATTTGTGGTTCCAAGTTTCCATTTGATAGCCAGGATGATAATGACCGGCGGCCACTAGTAGTGCAACCTTAGACAGAGTTAGACCCTTCTTTCTTTGCAACACCCCCCACCTTCAGACTGGGATGCAAGGACTCAGGGGATCTCCATTCCATTTTGACAAAGGAGCTTGATTCTTGGAAGCTCACTCCCCCAAAAGATCTTGTTGGTCTCTAAGGTGCTCCTGGGCTCAAATCTTGCTGTTCTGCTTAGGACTGCACAGGTGGTAAACTTCATAGCTGAGCATGGATATGAACATGGGTCCAAAGTGGCCCAGAGACAGCATTCTCTCCATTGACTTTGGGGACATTCTTGTCTCCTGTAATAACATCCACAAGAATGGAAATCTCACTTGTCACCGAAGATGATTCAAATGATTTTCAGGTCAAGGTTTTTTTTAATATTGGAATTTGATGGCATTTTTACTTTTACAATTTGTACGCTGGTAGCATATTACTTGGGAAAACATCTGGGATCTTTACGGAATTGTTAAATTCAAAGGCACTCCCCAGCAATCCCCAGTTCTTGCAGCTCCTGCTCTTTGAGAGGGGGAAAAGCATTTAACGCTTCACTACAAATATTAACAGTTGCTTACTGTTCTTATAGCATCGTTTTCCCTTTCTTTTTAAAAGCATGCTACTCCTGTTTTTGATTCTAAATTGGCTGCTTTGCTCACCCCAAACATATTTGCTCTGAGCTTGTCTAAACTATAATTATACTTGAGGAATGTAACCACAAGTACCTACTATCACTAATCAAAACATTGAGGTAGGTGGCAATTATCTCCGATAAGACACAGGCAACCTAGGCTGAATTCAGGGGATGCTTCTCCCTACTACTGAAGATACAGGACTGGGTTGCCAGCATTTTTCTAATTGGCAGGACTCCGGTGTCTTTAGTTGGTATATGATCAAACAAAAATGTATCCAGTGAAGCTTTCGCCAAAGATGAGATCTGTGCCATTGCACCAATTTCTTAAATCTTTTTTCTGGAACTAAACATGGGTGCATCACATCTGGGATCTGTTCTGATCTATGGTTCACTTTCCCCAGCTTATTACATACAGAGGGGGCTGTAGCACATGGTAAAGCTTCTGCTTGGCACCCAGAAGGCCCCTGGTTCAGTCCCTGACATTTCCAGGCAGAAGGATCAGGTAGGATGTCTCCACCAGAGACCCTGAAGAGCTGCTGATGGTCAGAGTAGACAAGACTGGCCTTAATAGACAGAGCATCTGATTCAAGTTCAGGCAGCTTCATATATGTTCGTTAATTTCATTTCACACAGTTGGCAAATTATTCAGATTTTTTCCAGAAATTATTCAGAAAACCCAGCCATGCAACAGTGGCATTAGGGAATATTTATGTGGAGAGAAAATTGGTGAATATGAATACTGCAGAATTACTGATGAACTATGGTAGTCTTCAGCTGCCTTATTACCAACTAATTTGCTGCCAAAATCAGGCCGAATTTTATGTGGAAGTACATGGTAATGTATTACAGGAGATATGAAATACTCAGAAGTAAATACACAAATCAACTGACCCTCCTGGGCCCCAAGGATGCCGGGCTTGCTACTACTAGGGCCAGGTTTTTTTCAGTGGCAGCCCCATCCTGGTGGAATGAGCTCCCGGAGATCAGGGCCCTGTGGGACCTTTTATGGTTCCACAGGGACTGCAAGATGGAGTTCTTCCGCCAGGCTTTCAGCTAGGGTGCTGCCCCAACTATAGAGCCCTGGCCCTTGGATTTTGACACCCAGCCTTGGCTTTGACAACTAGCCTGTGCTGCAGGAAGAACTTGAGCAGAATGACATCTAAGCTCTGTATGCATACTTTAAAGTAAGCCATCTTGCATAACTAACCATCTTTAGCACTTTATGAACTTGTATTGTTATAATGGTATTGTTTTAGATGATTTTATGTTGTTTTTAATTGTATTTATGTATTCCCTGTGAGCAGCCCTGAGCCTGCATTGAGGGGAGGGCGGGGTATAAATGGAATGAATGAATGATGCTGCCTTGATGACTAGGTTCAGAGTTCTGGTGAAAAGTTTAGAAATGCCATGGAAGTTTCATAATAAGATAGTCAGTCATTTATTATTATAATGTACATATTTATTATATATAGTCACAGAGAAGCAGTATAAGACATAGATTAACAAAATATTTGCAGGAACCAAATGCATAAAAAGTGTACAAACAGCTGATGTATCTCACTAAATCAGGACTGAACTATGGTAGACTCTAGCAGTTGAACAGAATCTAGGAAGCCTACCTGTGGTTCCAGGCTCGATGTCTGCTAGAAGAAGGGAGGTACATCGCTGGCTCCAATGATTTTCCAGGTTTGTGGGGTTTGGGGTTTTTTTGGAGGAGAGGAGTGATGAATGTATATCTAAGATCATAGAAGGGGCAGTGCAGCTGCCATGACCTGGATAGCCCAATCTTGTGAGGTCTTGGAAGCTAAGAAATTTGGCCCTGGCTAGTATTTGGATGGGAGACCCCCAAGGAACACCAGGGTTGTGATGCAGAGGCAGGCAATGGCAAAACCACCAGCGAACACCTCTTGCTCTGGAAACCCAACAGGGTTGCTGTAAGTCAGCTGTGACTTGATGCCACTTTCCACCACCACACCCTGGCACATTACAGTATGTTTCCTGGTGCCCACTTGCTTCTTTCCAAAAGCATAGAGCTGATCCTGGCCTTCTTTCTTTTCACTGGCATAGGAGGTGCTTTAGGAGAGTGTGCGTGCGTGTGTGTGTGTAAAAGGAGGAGCCGTTAAGCTCTCAGCATCATAGGAGGATGCTTTGGGCAGAACCTTCTGATACTCTGAGACCGGACCCCGCCCCCAGGGCAGCCATTTTTGATTGATCATACTCCCCCATGGCAGCCATTTTGTTGGGGCATCTGTTAACCTGTTTTCAAAATTCTGGTTTTGGTTCAACAAGGCTGGAGCCCCCTCAAATTAATACTGCGTACAGGGCGGGCCCCAGGTGTCTGGGCGCCCTAGGCAGGACAGCCTGGGGCGCCCACCCCACCGGGGATGCCAACCTCCCGGTGGGGCCTGGAGATGGCCCAGGGCGGGAAGGGGGGCTTTTCACGGGGGGGCGGGGGGAATTTTGGCGCCCCTGCATGGCCGGCGCCCTAGGCAAGCCGGCCCTGACTGCGTAGCATTTTTGCAGTGATTTCAGTGAACTGGGGTACTTCACGTACATAATCCTTTTAACAGTCCTGTAAGGTAGGCTAGTACTATGTTGCCAAGGGCAGGACTGACACTGAGAGAGGATCGCTTGGCACATCTCCCAATTAGTGGCCTTCCAGCTCTCACTGAAGTCCCCCATTTGCCCTGAAAACCCTTCTCCTTATCTGCTAGTAGTATATTGCCTATTCTGCCTACACTTAAGTAAGCTTAGTTCAATATTTAATATAATTGCTTATATACACAGAAGAACTATACAAGAAGGACCTCGATGTCCTTGACAACCACGACGGTATAATCACTGACCTCGAGCCAGACATCCTGGAAAGCGAAGTTAAATGGGCCTTAGAAAGCATTACTGACAACAAAGCTAGTGGAGGTGATGGTATCCCAGCTGAGCTATTCAAAGTCTTAAAAGAAGATGCTGTTAAAGTGCTGCACTCAATTTGCCAACAAATTTGGAAAACACAACAGTGGCCACAGGATTGGAAAAGGTCAGTTTACATTCCAATCCCAAAGAAGGGCAATGTCAAGGAATATTCAAACTATCGCACAATTGCACTCATTTCACACGCTAGCAAGGTCATGCTCAAGATCCTACAAGCTAGGCTCCAACAGTACATGGATAGAGAACTGCCAGAAGTACTAGCTGGGTTTCTAAGAGGTAGAGGAACTAGAGATCAAATTGCCAACATTCACTGGATTATGGAGAAAGCAAGAGAGTACCAGAAAAACATCTACTTCTGCTTCATTGAGCCTAAAGCCTTTGATTGTGTGGATCACAATAAACTATGGCAGGTTCTTAAAGAGATGAGACTACCGGACCACCTCACATGTCTCCTGAGAAACCTGTATAAGGGTCAAGAAGCAACAGTTAGAACCGGATATGGAACAACTGATTGGTTTAGCATAGGAAAAGGAGTACAACAAGGATGTATATTGTCACCTTGCTTATTTAATTTATATGCAGAGTACATCATGCGAAATGCTGGATGAATCACAAGCTGGAGTTAAGATTGCTGGGGAAAAGATCAATAACCTCAGATATGCAGACGATACCACTCTGATGGCAGAAAGTGAAGAGGACCTAAAGAGCCTCTTGCTCAGGGTCAAAGAGGAGAGCGCAAAAGTGGGCTTGAAGCTCAACATCAAAAAAACTAAGATCATGGCATCTGGCCCCATCACTCCTTGGCAAATAGAAGGGGAAGTCGTAGAAGTAGTGACAGACTTCATGTTCCTGGGATCCCAAATCACTGCAGATGGTGACTGCAGCCATGAAATTAAAAGACGCCTGCTCCTTGGGAGGAAAGCAATGGCAAACCTAAACAGCATGATAAAAAGCAGAGACATCACCCTGCCAACAAAAGTCCGCATGGTCAAAGCAATGGTATTACCCGTAGTAATGTATGGCTGCGAGAGTTAGACTATAAGGAAGGCCGAGCGCCGAAGAATAGATTCTTTTGAACTATGGTGCTGGAGAAGACTCTTGAGAGTCCCTTGGACTGCAAGGAGATCAAATCAGTCAATCCTAAAAGAAATCAACCCTGACTGTTCCCTGGAAGGCCAGATCCTGAAGTTGAAGCTCAAATACTTTGGCCACCAAATGAGAAGGGAGCATTCACTGGAGAGGACCCTGATGCTGGGAAAGATTGAAGGTCAAAGAAGAAGGGGATGGCAAAGGATGAGATGGTTAGACAGTGTCATCGATGCAACGAACAGGGCCGGCCCCAGGTGTCTGGGCGCCCTAGGCAAGACAGCCTGGGGCGCCCACTCCACGGGGATGCCAATCTCCCGGTGGGGCCTGGAGACCGGGGGGGTGGAGCGCCGGCTTTCCTGAGCACGCCGCACTAGCGGCGTGCTCAGGAAAGCTAGGGAAGGGGCGGCCGTTTGAACGGCCGCCCCTTCCCAGCCCCAGGGCCGGCTGGAGATGGGGGGTGGAGCGCCGGCTTTGAACAGGCGCCCCTTCCCTCCCAGCCCCAGCACCGGCTGAAGACGGGGGGAGCGCCGGCTTTCCTGAGCAGGCCGCAGTAGCGGCCTGCTCAGGAAAGGGGCGCCCGTTCGAACGGGCGCCCCTTCCGCCGGCTGGAGACGGGGGGGAGCCAGGGAAGGGGCGCTCGTTTGAACGGGCGCTCCTTCCCTCCCAGCCCCAGCGCCGGCTGAAGATGGGGGGGAGCGCCGGCTTTCCTGAGCACGCCGCAGTAGCGGCGTGCTCAGGAAAGCCAGGAAAGGGGCGCCCGTTTGAAGGGGCGCCCTTCCCTCCCAGCGCCGGCTCACGGGGGCGGGGCGGGGGCGCTTTGGCGCCCCTGTGGACCCCAGCGCCCTAGGCGAGCGCCTAGCTCGCCTAGTGGGCAAGCCAGCAGTGGCAACGAACATGAAATTGAGCAAATTTCAGCGGACAGTGGAAGACAAGAGGGCCTGGCGTGATCTGGTCCATAGGGTCGCGAAGAGTCGGACTCAACTGTGCGACTGAACAACAACAACAAATACCTGTCTTTCCCCTCACCACTATCAGGAATGTGAGTAACAACAAATAAATGCAATAAAAATAGAAAAAGAACACCCTGTCCCTGTAATCCAGCAGCATCCACAGACTGTTCAAAGAGCTGTTTTCCAGTGAATGGCAGCTACCATTTCCCATTTCATGTGTGCTCCTGTAGCCAGAGAATTGCCTCACCTGTTCAGCCAGATCTGCGGGTGTGGCATGCAGGCTTGCCTTGCTCTTCAGTAGCTGCACACTGGTGCAAGGTAAGCAAAGGTACTTTCCCCAGACCCCAGCAGGTAAGATTTTAAGGGGCAAAAAGGGATCCCAGACGACTCACTCCCTCTATTGTTTGTGACTGGCCACCATTTCCTTACCGTGTAGGCTTTTTAAACCACAGCCTGGGGGGCTCCTGTTGTAGAACTATGTCCTGCCAGCTTTGGCAGGACTGTTGGTCTGAATGGAGCGTATCCCGCGCGCAGGGCAGAGGGCGCCAGATGTGCCTGCAGAAGGTCGCGGGTTCGGTCCTTGGCACCACCAGCTAGAGGGACCTCCCAGCAGAGGTGAGGCCAAGGATCTCTGCCAGGCACCCTCGGCCAGGTCAGAGGCGGCCAGGCTGGCTTCGGTATAAGTTTAAACGAGGCGCCAAGACCCCCCGCGTGCTGGCGAGGGGAAGCGCCGTCCTTGGCCGGCCAGGCCCCCATTTTAACCGGGCTGACTTTGCAAGCCGCGTCCTCACTGAAAGAAGGCCCGGGCGGCGGGGGGGGGGGCGCGGAGGGGCAGAGGCGGCCAGGAGGGGCGGGGGGGGGCTGAGACCGCGCCCCTGGCGAGCAGGACTCTCGTGGCCCCCGCGGCGCGCCGGACTCCTCCGGGCCCCTCTCGGCCGGTGCGCCTGGGCTGGGCGCGGGCCCGCAGTGGCAGCTCCTGCCGCCGCGGCAGTTTGAAGTTGGCTCCTCCGCCGCCCGCCGCTCCAGATTGGTCCTCGCCGTTCATTTGCATTGACGCCAGTAAAGGCTGGAGGTCAGCGCCGGCGGGGGCTTTTATTGGCTGCGCCGCCGCTGCTGCGCCTGCCGGGCTGTCAAACTCCGGGGCAGACCCCCCCTCCTCCTCCTCCTTTCTTGTCTTTTTTTTTGGGGGGGGGGAGCGGGGAGAGGTTGGGAAGGGAAGGTCGTGCGAGGCGGGGAGGGGGGGAGCCTGGCGGGCTGGAGGCGAGCGGCGGAAGCGGAGCGGGCGGCTGTGCGAGGCGGCGAGGCTTTCTAGCCCGGAGCGCCGCGCGAAGGAGGCTCCGCTGCGGGGCAGGAAAGGCTCCGGTACCAGGGCAGCGATCGCCACCCGGCGCCAGTGGGCATTAAAGTCCCCCCTCGCCATCTTAGCCATTCCGCCGCGCGGGGCTGGCTCCGGGCGCGGGGGGGAGGAGGAGGAGGAGGAGGAGGAGGATCGCCCTCCCCCTCCCTCCCTCCCTCCCTCTGCCTCTCCGCCGTGCCTGAAACTGGCATCGCTTGAGTGACACACCGAAGCGCCCACGGTTGGTGGAGAGGGAGAGGGAGGCGGCGGGCGGCGGCGGCGGGTCCTCCGGCTCGTGCTAAACTTTGGGGCCGGGGCAGCTGCGCGCCGGGAGGGCGACCGTCGTGTGGAGGAGCCTCCCCCCTCCCCCCGGGGCTCTGATTGCCCGCTCGGGGTCTCTCTTCGCGGGGATGCGGCGCTACTAGCCCGGCTCGGATCCGCTCCCTCCTTTCCCCCGGGCGACTCGGGGGCTCGCTGCGCGTTGGATGGCCGGCGGCCCCTGGCGAACAGCGCTTCTTTCCGGAGGGTAGAGGGGCAGAAGAAGAAGAAGAAGAGGAGACGCTTCCGTCTGCAGCTCGGCTCGAGAACGAGGGGCAGGAGCGTGTGGATGCCTCTCGCGGGGCAGCGGGGCTTCAGCTGCAGCGGCCGGGAAGGCGGCGGCGGCGGCGGCGGCGGCGGCGGCGATGAGTGGGACGGGCGCTTGAGGCGGAGTGCCGCGTAGCGCTGGAGAATCTCTCCCCTCGGCAGGAAGATCCCCGCCGGAGCCTGCGTCGGGGTGATCCTCTGGCTCCGGGAGGGAAGGAGGAAGGGGAAAGTTCGGGGGGAGGGGGAGGAAGTGTGGGGCGCCCAAGGCAGGGGGTGGGGGCTTGGGGGGCAGGAGGAGCATCCCCCACCCACCCACCCACCCCCTCCTCTCGGGTTGGATTTTACTACGAAGGAGCATGAGAAAAAAATGTGCTCTCCAGTTTGGAGGTTGTCTTTTTAAGCTCAGAAGAAATGGCACCACCCGAAAAGGGCATGGATCTGACCTCTTCTTAATCCGAGAAGACCCCAGGGGAGGGGCGTTGGATCCCTCCCTCTGCCCCGTCTTCCAACTAGGAATGCCCCCCCCCAATATGAAGTTTTTGAACTCTTGATTCCCATTTGACACCCCCCTTCCCTCTGTGACTTTTCAGCCCTAATTTGCTGAGGCTGAGATCAAGAAAGCCCGTTTTGCTCCTTGGAGGGGCAACCGAAGTGGTAGTGAAGGAGCCCCCCCCCCGCCACATGCATGCACACACCATGTTCCTTCTGAGAGAGGGATGTGGAAGAGAGAGCTGACCATGTGGAGAGGGGCCCAGGAAGGTGACACAAACTGTTAAGGAAAGCAGTATTGGACCAAATCCCCCCCCCGTGGAAAAGGGTGGGGGAGAAGTTGCCTTCAGCAGCACAGAGGGCAGCCATGGGCTGTGCCCCCAGCATCCATATCTCGGACAGCAGGGTGGTCTACCACAGCAACAAAGAGCCCGAGGACTCGAACTCCTCACAGCAACAGCAAGGCCACCCTGTCCCTGGATTATTCATTAAATCCTCCAACACCTCCACGTACAAGTTAAGGACGAACCCCTCCAAGAAGGACAAGCGGGAGCGCAACCGGAGCATGGAAGTGGAGACGCAGGCCGGCAGGTCCACTGTTAAGGTAATTTGTTTTTTAACCGAGGCTTTTGGAGAGGGGGGGAGGGCTGGAGAGCTGGTGGAACCATTTAGATGTGGCTTTATTGCCAGACCAAACAAGATGCCAGCCCCTGGTGAGCTGATTTTAGACCAGCCTGGTCGGTGACCTGTTTGTGGGTTTCCTCCATGAAAGAGGCAGACGCATATCCTTTTGTGACAAACTGAAGTAGACTTTTTAGATTTTTATCCTTTTCCCCTTTCTCTTTGGCTGTTGTGTGCCTGGGGTCAAAGAGAGAAGTTCAGTGTGTGTGTCAAATAATACTGCTTGGGAATGCACTTGAACACCCTTGGGCCTGTATTTGCCAGGCCGCCATAGTGTGAGGGGATACTAATCAGTGTAAACTCCCAGCAACCTTTCTGGTTAGCTCTGATTCCACATAACCTCTTTGATTTTTCCAAGTTTGTTTGTGTAAGTTTATTTTCAGCCCCCTTTCTAAGAAGAAACAGCTGATAGGAACATTGGTGTGAGGCTCTGAGTTGCAGAAAGAATCAAGGCTTGTTGGCCTTGTGAACAAGGATTTGTGGGTGTTGGTGTACAAAATGGGAATGGAATACGCAAGAAAATGATTAATGGAGGGAGGGGAAGGCAGTTGTAATTCTAAGTAAATTTAAGAAACTTGGGGGATTTGTACGAAGGTGAGGCTAGCAATTTTACTGGATGACTGATGGGGAAAAAGATCTCATATGGTGACAACTGAAGCACATACCTGTCATAGGATGTTCCAGGCAATCCAGCCTGTATAATTTCCAAACAAATGTGTTTAGAATTAGGGTAATCAAAGTCAGGCCAAGAGGAAGGATGATTTTTGCCCTTTGGTTCTTGAGGGACTAACTACTAGGGATGGAGTATTCCATCATGAAAAGTGCAAAAAGATCAACATGAAAACGGCGATGCGAACCTCAAGGCAAAGGATTTACTGGTCACAACCTGGTTAAACTGTAGTGCAAGAACATTAACAAATGAGTTATATAACTCATGTGTAAGACAAAGCAAGTCCTGTTGCTTTTTGGTGGGACTTGATTACATACAATTTGTTTGGCTGTGCTTTTATCTTAACCTTTCTCTTTTAAGATGCTCGTGGGAGCCTAGACAGCTTCCTTCTCTATTTTAGCCTTACAACACTCTTGCCAGATAGAGGCAGGTGGGCAGCCATGTTGATCTGAAGCCACAGAACAAAGTTTGAGTCCGGTGGCATCTTTAAGACCAACAAAGTTAATTCTGGACATAAGCCTTCGTGCGCAGGTGCACATCTTCAGATTCTTGCGAGGCAGAGAATGTGTTGCTCAGCCGGTTGTGGGTGTTTTGACAAGAGGCGCCATGCCTCACTGGCAGGGCTGACCCCATGTGAGCAAAGGGTACCAGGCGCGATCCCTGCTGCTGGCAATTCAAAAGACCTCTGGTGGTTGGTGTTGAGAAAGACCCTTCTGTGCTTGAGGCACTGGAGAGATGCTGCAAATAGTAGTAGGTGATGCTAACTGGACAAGATGGACAGCATGCCTTAGCATATGGCAGTTTTGTAGATGCTTAGTGAAGATTTGAATCCAGGACTCCCCAGGCCAAATGCAGCACTCTCCCCAGTCCACGCTGCAGCACCGCAATGGATCTAGTATGTGGATGAAAATGTAATTTGTCTAATTCAGCACAACTTGTCTGTGGTTTAATAACCTATTTTGTCTTCTTATTGCATACTGGGTTTAGGGTAGCTAGGTCTGAGTCCAGAAGCACCTTAGAGACCACCGAGGTTTGAAGCTCCCTTCATCAAATGCAGAGGGTTTAGGGTATTCTGCTAAAACGCGTCACTGCAATAAGACAAGGATAGGAGGGGATGGTGCAGGAAAGGCCTCTGATCTAAGCTGCACTCCTAAACGTTTCTCCCAGGAAGCGAGCAGCAGCCGACATCTGTGCTGCTTTACTATGCACAGGGTAGGTGAAGTGGGCCGTGATTCTTTTTAAATAGGCTGCTGTGGGAGAAAGTTCCATAAAGATTGGTGCATTCACAGTGTGTAAATTTCAAGCAAGTCTATAGTATTCATGTTTACTTGTGAGTAAGCCCCATTGCATTTCAGTAGATGTGCACAGGATTCAGTTGCATTAGCATTAGGGCTAGAGATATAGTTATGCTACTTAGTGGCAATCACTTGGGACCTCATCACAGGCGAGTAATCTATTGGCACAAAGGTGACTTCAGTTTCTTGCCCCTATATTTTATAATTTTAATAAGTTTTCATATATGTGAAGAAACAGGAAAATACAGTTTGGCAAAAGGAAGAATTGATAAACCAAAGACTCGGGGAGCTGGGGGTGCATTATAGGTGCTATGAAGAGAAATTGGTTTGTATGCATTGCACTAAAGGAAGGCAAAAGGCAGGGTAGGTGTCCCAATGAAACTCTGAAATGTGTTAAGGTAGACCTTTGCTTCTTGTACTATACGGAGTCAGAAAGTCCCACAGATTTGAAGATGGAATTTACAAAGATCAAAGGGCAAGGTCTGAAATCTTACACGTTCTTAAAAATCCTTGTCTCTTAATAAGCAGGACTAAGTGCAGTAAAACTAGAAGGGAAGAAATTGCAAGGTACCTGCATACCTACTTCCATTGCTTGCTGGATTGAAGGTATCTGAATTGATTTCAAACAAATCGCATAGCATCTGATTTGTTCTACACTGACAGTCTTATTGTGCGGCAACTGTTGGGCCTGTTACCCAGTTAAGGGCATCTTTAAAGTTGATGACATGAATTTCAATTAATTAACGAATTGATTTAAACCTGCCTATGACTTAAACAATAGCTCAGAAGGTGGTGGCGGCTTTTTTTTTTTAATGATGCCCATGAGTGCAACAGAAGGAGCTGCCTTAGGCCTGGTTCTCATGGAGGTGTCCTTGGACTGCACCATATGCTCCTCTGCACGATCCCATTCCCATGCAAACAAAATGGAACATGGAAAGGAGGAAGGGCCCTAGCCCCATAAGAACGCATTGCACTGTTATGTAAAACTGATTAGAACAGCAAGTTGTCCTGCTGGGGTGCTGCTTGGGTGGGCTTTGGTGGTAGAGCTTTGCGTGCTGAGCCTCCTCACTTCAGCCTCTGGTGTGTCTTCTCCTGGAAGATCTCTGGTGGCAGGTCGGGGGAGCTGCTGCCAGTCAGAGCAGAGCACATTGTGCTAAGAAATAGACTGGGAGCTTCCTAGGTATGGATGCCGCTGCTGCAGCTACCGGCTCAAACGTCATCTTTTCTCTCTCAGCCTGGTTATCATTTAAACCAGAATTTCATCCGCTATTGCCAAATCCTGCACTAGAGTGAGTAAAACAACGTCCTTTTGCAAAATAAAATAAAAAATATTGTTGGATAAGCAGATATATCTCTGATCCAACTCAGATAGGGTATTGAACCGCTGCAAGGGCTACACTGTTGCACATGTGGCACAAGCCCCCCTGGCTTGAACGGGATTTTCAGTGCATGTAAGCAGCATGTCTGATTGCAGCAAAGACTGCTGAGTTACAAAAGCACCATGACTTGGCATTAAAAGCTGACAAACTGATACAATACATCTAGCCATAAAATAGGATGAATGCATAAATAACATATTGTAAGACAAGCACTGAGACTTATTCTGCATCTAATAATTTAGCATGTGTGTGTGTTGTCAGATAATCCATGCTTGGCCAGATGGTAGATGATTGCTTTTTTGGGGAGTAGTTTTTAAATCCATGGTGTCACTGTGCCATCAGACTGTCTTTCATATTGTCTCTTACTCTTAACATCTTGAAATAGCAACTGTTCAAGATAAGGGTTTTTGTTGTAGTTTAAGCTTTGTTCAAATTTAGCAGGCAAAGAACATTTAGGTCACGTTTACAGTCAGTCAAGATTATGAAAGCATAGACGGAAAAATGTACTAATTTTTCACACAGTGTTTAGGATTCACTATCACAAGTTGTGATGTGGTCCATGGGGTTGCAAAGAGTCAGACTTGACTGTGCGACTGAACAACAACAACAACAACAAATCACAAGGTGTGGGTGTGGCTACTAAGATGGGTAAATGGAACAAAATGGAGCCTTCTTGTTTTAGAGGCAGTATACCTCTAAGTGTTCAGTTTTGGGCACCACAACTTAAGAAGGATATAGTCAAGCTGGAACATGTCCAGAGGAGGGCGATGAAGATGATGAGGGGTCTGGAGACCAGGTCCTATGAGGAAAGGCTGAAGGAGCTGGGTATGTTTAGCCTGGAGAGGAGCCGACTGAGAGGCGATATGATAACCATCTTCAAGTACTTGAAGGGCTGTCATATAGAGGATGGTGCGGAGTTGTTTTCTGTTGCCCCAGAAGATCAGACCAGAACCAACGGGTTGAAATTAAATCAAAAGAATTTTCGGCTAAACATTAGGAAGAACTTCCCGACAGTTAGAGAGGTTCCTCAGTGGAACAGGTTTCCTTGGGAGGTGGTGGGCTCTCCTTCTTTGGAAGTTTTCAAACAGAGGCTAGATGGCCACTTGACAGCAATGCGGATTGTGTGAACTTAGGCAGATAATGAGAGCGAGGGCAGGAAGGGTTGCATCAGTGCTTAGTTCTTGTGGGCCAGGGAAATACTGATTGCCACTTTGGGGCCAGGAAGCAATTTTCTCCAGGCCAATTGGCCAGGGATCCTGGAGGGCTTTTTTGCTATCTTCTGAGCATGGAGCAGGGGTCACTGGGGTTGTGTGGAGGAGGTATTTATGAATTTCCTGCATTGTGCATGTGGTTGGACTAGATGACCCTGGAAGTCCCTACTAGCTCTACCATAGAGCCTCTATGATTCTAAGTAGCAGTTGCTTGGGACAAATGGGGGAAGGTTATGCTTGCCTTTGCATCCTGCTTGTAACCTTCCTGGATGTGTCTGGCTGGCTGCTGCCGGCCACGGAGTGCTCAGTTGGTCTAGTCCAGCAGGATTCTTCATTCGTAAACCAAAACACCTAGGCATCCTAAAAGAAATTAATGCAGACTAGTATCGTGCATAGTGCATGCTGTATAAAACACCAGTGGTCTGTCTAAACCAAGATCCTATTCCTCAGAGTGATCAACAAGTTACCCTGGAGGGCCAGCGAACAGGGCACAGAGGCTGAGGCCTTTCCCTGATATTGCCTCCCCTAGCACTGGGATTCAGAGCTTTGCTGGCTCTTAATGTGGATGTTTCTTTTGTGGTTACTGGCAGTGTTCCCTCTAAGCTGAGTTAACATGAGATAGCTCACAGTTTCTTAGCCTCCGGCTCACACATTTTTGTCTGAGCTCAGGAAGGAGGGCTCCAGAGCAAACTAATTTATGCAGTAGCCAAACTGCTCGCTCACAGCTTTAATGCCAGTCGCTCACAAAGTAGAATTTTTGCTCACAGGACTCCAGAGCTTAGAGGGAGCATTGGTTATTGGACACAGATAAACGTTTCCTCCATTAATCTATCTAACCATCTTTTTAAAGACAGCTGTACTCGTGGTCATCCAGTGGCAGTGAATTCCCCAGGTCCTTAACAATGCTGATGTATAGTTTTCTTTCCCCCCCATTCTTTAGAAACCATTTTATTTTTTAAAGTGTGCTCTTTCATCCTTTCATCTCATTAATTTTTTTCTTTTAATCAAACAAGGTTTTGAAGCGCTGATTTATAATCTGACCAGTTCTGTTGCCAAGCAGGGCAATGGGAAAGGGCACTGTGCGAAAGGAAACTGTGTACAAAATTTGTATTCGTCCATCGACATGCTAAACGTTGTCGTTCTTTGGTGGTGTTGTGGGATAAACGTTTTGTCGTTGCAAATGTGCTGGCCCTCGATCTCCTGCCTTGAACTGATGCTGTTGCCCCTTCAAAGCACCTGGGTGGGGAGGGATTTCTCTGCAGAAAGTTCTCCCGCACCGGGGCTTTCTCTTTCCTCCCAGCCTCTCCGCCCTTTTCTTTCTCGTGCTTTGCCTTTGCCGTCTGCAGCGGTTGCTCTGAACCCTCCTCACCCGTTTTCCCTCCTGTTTTTTTCCAGTGACGTCAAACCTCTTGCACAAAGCTCTGGCTCCCACTGAGTCAGTGCTTTCCCACAACGAGACATTCTGAACGTTCTTGGTTGCTACTGTTGTGTGCTCTTTAGGCCAAAAACGCTTCGCTATAAGGGCTGACGGCCTTTTGTTAGATTCTGGGTTGACCATGGCACGGGGGGGGGGTTTTCCCTCCCTCTTTGTTGACATGAAGTAAACATTCTAAAACTTGTTCATTCACTTAAGTACCATGTGCTTGTTGTTTTTTTCCTTCTTTTTAAGTGTTTGAGTTGCATCAAGGCATTCATTCCCAAATTACTTGCTGGGAAAGAGCTACTAGTAACCATGAGAGAGAAATGAATTAAATAGAGACCCCTTCTGGGTCCTCATCCATAATGGAAGCTGCACAGTTCATTTCTTCAGCCTTCATTAATCCAGATGTTTTCTGCCGGAGGCGAGGGTAGTTCTGCTACATCCTTACATGGGGTGTGATTGGACCAATCAATTGCATCAGTTACAGAGATGCAGAAGAATTACTTATCTCAAGAGGAGGTTGACTGTTGTGTTGCTGCATGAGTCAGTGCTTTCTGTTTGCCTGCTTTCAATGGGGAGGCATGCCAAGATCAGTAATTTATTAAAAATTCAGAGTCTGAGCTCCTAAGAGGGAAAGTACATTATTTCTCTCTCACTAAAAGTAAACTTTGTGTGTGTGGATGGGTGTTTGACTGAGGTGTGCCTAGGGTTGCCAACCTCCAGGCAGTGGCTGGAGATCAACTGATGCTATTACAACTGATTTCCAGGTGACAAAGATCAGTTCACTTGGAAGATGGATTCTATGGCATTATGCCCCATTGAAGACCCTCCCTTCTCCAAACCCTGCCCTCCTCAGGCTGTACCCCAAAAATCTCCGGGTATTTCCCAGCCCATGGCTGGCAAACTTATGTGTGCCTCAATTTTTTAAATTCAGGGGGAAAGTATGGCAGCCATCTGAATGCATTAAGGGGAGAGCAAAGAGCAGCGCAAGGGCTCAGGCAAGTCATGGTATACAGAGGCTTGGGGATGAAATGTGCCCAAAATGAAATTTACCCGAATTCTCATCATGATGGTTGTAGAGTAGCAACAGTGACATCTGCACAGTGGGAGAAATCATTGCCTTCTCTCCAACTTCATTCCTTTATTCAAAGAGTCCCACTGAAGTGGCTAGACTGGCTGTACCTGGAAGCAGTGTGAAGTTGGAACAGCAAGTCAACGCTGCAGTTCTTGGGGTTTGATGGACGGGGTGGGCCAGGTGATTGGCAAGAAAGCTGAAAGCAGGGTGGGAGGGTGGGAAGCACACTGTAGGGTTGCCAACCTTCAGGTGGGGCCTGGGGATCTCATGGAATTACAGCTGATGTCCAGAGATTAGTTACCCTAGAGAAAACTGCTACTTTGGAGGTTGGACTCTATGATATTAGACCTCATCTTTCTTCGGCTCCACCCCCCAAACTTCCAGGAATTTCCCAACCTGGAGGTGGCATCCCTAAAGCACAAGGGTAATTCGCGGTATGACTGTGATGTCAGCTCCAATTGGGAGGGCTGACCTCCTGCGGCAAGAAGCTTGTTCAAGGCTCCCTCAGTGAAATCTGGATTACAGTTTGCTTGCAAGAGCCTAATAATAAGCAAGGTTTTTCATGTCCAGATTCTCTTTTGTCCTTGATGCGTGTAAAATATGTTAAAGCCTGGGATCACTGAATAAGTCTGCTAGGTGGGCTCATGAGGCAGCCTTAATATAGTTAACATTTCTCCCCCTGCACCTGAATTTTTAGAGGAGTTTTAATGGTTTCTATTGGTGTCTGTTTGGCATCTTTCTGTAAGTTAACTCTTAAGGAAAAAGTGTAAGAATGAGCAGTGACTCAGCTCCTCCCCTGCCACAAATGTTGTTCGTCTTTCAGGTGCCACCGGACTCTTGCTCTTTCCTTCTGCTACAGGCAGACTAACACGGCTACCTGTCGTCATCTATCGTAAGGGAGAAGGCGGGTTATCAATATTTTAAGTAAGTAAGTAAGTGTAGGCAGAGTTTCAGGTACAGCTTGCCTAAAATATCCATTTATTTCTCTTTACACTCAGAGACAATGGAATGTCAACTGTGCACAGTTGTTATTTTTGTTCCTTGAGGGGTGTAGTCTGATGGAAGAGCATGGCGTAAGACCCAAAATACAGTGACTCATTTCTTCACCGGTGAAGCTGAGGCTCTGTAGCAGAGTACTTGCTTTCCACACTGGAGACCCCAGGTTCAGTCCCTGGCATCTCCAGTTTGAAAAGGATCAGAGAGGAGGTGGTATGAAAGACTTCTGTCCAGAATCTGGAGCGCTGCAGCCAGTTAGAGTAGAGAGGGCTGAACTCTGTAAGCCACCAGTCTGACTCAGTAGAAGGCAGCTTTGTGTGTGTTCATGGGGTAGATCCAACCATCCTCTCAGAAAGTGCTGTCTAACCATCCTCTTCTCTTGGAGTAACAGCCACTTAAAAGTTGGAGGAAGTCTCCTTAGATTGGAGGAAGACTTCAAACTTGAGCCAAAAGAAAAAGTGGAGTGTAAATATTTTAATTAACAAATGAATAAACTTTGCTCAGTGGGGCAGTAGAATAGGGGTAGGATCCACCCCCACATGTCCATTGAAGTCAGTTGGCTTAGAAGGGTCTAACTCTGCTTAGGATGGCAGCCTAAATGCCAGTGAACTTGGACTGCAGTCCTGTGCACACTTAAAGAGCACGTCCCATTGACTTCAGTGATATGTGCTTCTGAATAAACATGCAGAAGACTGCACTGTGTACCCATGTCTCATAACCCCAATCATAGAGTTGTTTGGAAATAAGTCCGCAATGCTATGGCACACTTCCTAGACAGGAAGTCCCATCAAAGTTGGTGGGACTTCTGAATATGTATGAATAGGATCAATTGGGAAGTTTCACTTTATTGGAATTTAAGCATTCATTCAAACAGTTGATTGGCGTCCTCATACAAGCGAAAGTGCTTTGATTGAAAGCAGTTTACTTTGGCCTAAATGGGGTTAAGGCAATTTACAGAATTGGGCCCGCTTACAGCAACCATACTGTGCATTCTATTTATACTCCTGCTATGTATCTGCTCTCCCAGGCAAAAATAAATAGCAGTGAAGAAAATGGTCTGGACTGGAAAAATCAGTGAACATTCCACAAACGATGGAAAACCTCATATAAATATAACAGAAGAGCAGAACAATTTTTGCATACTTTTTCTTTTTAAAATAAATCATCAGTTTGGGCATTAGCTGTACATACTGTTACGATTTTGTATGTGCATACAAGTGTCCACCATATACTGGAGCTGTTTCCCCCCTCTAAAGTGTAAAAATGTGAACTGGTTAGTTGTGACAGTATGTTACAATTTCTTGGATGAATTGCTTTCAGTGCTGATGAGGCTTAACCTATCACTTAGCTGGGTTGTTGACAGTAGGATTGCCAACTCCTGCTTGGGAAATTCCTGGAGATTTGGAGGGTGGGGTTTGTGGAGGAGAAGGACCTAAGTGGGGTATCATGGCTATATAATCTGCCCTCCAAAGCAGCCATTCCCTCCAGGGGAACTGATCTCTGTGGTCTGGGGATCAGTTGTAATTTATGGGTATCTCCAGGCCCACCAGAAGATTGGCAACCCTAGTTGCCAGCAGTGAGTTTTTCCTCATGATGTCGTAGATATGTGCAGCTCATGTGGTATAATAGTTTACTCAGCAAAGAATTATTAGAAGCATCTTTGAGCCTGCATTTGCCACTTGAAGTAACTAAGGTGTCAACCCTGCAGATGTTTAGCAAGGAGTAAATCCTAGTAAAATAGGTAAAGGTTAGTTCTGCAGTAGTGTGCATCACACTGGACTGTACATGCAGTAAATATGTAGCTTTGTCCAGTATGTCTGCTGTGGGGTGGTTGAGTTCGTGACCTTACTCCTGCTATGTTTGATCTACTCTTCAGCCTTCTGCATGAAATGAGAACTGGCTCAGGCTAGCCTCATCTGGTCAAGTTTTGGAAGCTAAGCAGGGTTGACTCTGGTTAGTACTTAGATGGGAGACCATTAAGGAGGCCCTGAGTTGCTATGCAGAGGCAGGCTACGGCAAATTTAATTTGGTGCTTTTCTTACTTGGGCTACATTCTTTGAAAAGCTTCACCACTTTGCCAGCAGGTGAGGAGAGAAATGGGAGTGCTGACTGCTGCTATCACTGAGGCTATTAAGTCTGCACAGATTTTCTTCATTGCTTTTCTAGGGAGATGGGGCATAGGAGGGGGATGTCTCCTGTGTCAAAGGTCACTCATCCCCCATTACCTTCTCTTTGCTTTTTGATGGTGGCTCTCCTGCCCACACTGGTGAAGCAATTCCAGAAGTGGAGACAGACCGATTCCATTGTAGAAATCTGGGATGTTTCATAGGGCTCTTGTTAAACCCTTTAAAAAAGACACCAGGCTCCTAAGTTTAGGACAATTAAAACACCACCTAGCAAAGGGACACAAAAGCAAGCTGTTCCATCCACTCGTGGCTGCCATGGTAGCCTTAACGTCCTCTTGCAAATCAGCCAGTGGAGCTGACGGGACTTAATGAGGAACAGCTCTGTGCAACACTTGAGCAGATCACTTACTGAATGAATAAGGAAGCAAGAGGTGTAAATCTGCTACTTGCCATTCTGGTAGTTCCATGCTCCATATATTTGGGAATCAGGACAGGGCGCAGAACATGAAGAACGTAAGAAGAATCTGGCTGGATCAGACCAGTGGCCCATCTAGTCTAGCTTCCTGTCTCATACAGTGGCCAACCAGTTACACTGAAGGGCCGACAACAGGGCATAGGCCCCAGGGTCTCCTCCTGATGGTCCCTCCTGGCACTGGTATTTAGAGGTTTACTGTCTCTGGATGTGAAGGTTCCTTTCAGTCACCGTGGCCACTAGCCTTTGACAGACCAATCCTCCATGAGTCTGTCTAAATTCCTCTTTAAATGGTTGCAGCTATCACTACCACCCCTAGCAGCGAATTGCACATTTAATCACTTGTTGAATAAAAAAGTATTTTCTTTTGTCCATCCTGAATCTACTGCCCATCTTCATTGCGTGTCCTTGGGTTCTAGCATTTTGGGAAGCGGGAGCAAAAGGTCTCTCTGTCTACTCTCTCTGCCACAGTTATCAGCCTCTATCATGCCCTCCCTCAGAGGTCTTTTTTCTAAACTGAGGAGTCATTTGATTGTATGACGTGGCCTTATCCTGTCTCAGACCATCGTTCCATCTGGCTCAGTATTCTCCTTTCCGATTGGCATGTGGCTCTCTGGGGTCCCATGCAGAGAAAGAACTTTTGCGGTATCTGCAACTTAAGATCCTTTAACTGGAGTGCAAGGACTTTTACCAGGACCTTTGTGTGTGCAAAATATCCCCCCCATCAAAGGATTTTTTAAAAAGTCTTCACTCTAAACTTACTTAAGGCTGGACTTAAACTCAATTACCTGCACATCCCACATCTGTGAAACCAATACGAGCCCGAGGACTTCCCTGTCTGTGTGTTCCATCCAGATGACAATTGGACTGCTTGAAGGGTTGGAACTGAAAGTGACTGATTTACTTTGCCTCTAGCTTCCTTGTTCCATTTGTGAAAAAAAATTTTTTTACAGCCTCCAAGGTTCATAAATTATGACGATATGAACTTTGCAGGATAGAACATAATTAAATAGCAATGTTTCTGATGTGCCCATTCTTCCAGATCTTCTTTTCGCTGCTGTGGGCTGAACTTTTGGCCTGAAATTGAACTCTCAGGCACCTTTTCTACATCCCCCCACCTTGTAAAATCTGTAAATATGTCACTCACCATTATGTGAAAGCTTAGCGTTTTATAAACCAGAAGCTTTAGTTTCCACATATTCACCTTCTGTTTCTAATGGGGGAGAATGTTTAAAGAGCAATTTCCCCCCTTCTCAACCCTTTCTTAGTTCTATGTTTTTTTTTAAAAAAACAAACTAAAGCAGTCTTGCAATAACAATACAATATTTACTAGACTAGTTTTTTTAAAAGAAAACCAGCCTGACTGAATGTTGCAACTGAAGTAATTTGTGACCTAAAAAAGTAAAATGAGTTTTGTAACACTTCCATACCTTGTTTATCTGAAAGCAAATTTTCTTGCCGTAGATGAGCACCTATATAAATGCCTGAACTGTATTTTTTTCTTCTTTTGGCTTTTGTGCTGAAGGGTTGGTGCATGTAGAAACCAAGCAACCTATTTATTGCTTCCTTCTTCCTAGGAGCTCAGTGCAATGTTCATGAATATCCCTTTTATTCTGTCCTCACAAGAGAGAGAGTGACTGGCCCATGGAGATCCAATGAACTTCAGGGCCAAATGTGGATTAGAACATGCGCCCTTCCCAGTCCTAGTCCAAAGCTCTAACTGCTACGCCACATGGCAGTGTTTTGCAATAATGAAAAACGATGGCCATAGTTCAGCAGAGATGTAGTTGTGATTATACCTTCTAAATGTAATGCTTAAGCCCATCTGGAGGTGAACCACCTGTGTGTTTCCCTGGTTCTTGTGCAAAGCTCGATCTTGCCACAGTTATCCATGCCTTGTTTCAAGTGAAACTGCTCCAGTGTTGAGTGGCCTCTGAAAAGTTTTCATATGCTCCAGCTGGTTCAGATGTGATGGCCAAATTGTTGACTGGATCTCACAGAACTGATCACTTCTTGTATATAAGCATATGAAGCTGCCTTATATTGAATCAGACCATTGGCCCATCAAGGTCAGTGTTTTCTATACACACTGACCAAAGCTCCCCAGGTCTCAGATCTTTCACATCACACTGCCTGGTCCTTTTAACTGGAGATGTTGGGGAATGAACCTGGGACCTTTTGCATACAAAGCAAATGCTCTGCCACTGAACCATGGCCCCTCCCAAACATCAATATCAATGTTAGGGTCATTTTTACCCAAGTCTTTAGCAGTTGATGTCACTTCCTGTATGCACTGGAAGTGATGTAAGTGCATCACCAATAATGTCACTGCCACACTGGACTATGTCTGCTTCCACTGCTAAGTCCCCCTCCAGCCAGCTGATTGGCCATGGGTGGTGATGGCTGCGGGACGGGGATTCCGTTTCCCCAGCTGGAGCTTGGCAGCCCTACTTTCACATCAGTTTTTTAAATAATTTAATGGAATAGGGGGAATAGATTTCAGGAGCTTACCTCTTCAACAAGGTAGTTTGGCTCAGAGAATATGGTTTTAGAGTTGTTGTTTCTTTAAAGATATCATGCCCAATGGGAACTTTTGTAATTTTTATTTATTTAACAAAGTTATACTCTGCATACTCAATAAAAATATTCTCAAGGCATTATTCTCTAATGAAAATGGTATAGTGGGGGCACGCTTCAGACTTTTGAAGGGAGGCTCCAAGAAATGATTCATTTCCCATTGGGAGTCATTGAGGATTGCTGTATCTGAATGATACCTCGTGGATGTTTACATGTATCTATGAAATGTTGAATCCACCATGACTCTTGAAAAAAATTATTGAAACGGATTTATAACTGGAGGTCCATTGAGTCAGCTGGCGGAGACATTATATGTGAGGAAACACATCCTTAGAATCAAAAGGACTCTTTTGAAATAATTATTACATAGATGTTAATGCAAAAAGCTTTACCTGTTTTATTTATTTTATTTATTAATCCCATTTGTACCCTGCCCTCCCCGCAATGCAGGCTCAAGGCAGCTCACAGTCAGTACATAAAAACAGTTAAGACCACATAAAATCATCTAAAAACAATTCCATTATGACTAATACGATTTCATAAAATGCTGAAGATGGTTAATTAGTTGTTCAAGATGTCTTACATTCAAGTATACTTTCAAAACCTAGGAGTCATTCTGCTAAAATCTTCCTGTGGCACAGGCTAGGTGGTGCAGTGCAGAGCTTCACGGATGCGACTAGTTGCTGGAACGAGTTTGATGTCATGCCAGCACAGGCTAAATAGTAATCCCAGCAGCTGGTAATTAGCATGGTCTGAGCACGGCCTGGCTCCCGCTAATACTCTGGGCTAAACGAATGCCGGGGGCACATGGGTGCTTCGCAGCACCGGGCTGCCATGTCCCACCAGCGCTGCTCCCGTAAATGAGACACTGGTGGAGGCGAGTCAGGGTGTGTGTCGCTCGAGCAGCAATCTGCCCCAGTTGTTGCTGGGCCGGGCTCAGAGCTCGCCGCATTGTCAGATGCGGAGGTTTCTGGTGGGAGCAGCTGATCCCTGTTGACACTTAGCTCCTCCATGGCTTCCGAGGGCTCAGGTGTGACAGGAGCTGTGACAATCAGTCGATTTTGAGACCCGACTGTAGTGCTCTCTGGGGTATATATGGGGAAAGGCGGTCTCATAGGTGTGTCGGACCTGGCTGTATAGGGCTTTGAAGGTGAGAACCAGCACCTTGAAGTGGATTCGGTATGCTATTGGCAGCCAGTGCAGTGTCTTCAGCTCAGGCTGGAGGTGCTCCCACCTGGGGAGACGCATCAAAAGCCTGGCTGCAGCATTCTGCACTAGCTGTAGTGTCTGAATTTGTGACAAGGGCAGCCCCATATAGAGAGGATTACAGTAGTCTAATCTCGAGGTGACCATCACATGGATCACTGTTGCTAGGTCGGCATGGTCAAGGAAGGGAACCAGCTGCCTAATCAGCCGAAGATGGTAAAAGGCCGACCTGGCAGTGACCGCTACCTGGGCCTCCATTGTTAAGGAGGCATCCAGGAGCTCTCCCAGATTCCTGACCTCCAGCGCTAGCACCAACGGCGCCCCATTGAAGGTCAGGAGTGGGATCCCTACCGCCGAACTGCCCTGACTCAAGCACTCAAGTTTCAGCCAACTCAGCCAAAGTTGACCAGCCACGGCTTGTAATGCCCAGTCCAGGTCTTCTGGTCTGGAGTTGGACCGGCCACCCAACATCAGATAGAGCTGGGTGTCATCAGCGTACTGGTGACATCCCAGCCCATGCCTCTGGGCAATCTGTGCAAGGGGGCGCATATAGATATTAAATAACATTGGGGAAAACACTGCCCCTTGAGGCACTCCACAATCCAGTGGGTGCCTCTTGGACTGCTATTCCCCTAGTGCCACCCTTTGTCCCTGACCTTGGAGAAAGGAAGTGAGCCATTGTAAGGCAAGTCCCTGGATTCCTATGTTGATGAGGTGGTGGATCAGTAACTGATGTCGACCATGTTGAATGCCGCTGGCAGGTCCAACAACATCAGCAGCACCAATCTGCCTCGATCCAGGTGCCTTCGAAGGTCATCTGTGAGGGCGACCAGTGTTGTCTCCATCCCGTGACCAGGGCAAAAGCCAGACTGGAAGGGGTCTAAAATGGAAGCATCATCCAAAAAGCTCTGTAGCTGGCTTGCTGTTGAATTTCAACCTGTCAACTTAAGAGAGCCAGATATACACGACTGGTTAAGAAAACTGCTGTTTTTAGCTGAAATGGACAAAATGACGAAAAAACTAAATGGACAAATGGCAGAACAATATTTAAAAGACTGGGAAGGCCTGAAATTGTATATGGAAACTGAATATAGAATGAAAGGGAAAATGTACAATCTTGATTTATATTGAAACTGAATGAGAAATGAAATGAACATTTGATTGTACTGTACCTTTATTGGAAATTATGTTTGTAAAAGTCAGGCTTTTATGTATTTGAAATTGGGTTACCTGGTTTGTCGATTGTTACAAGTCTAAACTTGATTACCTTTTAACTTTTTCTTTTTTGTTATTAGCAGTGTTGGAAGCCTATTGGGGGGTGGGGGATGGGATGAAAATCTTTTTAAATTGTATTGGTAATGATGTTTAACAATGTTGAATGCATCCCAATAAAAATTTTTGTTTCAAAACTTAAGAGAGCCAGTTTGGTGTAGTGGTTAAGTGTGCGGACTCTTATCTGGGAGAACCGGGTTTGATTCCCCACTCCTCCTCTTGCATCTGCTGATGTGACCTTGGGTCAGTCACAAGATCTGGCACAGCTGTTCTCTCAAGGACAGTTTCTGTCAGAAGTTCTCTCAGCCCCACCTACCTCGCAGGGTGTCTGTTGTGGGGAGGGGAAGGGAAAAGGAGTTTGTAAGCCACTCTGAGACGCCTTTGGGCAGTGAAGGGCGGGGTATAAATCCAAACTCTTCTTCTCTTCTACTTCTAATGTGTGATATATGTCATAGGAAAATTTGTCATATTATAGTGAGTAATTGTAAATGTTATATCAATAAATACATATAGGATTTTTAATAATTGATTTTTGCATTTTTTCTTGTTTAATATATATTGCTGTGCCACTGCTCTTTATCTTGTAAAATAACAAAGCCAGCAGTGTGCAAGTATGTAGAAACAGGAGTGAAAACATTCAGCAAACACTTAGAAACAGGAATAAAACATTTACATTGTAAACCAGCAGTGTTCAGTTTAGAATTTTCAATAAATGCGATGTTTACAGCAGTTGAGGAAAAGAAAAACAACGAAACAGAGGACGTAGGGATGGATCAGCACAGATAATACAGTTAGAAAATACGGAAGAAAATAGAACATCAGGAAAGGAAGCAATTACTCTAAAAGCACGGGAGAGTCTTATTCTTTTTTTTAAAGAAGTGTTTTTCGCAGTTGCTGAAACAGCAACAGATGTGGCTAGAGGTGAATCTCTTTGGGGAGGAACCTCTGAATCTTTTGCATCACTGTGGGAAAGGCCATTGGGTGGTCGTAAGGAGGCAGCACGCAGTGGCTGGCTGGAAGGCTGATGTGGGCGAAAGCAGTCCTTCAAATACGGCCACCAACTGTCGTACTTTATACATCGTGTGCCTCAGTGACAGCGTAAATAAATACTCCTAATTCTCATACTGAGAGAACTATTCTGTCAACAGTTATTGGCCAGTCTCAAATGTTCCATTCTCGAGCCAGGTGATTGGACAGGTGGTGGCCTGACGCTTCAAGCCTTCCTGGATGAGGCAGACTGTTTAGATTCCTTCCGGTCTGGTTTCAGGCCTGGTTATGCGGCTGAAGCAGCCTTGGTTGTGGGAATGAGCAGTTGGGGTGGGGGGGAATGGTATTTTTCAGATCTTTATATCAGGTAGCAGAAAAATATCGGTATTCCCACTTATCCAGGTTCCAAATACCGTTTTGGTATTCGGATCTGTCCCCCCACCCCAGGATTTTGATATTCCCTATAGGGAATCTTTCTGGAAGACTGGAGGGACTGGGATTTTTTAGAAAATTGCACCAAAATTGCAGCACAACTGCTGGTGCCTGTCCTTTAAATAACCTCCAAGTTTCAAGTGAATTGGACCAAGAGATCCAAACTCTATGGACCCCTAAACAAGGTATCCCCAGCTATCCCCCATTATTTCCTATGGGGGGAGATTCCAAGCTTTCTCCAGGATAAAGAATAGCCAGAGACAGAAGAGCAAGCAAAGCAACCCCTGGCCAAAAGCCTCTCAAAGCAGAACTAGTGAGCCCAAAGAATCAATACAGAACCAAGGAATCCTGGCAGAAGTGTGGGACAGGGTGGCTAGCCTAACACGACAAATGTACAGCCTGAGAGTCCTACCAGAGATTCTTCTAAACCAAACCAAAGAGGACTGCTATTGCGTTTCCAACAAATTTAAATTAATAGAATCCAACCTAATATATGACATGAGAATCCAGGGAAATGTTGAAACAGAGAATCCATTGCACACTAGAAACCTGATAAAAAGCAGCTTGCTCAAAGAGCACAGTGCTGCAGGACCCATAGAATTAATTTCAAAGCAAAATTAACCTGGCAAGCCAAAACCAAGCCTTGGAAAGAAGACACTGACACACACACAGCAGAGTTCAAGGGGAAAAAAATCTGGGATTTTGGGGGACCCATTTTCTGGTATCCCAGAAAATTCTGGATACCATCTAGGGACCCTAATATATCTGGAAAATACCAATAAGGTATTTTTTGTGTATATATTTGGACAGGATATGTCTGAATGCACATCCCTACTTGGTTGCCCTGGTGGATGCCTTGCACCGGGAGATGGACAGAGTGAGTGTGACTCTGTTGATTCTCCTGGACTGCTCAGCAGCTTTTGATACAATCAGTCGTGTATCCTTCTGGACCACCTATCTGGACTGGGCATGGGAGGTACCATTCTGCTGTGGTTCTGGACCTACCTGAAGGGTAGGTTTCAGAAGGTAATACTGGGGAAGCTATCCAGCCCCATAGCCTTTGGCCTGTGGGATTCTGCAAGGTCCCCATTTGTCCCCTGTGCACTTTAACATCTATGTGAAACCTCTGGGTGAGGTCATCTGGATATTTTGGCTGGGTTATCATCAATATGCGCATGACACTCAACTCTAACTTGCACTTCAAGCTGATCCCAGAGAGGCTGCAGAAACCCTCAAGAAGTCAGGGCCACATCAGCAGTAGCAGCAGAAAAGAAAAATCTCAAGGTGTTGAAAAAAAACTTTTTATCATTATTCTTGAGAGAAAGAATAACAATAAAAAGGTTTTTTTCTACACCTTGATTCTTCTTTTCTATAGAAACCCTGAAGGCAGTTCTGGAGTGGATGTGGGCTCATAAACTGAAGCTTAGTGTTGTCAAGATAGATGGAAGTAGGTGGAAGGCCTGACGAAGGATTTAAGGTGTCACCCATTCTGGGTGCAGCCCTCTTGAAGGGACAGGTCTGGAGCTTGGGGGTTCTCCTGTACCTACTGCTGGATAAGCAGGTGGCAGTTGTGGCCAAGAGTCACTTTCAGCAGCTTTGACTGGTTAGCCAGCTGCAGCCTTTCCTGGACAGAAAAGATCTGGCCACTGTGATACAAGCCTTGGTTACATCCAGATTAGATTACCACAATGGGTGCTACATGGGGCTGCCCTTGAAAAGTGTTTGGAAACTTCAGTTGCTACAAAATCCTGCAGTCAGGATGTTGACTGGAGTGGGTTGCAGGGACCATGTCACTCCAGTCTTGACTCACCTACACTGGTTTCCAATTTGTGTCCAGGCACAATTTCAGGTGCTGGTGTTAACCTTCAAAGCCATTTATGTTTTGGGACAAACATACCCGAAGGGCTGCCTAATCACTTCTGAACCCACCGGACTGGTATGGCCATTTCTGGAGGCCCTGCTCCGAGTGTCGTTCCCCCCCCTTTCTAAGATTAGGCGGGTGGTGGCTTGGGAGAGGGCTTCCTTGGCGATGGCACCAAACCTCTGGAACTGTCTCCCCAGGTAGATTCATCTGACCTCCTCTGCTGCTACCTTCTGCCAGCAGGTGAAGACTTTTTGTTTTGTTTGACATTCCCTCAATGAGCCGTCCTTCTTGTGAAATCCTGCGAAAATACATCTTCACTTCCCAAAACCTTGGCCTCATGAATTGCAGAACACCATCTACCAGTCAAGTATCTGACTGTGACAATTCATAATAATAATTCATTGTATTAGTAAAGTACACTGGGAAAGTCAGGGAAAAGGAAATAACTGCCTATAAAGAAGGGTTGTTCTCAAGATACCTACCGATCCAAGACTTCAGAGATAACAGCCAGCATTTTGAATTGTGGTCGGGAGCAGCTGGTTGTCCACTGTAGGTTTGATATGAAGATATGAAGATAGTTTGAGATGAAAGGACTGACATACAGTGAACATCCTTGCCAGGGTCGACCCTGCTTAGCTTCTGAGCTCTGAACTGGGCTTGCCTGGACTATCCAGGTCAGGGCAATGGGATTGACTTCTGATCGACCTTACGCTGCATGACTGGGAACACAGCTCGAAGGAGGAAAGAGGTAGTAACTCAGGGGAGTCCTTAGTTATTTAAAGAAGGTGTTCACTGGAAGAAGGCAGGTTTTTTTTAGCAGTGTAACAAATGTTAGCTGAAGAACAGTTCATAGATGTTAAAATACATGTAGAGGCATGTGCCTGGCAGCTGGGTTCAGATATTCCTATTGGTTTGTTCATGTAAGTATTTGTACCCTACTTTCCCACCCATTGGGGGACACAAAGTGGCTTAAAATATATGCAAAAATACATTTTAAACCGACACATACATTTACATGACGATGCTGTGCTGTTGCAGAAGTCTAGCGTTCTCAGGGCCACAGGCGAATACCCCACATCCCTTTGGCTCTTGTCTCTGGCTGCACCTGGGCTAACTTCCTGCAGCTGAGGAGGAACAGGAGCTTCGTCCTGACCTCATTCAGGAGGCAAAGATGTTCCCAGTCCCAGCCTCCCTTGCCCCCCTCTGGCTACATATCTCTAGGAGAGAAGGAATGGAAGCCTGGGCGTGATCTCAGTCAGCAGGCAAAGGTGTTCCCAGCTTCCCTCCCCAGTTTTGAAGAAACTTCCTTATCCCCCCCCCTTTTGTTTCTTTAAAGTCCCCATCTGGAATTGGGGCGGTCCCACTGAGGGAGGATTCAGCTGGCTACAACTCTGTCCTCATCTTAAAATGAGGAAATACTTTTTAAAGAAGCGATTATATACAGTAAAACCCAAGTCAGCTGCTGGTGACAGGCTTTCCCGTTACAGTTTGTGTGTCATCTGTGCAAGTCTTTCCCTGTATGTAGGTTGAGATCAGTGGCGTTAAAGACGACTTCTGTTTGGCATTAGACAGCTGCCTCTGACAGACCTTGGAAAGGGTCTCTTGAGGAGTGTCTGCAACACACATCTGTCTCTTGCAATTCCCACCGCTGCATTGGTGGCAGGAGTGGGGGACGGAGGGCTGCCTGTGTGTTTATCCATTGAAGGGGTGCTGGTGGAGAGGATGGGGAACTAAAGATCATCTTTGCCCAACTTTGCTGGCTCCAGAGACAACAAACCGGGTCTTTTAGGTTTGGGTGAGGTTTTTGTTTTGTTTTAACACAAAACGTTCTTTCTGCGTTGAATATTGTGATTCACGCTGTATGAATCATGCCACTACTGTCTGATTTAAGGAGACTAAGGCTTAACATTTTATATACAACTAGGGAGCAAAGCCAGCTGTGATGGAAGACAACGGGCCCTAGAAAGGAAGGGAGGGAGGTGGAAGGGAGAGAGGGTTGGAGAAAGGAAGGAAGGAAGGAATAGGGGGAAGAGTGAAAGAAAGGAGAGAGGAAGAAAGAAAAAGGGGGAAAGGAAGGGAAGAGGGGCAGAAAAGGGCTTCTCTGGGCGCAGAGAAGGCCTTTTCTGTCCCCCATACACCATCCCCTTGGCCTTCTATGGGGGCAGTAGGCAGTATGTGGGGAAAAAGTGCTTCTCTCGGCCTACTGCCCCCATAGAAGGCCCAGGGGATGGTGTGTGGGGGATGGAAAAGGCCTTCTCGGGGCCTAGTGCCCCATAGAAGGCCCAGGGGATGGTGTGTGGGGGGTGGAAAAGGCCTTCTCGGGGCCTAGTGCCCCATGGAAGGCCCAGGGGATGGTGTGTGGGGGACGGAAAAGGCCTTCTCTGGGCCTAGTGCCCCAGAGAAGGCCCAGGGGATGGCGTGTGGGGGACGGAAAAGGCCTTCTCGGGGCCTAGTGCCCCATAGGAGGCCCAGGGGATGGTGTGTGGGGGACGGAAAAGGGCTTCTCTGGGCCTAGTGCCCCATAGAATGCCCAGGGGATGGGGTGTGGGGGACGGAAAAGGGCTTCTCTGGGCCTAGTGCCCCATAAAAGGCCCAGGGGATGGGGTGTGGGGGCGGAAAAGGCCTTCTCTGGGCCTAGTGCCCCATAGAAGGCCCAGGGGATGGTGTGTGGGGGCGGAGAAGGGCTTCTCTGGGCCTAGTGCCCCATAAAAGGCCCAGGGGATGGGGTGTGGGGGCGGAAAAGGCCTTCTCTGGGCCTAGTGCCCCATAGAAGGCCCAGGGGATGGGCTGTGGGGGGCGGAGAAGGGCTTCTCTGGGCCCAGTGCCCCATAGAAGGCCCAGGGGATGGTGTGTGGGGGACAGAAAAGGCCTTCATGGGGCCTAGTGCCCCATAGAAGGCCCAGGGGATGGGGTGTGGGTGACGGAAAAGGCTTTCTCGGGGCCTAGTGCCCCATAGAAGGCCCAGAGGATGGGGTGTGGGGGCGGAAAAGGCCTTCTCGGGGCCTACTCCCCCATAGAAGGCCCAGGGGATGGGGTGTGGGGGCGGAAAAGGCCTTCTCTGAGCCTAGTGCCCCATAGAAGGCCCAGGGGGTGGGGTGTGGGGGGCGGAAAAGGGCTTCTCTGGGCCTAGTGCCCCATAGAAGGCCCAGGGGATGGTGTGTGGGGGGCGGAAAAGGCCTTCTCTGGGCCTAGTGCCCCATAGAAGGCCCCGGGGATGGGGTGGGGGGGACGGAAAAGGCCTTCTCTGGGCCAAGTACCCCATAGAAGGCCCAGGGGATGGGGTGTGGGAAACGGAAAAGGCCTTCTCGGGGCCTAGTGCCCCATAGAAGGCCCAGGGGATGGGGTGTGGGGGACGGAAAAGGCTTTCTCGGGGCCTAGTGCCCCATAAAAGGCCCAGGGGATGGGGTGTGGGCGGCGGAAAAGGCCTTCTCTGGGCCTAGTGCCCCATAGAAGGCCCAGGGGATGGGGTGTGGGGGGTGGAGAAGGGCTTCTCTGGGCCTAGTGCCCCATAGAAGGCCCAGGGGATGGTGTGTGGGGGACAGAAAAGGCCTTCACGGGGCCTAGTGCCCCATAGAAGGCCCAGGGGATGGGGTGTGGGGGACGGAAAAGGCCTTCTCTGGGCCTAGTGCCCCATAGAAGGCCCAGGGGATGGGGTGTGGGAAACGGAAAAGGCCTTCTCGGGGCCTAGTGCCCCATAGAAGGCCCAGGGGATGGGGTGTGGGGGACAGAAAAGGCCTTCACGGGGCCTAGTGCCCCATAGAAGGCCCAGGGGATGGTGTGTGGGGGCCGGAAAAGGCCTTCTCTGGGCCTAGTGCCCCATAGAAGGCCCCGGGGATGGGGTGTGGGGGACGGAAAAGGCCTTCTCTGGGCCTAGTGCCCCATAGAAGGCCCAGGGGATGGTGTGTGGGAAACGGAAAAGGCCTTCTCAGGGCCTAGTGCCCCATAGAAGGCCCAGGGGATGGGGTGTGGGGGACGGAAAAGGCCTTCTCAGGGCCTAGTGCCCCATAGAAGGCCCAGGGGATGGGGTGTGGGGGGCGGAAATGGCCTTCTCTGGGCCTACTCCCCCCATAGAAGGCCCACGGGATGGCGGGGGGCGCGGAAAAGGCCTTCTCTGAGCCTAGTGCCCCATAGAAGGCCCAGGGGATGGTGTGTGGGGGCGGAAAAGGCCTTCTCTGGGCCTAGTGCCCCATAGAAGGTCCAGGGGATGGTGTGTGGGGGGAGGAAAAGGGCTTTTCTAGGCCTAGTCCCCTCATAGAAGGCCCAGGGGATGGCATGTGGGGGGCGGAAAAGGCCTTCTCTGGGCCTAGTCCCCCCTAGAAGGCCCAGGGGATAGCGTGTGGGGGGCAGAAAAGGCCTTCTCTGGGCCTAGTGCCCCCTAGAAGGCCCAGGGGATGGGGTGTGGGGGCGGAAAAGGCCTTCTCTGGGCCTAGTGCCCCCTAGAAGGCCCAGGGGATGGGGTGTGGGGGACGGAAAAGGGCTTCTTTGGGCCTAGTGCCCCCTAGAAGGCCCAGGGGATGGTGTGTGGGGGACGGAAAAGGGCTTCTCGGGGCCTAGTGCCCCTAGAAGGCCCAGGGGATGGGGTGTGGGGGACGGAAAAGGGCTTCTCTGGGCCTAGTGCCCCTAGAAGGCCCAGGGAATGGGGTGTGGGGGACAGAAAAGGGCTTCTCTGGGCCTAGTGCCCCATAGAAGGCCCAGGGGATGGGGTGTGGGGGACGGAAAAGGGCTTTTCTGGGCCTAGTGCCCCATAGAAGGCCCAGGGGATGGGGTGTGGGGGATGGAAAAGGGCTTCTCGGGGCCTAGTGCCCCATAGAAAGCCCAGGGGATGGGGTGTGGGGGACAGAAAAGGCCTTCTCTGGGCGTAGTCCCCTCATAGAAGACGGAAAATTGCTTCTCTCACTTGCCGCAGCCTTGAGGGCCTGTCCCTGCGCTCACACTCCAGACAGTCCTCTCCTGTTGGAGGACTGGAGCAGACTGAGCTGAAAACACTGGCGGGGGCTGATGGGGGCGGGACTTTGCGAAGCAGCCAGTCAGCCCTGGCCAGTGTCTTCTGACTGCCAGTTCTTGAGCCGAATCAATTATGGCAAGCATAGAATGTGGTGGAACCAAAATTCAAATATATATAAGGACAGGATGTACATTCACTGCTTCCCAGAACGGCGAGAAGAAGGACCTGGGGCCACCATTTTTCGTGGAAGAGGAGACAATTGAGACTTTTGTCTCCTTGTAGAGATGCATCTTCAAACAAGATTTGGCACTCTCTCTTTCTGCTGTGGGGTATGCTGTCCTTTTCTAAGCACATGGGAACAGCCTCAGCAGTCAGCTCTGGCCCCAGCCCTGTGCTTCAGGCAGGCTGCTTTTGACTCTTCCCCCCCCCTCGCCTTGTTGGCTTACATCACCTCTCACCTAACTGCTTGCCCCCAGCTCCTGCTTAAACATATCAGGAATGCCCTCTCCTATCCATCAAAAGCCGGGCTGGGCATGTTTGTTTTTTGAGCTAGCTCTAGAAACATGGGTGGTACCTCAGCAACCATCAAATTCACAAAAGAGGGTTGCTTTTACAGTTGTTGCTCATTGGTTAGCCATTAATTTTTGAGAAAGCAACAAATACAGGAGGTAAGGCTAAAGTATGAAAGTGCAAAGCCCAAGACATTAGACACTCCTCTTTCTCCATGTCTACATTTCCCGTCTAGTCCAGGGCTATTTTTGGGCAGGAACCCACAGGAACGGAGTTCTGGCTGGCTCCCGAGTTGGCCATGCCCAGCAGGAACTCATTACCATAATAGGCCACACCTAACAGCAGAAACTCATTAGGATTGGCTACATTAGGGCTGTGTGGCCTAACATGCAAAGGAGTTCCTGCTCCAAAAAACCCCCTTGGTTTTGACACCAAACCCCTTGGTTTGACAGAAAAGAATCAAAAGGTGGGTGTGGCTGGATGACCACACGTCTGGTAACATGGGGGTGTGGCCTAATATGCTAATAAGCTGTGCTGTCAGGGGTGTGGCATAATATGCTAATGAGTTTCTACTATTGGGTTTGGCCTATTATGCTAACGAGTTCCTGCTGGGCTTTTTCTACAAAAAGAGCCCTGGTCTAGTCTATGTACTTAAGTCTCTTCACCATGCCTGCCACTATTTTACTTTTTTTTAAATTGAAGCTCTTTGATGTACAGGTTTCCTGTCGTTCACGACAATGTGCAAGTTTCAGCTGGTGCAAAACACTTCCTCATGGGTATGAGTCATTGTGAGCACATTGCATGAGTGCTCCACCGTCTTCACTGTCAGGACTAAAAAGACACGCGGAGGAGATTCACGGGAACCTGCATTGGTGTGTCTGAGCAGGGCTCAGAGCCTTGCAGCCTGATGCTGTGAGCAGTTAGGCATGCTTAAACCCACTGGTTTCAGTGAGCTTAAGTGCACCTAACTGTTCATAGGCTCGGGATGGCGAGCATCCAAGGACTCTGAGGGCCAGAGAGTGCCTTGATATTAGCCTGCTGCAGGCATATTACTTAGTGATTAGCACAAACTGTGTTGTCTGAACTTTGGGTAAGATCCCAAATGTACAGTAAAATCATATCTTAGCCTGCTGAGCTAAGCCCTGTCCTTTGTGGGCGTGCATAGGGAGACGTCTAACCCTGTGCAGATGACCTGTCTGTGCATCCACTTACCATGCTTTCATATTTGGGTTTGCAACCAGGTCTTTAACTGTGGTTCAAGTGCAATGCTTTACCATGGTTAAGGAAAAATGAAGGATGGTAGAGCACCATGTTTATGGTAGGACTGAAAGAACAACAAGTGGGAAAAGGCTACTCTGTGTGTACTAGAGAGGAAAAGAGATAGACTTAATAAGTATACTTGAATGGACATTTAGAAGGTGATGGATCAAATGTCAGTAGTCATGAATCCAGTGGAGTGAGTTTAGTCTAGCTGCCTATCTGGGGCATCATATCCCTTTCAAAAGTAACTCGAGTAATTGCATCTGCAGAAACATCTTGTCCCTAGAAATTATGGTGTTTTCCTTATCCTCTGCTGTTCAGCAGTGCTAAAAAAATATGACATGATAAAATTAAAGAATGTGAACTTTTGAATGATGTTAGAGTAGTCAAGGCCACTCGTGGATTGTGTCTGCTTGGTAGAAGATAACCAGCGGTTGTGCAAGGACTCCCGTCCATTTGTTTGTCTAGAAATCTGCCAGTTGGGTCCAAGGAGAACTTTCCCTTGAAATGCCATTTGACAGAGCTGCTCTAGGCTGGTAGCAAAGAACGCTGAGCTCTTAGCAAGGGACTTCAAGTTCAAATTTCACATCCACCATCAACTTGCTTGGGGCCCTAAGGCAAGCCATACTTTTCAGTGCGCACCCCCACCCCCAATCTGCAGTACAGGCAGCATAAAATTAGTATTCCTCACAGCATTGGTGAGCAAGGATTGATGTATGGTCCAGTAGTGTGGGAATTTTGTCTCACTTCGGGAAGTGCTATCTAGTGTCTGTTCAGGACAAGAGAGGTATCCAGTGGGGGTAGTGGTTATAATAATCATATTTTTCTGGCAGTCAGTGAGTAAGCCCTTCCTTAAAATGGCCCTCCTAGAAAATCAGTTGCTGACCAAGTAACGCATCAGAAGAAGGGGACGAGATTGGGAACAATTTCACTTGTTCAAAGATGTCAAATGTCTTTAGCAGGGTTCCTTTGTAGGCTAACAGGGCCATCCTAAGCAGAGTTTGTAGGTCCACTGAAATCAGGGTGCTGAAAGGGGTCTGATTCTGCTTCAAGTTGCATTCCTGTTTCAGTAGTTTCTTCTTGACATTCCAGAGGAGAGGACTGTCATCTAAGTGTGCCTCATTAATTTTTTGATGGGGAAAATGGACCCATTATACCTGATCTATTACATGGGACTACTTTATCATGAGTAAAATTTTAGGTAGAGTTAATTATACCAAAGTAAATAATTCCACCACTAAATTTGTTGAGGTATGGTTTCCTGTAATTCAATACATAACTGAAAAAGAGATACTTCCAAAAATACATTGTATGAAGATATGCTATTTCTCTAACAGATCTCTAGTTTATTTGTAGATAATCAATAGATACAAAAATGTTATTTTATGTCTGTTTAGTGGTTGTATGTTATTCTGTATATATAGTTTTTAAAATAAAGTTAAAAAATATTCAAAGTATAGCACTTTTAGTACTTGGGTTGCCAGGTCTCTTGGACCTGCTGGCAAGGGATGTGTGTGTGTGTGTTGAACTTACTGGGAGCAGGGAGGAACACTGAAAATGAACGCAATTGCCTACGTGACCCGGAAGTGACGTAGGCACATCAGGGACATCGGGGGTGATGCTCTGGTTTTTGGGTAGAACTCTATGCTAGAATTAGCTTCTACCATAAAGTTTTGCCCAGAAACCAGAGCATTGCCCCCCTTGACATGACCAACATGGCTATGTCACTTCTGGTTTACGTTGGCACATCGGATGTCCTTATAAAATGGACAATATAATAACACGCATTTCACTGTTTCAACTGTGCTCAGTTGGCAGGAACGCAGACGTTGAAGGTAGGGATCAGTTGTAATCTCCGGGCCCCACCTGGAAGTGGGCAACACTGGGGGTGAGGTGCACAGGAAATTTGTATTCTGAGTACTGAATAGGGATGCCAGATGCCTCCAGGGCAGGCTGGGCGGGTGTCCTCCAGTTTTGGGTGCTCCTCTCTGCCTCCCAGTTATCCACCCAAAAAAACAGGCAAGAAGCTGGAAATAAATCCAATGCTCTGCAGTTGGTTGGATCCTTCCAACATAGAGTTTTGCCCCCAAACCAGAGCATCATGCCCCCTGACGTCACTGATGTCCTACGTCAATTCCGGGTCATGTAGGCATGTCACATTTATTTCTGGCTTCTTGCCTGTTTTTTTGGGGGGGGCAGAGAGGAGTGCCTGAAACCAGGGGACTCCTGCTTGCACTGCGGGGGGGGGCGTGTCTGGCATCTCTATTCAGTACTCAGAATACAAATTTCCTGTGCACCTCGCCCCCAGTGTTGCCCACTTCCAGGTGGGGCCCGGAGATTACAACTGATCCTTACCTTCAGCATCTGTGTTCCAGCCTACTGAACGCAGTTGAAACAGTGGAACGTGTGTTATTATATTGTCCTTTTTATAAGGTCACTCGTTCTACTTATCTTACCCTTATTTTACCCAAGTGCCCAGGCCACAGGAATAAACAGCTTTAAAAAGGGGATTAGTTAGTTCACGGAGGATAAGTCTGTCAATGGCTGCTAGCCATGGTGGCTTAGGGGAACCTCCTCATTCAGAGGCACTAATCCTCCGAATCCCAGACCCAGGAGGCAACATTGGGGAAGGCCTCGGCCTCTACGCCCCGTTGTTAGCTGTCCAGAGGAACTGGTTGGCCACTGTGTGAGACAGGATGCTGGACTAGATGGACCTCTGGTCTGATCCAGCAGGACTCTTCTTATGTTCTTATGTTAAGATCTGGAAAATTCTATATATTTGATGAAACATATTTTCTCCTTGTAGACCACTCCAATGAGACCACCTCTAAAGTGGCCAGATTCTGTGCTGAGACTCTTTCCATAAGAAAGCAGATATTCCAAATGTTAAATAACGTTTATGTATATTATTTTGAAAACAAGAAGTTGCAAAAACTGGGGTGGGTGAGGGGTCTGGTGCCGTTTTAAGAAGATGCAGATTCCCCCTTCTTTCGAGAGGCACTCTGCACCATCTAAAAACGTTCTTTTTAATCCCAAATATATTTGGCTATGTAAATTATGTCATATTTAAAAGACTAAAAGTCAAAGTCTTCATTTGTGTGACACATGATATTAGTTGCTGTGTGCCTGCAAAATTAAACTGCAGCACCTTCCCTCTCTGTGGTTTGAAGGGTAGTAAATCCCTTTCTTGTCCATAAAGTATTTGGCTTGGCCTCAGGTTGGCTTGCTGGGTTTTTATGATGGTTGTGTTGATTGTTTTTGTGCGATTGTTTTTGTGTGTCCTAGATCATGCTTTTACATGATGCTGCATTTCAAACTTAGGGATGTGTATGTATGGTTTTTTTATCCTATTGTAAGTCACTTTGGGAGCACCTTTCTCACAGTACAGGAACTCAATAAAATTGCTGAGCAGTCGGGTTAGAACAGATAAAAGGAAGTACTTCTTTCTTCACCCAAAGAGTGATTAACACATGGAATTCACTGCCACAGGAGGTGGTGGTAGCTACAAGCATGGACAGCTTCAAGAGGGAATTGGGTAAACATATGGAGCAGAAGTCCATCAGTGGCTATTAGCCACAAGGTATAGATAGGAACTCTCAGGCTGAGACAAGTGATGCTCTGGATTCTTGGTGCTTGGGGGGGCAACAGTGGGGAGGGCCTTGTGGTGTCCTGGCCCCACTGGTGGACCTCCTGATGACTCCTGCTATTTTTGGTCACTGTGTGACAGAGTTTTGGACTGGATGAGCCACTGGCCTGATCCAACATTGGCTTCTCTTATGTTCTTTCCTGTGCAAAAAATGGGGATAAAATGTTTCAATAAATAGGCTAATATGAACACACATGAGCACATGAAAGTGCCTTATACTGGGCCAGATCTTTGGTCTATCAGTAGCTAGTATCGTTTCCTCTGATTAGCAGTGGCTTTCCAGGGTCTCAGGAAAAGATCTTTCACCACCCCTGATACCTTTTAACTGGAGATACTGGGGATTGAACCTGGGACCTTCTGTGGGCAAAGCAGTTGTTCAACCACTGTGGGATATATTTCATGCATGCCAACATTTCTTGCAAAAGTTTGCTGGGCCTAGTGCTGGAAGAAGAGCCACCAGGCTGTAGGTTTCAGGGGCCTGCATTTTAATAACAGCATTCATAGTTAACAGTGGCTGAAATGGATTATTCCAAGGACACTTCAGTCCCTTAACATATTATGTGCATGCTGTAGAAAGCTTCATTTGCGATTTTGCTTTGGTGTGCATCTTTCAGAGGGTCACAGATCTACGCAATTTTGTGTGAGGCTCAAGTATGCTGTACACACCTTGTGTGGCAGTACTCTGTACACAAGCAGCATGCACACCCTGGAAGATGGTGGCCTCCATCCCGCTAAAGTTAGTCATGGAGAGGGCAGAATGTGGTTCTTTAACCACTGATTCAGTTGGAGAGGGCGAGAAAGCTAACTATTGTGTTTTTCAAATGTAGCACACTTAATTGGAAACAGTCATGCTTAGAGTGGGCACTTAGTTGTATGGGAAAAACCATAACCAAGCCTCATAGGTTCAGGACAGTTGTATTTTTTTAAATGGGTGGTTGTACCCGTCTTATTTTCCCCATCACTGATGTTGCCAGAGAGCTGCTATTCAGGTTTACTATTCCCCTCCCCATAAAGTACCCTATTGTGTCTGAATTTAATATTACAAGAAGTAATTTTCAGAGAAAAAGTGAGAAGGATTTTGGTTGGAATATTAACAGCAGTGCTTGAAAACAGGTAGGGGAACATTACCCAAAGCAAGTATTTATTCTAATTTTAGAGAGCCTTTTAAGTGTTCAGGAACTTCGTTCTCACATATATTTGTTAACTCTTGTATTTGTAATTTACTGCCATTCACTGCTAATTTACTGCCATTCACAGATCTTACCAACTGCCTTAATCCAATCTCAGCTATAGTCACTTATGCATCTTGACTCTAACTAGCCCTTCCTGACAACTAACTTCCCACCCTCTCTCTTCCAATATGTAATAAGGGGTGTGCACTTGGTGTATACCAAGCCAAATACAGATTAGAGATCTCTATTCAGCTACCGAAATAGCTGCCCCGGAATAAAAGCTGATAGTATTTAGCTTTTATTTGGGCTTGGGCTCGGCTACTTGCGGAGTCATGCAACACGACTCCCCAGGGAAAGGAAGGTATTTAACTTTAAATACCTTTCCTTCCCTCTTGGGTTTATGCCGTCTCTGCAGTGCAGCTCCCCTTCACTGGGGTGTCACTCCGAGGAGGCGGCATGAGCCTGAGAGGGAAGGGATTTAAAGTTAAAATACCTTCTCTTCACTGGGAAGGATTTACATGGGAGGGGATTTTTTTTGCAAAATGCCCTGTAAAATCAAATTTTTGCAAGTGGGTTTTATAAAATAATCACCGGATTTTTCTGATTTATCTTGTCGTCCTGTAGCATAAGGTGATTATTTTAGGATGGTTATTTACAGTGCAATCTAAACAGAGTTGTACCCATATAAGTCCATTGTAGCCAATGGGCTTAGAAAGGGGTAACTCTTTTTTAAGACTACATTGATTGAGTTAGGCCCCAATTCATAAAAAGGCTATGATCCTAAAAGAGAGCTAACTTTGTGGAACACACTGGTTACACTTTCTTCAGAGTCCTTAGGATCGATACATCTGTACAATTTGGACTGCCTGTACCATGAAATAAACATGACTGGAGTTAGTGGCAACTAATTTACACCCTTGATTTCAGTGATAAATCAGTGTGACTAACTTCCTTTTCATCAGTGCCTTGGGCTTAGTATTGTGCACTGGGACATTAAACTAATAACAGATTTGCTAATAAGCCTGCAAATGCAGGAGTTGCAAATAATTTAGAAAGGTTCAGCTGAACCAATGCTAGACTGTTTTTAAAGCATACTGGATACAACCTTTAATGACAAACTAACATGACTGTCCGACTGAACAACAGCAACAACAGAACTATGGATATCTTCCAGAAGGCAGAGAACAAAATTGCACATTGGGGTGAGAACTGGAAGTTACTGAAAGGTCAAACGAACACTAATTTTCAAGACTGACCTGTATGTACTTTTTACAAAATCCTGGTTGTATTTTAATTTTTATTTAATAATGGCGGCAATAATATTGCAAATGCATAGCTTCTGAGGTTTTCCAAATCTGAATTTTCGCATAGCCTGGTTCACAGGTGGCTTACCTGGGGCATTTGCAGTGTGTCTGTGTGTGGGGGGGGTTGGCTGTTCTGGGCAGAGCATTTGGACTTCTGTGGCAGAGTCATCCCTGTGCGTGTTTTTTCCATGGTCCAGTCACTGCCTGCTCCCAGGTTGTTTGCTCAGTGGCAAAATTGTCCAAGTCTTTAGCTGTACGGGGCTTCAAGGGTATGGGGCTTCTTATGGCTTATTTATGCATGCCTACAGAAAGCATTATGTGTGTGTGGGGGGGAAACAAGGAGACTGTAATATGCACCCTACATTAGGAAATACTTAACTTCTGGCCTGCTTGCCCCCAGAAAAGACACCTCCAATTTGGTCACATCCTTAATCCTTTAGGAGGCAGGGACATCCCATAGAATAGATCAAAATTTGTGCTGCATATAAATAATTCTGGAGAATTCACCCTGAATACCTTCCTGTGAATACCCCACATTTACCATAGCTACAATCTGCTATGTTTTCAAAAGAAGCTTCCTTTAAAAAAAGAAGGAGGCAGAGAAAGAGAAATGAAAACAGACGGGTAGTGTTTGAGGCAGCTGTTCAGAACAGATTTTGGAATTAATTCCTCTGACCACCCGCAACCAGCCCCACTTTCTCCTTCTCTCTGTCACCCAGTGAGATTGATTCTGGTCCCGGAGCCTCTTTAGGAAGGTTTGTGACTGCCAGACTCCTGCAAAGTCAAAAGAAGCCCGGAGCGTAAGTAAAATAAGCCAAGGAAGACCCTGGCAGTTTGAGGTCCCCCCGCCCTTTCTGGAGGCCTTTGTGGTTCCTGGGTTCAAACTGAGAATGGGGAAGAGTCAGAAAATGTGTATCTTCTCCTTCGAGCCAACTTGGCAATTTCTGAAAGCTTCGTCAAAGAAGATTTGGTTTCCTGTGATATTTCTAACAGTTCTCTCTCTTTACCGTACCTACTGGAAAGTTTCCATTTGTAGAGACATGGGGAAATTCTCTCTCTTTCCCCTTCTTTCTGGACTCCCATCTGCCCAGATGCTGGGTTTGATATTTCCCAAACAGATGACGTGAGACTGACTCTTCATGAACTGACGTCTGCAGTGTTGGTTTTTGTCGTGAACAGGCTTCCTGTTTCAGTCACACAGGCAAGAGCTTCTTAAGCATTCTCTCCTCTAAAATAACAGGGAGTATGAAGGGGTGAGAACAGAAGGAGAAGAGAAGATGGCCTAGCTGGATTGAATGCCATGTTGAGTAAGCTGTAAAGTTGAGCCCACGCCAAACCGGGGACTTGCACAATTCGCTAAGATTGTATTCCAAAGCTGAGTTCTCTGTGCCCCTCCCTGCCTGCAGAGGTGTGGGTTGAACCGGAGACAGGGCTTTTTCCATTGGTGCCACCTCCCCTTTGTGGTGCTGTCCTCCTGTAGGCACCGGGCCAAAACGCTTCTTTTTGCACAGGCTTTTAAAGGGAGGGCTTCCAGGTTTGTAAATTGTTTTTACAGTCTCTTTCTGGGCTGTTTTATGAATAGCATTTTAGGCTGCTGAACGTGGTTTTGTGCTGTTCTGTGCCCCTGGCTTTGTTTTATGGTTTGTTTTTATGGCTTGTTTATTATTGATAATTCTTAGGCTATTCCATGTTATGATTGCATTGTGTTGTTTTTACTCAGTGAGCTGGCCGTGGAAATGTACTTTTATTTTTTGCTTTTTTTTGCCGTCGGGTCGCAACTGATTTGTGGCAGCCCCTGTGGGGTTTCCAAGGCAAGAGACATTCAGGGGTGGTTTGCCCTGGCCTGCCTCTGCACAGGGACCCTGGTGGCCTCCCATCCAAACACTGACCAAGGCCCACCCTGCTTAGCTTCCAATATATTTCCCCCCCCATTTAAATTTTTATTATGTTTACAAAAACAAACAATACAGAATTTTACAATATAACTTGAGCCAACACACATACTAAGATAGCGAAAACTATATCGACTTTGTAACAATTTGTCAACATACTATACATAAACTGCTTTCACATAATCTCAGAGGAATAACAGATTTTGATAATGTCGCTTATTTGGTACTATTCCGCTTTCTACCAAGTAGCCTACCACAGGAAACCAAACTACTTTAAACAACTTTTGATTTTTTTCTGTATTCAATGACATTGAGTTTGTTATAATCCGACTATAGGTGAAATATTCCCATAGTTTGTTTTGCCAAAAATAATGTTGGACCGAGCTTCCAATATCTGATGAGATAGAGCTAGCCCAGACTATCCAGGGTATGCACTCCATAAATAATAAATACTACATAAATGATAATAATAATCTACAACTTTCTGGATTTAGGGATTTAGCCATCTCCACGTGTTGCACTAGGGTCTTTTTCAGATTTGTTCAACTAAAAATATGGGGGCTGCTGTTGCCTGAATGACCTTAGGAACTGTGGGGCCCAACCGCAGTATTCTCATGATTTAGGAGGGTTGTAAGCAATACAAGGCTTATTTATAGATGCAGCGCATAGAAGGGATGAACAAGGCTGTCAGCAACTGAGATTATACTGGATATATTCCCCAACTGTGTCTTCTCCCTTCTTTGTCAATGGGCACCTCTGATTTGCTAGCTGTGGCTGGTACCTGGGCACATGAATCTAGGTAGAGAATGTTAGGGAGGTTGCTTAGCAACCACAGATTACTAGGGAATGGGACCTCAGCACTTGCCAGCGCTAAGCAACCACCACACACAGGTCTTCCCTTTCTACCACTCACTGGCTACTTGTTGGGATTTGATCATCACATCCTTCAAGGCGACACCTCCTCAAGTGGGAGGTGTGTTTCACATCAGTTTGTAACAACCAGCAAAATTTGGGCTGTGGGCCTCGAATAAGTTCACCGGCTGATGCCATGTTTTGCTGTGTGTCCTCTGCGGTCCATTTGCACTTGTATGAGAACGGGGCTGAACCTGTTGCTTCACATGAGGTTGCTGCTGGAGATGACGAGGAAATGTGAAGAAGGGGCAGAGGTAAGTCTCTCTTTACAGGGAGCTCTGGCGAGAACGCAGCAGAACTAGAGGCAGAATTGCCCAGGACCAAGCGGGACCTGGAGTTCTCCTGGGATTACAACTGATCTCGAGACTGCAGAGATCCATTTATCTGGAGGAAATGGCAGCTTTGGAGGGTCGGCTCTGTGGCTGCACATCCCCACCAAGCTCCCCCAAATTCTCCAGGGATGTGCCAAGCCAGAGTTGGCAACCCTGACTAGAGGTGATGCTCTGTTGTGCAGCATCATAGATAGTTCTTGCCTTACTTAGAAAGTTGTAAACTGCCCTTCAGATGGCAGCCTGACCTGTGACGGTCTTCTTCAGTTACATTCAAAGGCAGTAACATCAAAGTTGTTTGAGCGATATGGGTAGTTATTTATTTATTTGATTTATACTCCACCTTCCCCATCGAAGCAGGCTCAGGGTAGCCATGTTAGCCTGTCTGTAGCAGTGGTAGGAGCCACGGTGGCTCAAAGGTTAAGATGCTGAGATGCAGACTGGAACGTCTGTAGTTTGGCAGTTTGAGACCCGAGTGCCGCATGACAGAGTAAGCTCCCGTCTCTGGCTTCCAGCTCCTGCCAACCTAGCAGTTCAAAAGCAAGAAATTGCAAGTAGATAGATAGGTACTGCTTTGGTGGGAAGGTAACAGCATTCTGTGTGCCTTGGCATTTAGTCATGCCGGCCACATGACCACAGAGAAGTCTTTGGACAGCGCTGGCTCTTTGGCTTGGAAACGGAGATGAGCACCGCCCCCTAGAGTCGGATTCAAGTGGCTTTCGAGAAAGGGAAACCTTTACTTTTACCTTTTTAGCAGTAGAAAAGAGTAAGAATCCAGTAGCACCTTAGAGACTAACAAAATCTGTGGTAGGGTAGGAGCTTTCATGAGCCAAAGTTGTTTAACATTTAATTAGAAAGTTAAGTTGCCCCAGAGGTTCCACTTTCCCTTGCTCAAATAGAGATGGCCTCTAGGCATTTAAATAAGTTGACTTTAGTTAACTGAGAGCTTCCTTCATGTTATTAGACAGGGATTTAAACCAGACCTCTCCCACGTACACACTGCTCTTGTACCAAGGTGAAATACCTGCTGCTCCTGGAAAGTCAACAGCCCTGACATGAAAAGCAAGTTCCCTGGCCCTTGTGGAAATGGACAAAATGTCTGCGGGTTGAATGTGCTTGTTTGTATGTGTGGCTGATTTTAGCATGAGCCCTTCACCTCAGGATTGTGTGTTCTGTGTCAATCCCATGCAGGTCTAACAAAAAATGACATTCTGTAGCCAGGCCCTGGGTTTTTTTGATGAGTCACTTGGGCTGGGTGGAAAGCCAAGATATGTACCCTTCAGCGACATGAAAAACCACAGATGTTTTATGGCAAAAAAACAGAGGGATCGTCCCCTTGCTGTACAGTTAAGCGCTGCAATTTGAGTTTGTCAATAGACCGTGCAATACTGATTTCTTGGCCTTAAATAAAGCACAGTGGATGCCAGCTAGATATCCCCCTCCCCCCCAAAAGTGAGTTACTCAGTTTTAGACATGAGAAGGCACAAGGAAGCAAAGTACACCACGCTTCTGGAGATCCGTCACTGAGAAAACAGCTCTTGTTTGAATCCAATCTAAAAATTAATCTGCGTGTGAAAGATGAAAAATAGAGCCCTGGCCTGGAGAGCCCAGGCGAACCCCATCTTGTCAGATCTCGGAAGCGAAGTAGGTCCGACTCTGGCAGGTACTTGGATGGGAGACCTCCAAGGAATACCAGGGCCGGGACACAGAGGCAGGCAATAGCAGGCCACCTCTCTGAGACGTCCAAACCCCACTAGAGGTTGCCAGAAGTCAACCATGACTTCCAGGCATGCATGTGCACGCATACACACACACACCCTCAAATATCTGCCAAAGGAAAAAAAAAAGAAAGAAAAAATGGTCCCAAGTATTGTTTGGTTAGAATACTGTCAAGAATGCTTTAAAAGAGCGGCAAACCACATTTTATGTGAACGCATTTCCTTGTCACAATTGATTTATCTAAAACATTTCTATCCTATGTCTTGACCATATGCCACTCAAGGCATCTTCAAACATCATTTCCAACAATATCTATGCAAGACTGTCAAGTCAGTAAGGAATATAAAACAAGTTTGAACAGGTAAAGTTCCATAATATGGAACATTGTTAAATACGAATAAAATAAGATTTTAAACTGGTGCCTGACTCTAGCAAAATAGACACCCAAGAAGAAGGAGTTCCATAAGCATCGTAGGGAATACCCCTTCCACGTTCAAAGCCAAGCCAGGCATCATCCCAAACAAGGCAAATCCCTGCTCCTTGGTCACTCCCAGCCAATAAAACATCTGTCTGTTTGGGACTGAACTTTGGCTTTAGCCTCAGTCTGGCTGATTGCCATTGTGCTGGTCGCCTCCCCTGGTTTTCATGAAAGGGAGAAGACAGAGAGCTGGCCGGGTGAATCAGCCTCCTTTGCTACCCAACAGTGGCACCAAAGGCAGTTCTTCTTGCTCCACCAGTTGAAACTCACTCTGATTGGAACCTGAGTCTGCAGTTCAACACAGTTAAATTTAAAGGTGGTATTAATGCATTAAGAGTTTATTTCCAGGGGTATAAAAAATTAAGAGTCCATTTTTAAAATGTGGATTCTAAAAACCTTAAGAATTAGGAAAGGGCTAGCTAAACATGAGCCTTTGGGGAGGGGGGAGGTGTTACTTGCTGTAAATGCACATACCATTGGTTTTCAGATGAATAGAGCCCTTGCTTTGGGCTATGTCCAGCAGGAAATATTTGAGGTTTGGAAAGCTGTCAAAGTCTTGGATGGGTTTTAGATCTTAGTTCACTGGCAGACTGACCCATGCTGGGCAGGACAGGGTGGGAGGAATGGCATGATCCACTGCTTCACATAATCCTTGCAATTTAGTTGTGTTGCCTTTTATATGCTGTACTTTCCTCATTAAAAGCACAATTCTCTGCCATGCAAAATGGAATTCTGCAACCTGATTATTCAAGTCAAGTGAATTTGTATAATCTGCATAACCTGGTTGTGCTTTAACCATTTTGCATTAATTCTGCTCCTACTGATCATAAGCAAAGAACTATGTAATGGTCCAAAGCTCCACTCCCTGGGAATCTTATTCTACAACCTTTCTGGCTTCACAGGACATTGCCCACATACTTTCAACCAGGGCTTTTTTTGTAGAAAAAGCCCAGCAGGAACTCATTAGCATAATAGGCCATACCCAACAGCAGGAACTCATTAGCATATTAGGCCATACCCCTGACAGCACAGCTCATTTGTATGTGGTCATCCAGCCATACCCACTTCTTATTCTGTTTACTTTGCTTGTGGTCAAAACCCAGGGCTTTTTTGTAGCAGGAACTCCTTTGCATGTTAAGCCACACACCCATAATGTAGCCAATCCTAATGAGTTTCTGCTGTTGGGTGTGGCCTGTTATGCTAATGAATTCCTGCTGGGCGTGGCCAATTTGGGAGCCAGCCAGAACTCTGTTTCTGTGTGTTCCTGTGCAAAAATAGCCCTGCTTTCAACTGTACCTTTGCAGCCATAGGGACTAGAAACGTCATATTTTTTTAATGAAAGATGATTCCCCCCCTGGGAAATCAACACCATGTTCTCTGTTCCTTCCTTCCCATGCTTGTACATGCAGTTGTAGCAAACACCCAGCCCTAATGATATATAACATACAGAAGATGAGAAGCCCCCCTCCAAAGAACTAATTCTGATGTAACATTTTGCATCTGTAGCTGATTTCTGTGGATAAATAATATGATAATGTGTTTTTCACTCCAACAGCTCATTGGGGGAACTGGCTTTCCTCATGTGCGATCAGGGATTTTGTGGTGCCCGGGGTGTGTGTGTGTCTCAGGGTACACTGAGGGGAGGGTGGCGATCAGAGTCCAATATCCAGAACCTAAACAATGGTTGCCCAATCTGGACAAAGTCATTTAGTTGTATCAAATATTAATAAAATACCGTACAGTGATTGGCAAAATCTGAGACTTCAAGTGCTCACTCTGCGATGGGAGCTCGTCTTTCGGCCGGTCACTCTCTCTCTGCCTCCTCCGTCTCAAAAGGTTGTGATGAGGATCAAATGGAACAGGGAAGAACAACATTGTAAACTTCTCTGGGGGAAAAAGTGGGACAGAAATAAATGATCTGAATAGTGCCCGATGCCTGTCACTCTTCCCAGGGACTTTGCACTCTTTGACCAAAGCACTGGAAGGGCAGATCAGGTTTGCTTCTCAGTGAGCAGTTGGACAAAATATTGCTTGCTTGTTTGTTCTAAAAGAAAAGTTGAACATGAAGGGTTGGGAAGGGTCTGGAATGTGCCGTGGCTGCCTCCCCTCCTCTCCGGGAGAGAGCCCTGTTGCTTGCAGGCAGTCTGGTGACCTGTGCCGGTCTCGCTCACAGGATCATCTATGAACAAGGCAGATGAATGACTGCTTTAGGCCAGATCATGTGTTTTCATGTGTATTTATCAAAGCAAGCTCTGCTAGGAGTGATTCCATGGGCGTGATGGGTTCTATTTTGAATTTAGGCTCAGCCATAGTATTTACAAATGGTGGTGGAAAGTGTCGTCAAGTCGCAGCTGACCTATGTGCAGGGTGTAGATTTTTCAAGGCAAGAGACGTTCAGAGATGGGTTGCTGTTGCCTGCCTCTGCATCCTGACCCTGGACTTCCTTGGGGGTCTCCCATCCAAATACTAACCAGGACCGACCCAGCTTAACTTCCCAGATCTGATGAGATCTGGCTAGCCTGGATTTTCTAGGTCAGAGCATTTAGGAAGAGAGTGATGTTATCAGAAACTCTTACAGTGGCAGCTGAAGCATATAAAAAAGAAGCAGCAGGAAGTGTAATTATTTTTATGATGTATGACATTGCAATTGATTGAATTGTAAATATATTTTTACGTTTGTGGTTTTACAGTCATTAGCCAAAATAAATTCCTTACTGGCAGTAATCTTGGAGATTTACTTAAGTTATAAAGTTGCTTGAGTCTGAACCATAAAATATCCTATTCAGTCCCCTAACCACTACACCACACTCCCTTATCCATTAAAGAAACAGGACAGGGTCTCACACCCTGTTTGCCCTCTACTTGTCACCTTGGGCCCCTGACATCCATTACTTTGTACAAGAGTTGCCAGTTCTAGTTTGGGAAATACCTGGAGATTTTTTGGGAGGAGGGGTAAAGCCTAGGATTTGGGGAGGGGAGGGACCTCAGCAGGGTACGATGCCATAGAGTCCGACCTTCAAAGCAGCCATTCTCTCCAGGGAAACTCCTCTGTCTTGTATGGAGATACCTGCCCCCACCAGTTTGTACCCTGAATCGCCAGGAATTTTCCAACCTAGAGTTGGCAAGCATATCTCTTAGTGACATGGGAAGATGCAGCACATTTGTAGTGTCTTTCCCATAAAAGGTGAAGGGGCTCTCAATGTGCACTAGGGTTGCCAACCTCTAGCTGGTGGCTGGAGATCTCCCACTATTACAACTGATCTCCCGGCGACAGAGATCAGCTCCCTTGGAGAAAATGGCCGCTTTGGAGGGTGGACTCTTGTTGGCATTTGTACCCCACTGAGGTCCCTCCCCTCTCCATACCCCACCCTCCCCAGGCACCCCCCCCCAAAATCTCCAGGTATTTCCCGACCTGGACTTGGCATCCCTAATGTGCCACCTCCCCAAGTCTCACTCCCCAAGTCTTACTCTTATAACTGCTCCTTTGGTGCGGGCCTGTGGCAGTCCTGCTTTACTCTTATAAAATAGCCAGCGATAATTGAAATAATGAATCACAAAGGCAGTCCAATACAGTGGATTAAGCATTCCTAAGTGTGCAATCCACTCTGACAGCAACTGGCACCGAATTGATGCTGGATGCGAACTTCACATTCCTTCTACAATCTGGACAGCTTTCTTATTCCCTTCAGGGGGCTTAGGACAAAACAATTAGGGCAAATTGTTCTGTCGCAAGCAAATGAGAGATTTGCTGACTGCCTCTGTCTAACTGAGCAGGAGTTAAAAATGGTTTGAATGCAACAATTTCTAGGGCTTTTTAGCAGTGTGTGTGTTAGGGGTGGGAAGCACACCTTTCTGTTTTAATATGCAGACATAATGTTCGGGTTTTGGAGGGTGGAAATAGTTGCGTTGGATTATTTACTGGGAAGTTAGCTTCATCAGAGTAGAATTTGAGAGAACAAGGAAGAAAATGCAACAAGTCAAAAGAAAGGTACACTGTGCTGGGACAATGGACTCTGCAAGACAGCTGTGGCCTGGTTCATACAACCAGCAGTGCCTGCACAGTGTGTCCTGCAGCAAGGTGTGAGGCCTCTCCAGGACTTCCATGAAAGCACACTTGTGTAAACTGGTTGCCTCCATGAGGAGATGTGGGGAGGATGCAGTCTCTGGGATTCCTACAGTCCTAATATAGCCCTGTTTTGAAGATGCTGGAATTCTGCAGATCACTGCAACTATGGTTGTACCTGTTCATGCAAGCTTGGCCGAGTTACTGTGCCCCTCCATTGCTTTCACTAGGCACAGGACCTTTTCAGTAATTGCCCCCCAATGCTGTGAAGGGCTCTTCCTCCAGAGGCAGAGGGTTATGTATGTGTGTGCCATCAAGCTGCAGCTGACATGGAGACCCCAGCAAAGGGCTTTCGAGGCAAGTGAAAAGCAGGTGTGGGTTGCCACGGCCTCTGCAGAGTCTTCTTTGGTGGTCTTCCATCTGACTACTGGGTATACTATTACTCGCCTCTTTTAGGAAATGAACAACAATATTCTTGTTTCAGCTGCTGTTCTTTGTTGGCTTGGTATTGATTTTCATCTTCATTGTAACAGATTAGTTTTTGTTTTATTAGTTACTCCAAAAATTAACACTGAAAATTGGTTTATCAAGTAAACAAATGACCTGGTACCTTTTGTAAAAGCAAAGAGTGTTTTCTACCGGGCACACCTTTGAAGGAATCCTCCATTCTGGCACCTTTCCAATGATTACTCAGCATTCTTAAAAGCGTGGAGTAAAAGCAGTGATTTTTCTTTCATCCTAGATTGTTTTTTCCCCAGCTGACTTCCTTATTGCTTAGAAGTCATATCCTGACTGATCGAACTGGATGAACAAATGTGGGGATTCTGCTTCCTATAAACTATATATTTGTTGTTGTTGTTGTTCAGTCACACAGTCGAGTCCGACTCTTCGCGACCCCATGGACCAGATCACGCCAGGCCCTCCTGTCTTCCGCTGTCCGCTGAAGTTTGCTCAATTTCATGTTCGTTGCATCGATGACACTGTCTAACCATCTCATCCTTTGCCGTCCCCTTCTTCTTTGACCTTCAATCTTTCCCAGCATATGGGGTGTGTGTGTTATTTTAGTTGGCCATTTTGTTAACCTGCCCATCTGCTCTGAAAGGAGAGCCCAGAGTGGTTTGCAATAAAACAGATGAAACACTGTTCTTATATTACAACATAATTAAATTAATATATTCAATTGTAATTAAAAGCAGCAATTATATGAAGAGCAGTTCCAAGCAGTTGACAATTTAAAATTGTGTCCATGTGGGTATCCATGTGTATATAACAGAAGGCTAAAACAAGACTCTGTGTGTGTGTGTTGCCATCAAACCAATTCCAGTTTATGGTGACCCTATGAATTAATAACCTCCAAAACATCCAATTGTTAACACCCTTGCTCAGGTCTTGCAAACTGAGGATTGAGGCTTCCTTTATTGACTCAATCCATCCCTTGTTACGTCTTCCATTTCTCCTGCTGTCTTCAACTTTCCTAGCATTATTGTCTTTTCCAGTGATTTCTGTTTTGTCATCAAGTGACTGAAGTATAATAGCCTCAGTCTGGTCATTTTAGCTTCTAGAGAGAGGTCAGGCTTGATTTGATCTAGAACCCACTGGGGGGAGGTTGCGGTCCATCTTATCCATTAACCTCTTCCAACAGCACATTTCAAATGAATTAACTTCCTTCCTTGTCAGCTTTCTTCATGGTCCATCTTTCACACCTATATGTAGTAATGGGGAATACCATACTATGAATTATCTTGATCTTGATTGCCAGCAATACATCCTTAAGATGAAGGAACTTTTCCAGCTCCTTCATGGCTGCATTTCGCAGTCTCAATCTCCTTCTGATTTCTTAGTTGCGGTCTCCCCTTTGGTTGATGATGGAGCCAGGGAATAGAAAATCTTGAACAATTTCAATTTCTTCATCATCAGCCTTACTTTTGTCCTCTTGGTTTTCAGCTGCTTTCATGCTTTGGCACTTTCTGCTTTAAATTTCATCATAGTAATTTCAAGTCTTCACTATTTTTTGCCTGTAATGCGGTAACATCTACATATCTCAAACTGTTAATGTACCTTCTACCAATCTTCACTCCACCTTCATCTAAATCTAATCCAGCATTACTCATGATACGATCTGCTTGAACAGATAAGGAGATAAATGCATCCTTGTCTGACACCTTTGCCAATTGAAAACCATTCTCTTTCTCCATATTCTGTCCTAATGACAGCCTCTTGTACAGCGTATAGATTGCTCATCAACATAAAGACAACATAATTAACGGGGAATAATCACCACAATAAAAACATGATATTAAAAATCCAGGCTATCCTGATCTCATCAGATCTTGGAAGCTAAGCAGTATTAGTATTTTAAAAAACTTTTTATTTTGAATTTTAATTCTCTTTAACAATACAAGCACCCCAAAACAATAATTAACCATTTCAATAAAAGATAGGATATAAATATAAAAAAATCAGCGTATGTAGCTTTTACAATTACAGTTGTTATGCCCTCATTCCAATTATCAACTAGGCTAAACACAGTTTATTATCTAGGACAAATTATAGCAAAAGAAGATCTATTGAATAAGTATGATTGATACATTTTTCATTGTTAGCCAAGAACTCTATTACCAGGAACCATTGTTCCAGAAAGTGTGATTGGTATCTAGTAGAATCAGTTCATGCAATTTGGTCAGCTGTCTTTTCAATAATGTAATGATCCCATACTCTTTTATACCATAAAGCTGTTGAAGAAGGTTTAGGATCCTTCCAAAGTGCAGCAATTGTGGATTTAGTTGCAGCCAAAAGAGTAGCTATCAAATCCCTTCTCATGACAGGTATTTTATAGTTATGCCAGTAATTTAATAAGATTAATTCCGGGTTTATTGGAAGCAGATAATCTGTAATCTGCTTAATTTGTTCCAGAATATCATGCCAGTATTTCCTAATATAAATGCAATTCCACCAGCAATGGAGGTAGGTACCTAACTCTTTGCAATGTTTCCAGCATAGTGGTTGAGCTGTTGGATTTAAAAAATGCATTTTTGAGGTGTTAGATACCATCAGGTCAGTAGTTTAATAGATTATGTCATATTGACTGATCTTGTGGGAACTCCAAATCATAGCCCACTGCATTTCCAAGAGAGGGATATCACAATCTTTGTGCCAGTCTTTCATATAAGAAGGTAGTTTCCAGAATCTGTAGAAAGTAGAATTTTGTATCGTTTTGAAATAGACCCTTTGTAGCAATGCAAGCCCTGTTGTATAATATTTTCAAACTCAGAGGTCGTGAAAGAACTTTTTAAATGTTGGTTTCTTCAGTTAAATGTTTAACATGGAAGTATTGAAACCACTGCAGCCGCTCAGCCAATTGATGCTTCAAGAAATAGCTTTGGAAGAATATGATCCTTTTTAGATATATCAAACAAATGGGATAAATTGTGTTTTCTCCAAATCTTATAAGTTTCATGGTGGTCTACTGGTTTGAACTATTTTTGTCCCAAAAATTGGGTAAGAGGAGATATAGATGGGGCTAATTTCAGTCTTTTTTAATCCCAGATTTGCAATGTGTTAAACAAATATGGATTACACTGGATATTGTGTGACTGTTCAGAGTATGTAACCACACATTGCGTATTTTGTTTGGTAACACACACAGTCTGCCAAAGCAGCTCTTTCTGTCTTTGTTTGGTACTCTCCATGGCTTCACTGCCGTGTCTTGGGAATGGCGACCCTTTCAAAGAGCATCTGACAGGAACTGCTGCCAGTCTGACACCAAATCGTCTCCTAAAGATAACAAAAGCAAATTTATCTTTTGAAACCCCACCACCAGTTAAGTGCTCATTTCCTTTCAAAGTCTTACATTAAAGGGGCAAAGACAGGTGGCCAGATAAGAGTCAGATGTCCTATGTTTGAGTAACTGCTTTGGCAGAGGAAAAGAGAGAGACTAAGTCCCACAGTATGCACCATTTTGGAAGGGCTTCCATTACTTCTGTTTGTTTTTTAAGGATCAGCTGTATTTGAATTCTTCCTCTAAACAGCATCTGGTTTACCTCTTCCCTTTCTTGCTCTCCTCACCTGGCCACACTAAACTGTGTGTTTATAACCCTGTAGTTGAATTATTGTAACACCCAGAAACTGCAACTGCTTCAGAATGCTGCTGCTCACTCATTATTATAGACTAGCTGACCGGAACACATCTTGCCCATATTTAAAACCACTACATTGGCTACCAGTTCCACAGCCTAGGGCTCTCATGGTAGACATTCTGTTATCTTCTGGCTGTCCCCCACTTAAGGTTATCCACCTGGCCTCTACCAGAGCCTGTTCCTGTGAGTTCCAGAAGGTCTGAGGAAGCTGCTGCCCTTAGGAGTTTTTAGGGCACATTGGAAGGCTGTTTCATTTCCTAGGGCTTTTATGAAGTTTGAGCTGTAGGCATGTTCTTGAAGGTGGGTGTGCTCACAGGGTTGTATCCTATTATGGATGGTTTTGAAACAGATTTAGAGTCCAGTGGCATCTTTAAGACCAACAAAAGTTTATTCAAGGTATGAGCTTTCATGTGCCAGGCACACTTTTTCAAATACATTGGAATGGTAGATGTTCTGAATTTATAGACAGGGATTTAACAGCAAATTAACATGTAACATGATGATGCTTAAGTTATGCAAAGTGAAAAACTAAATAACAAGGTTATAAGGTCAACAGTTGTAAAGCAATAAATGTCAAAATAGCACATGAATGTCTAAAGGTGTTTTTTCTAATTGTGGGAAGTAACATAATCTTAATTATCTCATCTCAAGCACAGAGGCCATATGGAAGGCACAACAGTATATTTTGAGCTGCATGTAATGTTGTCAGCAGACATCCATTCAGTATTCTAATATACTATTCTGAAAAAGAGATACACTAAAATACAGAGGATTTATAGTCCTTCTTGTTGAGAATACATATGTGAGGACTGAATGAGTTAGCATATGTAATTTTATTTATTTATTTATTTATTTATTATGGGATTTATACCCCGCCCTCCCCGCAAAGCAGGCTCAGGGCAGCTCACAAACAATATCAATACATACATAAAACATATTTAAAATACACCCGATAAAACATATTATAAATGCAAGTAAAAATCCAATATCCCTTTTGAGTCCTGGGGAGGTTTCTGTTCCAAGTGTTGTAATAACTTATAAGAACATAAGAACACAAGAGAAGCCAAATATTGGATCAGGCCAATGGCCCATCCAGTCCAACACTCAGTCATAAAGAGGCCAAAAATACCAGTTGGGATCAGGAGGTCCATCAGTGGGGCCAGGACGCTAAAAGCCCTCCCACTGTTGCCCCCCCAGCGTCAAGAGTACAGTGCATCACTTGCCCCAGGCTGAGAGTTCCTATCTATATCTTGTGGCTAATAGCCACCGATGGACTTCTGCTCCATATGTTTATCCAATTCCCTCCTGAAGCTGTCCATGCTTGTAGCTGCCACCACCTCCTGTGGCAGTGAATTCCATGTGTTAATCACTCTTTGGGTGAAGAAGTACTTCCTTTTATCTGTTCTAACCTGACTGCTCAGCAATTTCATTGCGTGCCCATGAGTTCTAGTATTGTGAGAAAGGGAGAAAAGTACTTCTTTCTCTACCTGTTCTATCTCATGCATAATCTTGTAAACCTTGATCATGTCACCCCTCAGTTGTTGTTTCTCCAGGGCCGGAGCTTTCATAGAGGTAAGTTTAGGCACTCGCCTATGGGCACAAACTGAGAATGGTGCGCTACTGGCTTGCCGTCCCTCTCCTCCCTCCCTGCCCCTCCACCCCTCACTAAAAGAGTCACTCACTCATGCCAGCTGCAGCCAGCACCCTGCTCCACCTCCTTTGACTGCAAGGAGTCCTCGTTGGGCCCTCATCCTGCTTGGCGCCCACCCACCCTCTGCAGTGCCCCAACTGCCCGGTCGCAGCCCTCTCCGAAAAATGCACTGGCTGGCTTGGGCTGCTGGCTGGCAGCTGCGGTGCTGGTGCGGGGGTGGGGGCTCGCCAGCCAGTCGCTGCTACTGCCTATGAGTCCAGGCAGGGCTATGACAAGGAGCCCGAGCTGGGACTGCCTGCAACTGGCTGGATGTGCCTTGCCTCCCCGCACCCCGACAGCCATGCCCCCCCGGCAGCAGTGCCGGCGGCGCCTCCTCCTCCTCCTGGGTGGACCGGACGCTGCTACTCAGTGTCTGCCTCCCCACCTGCCGGCCTCCGGCGTGCAGCAAGCGAGGTTGGGTAGGTGGCCGCCGGCCGGGAGCCCGTCTCTTCCTCCTTCCCCCAGATCTTTCTATTAGAGAGAGAGTGCCAGTCCCCAGTCAGCTGCTGGGCTCAGTATTTCTTTCATTTTGCGGCTTTTCTTTCAAAGGGTATTTTCTAAAAAGGAAAAAAAGGAGGCTTTTAAACTACTGAATGCCCGTCTGCTCTTTTCTCTTCAGCACAGTTTGCGCCTGCGCATATCCATGTACAAAGGCAGCGTGGTTTGAAAGCTCATAGCAAACGGGGCTTGTTAAAAAGCTGAAGACTGGCTGGCTGCAGCAGACTCTCGTGTCCGTGTCCCACCTCCTTCATCTGCCTTTATGGTATTATAAGGGGGGAAGCCCCGCAGCAGTCAGAGGAGAGAGGGCTTAGGGTTGCCAACCTCCAGGTGGTGGCTAAAGATCTCCCTGAATTACCACTGGCCTCCAGCTGACAGAGATCAGTTCCCCTGGAGAAAATGGCTGCTTTGGAAGGTGGAGTCTGTGACTTTGTACCCCACTGAGGTCCCTCCGGTCCCTAAACTCCACCTGCCCCAAGGTACACCAAATCTCAACGAATTTCCCAACACAGAGTTGGCAACCCTGCCTTCCCACCTGGAGTCTGAGTGGATTTACATTTCCCCTCTTTCCTGCTCACTATAAACCACCCATTTTGATTTTTTGAGAGTCTATTTGGTGTAGTGGTTAGGAGGGCGGACTCTAATCTGGAAAAACTGGGTTTAATTCTCTACTTCTCTACATGCAGCTGCTGGTGTGACCTTGGGTCAGTCACAAGTTCTCTCAGAGCTGTTCTCCCAAGAGCAGTCCTCAAGAGAGCTCTCTCAGCCCCACCTCCCTCACAGGGTGTCTCTTGTGGGGAGGGGAAGGGAAAGGAGATTGTAAGCTGCTCTGAGACTCCTTCAGGTAGTGAAGGGCGGGGTATAAATCCAATCGCTTCTACTTCTGCACCGCTGAGAACAATTTAGCTCCTGTTTTACAAGCGACTTGTAATTGCTAGAGGAAAATTTTAAAGGCAATAGTCTGGAAATCTGCTTCTTTTAAAAAAAAAAAATCTGAGAATGACCTACAAAAAAATTCTCCTGCTCTCAAATTGGATAACATTTCCCATGATGGCTCAGTGTGGGTTAATGGTTAGAGCAGGGCCCCCCCCACCTTTTTGAGCCTGTTTTGAGCCTCTGGAATTCTGACACTTCTTGGTGGGCGCAGCAACAAAATAGAAAGGAGGTGGAGCCAGCCTTTCAGTCCCACAGTCCTTGTGTTGTGGTAGCAGCTGATGCCGAAGCAACATTTTTCAAAAATCTGCACAGCACGGTGGACCCACGGGGGGGGGGGGCGGGGGCGGGCGCAGAAGGTAGCCTCGCCTAGTGTGCTAAAAAACCTGGCACCGGCCCTGTGTTTCTCCAAGCTAAAGAGCCCCAAGCATTTTAACCTTTCTTCATAGGGAAAGTGTTCCAACCCTTTTATCATTCTAGTTGCCCTTTTCTGCAAGTTTTCCAATGCTATAATATCCTTTCTGAGTGGTGACCAGAACTGTACACAGTATTCCAAATGAGGTTGTACCATAGATTTATACAGGGGCATTATGATACTGGCTGATTTGTTTTCAATTCCCTTCCTAATAATCCCCAGCATAATGTTGGCCTTTTTTACTGCAGTCGCACACTGTCTTGACATTTTCATTGGGTTATCTACTACGACTTCAAGATGTCTCTCTTGGTCAGTCTCCGCCGGTTCAGGCACCATCAACGTGTATTTATAGTTAGGATTTTTGGCTCCAGTGTGCATCATTTTGCACTTGGTCACATTGAACCCCATTTGCCACATAGATGCCCACTTGCCCATCCTGCACAGATCCCTTTGGAGTGCCTCATAATCCTCCCTGATTTTCACCACCCTGAACAACTTCGTGTCATCTGCAAATTTAGCCACTGCACTGCTTACTCCCAACTCCAAATCATTAATGAACAAGTTAAAAAGCATTGGACCCTGTAGTGATCCCTGTGGTACCCCCAGGGGTCTTTTTGGGGGAGCCCACCGGAGCGCAGCTCCGGGAGCTCAGGAGCCAAGCCCGCCCCCACCCGCCGTCCCGGGGAGTCTTTTAGGCAGCCGAATGTCAATTTCAGCTCCATTATATCCTATGGGCCATTGAAGTCAATGGTGAAAACATAGGGTATATTCTGGGGCTGGGAGGAGGGTTTCAGGGAGAGGCTCCAAACTCACAGGGTAGCTGATGGAGCCTCTCCCCAAGATACCCACCAAGTTTCAAGAACATTGGATCAGGGGGTCCAACTCTATGGGCCCCTAAACTGGTTGCCCTATTCCTCCATTGTTCTCTATGGTGGGAAAAATAACTTGTATAACTTGTTTCCATCATAGAGAACAATGGAGGGAATAGGAGCAACCTGTTTGAGGGCCCATAGAATTGGAACCCCTGGTCCAATGTTCTTGAAACTTGGTGGGTATCTTGTGGAGAGGCTCCACCAGCTATCCTGTGAGTTTGGAGCCCCTCCCTCAAACCCCTCCCTCCAGCCCCCAGAATATACCCTATGTTTTCACCATTGACTTCAATGGCCCATAGGATATAATGGGGCCGAATTGCCATCCTTTCCTTCTCTTTTTCCTCTTTCCCTTCTTCTTCTCTTCTCTCTTTCTTCCTTTCCCACCTTCTTCTCTTCTCTTTTTCCTTCTTTCCCTGTTTCCCTCCTTCTTCCCTCTCTTTCTTTCCCTCCCCTTTCCTTCTCTTTCTTTCCCTCTTTCCTTCCTTCTTTCCTTCTCTCTACTTTCTCTCTTTCATCCTTCTGTGGCCCAACTCATGAGAAGGAGTTTAAACTTTAAATGCCTTCTCTCTTAGCTCCCCCACCCAGACCAGCTGGAGAAGGGAAGGGGAGGCTTTTGAAGATGCCTCCCCCTTTTGCTTCCCTTCTGACATCACTTCCGGTGATGTCAGGAGGCGTGGCATATGCTAATAGCCTAATAGCTCATTAGCATACCATATGCTAATGAGCTCCTGCAGCTCTTTTTCTACGAAAAGACCCCTGGGTACCCCACTGCTTACCACCCTCCACTGTGAAAATTGCCCATTTATATTCACTCTCTGTTTCCTATTAACTAGCCAGTTTTTGATCCATAAGAGGACCTGTCCTTTTATCCTATGACTATTGAGCTTGCTTAGGGGCCTTTGATGAGGAACTTTATAAAAAACTTTCCGGAAGTTAAGGTAAACAACATCTATTGGTTTCCCCCTTGGCTACATGTTTGTTCACCCCCTCAAAGAACACTTAACAGGTTAGTGAGGCAAGATCTTCCCTCACAGAACCCATGCTGAGTCTGCCTCAATAGTTTTTGTTCATCAATGTGCCTACTAATTCTTTCCTTAATAACAGTTTCCACCATCGTACCCAGTATTGACATCAGACTGACTGGCCTGTAATTTCCTGGCTCTCCTCTGGGACCCTTTTAAAATATGGAAGTGACATTAGCTGCCTTCCAGTCCTCAGGAATGGAGGTAGATTTTAATGAAAGATTAGATAATTTTGTCAGGAGATCCACAAATTCTCATTTGAGTTCCTTCAGAACTCTTGGACGTATGCCATCCGGGCCTGGTGATTTATCAGTTTTTAAGTTGTCTATCAGTCTCTCTCCTCCTCAGCCTGTTTATGACCTGCCATATTCTGTAAGACCAGGGAGCATGTTTCCATAGTCTGTCTGACAATAAGGGCAAGGGCTTTCCTTTCAGCCGACTCCTGTGCAATATTAATTCACAAATCTCTGTAGATGTGGACTGGAAATCTCTGGCTTGATGTCTGGAAGTTCTTGACATCGGGGGTGGGGTGGGGAATCGCATGCGGACTTCAAAAAATATTTCATTGCTTTCGGGCAGGAAATGCCATCAAGGATGTAATTTGCTCAGCCATTAAGAATCGAAGGAATTAAAGGAAGGCATGAATCAGCGTTGCTGATGTAGGAATTATAGAATGTAATTTCTCTGGAGACTGGACACATCGGTAAGGAATACGCAAGATAAATTTTATGGTAAAACTCCAACGTGTCCCATGGACTACAAACAAACCAAACCTAGGCTGCAGTCAAACATGCTAAATAATTCACTTTCAGTGTACTTTCCAACTGGATTTTACTGTCTGAACTAACAAAATCCAGTTGGAAAGCGCATAGAAAGTGGATAGAAAGTGGATTATTTAGTTTGTATGACTGCAGCCCTATGGTCTAATGCTTCTTATAAAGGAGTCCCTATAACTGGAGTATTGTTTGCTGTTGTTGGAGGTAAGTATAGAGGCTGTGTATCTGCAGAGTGGGGAAGGCAGAGAAGCTGGTCAGCCAGACCACTTGAGCAGCTGGAATCCCAGAGTTTGCTCTTATGAGAGGTTTTGGTTGAACAAGAAATGTAGATCTCTGGCTGTTTACTCTGTAAGGCAGTAGGGGCAGGGCTGGGCCCTGAAGACGGTATCCTGAAATGTTACTTCTGGTTTTCGTTTAAGGTTCTGGATCCTTCCGCCACTCAAAACAAAGTCAGCTCTTAAAGACTGTGAGGGTCACACATGACGAGGCCTTATGTGATTGGAGTCCCTAAACTTTTTAATTTTTGTAATTAGCTTTGCAGGGCTCTAGTTCAGGTCAAATCTTAAAAAGCATTTCACTCATTCCAAAAGCAAAAAAATGTTTTAGATGTGTTTTCTGATTGGGAAAACTGAAAGAAGTCCTCTGAGGAAAAAATTGGTTTAATTCTGAATTTTTCTGGGATCCCCCCACCCCCGCCAGAAGATTATTTACATATGTCTTCTCACATATATCCTGTGGTACACTTATCAGAAAGCTAGAACTGATTGTAGAGCTCTCTCTCTCTCTTTTTTGTTATTATAGAGTAAGTGTTAAGTGTGTATTTTGACATATCTGTCATGGAGAAAATCGGAAGCCTCTTGTTTATATTCTTTATGTTTTTTCCCTTCTTTCCTTCTCACTTTTTTATTTTCTTTGTTTTCTTCAACTTTGTATTTTTGTTTCCTTTTTTTAGATACCTGTTGTTAGTTTTTATCTTTTGGTTTAAAAATTCTTAATGAAAATTATTTTTCCAATAAAGAAAGCTAGAACTGACTGCAGCTCTCTGCTGACTGCTCCAGTGCTAGCAAATGGGAGCCAGCAGGTATAGTGGCAAGAATATTGGGCTTAGATCTGGGGAACCCCCCGTTCAAATACTCATTCAGCTATGAAATCCGGCGGATTACTGCTTGGACCACTCACTCTCTCTGAGCCTGACCTACCTACTCTGTTTGTTGGGAGGACATACTGCTGGGGAGAACCTGAGCTCCTTGGAGGAAGGGCAGAATACAAATGTAGAGTAAGAAACCCAGGCTTGCGACTGTCTAATGTGTGTGTGATTCCACTACTGGGAAAATAATGGGGTTTCATTAGTTGAAGGGGAAGTTCCCCTTTTCCTGACATAGTCTTTTTTTGCCTGGTGTTTTGCAAATGAGATATTTCCTAATGACCATTCAGGAAAGATCTAACCTGCAGCTGGAAATAATTCTTTTGAAAGATTTAAGGTCCTAAGCCAGCAGTGTTGCCTAGTGAAGAATGTGTTTTTGGCTGCATGAATAATACCAGTGCTATAACTCTGTCCAGTGGTACAGAGTTTTACTTACATCATTTATAAATTATGTCTCCAAACAAAAACGCTTTAAGCAAAGTACAGCAAAATGATCAAAATTCAAATAATATGAGATGGACCATTGGCATATCCTCCAAAGTTTAGCAAATGAAAACAGGGATGCACTTTTAACATCCAAATTCTCAGAACAAGTATCAGTCACTGCCTGTGTTCACCCCATGCCCTTTGCTGGCAGCTCTGTTCCAACCAGCTGTTATAAGGGAAAAGCCAGTACTGAAAGTATTATCATAAGGTAAAGGTAAAGGTTCCCTTGCTCGAAAGCCAGTCGAATCCGACTCTAGGGTTGCGGTGCTCATCTCCGTTTCAAAGCCGAAGAGCCAGCGCTGTCCGAAGACGTTTCCGTGGTCATGTGGCCGGCATGACTAAACACCAAGGTGCACGGAACGCTGTTACCTTCCCACCAAAGTGGTACCTATTTATCTACTTGCAATTTCTTGCTTTCGAACTGCTAGGTTGGCAGGAGCTGGAACTAGAGACAGGAGCTCACCCCATCATGCGGCACCCAGGTCTCGAACTGCTGAACTACTGACCTTCCACAGCCTGCAGTTCAGCGTCTTAACCACTTGAGCCACCGCAGCTCCCTATTATCATAAAAACGTCACTAAAGGCATTAATAATATACAGATACTCATTAAAAAAGATACACGTGACAGGCTTCCACAGCATGTATGGTAGCTTTCAATAACACATGAAATATTGGCTTTTTAATATTGGGTGATAAACTTAATCCAAGCCTTGACAAATTTTCTTTAGCTGTAGAAGACAGCTCCCAAATTTTAGGAGCCAGACTCCTATTTCAGCTTTCAGGACTATGCATGAATATAGTTTCCAATTATTACTACCACAAAAAAAAGATTGGTGCAGCAATGAAATTTTGAGGTGCCATGGAGATCTGGTGCCTGGGATTTGTCAGACCCTGACTTAATCAGTTGTGAGTAGGGATGAGCACAAACCAATAAGCAAGCCCCAATGCAAGCATGAGCCAGGCTGGTTCATGGTTTGTAAAGCAGGGGTTTGGGAGACTGTGTCTCCCACGATCCACCACACGAACGTCTATGTTTTTTCATGGAGGTTCATGAGATTCGTGGAGGGTTTGTGGGGGCTCCACTTCTGGGTCATGCCACAGCCACACCCCCAACTGGAAGTGAGCTCCAAAGGTATTTAAATGCCTTCAGGGCCCCACAAACTTTCCTGAAGCAAGAACTGATTTGTGCAATGGAGAAGCTTGAGGAAGTTCGGGGTTGGTGGAAACCACGAACCTCCATTTTTCCTGTTCGTGTCCACCCTTAGTTGTGAGTGAGCTGTTTACTTACTTTATTTACTTAGTTCGTAGTCCATATTTCTTGCTAAATTCGAGTCCAGTAGCACCTTAGAGACCAACAACTCTCCTTCTGGGAGCCTTGACTCTTGGCGGCTCATGCCCTGGAAATCTCATTGTTCTCTAAGGTGCTACTGGACTTGCATCTAACTCTTCTACTGCAGACCAGCATGGCCACTCTCTGAAACTTTTTTGCTAAGACTCAAGATGGATTACATTCACAATTTCCCTCCCAGTATGAAATCCTGACAAGTGTTGGTTCTTTTTGGTAGTAAGAGAGACTTTTAAAAGGTCAATAAATTATCCACATTTTCCCATATTCCTCTGCTGTGACTAGTGTGTGAAATGCCAGACTGTGCAATGTGTAATGAGTACATACTTTGGTGGCTCATGTAGTTTATTGCGGTCAAAGACCATAATGCAGTGAATATAGTTAATATAGCATCAATCAGAACATTAGTAAAACAATAACTCTTATGTGACAATGTATGTTAAAATGTTAAAACATTAAAAGTATGTACAAATTCCATTATCTATCAGATAAAATCAATTTAACCAATTAATTATGATATCCCCCACTCTCTCCTAATACAATAGGCTAATTAGCCCAACCAAATTTAGCCACCATACGAGTTATATTCCAATTTTTATCTGCCAAAATAATTGCAAGGAGAGTCCTTCTACTATGCCCTGGATGTGATTTAATAATGGGCTTTATAAATTTTTCTCTATTGTGCTGGTATAATCTACAATAAAAAAAACACATGCTCTAAAGTTGCTTCTCCCTTTCTACAAGCACATTCCCTTCACATGTTTTATTATATCTGGCTTTTAAAATGGCAGAGGGCAAAGCATTATATTTTAGGATTGTAAAAATTCTTCTGTGTTTGGCATTCTCTAGCGTTTTAACATATGTTGCCAAAGTTAACTTACTACAAGTAGCTAGATCAAATAAAGGATTCTTAATTTTACTCATTTGGATCGGCAATTCCATATCCAAAACTTTTTGCTTTATAACTGACTAGGAATAAAGCCTGTTGTGGAAATAAATACAATGAGCTCTAGAAAGAGACTCTGGGAGAGTGCCAAGGCTTTGGGCACTCAGCGTCAATGTGCTGTGGTGACCTCAGCAGGGTATAATGACACAGAGTCCACCACGTTCTCCAAAGGAACTGATCTCTGCTACCTGAAGAGCAGTTGTAATTTTCAGTGATTTCCACCCCTTTCCTGAGATTGGAAACAGTGGTTCCCCAAAAGCGAATGGCTGGTTAGGAGGGTGGAGTCTATGGCATTGTACCTGTCTGAGGTCCCACCCCTCCTCAAACCTCACCCTCTCCAGGTTCCATCCCTCAAATCTCCAGGAATTTCCCACCTGGAGTTGGCAACCCTATCTCCTTCCCAGCCAACCATCAACCTACCTTTATTAACCCCCTCTCTTCAGCTTTCTATTCCCCCCACACACCTGCAGCCTCTCCTGTGCTCTGAAGCCCTGACTGCCAGAGTCCACCATTTTCCATGCTCTGAAGCCCTGACTGCCACAGAGTCAACCATTTTCTCCAGGGAAACTGATCTCTGCCATCTGGAGAGCAGTTGTAATTCTGAGTGATCTCCAGCCCTCACCTGGAGATTGGCAACAATGGTTTCCCAGGAGGAAAAGTAGTCTTTCTCTGCACTGGGGACCAAAGCAGCTTACATCATTCTCCTCTCCCCCTTTTGACTTGCACAACAACTCTGTGAGGTAGGTTAGGCTGAAAATCTGTGACCGGTCCAAAATCACCCACTCAGCTTCTACAGCAAGAACCTGGATCGAGCAGACCCTGCTCTGAAGCACTGACTGCTATGCCTAGGGCAGCTAACCTCCAGATGGAGCCTGAAGATCACCAGGTATCATAACTGAACTCCAGACAACAGATCTCCCCCACCTGGAGAAAATAACTGCTTTGGAACTCTGTTCAGCCGAGGCCCCTCCCCTCCCCAAACCCTGGCTTCCATAGACTCTCCCAGAAAATCTCGAGGAATCTCCCTACCTGGAGCTGGCAACCCTAGACTCAGGACTGGCCCCAGTGAGTTCCTCACAAAGGCCTGCAAAGGGTTTCCTTCCTTTGTATGAACCAAGCTTGGTTGCCTACCATGGCAAAATGGGCTCCAGTTTACCACTCAGCTGTTTGCCTCCCACCCTTGTCCTATGCGTGTATCTCACTCCTTAAATTTGCTGCCATGACTCACTGAATCGTCACTGCCTTTTTAGAGGGACATTGAGACCCCTCTGGCCAAATCTCCCTATTTGGAGATGGAATCCCCAGTTTTTGGGGGATCCCTGGAAAGTTGGCAACCCAAGGGTCTGGCCTTTCCTTGCTTCCCTGGGTTACCCTCTCCCTTTGGTATTGTGCAGAGCAGGGGAGACTATGTGGTCAGAGCACAACACAGATTATTAGCCCAAATTAAAGAATTTAAATATTTACACAGTTATGGAGCACACAGACACTGTAGAGTAAGCACACACTATGAACCAACAGGGCATAAATCCATAGGTGTTAAATGCAATCCTCTTTCCCTACACAGAATACTCTCTACCTCAGGATAGGATCTCTCCTTGGACTGGCCGCTGGCTGTACTTCAGCCTCTCTCTCTTACCCAAGAGAGCAGGGAAATTGCCATTTGTTCCCCAGTCCAGCTGACTGTGGAGTGGCTGAATTTCTGCTGCCTCCCAGGGATGAAGACTGCCTTGGGACAGTCCCTGTTTTCCCGCACTTTTTGACCTTGGGAATGCTGGGAAGTGTAGGCCAGCAGATAAGGAAGCCCCATTCGACCCAGTGAGTAATACCTCTGCAGGCCCCTCTCTGGAATTACAGCTCAATTAAACCTTATGGGGGAACATTTTAAACAAAGAACTACAGCCATCTTAAAACACAAGTAATTGCCATTTTGTGACACCTACCAACAGCCACTGAGGGGACAGGTAGTCCCACACTGGAAGCAAGCAGGAAAAGTGTCTTCATCAAGAGAGAAAGCTGTTTGTCAGTAATTCTGACAGAGCACAGGGGGCTGAAGGGGGAGTGAGCGGGGAAGAGGAGCAGACCAAGCACCCGGCCAATGGCATGTGAGTACTCTTGAGTGGCAGCTGACGGGCTAGTGCCTGAGGGAGTTCATGGAATGTGGCCACTCCAAAACAGGATTATTATATAGAGAGATTTGGCATGTAGATATCCCAAGGGGTGTATGAATTGTTCAGTAAGGCCATAATCAGTCAGTTTATCTTCTAATTTTTTTCTCCATATAGGTAAACACTTATCTTGCATCACAAGCTGGATAAGTCCAATTGGCAAAAAGATCCATTTTAACCAGGCAAAAAGATCCATTTTAACCAGCATTAATCCAAAACTTTGCTTCCACTGAAACCAGGCCTGCATCTAAACAAATTGCAGCATTTGATACTGTTGTCGGGACCTGGAATATTGTTCTCAAAAATTTTGATTGTATTCTCTCAATTACAAAGAGATTCAAATGAACATATAAAGGTGCTCCATATAGCAACCGTGGAAGAACTTTGGTATTAAATAATTTTATAGCAGCTTCCAAATTTCTACCACCTTTACACCAGAAAAACTTAAGTATGGTGCCAGTACTCCTCTGCGCATTTGCTAAAACATATTCTTTATGACCATTCATTGAATCCATTGATTGGAAAATTATACCAAGGTATTTATAGCACCAAACCTGTTCAATAGGACGGGAATCAATACTCCAACTGTATATTTTAGGTTTTTTAAAAAATACCATTACTTTGCTTTAGTATAGTTTATGTCAAGATAATTTTGTTGACAACATTTTGAGAGGGCAGATAAGGCTCTTTTTAAACCAACTGGTGTTCTTGAAAGCAGCACTGCATCATCAGCATAACATAAAATCGATACATGTTTATCAAAAAGCTTTGGTGGCTGAAAATCTAAGTTACTCATACATTGTACCATGTTGTTTATATATAGATTAAAAAGGAGAGGTGCTAGTATACATCCTTGTTTTACTCCCTTCTCTGTTTTTATCAAATTAGTTAGATGTCCTTCTGGACTACAGCATACTCTTACTGCAGTATTCTTATAGTGAGCTCTTAATAGAAAAAGAAGATGTCTATCTATCACTGTTGTTTGTAGTTTTCCCCACAAATATCTTCTTGATATAGAGTCGAAAGCAGCTTTAAAATCTATAAAAGCTGCATATAAGAATGTCACAGCACTTGAGGAGTATTTTGTTATTAGATGGTTAAGAATCGCACATTGATCCACACAGGATCTGCCCTCTCTAAATCCTGCTTGTTCCTGGGCTAAAATACCATCTTGTTCCAATCAATCCTTTAGTCTCCATTCTAGATATTTAGAATAATATTCAGTAAGCTAATTGGCCTATAATTAGCCGGATTTTCCCTATTCCCTTTTTTGTAGATAGGTACTATTATTGCCACCTTCCAGTCTCTAGGTATTTTCTTGTTTTATCAATGGTGGTAAATAAAGCGGCAAGTACTGGGATCCATCAATCAATATTCTTCCTAATCAGTTCTGCAGGAATTAAATCAATACCTGCAGCCTTATGAGGTTTTAGCGTCTGCAGGGCTATTTTTGGGCCGGAACACACCGGAACGGTGTTCCGGCTGGCTCCTGAGCCTGCTCTGCCCCCCGCAGTGTCCCCGGCCGCACAGAAGCACTGGGCCGGGGGACGCTGGGGAACCCCCCCGCCCCTGCAGCGTCCCCAGCCCGCGCAGGAGCGCTGGGCTGGAGGACGCTGGGGAAAAAAACAAACCCGCCCCTCGCAGCGTCCCTGGCCCACGCAGGAGCGCTGGGCCGGGGGACGCTGGGGAACCCTGCCCCTCGCAGCGTCCCTGGCCCGCGCAAGAGTGCTGAGCCGGGGGGCGCTGGGGAATCCCCCCGCCCCTCGCAGCTCCTGCGCGGGCCGGGGAACCGCCCCCCCCGCCCCTCACAGTGTCCCCAGCCCGCGCAGGAGCACTGGGCCCAGGGACGCTGGGGAAACCCCCCGCCCCTCGCAGCTGGGGAAACCCCCCGCCCCCGGGGACACAGGGGAAACCCCCCCGCCCCTCCCCGGAGCGCTCAGGAGCGCTGGGCCCGGGGACACTGGGGAAACCCCCCTGCCCCTCCCCGGCCCGCGCAGGAGCGCTGGGCTCAGGGACGCTGGGGAACCCCCCCTCGCAGCGTCCCCGGCCCCAGCAGGAGTGCTGGGCCGGGGGATGCTGGGAAAGACCCCCGCCCCTGGCAGTGTCCCCGGCCCCAGCAGGAGCGCTGGGCCGGGGGACGCTGGGAAAGACCCCCCCGCCCCTCGCAGCGTCTCCGGCCCGCGCAGGAGCGCTGGGCCGGGGGACGCTGGAAAGCCTCCCCGCCCCACAGCATCCCTGTCCCCTGTCACGCTGGAGCGCTGGGCCCGAGGACACCGAAGAGCCACCCCTGCAGCCTCCGGGCCCCTAGGAGCACTGGGCCTGGGATGTAGAAGAGCCCCCCCCCAGCATCCCCAGCAGCAGGAGTGCTGCAGCTGGGGGGGAGGCTGGAGAGGCCTGCCACCAGCTTACCTGGCCCCTGCCAATGGTAAGTAAGGGATCTGCAGGGGTGGGGGGAGTGGGGGCTTGATTGGGGGTGGGTGGGAAAGCCTCCCTTCCCTTCATCTCTTTGCCATCGTTTCCTCCTTTCCTTTCCCTCCTTTTCTTTCTCTTTTACCCTTCTCTTCCTTCCTTCCTCTCTTTTCCTCCTTTCCTCCTTTCCTCCTTTCTTCCTTTCTTTCCTCCTTTCTTTCTTTCCTTCCTCCTTTCCTTCCTCCTTTCTTTCCTTCCTCCTTTCTTTCCTCCTTTCTTTCCTTCTTTCCTTCTTTCCTTCTTTCTTTCCTTCTTTCTTTCCTTCTTTCTTTCTTTCTTTCTTTCTTTCTTTCTTTCTTTCTTTCTTTCTTTCTTTCTTTCTTTCTTTCTTTCTTTCTTTCTTTCTTTCTTTCTCTCTTTCTCTCTTTCTCTCTTTCTCTCTTTCTCTCTTTCTCTCTTTCTCTCTTTCTCTCTCCCTCCCTCCCTCCCTCCCTCCCTTCCTTCCTTCCTTCCCTTTTTCTTTCCCTCTTTAATCTTCTGGGTTGTCCCTTGCTTGTCAATGTGGTCTCATATGCTAATAAGCTGTGCTGTCAGGGTGTGGCCTAATATGCTAATGAGTTTATTTTGTTGGGCGTGGCCTATTATGCTAATGAGTTCCTGCTGGGCTTTTTCTACAAAAAGAGCCCTGAGCGTCTGTATAAGATTTTTAATTTCTTGTAGAGTCACTGAGGGCCATGGAGATAAGGTGTCTAAATCTGTATCTTGTTCTGGTAAAACAATTGTCTCTTGATTACTATAAAACTGTGAAATAACCTTCCCATGTTTTTGGGAGTATATATAACTACTAGAGACTAACGATGGTTTAACAGTACAATTAGAAACCAACTGCCAAAATAAACACTGGTTCTTATCTCTAGCTGCTAAGTTAAGTTGCTAGAGATAAGAACCAGTGTTTATTTTAGCGGTTGGTTTCCAATTGTACTGTTAAACCATCTTTGGTGCATGAATCTGCCCTTCTCCTGAATCAACCCATTGGTCCGTCAAATTCAGTATTGCCTACCCTGACTGGCAGCAGCTCTTGAAGGTTACAGGTTGAAGTATTTCATGTTACATATTACCGGAGTCTTTTAACTGGAGATGCTGAGGACTGAACTGGGGACTTTCTGCATGTCTGTGTAAATTTCCAGCACAGCCCTGGTGGTCTAGTGCATGGAGGGAGTAAACATCATAAGGATACCCTTCTTCCTTTCACACCGTTTTCTTCCAGAAGAGTGAAGATGAACACACATGAAACTGCCTTGTATTGAATCAGATCCTTGGTCTATCATGGTCAATCTTGTGTACTCAGACCAGCAGCGGCTCTTCCGTGTCCAAGACCAGAGGTCTTTTTAAGGTCACCTACTGCCTGGTCCTTTTAACTGGAGATGCTGGGGATTGAACCTAGGACTTTCTGCATGCAAAGCAGAGATTCTTCCACTGAGCCACAGCCCCTCCCTAAAGATGTCTGTTCCAATGTTTAACTTCTAAGGAACATGAGGGAGGAAAGTGAACCCTGAAAAATGACAGCTCGAGGAACTAGCACTAATAGTTGTTTTTTTTAAAGTACCCATAGGTACACTTTTATTAATTTTCACAAAGACAATACTATTGCACATGCACATACACAAACCTAACACACACATAAAATATATACAGGGAGACCAACTATATTATTTAAGGCTTATATACTTGCACTAATAGTTTTTTTTGTTGTAAAACTCTCTTAAAGAAGAGAGAATTTTATTCTTTTTATAAGAAAAGGGAGGGGTAGACAGATGGAGAAAGAAAAAGGTGGAGTGAAAATTTTTTTCTGTTAGTGAGAGTTAGTTTAGGTTAATAACCAATACCAAGTTTTGGCATCCATCATGGTTAGAAGATCTTCTTTTTAACTAAAACAAAGTCCAAAATCACTCTGTTAATGCAGTTAGTAAAGTCCATTGGGGTTAGTAATTAAACAGCTCCTTCCGGATGTAACACGAACAGTCCTCAAAGTATCTTCTTCTTAATTTTCTTCCAGTTATGGATTAAGTCCATTTTAACTTTGAAGTCTTCCGTTCCATCACCTTCCCCTGGGCTGCTGTCTTCTGCACTTATCCCAATTTTGAATGCTGCATCCTTCTTCCTGCTGGCGTGTCTCTTCAGGAATTTCTGTGTTTTGAAGATGAAATCCTTCTTCTTTCTTTTCTTTTTTTTTTTTTTTAAACTTCTGGCCTTCAAGCTTCCAGGGCTCCACAAACTCAGCAGATGAAATTAGATCTCCCGTTTGTCGCCTGCTATGCTCGACATCCCCTTCTACTGGCAGAGTATTTCTTTTTATAAAGGCGGAATAGGCTTTGAGAGCCTTATCCACCTCTTCTTTTAACTTTATCGCTCCACTGCCAGTTAGGGGTGCCAAGACATTTGTCAAGGTAAATCCGAGATCTTCTTTCTCCTCTTCTTTAGCGCCCTGGAAACCTGAAATCAAATTCGATTTCTGTTCAATCTCCTTCATCTTTCTAGTTGTTTCCAATATCTGTTTCTGTCGACTGATGAGAACACTTTCCATTTTAAACAAAGTTTGGTTGATCTTCTGCAATTGTTCCAGCAGGGGGCACAGCATCTCCTTTTTCTGTTGATTGACAGCAAGCTCTTGGGGGGGCTATCTGGACCGGAAGTCCCTCCTCTCTTCTCTTCCGGTGTCTGCAGGGCTTGTTCCATTATCGACATTTTGTTTTTTTGTTTACTTTTAAAAAGTTCGTGCCGCATCCCCCAGGAAGCTAAGATGAACACATTCTTCCATGCCACCCCAACGGTACTTTCACCAACACTTTGTTTTCTTTCTGCCCCCTTCGCGCTCCCTTTGAATAACTTGCTTCTCGAGGGGGTGGGGACTCCTCCCTCCTCCCAACGCTTATACGCATGCAGGGGGCTCCGATTTACGCTTCAAAATAGATCTTCAACTCACGATTCGATGCCACTACTTCTTTTTATGTTGAACCATAGCGCTGTTTTCACTCCTGGAATTCGGTGGCGCCGCTAAGTCCCATTACGGGCACGCCGCAGCGGGGCCGATTGGAGGCGGGGAGAAAGCCTCAATTTCCCGGCTGTCTGCCGGCAAAGAGGCTACTCCCCAAGCGCCCCCGGTTCGGAGCCTTAACCTAAGGCTCACTAGGGTCTTTCGCATATGCGAAGACCCCCCTAACTGCGCGTGGGCTAACCGCCTCCGGGAGCGTCCCGAGAAGCGGCCGCCATTCGCGACGCCGGAAACCCACTTGCACTAATAGTTTTAACAAGGTCAAAATTAAGGGCAAAAGTCACCAACATTACTTGAAACTTATCAGTGGAAAGCAAGATGTGTTCCATCTAAAACTGATTGGCTAAAAAAGGTTGTATTCACAAATTTATTTAAGTATTTACTGATGTTGATTTATATGTTAATCATATGTCTATTTTTGTATTGTTGTTTAATAAAAATGTAAACATTAAAAGAAAAAATAAGGATTCTGAATTACAAAGAGCAATACCAGAAAACTGGTACCCTCCATAGTAAATAGGAAGAGTTGGAGCATATGTATCAGGACTGCCTTTCCTGGCATACCCCCAAACAGCCCAACGCTCTGGGGAGAAAAACCTCCTGGTAATCCCTGGCCTGAAAGATATCCAGAGTTCCTCAACCAGAGCCAGGGCCTTTTCGGCTGGTAGGACTCTCTGCCAAATGACATCTGTGCCCTGTGGGACTTAGTGCAGTTCCGCAGGCCCTGTAAGACAGAGATGTTCCGCCAGGCCTGTGGCTGAGGAAAGCCTGGCTGCCTCCACTCCTCTCCCTCCCCGTCGTGGGGAAAGGACATAAATTGATTTATTTGTGACTTAACTGGTTTAATTTGATTATAGTTTATTAATATATGTATTTATTGAATCGTTAACCTCCCTGAGCCCTCACAGGGGAGGGCGGTCTGTAAGTCAAATAAATAATAATACAATAGTAATAATATGTTATAAGATCAATTTTATTGCTGGAAATGATCGAACAACATGACAGATCAACAGCATAAAACAGCAGTACTCAGTAACTGGATTATGCCCAGGACCTAGTTTTTATTGAAAGGACAGGCAGGACACATAAGAGGAAGGGACCCCTGGCTCAATAGTAGAGCTTTACATGCAGAAGTTCCCACATTCAATTCCCAGCATCTCTTGTTTAAAGGGTCAGATAGTGAGTGATGTGAAAGACTTTTATCTACTCAAGATCCCGGTAGACGAATGGGCTAATCTGCCCCCCCGGCATTCTGAGAATTACAAGCCATTTGCACGCCCAGGAGCAAGAGAGATATGTGGACAAAATGTTTGCTGTGGCAGTCAGCCTTGCAGTTTGGAGTACTTGTGTTCAGTATTGAGTTTTGAAGCATTGGTTGTATGCAAGGCCCCATGCGTAAGCCCATCCCCAATAGGAGAGTCTGTTTCTCAGGCGCTGCTGTATTGCATTGAAGACAGAAATAAATAGGCATATGATTGCCAAGAAGCTTGGAGCATTGCTAAACGGTGTCCTTTGGGCACTTCTGGAGATTCTCAGGGACTTCAGGGGGCTTTTGTCCATGCCCATATGATTATCACGCTGCTTGTAGCTGCATTTTTTCTTCCTCTGCCCATGAGACATCATACAGCCTCAACAAGGCTGGGGAGCTATGAGATGGCTCCAATAAAGTGAAAACACTTTATTCAGTAGTACTACTGTCTTTTATTCAACAGTACTACTGCCTTTAGGGAGTTTAAATTAATTTAAGCTTTGATGTCTATCGCTGCAATTGAAGAACAGACAAAGAAATGTACACATTCAAGATGGTTAAGTCTCCACAGCATAACACCGAAGTATCCCCTTGGAATTATTCCATGAATATAGACACAGCCAGGCCGATTTCCCACAAGCATTGCTCCGTGCTCGCTCTTCCCTTTTACCCCGATGGTATGTCAATTTCACACCAAGTGCTGCACGACCACATTTTGCCCCGCAGCTTTGCGCGATTTCCCCCGCGTCTACTCAATCCTCAAAAAAACAGGATTGAGTAGACACGGGGAAAATCGTGCGAAGCTGTGGGGCAAAATGCGGCCACGCAGCACTTCATGTGAAATTGACATGTACCATTGGGACAAAGGGAAGAGTGAGCGCGGAGCAGCGGCTTGTGGGAAATCGGCCTAGTCTTAGATGTTCTAATGTTAATATCGTGTAAAGGTAAAGGTAAAGGTTCCCTTGCTCGAAAGCCAGTCGAATCCGACTCTAGGGTTGCGGTGCTCATCTCCGTTTCCAAGCCGAAGAGCCAGCGCTGTCCGAAGACGTTTCCGTGGTCATGTGGCCGGCATGACTAAACACCAAGGTGCACGGAACGCTGTTACCTTCCCACCGAAGTGGTCCCTATTTATCTACTTGCAATTTCTTGCTTTCGAACTGCTAGGTTGGCAGGAGCTAGAACTAGAGACAGGAGCTCACCCTGTCATGCGGCACCCGGGTCTCGAACTGCTGAACTACTGACCTTCCAGAGCCTGCAGTTCAGCGTCTTAACCACTTGAGCCACCGCAGCTCCATTAATATCGTGTACCCTACTGGAAAATAGATATTCCTTGGAAGCTGGGGGCACTACAAGGCATTGTGTGGTCGGGGGTGGGGAAATAAACAATTTGGAAAATGTTTCCTCAGCCCACATCTCTTCTGCAAGGATTGTGGAACATGCTCCCGATTGAGATCAAGGCCCTGTGAGACTTGTTACCATTTCACAGGGCCTGTAAAACAGAGCTGTTCCGCCAGGCCTTCGGATGAGGCAGCGGGCGTCTACCTCCCTATCGCTGCTGCATGAGATTGTTACAGCTTGGTGTTGGCCCATTTATTTATTTCCTGGCTGTAGGAACTGGAATTGAAAGTATTGCACTGCCCACTTTAAATGTTTTTAAATTGGTTTTATTGTATTATTTGATTGCATGGTTTTAAATTTGTATTACATTTATTGCTGTAAGCCACCCTGAGCCTGTTTGCAGGAAGGGCAGGATATACGTTGAAACAATAAATAAATGAATAAATACAAATTGTTGGAGTTTCAGAAGGCTACTCCCCTTCCCTTAAATGGCTCTCAACTGCTCTAAACATTTTCTGGGTAATGAGTGAGCAGTAGGACATTTTCAGTGGTGGCACATGGCCTGTGGAACGTCATCCCCCTTGAAGCTCTCCTGGCACCTTTTTTACCCGGGCTTTTAATTAGGGGTTTAATCTCATCAGCTTCTTAACAGTCTGCTTCTGTTTTTATGGATAGTTTTTATGCTGCTTATGTCTAATGGTTTGTTTTTATTGGCATAGGGTTTTTTATTTTAAACTTGGTCGAGCAGAAGTCTGAAGAGGCAGCATAGAAATATTCTAAACAAATAGTCTTCACGAGGGTGATTTGCGGGTATATGAACACGTGAAGCTCCCTTATACTGCATCAGATCCTTGGTCCGTCAAGATCAGTACTGTCTAACTCAGACTGGCAGCAGCCTTCCAGGGTCTCAGGCTGAGGTCTTTCAGATCACCTGCTGCTTGGTCCTTTTACTTGGACATGCTGAGGACTGGACCTGGGACCTTCTGCACGCCAAGGAGATGCTCTACCACTGAGCCACAGCCCCTCCCTGTATGTGGGTATCTTCTTTATTTTATCCCCTACATATTACCCTACATATCTGCATAACTAGGGAGTCCCTCAAGCGTAAACAAACCCTGGGCTGCTTTTGCTGGTGGGTCTCTTTTGATACCCTTTTGATAGGCACTTAAACGTGACGAATAAGCTGGGGTGTGTGAAAGAACCCCTGGGGTGGATACACTGTGTTAGCAATGCTTCCCATATGTCCATATTTTTCCCTACAGGATTCTATAAGAGGCTTGAACAGATCAATTTCCCATCTTCCTTTATTTTTTCCCTTTAATTGACTTCTAGCTGGTCTCAGAGCCTTTGCCACCTACAGCATGCTCAGTATTCATGAGGCTCTTTTGGAGGGGGTGGTGGTGTTCATTTAGTTAATTTATTTTTGTTTGAATTAAAATTTTATTGTGTTTTGGAATTCCCCCCCCAAAAAAGGTTAAGAAACCCTTTAGAAAAGAAAGTGAGCAGTTTTCTGATGCTTTAGTATTCATAAAGTTCTAGGAATGGGCTCCATATACTTTGGAATTTACTTCCCATTGTAATGTTATGCATAGCTGGGGAAATTCTCCCCCTCCCCTTCCTTGTGCGTAGCTTGATTTTGCTGCAGTTGGGTTTGGCATAAGCCAGTCATAATGATAACAGATAATGATAGTAAACAGCATTATAGCAAATTATTATTCTGAATAATACTGGAATAATTATGTGGTAAGGTGCCACTTTTGTGATGCAAGGGAAACAAAAGGATGGTTTGTATTACTTATTCTAGTATTTTCAGTCTAAAGGGCTTCAGCTTACCAGCAGGGAGCACGTGACCCACCAGTGAGTTGGAGGGCCCTTTAAATCTTTCAGGAGGGAGGGAGAGGGGCTGCCACCGGTCGCATGCTCCACTCACAAAAAGACCCTTTAAGGGGTTTTTTGCAAGCGGGGTGGGGGCCACGGGGCAAGGGGCTGATTTCCCAGTGGAGATTCGCTTGCCAGCCCGACGCACCACTGAACTGTTAGCAGAGAGCAGGGTGGCGGCACACACACCTGTATCTCAAGTGGTGGAACTGCCGCTGGGAAATCAGCCCTGTGTGCCGCGGCCCCTGTCCACAGGGTATGAAAAAGTATTAATCTACCTGTAGTCTCACAAGGCCCTTCTGCCACACCCCTGTGCTGCACGTGAGGTAGGGTTGCCAGCTCCAGGCTGAGAAACACCTGGAGATTTGGGGAGTGGGTCCTGAGGAGGGTGTGGTTGGGGGTGGGGAGGGACTTCAAAGGGATATAAAGCCATAGAGAGTCCACCTTCCAGTGGCCATTTTCTCCAGGGGAACCAGTCTCTGTTGCATGGAGATCAGTTGTAATAGCCGGAGATCTCCAGCCACCACCTGGAGGTTGGCAGCCCCAATGTAAGTCTTCCCTTTTCTGCTTAGAGGAGGCTTTGAGTGTTGGTCCTTGCTAGCAGACAATAACAAATGGGTCATCAATAAAGCTGCCTTTTCTTTTTTTAGTGCTGGCCAACTTGCACTGAAATGTTCTCAATGCTCGTGCAGTCAATTCTTGTTTGGAGCAGTTCAACTTATTAATCGAGAACCAGTTTGGTGTAGTGGTTAAGTTTGATTCCCCACTCCTCCACCTGCAGCTGCTGGATGACCTTGGGCAAGCCATAGTTCTTTCAGAGCTGTTCTTGAAGGAGCAGTTCTCTCAGAGCTCTCTCAGCCCCACCTACCTCACAGGGTGTCTATTGTGGGGAGGGAAAGGGAAAGGAGTTTGTAAGCCACTCTGAGACTCCAAGTGAAGGGCGGGGTATAAATCCAATCTCCTCTTCTTCTTTAATCTGCAGCCTTTATTTTGGGGTGCTGCCCTGTGTCTTTCAATAAGAATTGCTTGTGTGCATGGATTGTCAAGCATTAAGCACCATAGACCCTTCCTGTTCGCTCTGGATGGGTCATCAGCAATGCTCCCTCTAAGCTGTGGAGTCTTGTGAGCAAAAATTCTACTTTGTGTGCTACTGGCATTAAAGTTGTGAGCGAGCAATTTGGCTGCAGCATAAATTTAGTTTGCTCTGGAGCCATCCTTCCTGAGCTAAGACAAAAAAGTGTGAGCCAGAGGCTAAAAAATGGTGAGCTAGCTCACACTAACTCAGCTTAGAGGGAACACTGGTCACCAGTGCTGGTTTTCCAAGCAGTGACATTATAGTGTCAGTTCTGGAGTTCTTGTGTGACCCCCACATAACCTTGTCTTTATTCATATTGCAGCAAATTTTACATGTGCAGGGGGTTCCTTATAGCACAAGGGTAACGAGTATTACATTTTAGAATATAAATCTACATATAGAGTATACATTTTAGACTGTAAACCCCTTAGGAGGGGGCAGCAACCTGTTGACTTGAACACTGGAAGTCCCCATGCACAACAATGGCTTTGTATTAACAAACAATATAATATTGACTTGAATTTTCATTCCTAGTAGATTTTTCTCTAACACCTGCAAAGAGCATTTGTTGTGGTTCACACCTAAGGGGGAAGGAAAAACACTCAAAAACCAAAACAGCCACGTGAATATGTAGAATCTGCATAGACCATTGTTACAGAAGTGCCAAAGCTTTTAAGGAGCATTGTAAATTATTAATATTAGCAACAGGAGATTGATATGGTAATGGATTTCTCACATCTCAGTTAATAATGAAATGCAGTGAGAGCCTGTTCTAAGCAGCATTATGCATATCCGATGTGCACCAGTAATATTTCCAAGAATTTTCAGTTTCCGGGCTGCATGTCTTTTTCTCTTTACAAAAGCTAGAGAATGAGCTCAGACAGCACTGAAGGTGGATTACATGCTTTTCTGGAACTCCAGGGTCCATGATTAAGCTTGGATGAAATGCTTGTTTGCCTCACTCACCTCACTTTAATCATCACTGAGATCAGCCACTGTGTAGTGCCATGGATTGGAAAGGCCTGGGTTCTAATCTCCACGCAGCTGTGCCTATTGCTGGGGGGGGGGCAGGACTTTGATTCAGATCAGCAATCTGTGATCTGTGTTAGCCTTCCAAATACTACAAGTAATAACTAGCATTTCTACAGTGTTTTCAAAGTGGTCCCTATACATTATTTTGTTGCAGACCCCTCAACAGCCCTTTAGAATAGGTCAGTATTATTGCAAGCAGAGGGAGCAAAAACAGCTCTGGAAACAGCTTTACACCTGGCCCTGCCCTCCCCCATGGAGGGAGGGCAGGAAGTACAGCAGATTAATGCAGGATGGGGGCACCCCTCACTTGGAGCTGGGGTGGCCCCAGTGGGGAAAGACATCAGCCCTGGCGGCCTTAATGGCCAGTCTGCCCATGACTGCAGGTGGATGTCATGGTAGTGAGAGGCAGAGGCAGAGGTGAGAGACACCGGAAATGTACGGGCCCTTTTGAATAGACAGTGTCAAACTTACTGAGCCAGTTTGGTGTAGTGGTTAAGTGCGTGGACTCTAATCTGGGAGAACCAGGTTTAATTCCCCACTCCTCCACTTGCAGCTGCTGGATGACCTTGGGCAAACCATAGTTCTGTCCAGGGCTTTTTTTTTGTAGCAGGAACTCCTTTGCATATTAGGCGACACACCCCTTATGTAGCCAATCCTCCCAAGAGCTTACAGTAGCCGCTGTAAGACGAGCTCTGTAAACTCTTGGAGGATTGGCTACATTAGGGGTGTGTTGCCTAATATGCAAAGGAGTTCCTGCTACAAAAACAGCCCTGGTTCTGTCAGAGGTGTTCTTGAAAGAGAGCAGTTTCTGTCAGAGCTCTCTCGGCCCCCACCTACCTCACAGGGTGTCTGTTGTGGGGAGGGGAAGGGAAAGGAGTTTGTAAGCCGCTCTGAGACTCCCTTGGGTAGTGAAGGGCGGGGTATAAATCCAATTTCTTCTTCTCTTCTACTTTGTTGTGAGAACACCACAGATTCTTCTGTGTCTCACGATTGATTTGCAGCTCTTCCTCCCCCTAACTGGAAGGTCCAAGGGAAAGGTCAGCATGTGCAAAAAACAACTCCTAACCTTGGTTAGCAAAAATGTTGGAGCTGCTAGAATGCTAGCCACAGCTCTCTTGAAAAGTGAAAGGGGGAGAAGTGGGTGAGCCTGGGGGTGCTCCTGATCCCCCAGCCACACTTTTGGTTACCAGGTGATTTTGTCTGTGCACTGGGTCATTTGCAGACTTGACTTTCGGGATGTGCATTTTTAATTCATTGAATAGATTCCGATGGGGTTGCCAGCTCTGTGTTGGGAAATACCTGGAGATTTTGGGGGTAGATCCTGAGGAGGGCAGGTTTTGAGGAGGGGGAAGGACTCCAATGGGGTATAATGCCATAGAGCCCACCTTCCAAATCATCCATTTACTCCAGGGAAACCAATCTCTGTCACCTGAAGGTCAGTTGTAATCCCAGGAGATCTCCAGCTGCCACCCAGAAGTTGGCAACCTGCTGAGCTTCACTCTGTGTCAGAAGCCCTAACTTAGTCAGCCAAACACCATGCCTTGTAGTTCAAACAAGAATAGCGTTTATTGAAAAGCTGCAATAGAAAGGTTACTGGAGCAGATACATTGTTCAGAATAACTTGGTTACACAAAGCAGGCGGTTATACAGGGAAGGGGTGAATGGGGACCCCCCTTCTACCAATCAGGGAATAACATGCGAATGGGAATCGAAAGTTACTACGCTAATGAAGTTCCCACCGCCCCCATTAATCTCAGCAAAGCTGCAGCTTTGAAAGAGATAGGAAAGCTCGCAGCTTGACTCTCCAAGGTCAGAATGTTCAGTCTACCAGATAGGGGTTACCAGAGCCACATTCCATTCTCACACACCAGGCATAAATCAACACCCCTACGATCCCAACCTCCCGCCCGTCACGCCACCATGGCGCCCATAGCCATCCTCCCCTCCCCTCCATCCATCATGGCAGGACTACCTGACACTCTGTTTGTCCAGCTCAGTTCACTTTAAGTTGTTACAGCCTAACATTTACAGATTCAATGAGTAGCCATGTTGATCTGAAGCCACAGAATAGAGTCTGCGTCCAGGGGCACCTTTGTTGGTCTTAAAGGTGCCACTGGACCCATACTTTATCCTCATGTTTACTTCATTTATATTCCATTTTCCTCCCCGTGGGGACCCAAAGTCACTCATGTTGCTCTCCACCTCCTCCATTTTATCCTCACACGTGTGAGGTAGGTTATGCTGACAGTGTGTGACCAGCCCAAGGTCGCCCACGGCAGAGTGGGGGTCCGAACCTGGGTCTCCCAGGTCTGGGTCTGATGCTCTAACTAAGGATTCTAATAATTCATTTTTAGGAATGGGGACAACTTAACTTGCAAGCTTTAGTCATTTACCACTGTGGTTTTCAAATGTCCTGTCTTCAAAGAGCTCTTTCCACATAGGCTTTTCTGCTGGGAGGACACCTTAGCATTTACTATGGAATGCCTTTGCATTGCAGAGGATTCTGGAACATGTTCTAGGGCACAGTTTTGGTTTGCACGAAGGACTAATAAAGTCTGCTGGGACTGAACTGTGCCCTAGAACACACCCAAGATTCCCTTGCAGGTGCCAGGGAAGTTCTGCCATTGCTAGAAAGTTTTCTTTCAGAATAGCTCGTCTGCCATTACTGATCAGAAGTCCCTGCTAAACTTCTGTGAGACACCAGGGCCCCTTGGAATGCAGTATGATAAGTTTGTGGTGATCCATTTTTAATTCCAGATTTGATCTGCATTGACGGTTTCACTTTAAAGTGTTCTCTGAGTATAGTCAGCGAAACAGACGGGGAATAATTCAGCTCCCTCCCTGAAGTCTTGAGATATTTTTGAGTGGGGAGTGAAAGCATTATACCTCTTGCGTGCATCTACGTAATGCATCCATAGTAAGGCACCAGGCGATGCACCAGCTACCATTTCATGCTTGGCAGTTGCTGAGGCACATTTAGAACTGTTGCTAGCACATTGCAGGACAGTTATGTTTTTCTGGCTTGTCTTTCCAAAATCACCCTCTCGACTTTTTGCACAATCACACGATTCAAGGCGGCATAAAATTATTTCCTTCCGAATGCAAAGTTCTGCAATTATAGCTGAACTTGACCTCAGACCAATTAGTGTGTCTCGTCAGCCGATGAGGAAAACATTGTCTAAGCCTTCTTGCATTCTGGTGAGCATGTGGGCAAGGTTTAGAATGGATTTCACAACGCTGTTTCACCCCCATCTACAACTTTGGCTTTGTACCAAACACAAGTATAATTTTCATGGAGTTTCCAAACTGAATGTGAGCTTGAAGCATGCTCACCCCCACATCAGCTTCATTGGAGGTGTAATGAAACATTCAGGAAACTCCAGAAGGGGAGGAAGAGCAATAACTAACTAAACACAACAAAACAGAGAAGCAAACTTTCACGTTTCCCAGAGTTCAGGGGTGGGGGGATCAAAAGTTCTGCAATTTGTAAGAGCCTTAAAGATAACGATGCAAGATGTGATGCAGAATTAGGCTCAGCCATGTTAGGCACCAAGGAGATTTCAGACTGCATCTGCTGGGACAAGGGAAAGAGCAAAGATTCTGCTGCCTCTGCAAGTGTAAAAATGAGCAGCCATTTTGGCTCTTTCTCTAGGGCTATGGAGCACACAGGTCCCTTGTAGAAACAAAGGGTGGTGGTAGACTGTGGCAGTCCTTATACTTGCAAAGTTGGAGATTAAGTTTCAGTGGTGTAGTTAGGTGAAGTGTCAAATGGCATGAGGCTCCTCCCTCTCCAGCCCCACCTGATGTCTTCAGCTCTCCTGCCATACCACGGGATAAGCTCCCCCAGACCTCAGATTGCACCCTCTTGTTCCTCACCCTTCCCTGAGCTTATACTCCCCCATACCTTGGAGTATGGCAACCGTCAGGGGGCTGGGAGCTTACTGGCAGCAGGGGAGCACAGCCCAAAGGCTCAGCAATGTCACTGGCGATGCTCTGGTATTTGGACATAAACTCTTATCGTACAAGACATTTGTGCCAAAGAGTTTTTGCCTGAATACCAGAGCATTCCACCGTGTTGCTGGCAACATAATGACATCACTTCTGACATGCACAGGAAGTGACATTGCCGTGTTGCTGGTGACGTTGCTGAGTCACTGGGCTAGGCTTCCCCCGCTGCTAGTAAGTCCTCCTGCTGATCGGACTTTCCAAATTGAATTTGAGCTTGAAGCACGGCGTGGCAGCCCTACCGTGGAGCTAAGGCTCTCTCATTCCTCCCTGGCCTGTTCTGGAGTTGGCTTTATATAGATTGGGTTGGGCCCCACCTCTTCCCCAGCCTTCCCCAATCCTCTCCCCTCTGGATGACCTAGCCCATCCGAGAAGGGCTGAGCCAGTTCCTTCCTCCCTGCTCTCTCTGTGATAGGTCCCCCTTGGAGCAGCCTGCCAGCCTTTGATTGGCTGAACCAGAAAGCCTGCCTGAGTGGAAATTTCCACCAACTGTTCCCACCCCCCAGCCTCCAGTTCAAAGAGCAGAGTGTGTTTCCCGTGCCAGATCAACAACTGGAGTGCCTGTATTGGGCTGGATTTTTCTTTTCTTTTCTTTTTTCTTTTTTGTTCTTTCTCCACATTTTATCTATCACAGTTTTACAACAGCAGATAAAAAAACAAACCACAAGAGAAAAGTTTACCCAACAAAAGAAACAGCAACAATCAATAATAAAAATAATAATTCTTGAGTAATAATTGATCTCAAAGAGGAATCCTACTTACAGTCATAAAAGTATTAATAATACATTGGAAAATGAAGAGGGATATAATCAACCTAATAATAAGAATATTATTGTTAGCAGCCCATAGAGGGGAAACGATGTTAGGATGGTTCTGAAATGTATTGGGCTGTCTTACACTCTTCAGTTTTGCATCCTCTTAACAGCTGTATTTTTAAAAATGCAGCTAACATTTTGTGTTCAGTTTGAAAAAGTTCTTTCCTAGATTGCATTATCATATGATGTTGTCCAGAGTGTTTCACGGACATTAATAATGATGCTGTTCTTGCATCTTATGATTTGTGAATTATTGGAAGTAAAACTAGAATAAAGCCATCACATATTATATATTTGAGACTATATTCTGCTAGATCAGGAGATACGTGCTGTTCAAGCAGAGTTATAATAAACTATGCTCTGTTTCATTGCTAGCCAAACAAACAAACCATCAGATTTTCCTTTCATCTTTCAAATTATGACATAATTTGCTTGCTGCTGAGGACAAGGATTATATCATATTTTTTCCCCAAGGAATTGCTCAGCTTGTTTTTGTTTTAAAGGGAATTGAAAGGCACTTATTTGAACTAGGAAATATAAAAGGTTTTGTGGGGTTTTTGCTTAAGTGTGTTCATCTACTTGCACATGCAATTTTTATTACAAAAATGATGAGTGGAAAAGAGGGTGCTAGAACTTTTAGGATTTTGGTTAGGAAGCTGACTTATAACACCGGGCTGAACCCAGGAGACCCCACTGCTAGAAACTAAATAAATACTGAGTTTGGTAAACCAGTGGTGTGACAGAATAAAGCAGATTATTGCAAGCTGATGGACCAGTGGTATAAAGCAGTTTCAGAAAAGAGATGGGCTATGGTTCAGTGGGAGGACACTTTCTTGGCAGGCAGATGGCCTCTGGTTCAGCCCCAGCCACCTTCAGTAAACTAAGGTGTTGCAAGAGGCCCGTCTCTGCCTAAGACCCTGGAGAACCACTCCCCAATGGCTGGCCACCAGTGGGAGAAGGAGGGGGCAGGGACAAGGACAGCACTCCCATGGCATGATGTCATTTCCTGTAAGTACCCAGAAGCGATGTTATGTTGCTGGCATGCCAAAGATGTGACATCACTTTGGGGTATTCATCAGAACTTTCTGATCTTTGTTCTTCCACCACTTAGCCGAGAAGCAGCAGGCAATGTGGACGGAAGCCTTTCTAACTGCTAGGGCTGCCAACAGCGAGGGGGACCTGGAACTCTCCCAGAATTACAACTGATCTCCAGTCTACAAAGATCAGTTCCCCTGGAGAAAATGATTGCTTTGGAGTGTAAACTGTGTTGCATTATACCCTTCTAGAAACCCTACCGTTCCTAGCTCCACCCCCAAATCACCAGGAATATCCCAACTCAGAGATGGCAGCCCTACTAACTGCCAGGTGGGGAGTAGAAATACAGAACCTAATGGACCTTTGGTTTGAGCAACTTTGTATATTTTCGTGGGTTCTCTTCCCTTACCTGTGGGTTGGAAGACCTTCGGCAGGAAGTCTCCACTGAGACCCTTAAAGAAGCCCAACCATCTGTGTTTTTTCTGGCTCTGAACTTTGCTCTTGTTTTTTCACCAAGCAGAGAGATGTCTGCTATTTGTATCCGTTAATTCCTCTTTGTGCCACATCATTTTTCTTCCTGCTCACGTTGAAGTTTTTTACTTAATATCATTGTTGTCACTAAAGGCTAAGATTCAGCACAGAGCACCCACTAATATATACAAATATAAGGGTAGATGCCCAAATAAAAAGATAAAATCCAAATGAGAAACAAGTATAGTGTTGAGATCACATGAAGTGATGGTACCACTTTACTCTGCTCTGGTTAGACCTCACCAAGAGTATTGTGTTCACTTTTGGGCTCCATAATTTAAGAAGGATATAGACCAGCTGGAACGTGTCCAGAGGAGGGCAACAAAGATGGTGAGGGGTCTGGAGACCAAGTCCTATGAGGAAAGGATGAAGGAACTGGGTATGTTTAGCCTGGAGAAGAGATGACTGAGGGGTGATATGATAACCATTTTTGAGTGCTTGAAGGGCTGTCATATAGAGGGTGGTACGCACTGCCGGCTCGCTCACTAGGCGCCAAATGGCGCCCCCGAAAAACTCCCCCCACCACCCTAACCGGGTGCCGCGGCTGCCTCCCTGCCGCCGCTGTCAAGAGCGTCCGGCTGGGGGGGGGGAACAGGGGAGGGCGGCGTGTCCTGAGCGCCCAGCTGGGGACTGGGGTGCAGGAGGCACCCTGGGGGGGAGGAAGAGGCGGGAGCGCATGGCGGCAGCCAGCGGGGACTCTCCCCGCCGCCGCTGCCAGTCCTGAGCACCCGGCTGGGGTGCAAACAGGAGGCGCCCGGCCCCGGGGGGGAGGAAGAGGCGGGAGCACATGGCGGCAGCCAGCAGGGACTCTTCCCGCCGCCCCAGCAGCCCCCACCAGTCCTGAGTAAGCCTCGGGAGGGACGCCCCCGCCTCTTTCCCCCCAGGGTGGGTGTGCAGGCAAGCGAGCCATGCCACGACCACCTCCTGCGCCCCAGCTGGGCGCTCTTGGCAGCGGCGGGGGGGAGGCGGCGACAGGTGCCCTGGGGGGGGGGAGGCGGGCCGCAGGGGCGGCATGGTGGGGTCTCCAGGCCCCGCCGGGAGGTTGGCATCTGCGCCCGCCTAGGGCGCAGAGCCACCTCGAGCCGGCCCTGGTGGTACGGAGTTGTTTTCTGTTGCCTCGGACCAGAACCAACAGGTTGAAATTAAATCAGAAGAGTTTTCAGTTAAACATTAAGAAGAACTTTCTGACAGAGTGGTTCTTCAGTGGAACAGGCTTCCTTGGGAGGTGATGGGCTCTCCTTCTTTGGAGGTTTTCAAACAGAAGCTAGATGGCCATCTGTCAGCAATGCTTGTTCTGTGTACTTAAGCAGACCATGAGAGGGAGTCCAGGAAGGGTTGCACCAGCGCTTAGTTCTTGTGGCCCTTTCTTACATGCCCAGGGAAATGCCGATTGTCCCTTTGGGGTCAGGAAGCAACTTTTCTCCAGGCCAGTTTGCCCAGGGATCCTGGAGGTTTTTTGTCATCTTCTGGGCATGATGCAGCGGTCACTGCAAGTGTGAAGGTCTAACCAGAGCAGAGTAAAGTGATAGCATCACTTTGTGTGATCTAGACACTATACTTCTTTTGATACAGCCCAAAATTGCATTTACCTTTCTAGCAACCACACCACACTGCTGACTCATGTTCAGTGTATGATCTACTAAGACCCCTAGATCCTTTTTGCACATACTACTGCCAAGACAAGTCTTCCCCAACCTATAATTATGCATTTGATTTCTTCTACCTAAATGCAGAACTTTACATTTATCCCCATTGAAATTCATTTTATTTGGTTTAACCCAGTTTTACAGCCTGTCAAGATCATGCGCCTGTCAAGATTCATTTGCCACATTGTCGCCCTCCCACCCAGTTTGCGGAGTTCATCTTGGAGCTCTTTACAGTCAGCCTTGGTTTTCACCGTCCTGAATAATTTTGTGTCATCTGCAAACTTGGCCACTGCTCTGCTCACCCCTCGTTCCAGATCATTTATGAATAAATTCAGTAGTACTGGCCCCAATTCTGATCCTTGTGGGACCCCACTGCTTACTTCCCTCCATTGGGAGAACTGTCCATTGATTCCTGCTCTTTGCTTCCTGTCGTTTAGCCAGTTTTAAATCCATAAGAGAACTTATCCTCTTATCCCATGACTGCTAAGTTTACTCAGGAGTTTTTGGTGAGGTACCTTATTAAAAACCTTTTGAAAGTCCAGGTATATAAAGTCTATCAGGTCACCGTTGTCTGCATGCTTGTTCACTTTCTCAGAGAACTCCAAAAGGTTGGTGAGGCAGGACTCCCTTTGCAGGAGTCACGCTGATTTTCCATCAGTAGGCTTTGTCCCTCTATGTGCCTAACAAGTCTATCTTTGATTACAGTTTCTACTAATTTGACTGGGACAGACAAAAGTGCTGACTGGCCTGTAATTTCCTGGTTCCCCTCGAGATCCGTTTCTAAAAATTGCTGTCACATTTGTAGGGTTGCCAGGTCCCCTCAAAGTCCCCAGTGGGGGGACTTGGAGGGGCATTACTGGAGGGGGTGGGGAATCCCTAACATGATGACACCACACAAAAGTGACATCATCATGTTGTGGAGCGGCACCCCTGCCTCTCCCCAGCAGCGTTTAAAGCCATCCTTTAAATGGTGGAGGGGAGGCTGCGCACGCCTGCATTCCATGCGCCAAATTCAGGGCTTTACAGTGCAGTCGCGCAGCCCCTGCCGCTTCCCAGCAGTATTTAAAGCTATCCTTTAAATGCAGGGGGGGGGAGGCCGCATGTGTACCTGCATCCCAAGCCCCAAATTTGGGGCTTAGAGTGTGGATGTGCAGCCCCCGCAGCTTCCCAGCAGCATTTAAAGACGTCCTTTAAGTGCTGCTGGGGAGAGGTGGAGAGGAGTGGCTGCTCTCGGGGATGGGGCTTCCCTCTGCCCACCGGCTGGCTGGCGGGCAGGAAGGAGCCACTCCAAATCGGGCAACCCCCGCCAAAGCAGGGGGTCTGGCAACCCTACACTTTTGCTGCTCTCCAGTCTTCTGGTACAGCAACTGAATTTAGTGAGCCTGCCCTTGTGGGGAAGGCAGGATAGAAATCTAATAAATAAATAAATAAATGGGTTAGGAAATCAACTATCTCACATCTGAGTTCCTTAAGAACTCTTGGGTGTATGCCATCAAGACCTGGGGACTTATCAGTTTTTAAGTTCCTCAATAGGTCTAGAACTTCATCTCTGGTCACCTCAATATGGTTCAGTTCTTCAGACTTCCTTCCTGAAAATAGGGGCTGTGGCATGGGTACATGCCCCACACTTTCCACAGTGAACACAAAAGCAAAATGCCATTGAGCTTCTCTGCCCCTTTAGCTATCCTTTTTTCCTTTGACACCCCACAAATATGTATATTTATGTCTGTCTGTCTGTCTATCTATCCACATCTACACACACACACACATATACATATACATATACATATATCTATATCTGTAAGCTCTTGGAGGATTGGCTACATTAGGGGTATGTCACCTAATATGCAAAGGAGTTCCTGCTACAAAAAGAGAGAGACACACACACATATATATAGTTTGTCTTGATGCTTTTAGCCAGTGTTTTTCAACCTTTCTGTGCAAAGACACACTTTTTTCATGAAAAAAATCACGAGGCACACCACCATTAGAAAATGTTAAAAAAAATTAACTCTGTGCCTATATTGACTATATATAAAGTAATTCTCTTGAATAGGAATCAAATAAACACAAAGAAATTATTTTATAATTACTTTATTATGAAATAATAATACTTTATTTTATAATTGTTCATATGTTACAGATGAAATTGGAATTTTTCCCACGGCACACCAGACAATATCTCATGGCACACTAGTGTGCCACGGCACAGTGGTTGAAAAACACTGCTTTTAGCAACCCTTAAAATCTCTTTTTGCATGCCTAATTATTGACTCACATTTCTTTTGCCAGAGCCTGTGGTCCCTCCTGTTCAGTTTGTTGGGGCAGACTTTCCACTTTTTAAAAGGAGCCTCTTTACTTTTTATAGGTTCCTTGTCTTGTGTTGTTAACCACACAGGCCTCCTCTTAGACTTGGCAGTGCCTTTCCTAACCTGTGGAATGCATTCTATTTGGGCTTCAATTAGTGTGGCTTTATTATTTTATTTATTATTTTAGATTTATATCCCGCCTTTCCTGTGTGGGCAGGCAATAGCTTCCAAGCATCCGCTAGGGATTTGACTCTCTTGTATTTCCCCTTCAGCTTCCTTTTTACTATTCCCTTCCTTTTTATAAAGTTCCCTCTTTTGAAATCAAATATTACAATTTTGGACTTGTATGCTGCACTTAATTGCATTGACCTGAATGTTGAACTTAATAACATTATGGTCACTGTTCCCAACTGGCGTAACGACTTCTACATCTCTCACCAGGTCTTGAGACCTGCTCAAAGCCAAGTCCAAGATCACTATGCCTCTGGGTGACTCTGCAAACAACTGCTTCATTGCACAGTCATTCATGATGTCTAGGAACCTCAGTTCTACAGCAACCCTGTATGGTTGTCAAGGCAAGAGAGGAAGAAAGGTGGTTTGCCATTGCCTGCCTCTGCGTAGGAACCACGGACTTCCTTGGTGGTCTCCCATCCAAGTACTAATCAGGGCTGACCCTGCTTAGCTTCCAAGATCTGATGAGGTCAGGCTAGCCTGGGCCCTCCAGATTTGGCAATTTTTCAGTGAAAACAGTTCGAAACACTGTAAACATCAGTAAATACACTGAAACAGCAGTCTAAAAGTTTCGATGCCCAGAGCAACTCTAAACAATTTTAACTGGGTATTAAAATATGGTAAGGGCAAACTTTTGGATTACCTGCAGCTAGAAGAACAAGGCCACCCACCTGCTTTACCTTCAGCCAAAACTTAATGATCTTGGTAGTCAGATTTCAAGACCTAATATTTTTCATCTTCTATCCATTTAACACAAATCCAGAATTTAGAATTCTGAAACTCTGGCAACACTAGTCTTCACAGAACATCCTTGACTTCTCCAAAGAGTAACTGGCACAGTGGTAGGTTGTCAATTCACGCAGGGCGGCTGGACCATGTTTCCGTCCAGTTCCTTCAGTTCAGGCAAGCGGATTTACAGTACTATCCTAGACCAAGTGCACATCCTTGGGTTTAGCCCACGGGCTCAGAAAGTTTAGGACTGCATGGTTGGCTATCTAACCCCTATAGCAAAAGGGTGTCATGTGGATGAAATGGGATCTCATAGGTGATGAAAGATTCAATCTGCTGATTAATCTTTTCAGCCGTGGTATTTTTGGCCTCTGCCCTATAACCCAAAAAGAAGGAAAGGTTCTCAAATTACTAGGTCAGCAGCTTTCAGTTAAACTCTCCTTCCCTATTCTGAAGTTTCTCTCCTAGCTGTATTTGCTTAAAAGGTCCAGCACACACCATGTAACAGAGAGTTGTTTTTCCATACATCATGGAAAGGATTCCTCTCTCTCTTTTTTTTAAATGGATGGTGTTTTTGTCAAGACAATTGTGCAATGTTCTTGTGGCAATGCCAGCTGCAATACCACAGGAAGAGCCATGTCGGCTGGAAATATCACCAGTAGTACAGAATCTGCAGTCTTTCCCCAAAACATGAAATGGTCTTAAAATCTAGTTGGGTATTTCACGGAAAGTTTGAACAATTTATTTTTGGGGCCCTTTTGCCATTTTGTGTGGTGTTCCAATGTTGTGTTGTTGTTTTTTTACTAATTACAAATTACTAATATTTTAATACTTTAGTAATATTCTAACATTGCTAGAACCCCTCTGGCTACCCTGATCTCATCTTATCTCAAAAGCTAATCAGAGTCAGCCCTGGCTAGTATTTGGATGGGAGCAGGGCTTTTTTTGTAGAAGAAGCCTGGCAGGAACTCGTTAGCATAATAGGCCACACCCAACAGCAGAAACTAATTAGCATATCAGGCCACACCCTGACAGTACAGCTCATTAGCATATTAGGCCACACCCCACATGTTACCAGAAGTTTGGTCATCCAGCCACACCCACCTTTTGCTTCTTATTCTGTTTACCTTGTTTGTTGTCAAAACCCAGGGCTTTTTTTTGTAGCAGGAACTCTTTTACATGTTAGGCTACACAGCCCTAATGTAGCCAATTCTAATGAGTTTCTGCTGTTGGGTGTGGCTTATGATGCTAATGAGTTCCTGCTGGGTGTGGCCAACTCAGGAGCCAGCCGGAACTCCGTTCCTGTGCGTTCCTGCCCAAAAATAGCCCTGGATGGGAGACTTCCAAGGAACACCAGGGTCCCTGTGCAGGGGCAGGCCATGGCAAACCACCTCTGAATGCCTCCTGCCTTGAAAACCCGACAGGGTCACCATGAGTCAACTGTGACTTGACGGCAAAATTAAAAAAGCGCACCCCTCTGCTTTCCCCAATTGTTTTCTCCCCAGGGTTCCAAGTGCTGTAAATAGTGGCTTGGGGTGGGGGGCTGATGAAGTTCTTCCTGATTTGTATACATTCAGATTTTTTTTTTCTGGTAGGGCAAAGGTTTCCAGTGCAGTGCACAGGGCCAGTACACCTACACTGAATTTGGTTGACCACATCAGGTTAAACCCAAGTTTGCCTCAAGTTTAGGGACTTTCTATGTTTGCTTGTTTTCAGAACTCAGTTCCCAGTAGTGACGCCAACTTTCAAGTGATCTCCAGACTACAGAGACCAGTTCTGCTGGAGAAAAAAATGGCTGCTTTGGAGTGGGACTGTATGGCATTACATCCCGCTGAGGTCCTGTCCCCTCTTCAAACGCTGCCTTCCCCTGGTTCCCGCCCCCCAAACCTCCAGGAATTTCCCAACCTGGAGTTGGCTGCCCAAATTCTCAGGCACATAGGGATTTGGATCAGAACCATGGAACCAAGGCTCCCTCTAAGCTGTGGAGTCTTGTGAGCAAAAATTCTACTTAGTGAGCTCCTGGCATTAAAGTTGTGAGCAAGCGATTTGGCTGCTGCATAAATCAGTTTGCTCTGGAGCCATCCTTCTGGAGCCAAGACAAAAATGTGTGAGCCAGAGGCTAAAATACTGTGAGCGAGCTCACGCCAACCTCAGCTTACAGGGAACACTGCATGGAAGATGGGCCTTTCCCCACTGGTGCCTTTTCCCTAACCTGATACAGAGGCACTGTTTTCCCCACTGGGGAAATGTAACAGGTTCTGATGGACTATGTGTTTATGGCAGTTAAGTTTTCACAACAGGGCAGAGAGCAGCACCTTGTTTTGAGGTCGGGAAAACTACATTGGGGGGGGGGTTTGAGAGCCATCTCCCTACAGTCTTCATCTGACTCTGCCCCCCCCACACCCCGTGTGCTTGTGTGCTGAATTCCCAGCATGGAACTTCCGGGCCTCCCAAAGGTGGACTCAGGAAAAGTTTGATGTGTAGTTAGGCCTCAATCTCATACAGTAATCTGCACCGGGTTTTGTCATCTAAAGCTAGTTTTCTCACTAGAAACAAGTGAGAATTGTAGATTTGTGATTTGAAAAGTGAAAAGTACTGAGACTGACGAGTAATTTCAGCTCTCACATACTTTGGCCGAGGACAGACTGGCAATTTGCCGCGGGATGGGACCCGGGCTGACAGCGACTCAATATCGGATTAAATGGAATGTTCACACAGGCACATCTGCCTGGCGTCCCCCACCCGGAGCTTACCGGAGCCCTCGCGCTTCAGTGCCGGATTAAAAAACACCTGATAAAAGCCTTCGCAAATCCAAAAGCCTGCGTTCGTCGCGTGTTTCTCCGCTTCCGGGGAGTCTGAACGCGCAGGCGAAAAGCCGGGAGCAACCCGCGTTGGGCACGAGGCAGCAGCACTGTGATTGGCTGTGCTCCGCTCCACTGCCCAATGCGGTGCCGGCGTTGCAGGGCAAAAAAAAAAAAAATCGCCGAAATGCACTTATGCGCATGAGCGCATGAGCGCTCAAGCGCTCATGCGCACATACGCCCACAGCCGAAATAATGGGGAAACAGCGAATATAGCGCGCCTCCGGCACGGCAGTCTGAACGCTCCCGCGCGCCTCCGTCCCGTTTCTTCCGGCAGAGGCCCCCGCTGTGTGGACGGGAAAACCCGGTATCGTTTACTCCGGGTTTTTTTTGCCCCGACTCGATACCGGGGCAAATTGCCAGTCTGTCCTCGGCCTATATTAGTTCCAGAACAAGACAAGAGAAGCCGGCTCGCAGGCCGGTTTATATCCCCAACAGAACCCACACCCCAACACATACCACACCCCGTGATTCGCTATTTACAGTGATTGAGTTATCTCCTGCTCCTCGATTGGCAGGGAGCTAGGATCCTACAGTCCATTGTCTTTCGGAGAGAAGCTCAGGCCCTTCGCCTGGCCGCATGGCAGACCGGTTAGAACCAGTCCGAGCACATGGTTGCCCTGAGCCCATGTTCCCGAGTGGATACATTACAAAAAGGAAACTTAGGGCTAGTTTGCACACTCAACTGGCTGAAGGAAGGTTGCATGGAGACCACCAAGGCTACTTCTGTACTGTCATTTTTGTCACTTGTTGTCCCTATTGCTTCAGGGTTTTTTCTCCCCAATGTGTTTGCTCTCGCTAGTAGTTCCAGAGGAAGCAAAACACATGTGGAAAGGGGGAGACAGACCCAAAGCAATAGGAACAAACAAGTGACAAGAATGGCAGTACAGAAGTGGCCCAAGCCTATGTGACACATTCATAAGAACATAGGAACATAAGAGAAGCCAATGTTGGATCAGGCCAATGGCCCATCCAGTCCAACACTCTGTCACACAATGGCCAAAAATACAAGGTGCCATCAGGAGGTCCAGCAGAGGACACTAGAAGCCCTCCCACTGCCCTCCCCCATCCAAGCACCAAGAATACAGAGCATCACTTGCCCCAGACTGAGAGTTCCTATCTATACCTTGTGGCTAATAGCCACTGATGGACCTCTGCTCCATATGTTTATCCAATTCCCTCTTGAAGCCATCCACGCTTGTAGCCGCCACTACCTCCTGTGGCAGTGAATTCCATGTATTAATCACTTTTTGTTAATCACATTCCTGTTAGCAGCTGTGGGGCTCTGACTTGGCAGCCTGTCATTCAGGCACTGGTTTCCTCCTGCTGACTAGAATAGAAAACTATTAACTGAGTTGGGGCACTTAGAGCCATTGCTCATAGAAGTCTCCTGAGCTTTGATGCCAAAGAGCCAATCCCTGTGCCACAGCTGGGTAATAAGTCTCCTAGATCTGCTGTGCTCTTTTGATTGGGGCAATTTGTTGCTACATTATCCCTTTTCCTTGCCAGACCAGCTGACCACTTGTCTGTCTGCCTGTTTCACTTACATGCCCGCTTGTAGATCCTGAGCGCCTGCCAGTTCTGCACCAGATTTATTTATGTGTTATTTATTAAGAGTATTTACGCACTGCCTTTCTTCATGGAACACATGGCGTAACTTACCGTGTGCCAAAGCCACAAGACCCTGTAAAATCCAGCATGTATAAAACCTAGAACAACACAATGAGACCTTCACCAAGGAACTTGCAAGCAAACCTAGCAGAACATACCGTGCAAGCTCTGCTTGGATTTCTTGGCTCATGGTTTGCAAATCTTTAGTTTGCGGGAGAAGGACAGGGGTGTACGTGGAGAATTCAAAACTGTGGTGAATGTTTTGAGGGGAATTGCTCTGGAGGGGATAATAGTGCCTTCTCCATGGTTAGCGGCCTTATGTCATTAGCAGGCCAATCGGTGCTGCTTTCAGTTTCAAATGGGGTGGGGTGGGGGCAACTGGCGGCTCTAGACCAACAGCAAGCTTGCATTTTTATACACGGGGGGGGAGGGAATCAGTTAATAAGGATAAGTTGTTCTAGATAAATATAATTCCAAAGGATGTTCTTTTGTCTACTCTAAAATTGTTACGTTGAGAATAATAAGGGACTGTTAATGACCATTAGGCATTATTGACCTGCTCTTCAACTTCCTCTTTAATAACTAAGACATGATTAGGTTTTGATGATTATGTTTGGCTTATGGTAACTCCCCATATGCCTACCCCTGGTTTGCTCTGCTGGCGTAGGAAGGAGTCAGACGTTCCACAAAATACCCAGTTGCAAGGTAGCAGCCCTAATGAGTGCCAGATTTCTTCCCAGCGACAAGTGTTGTTGATAATTACATAATTTCCCTTTGACAAGGAGTTAACAATGTTTATTGCACTGCAGAGAACAGAGAGCCCCTGGAGGAGGCACGTCCCAAGGCCCCAGATGATGCTCTCGGCCATCAGAGGGCAGGTGGCGCGGTTTCTAAACAGCATCGTAGAGAGGCAAAGGTTCTCCAGGGCCCACTTTTGTTATTGGAAACAGAAGAGACACAACAGAACTTTTTTGTTAGTCAACTTTCAGTGCAGCATAGTTCTAACCAATCATTTTTCTTGGCAACAGGTACCAACGAAGGATTGCACCTTGCTAATAATATTGTTCTTGGGCAAGGAATCAGCAGACTATTCCTGTAATTCTAGCCTCTTTAGCACCACCTGAGGAAAGGGTTGGGTGAAAGGGCAGTGGTCCAGCAGTAGGATGTTAGCAGTCCAAGGTCTCCCTTCCTTCAGCTGATCCTCTTATATAAGGAGCTGCTGACCAGGGTTACAAACACTACCATTTCCTAGTGTTCGTGACTCAATACATTTGTCTGATTTTAAATTTCAAGGGTGGTCTGAAGCCAGCTAGGAGCAGCCAGGGCAGAGCCTCCTGAGTGCTCAGATCAGTAGGCAAACTTGTCCTAAAAACCCTTACCAGAGGCCATGTGGTACATCATTTGACCAACCCCATCCCATGATCACTGGGGCTACCTTGATGGTATGGCTGATCACACAGCAGCTCCCTACTTTGACCTGAGGCTCATGACAACAGACAGGTTAAATGTGTGTCTTAGGCAGCAGGTTCAGGACCTCTGCATCTTGTGTCCTGGCAATATACAGGGATCGTGTCGGACTCCTTTTGCTTTGGCAGGCTTTTGAAATCATGAACTGATGTCAGCGTGTTGTGTTCATTACTGGCTGCAAGCCACCATTATTCTGCACATACTTGGCGACATAAAAGTAAAGCTTTCTTTGTTTTGCTGTGTCTGAGGGTTACTGGATCAAGCGCTGGACTAATTTGATGGAATCTAGAAAACTGCATTCTGCCAGGATGCACTTTTGGTTTTTAACCCAGTCTGGGATACGGGTCTACGTGGCCCTGCAAAAGATGTTCAGGATGGTTGTGCAGTCACAAAATGTGAAGGTGTCATCATGATTGTTACCTCTGATAGTTTTATGACTGGTAGATTCTGGTGGGGAGCCATGTTGGTCTGAAGCAGCAGTACAAAGTCTGAGTCCAGGGGCACCTTTAAGGCCAACAAAATTTTATTCTGGGTATAAACTTTTGTGTGCATGCACATTTCGTCAGGTACAATGCATGCATAAAAGTGTATTAAGGCTAAAATCAATCATTGATACAATCAATAGCACAGCAGAGTGAAAGGGTAAAACACCGCCCTTTCTTAGCACCTGCTTTTCTCATACTCTTATGTTTTTGTGTTATTAAACTGACCCTTGGTCAGCTGCATTTTGGCAAAGAAATCATCACGGCTATCCACGGAGCTGCCATTTTTACCAACCACTTTTTGTTCAGCTGTTTTGAAGTTTTGTTCTGGAGATCCTAAGAGGAGTTCTAAGTCCACTGACTTCAATGGACTTTGAAGGGTGCAACTCTGTTTAGGATTGCACTGGAATAGCTACTGTGCTATCGTGTCCCTTTGCCAGAGTTCAGTGCCCTAAAACTGTATAATTAATTTGGGATTTCCAGATATGTAAAGCAAGTCCACTCTGTTCACCCAGCTTAGTTGCTCCAGAATTCTTAGAAATTCAGAGCCTGATCTGGCTTTCAGGAGTGACACATGATGTCAAACCTGTCTGGGATCCAGCCGGGTTCTTTGGCCAAGTGACTGCCTGGGAGGGGGCAGTGGGGATGGCCCAGGTGCACCATGGAGTGTCTGTGTGTGGCTCTCTGCCAACCACTAGCATTGTGGAAAGCGCTTAGCTTCTCTTCTGGACCTGATGGCAATGAATTCTGCCAGCGGGTAAAGCTGTGGTTGTATTGGAAGGCCTTCCCAGGATTTATCAAGTTTTGATGCTGTGTTTTGACTTTGGTCACTTTATTCTAAAACACTTTAATGGCATCGGTTTTACTGTTTTTGTGTTTTTAATATTGCTTTGAACATTAACTAGACACTTCGAGCACCTCAGTGGGCAAAAAGGAAAAGAAAACTTGCTTTTGAAATGCTCTCCTCACTGGTAATCCGTAGGTGATTTTTTAACAGTAAATCAGTGGCAAAAATTTCATAACCTCATCCCGAAATAACCCAGAACAGCAGTTAAGAAAGATATTACCTAACTCCAAAAAAAATCAAGCATGGTCTGGTCATGAGACCAGCACCAAAGGATCAACAAATCAAAGAAGTCGTTCAATTGAAAGCTTTTAGAAATACGCTTTAATGGGACTGGTGGGAATAAAGGTGGGGAGGAATCGGCAAGTGTGTATGAACGCCCGGGTCAGACAAAAGAAGGTCTCCATCCAGCGCCTGTGGCTGAATCAGCTTTCAGTCAGCCAAGCTGCCTTGGGATGGAAGTTGCGTGGCTGGGCAGCCCCACTAAGAAGAGACTATATTCTAAACCTGCTCTGGCAAATCAGTATACCAGACCTAGACAGAGGTTTCTCTGTTGCAGTCAGTTGTTTACATCAAAATAACTGTCAAACACAAAGCACTTACACAATTTGTATATGTTATTATAACTTCAAAACATTAACAACACAAAATATACAATATTGTGTAGTTTCAGATGATCGTCCAGAATTTAACAGGACCAACAAGGAGACGGTGAACTCCGGAATGCTTTTCCCGTTTCGACTACAAAAGTCTTCTTCTGACCAAGATGAATCTTGTAGACTAACTTTGGACTTTAATAATACGGCAACATTGTCACAGCAGTGCACAAATTCTTTGCTCTAGAACATGAAATCCAGTCTGAAAATGTGATCAAATTTGTGCACTGCTGTGACAATGTTGCCGTATTATTAAAGTCCAAAGTTAGTCTACAAGATTCATCTTGGTCAGAAGAAGACTTTTGTAGTCGAAACGGGGAAAAGCATTCCGGAGTTCACCGTCTCCTTGTTGGTCCTGTTAAATTCTGGACGATCATCTGAAACTACACAATATTGTATATTTTGTGTTGTTCATGTTTTGAAGTTATAATAACATACACAAATTGTGTAAGCGCTTTGTGTTTGACAGTTATTTTGATGTTATCAGTTCTATTCTGTTACTGTCACTCGTTTTGAATCAGCAGTCAGTTGTTTGACAAGTGAGGGATGACACTGAAAAATATACACAATTTTAGGGGAGCCTCCCCCCCTCCCCCGTTCTGCCGGGTGCTCTGATGACGAATCCAGCTCTTGCCACTCATAAACACCAATGAAACCTGCCCAGTGAACGTTACCTTTTCTAAGTGGCCCGGTTTAGCACAGGGTGGTTTCTGCTCAGTCAGCCAAACGTCTCAATTATTTTGATAAAAGAAGAGCTTTGATAGGGCAGCTTCTTCTGTGCTGAAGCTCGCAAGGGCTGCCTTTTTTTTTTATAATGCCTCCGAGAAAAGTAACTGCCTGTGACGAAACACTTGCCAAGCCAATTGCTTTATATTCTTAGCTCTTTTATAATCGGAATAATGAGCCCTTTTAATAATGCAAGGAAAAATCATGTCAAAGGTAGGCAGCAGCAACGTTTTCTTAACTGGGACAAATCAACAACTTAAGCCATTGTCTAAACAGAGGGAAAGCAACAGCACAAGTAGCTCTTGGCTATTAGAATAAGCCAGACGAGCATAAGAGCACTCACGATGGATCAGACAAGTGGTCCATCTAACCCAGCATCCCCTTTCACACAATGGCCCGGTCACGGTAAAGGATCCTTGGAGGCTCCATTGAGTCATCATGGGTAATAGCCATGGATGGACCCATCTTCTATGAATTTCACCCATACATCCTGTGTCCATGAATTCCATTAGTTAGTTATTCGCTGAGTGAAGAAGTAGCTCCTTTTTTTGTATGCCTATCAGTTTCATTAGGTGCCAGCAAATTCTAGTTTTACAAGAGAGAGAGAGAGAGAGAAAGGTGCTCTCTAGCTGCATTCTCTATCCCATAATTTTATAAACCTTTTTTTATCATGCAGTCCCCCTTCCTGTCATTTTTTCCTCAAAACTAAAAAAAAACAGTAGTTTGTCTTTTATTTTCCTGGGTGCTGAATGAGGATTTTTTTTTGGGGGGGGGTCAGAAAAGCTGGTATTAAAAGCATTTAATGTAGCTGATCGCTGGATTGGGATGCTGGAGATCTTCATTCAGATCTGGTTTGGGGGAAGCCGCTCTCCCTGTCCTATCTAGTGATCGAGTATTACTGCTGGAGCAGGAAAGACTTTATAACCTGTAAGTGATTTGGCTTTCTTGTTCTCTTTCGCTCTCACTTTTAAGCCGCCAACAAGAAAAAGATGATAGTAACGTGTTGGCAGGTGGGCTAGTAAAACTGTTTGTGAATCATGAAATTTTGTGGCTCTGTTTTCCAGTACTGATTCAGATGTAACTAGGTTCAGTTATTGGCAGGCACGTAGCAGTAATAAACGCAAGTTCCCTGCGATGGATTCTTGCCATGTGGCCTGAGAAAGCAGCCTCTTGAGGGAACATGTCTTCAGGATCAGGCTGAATGTGGCGGAGGCAGATCCGTGTGGTTTAAATGAGTCCCGGTCTTGTACAATTCCCTTAACCCCCACGTTGTGTGTGAGTGGGGCAGATCCCAGAGATCGCACGGACGTAGGCTCTGGCGCAGGGAAGTGCTACCCCTGTTGGAGTGTAAACCCATTTACTTTGACCGTTGGGATGAAGGTCTGGGCATCAGGGCTTTAGCCATTGTAAAGCAAAGAGCGAAAGGAAAAGAAATGCAAATTGACTGCCATGCTTTGGTGCAGAAGACTAAAGTTGGGCTGCAGCTACCCTTGCAGCAGGTGGTAGAACCAGAGAGAGCAGAAATGAACTGTGCTGCTTTGGAATGCAGGTGGGGGACCCTATTTTTAATACTTTCCCTAAGTTAAAACAAAATAAAACAGAAAACCTTCTTGCAACTAAAAAACTAGCATAGCAGACACACGTGACTTGAACCTTTTTGCCTGGTGTACTTGTGTTCTGTAAAGTACTGGGTTCGCCGCATGGAGACCCGGACTGTGGCATGCATTCAGACGCGTTTATTGTACTTCACACACAAGACTGAAAAACTGGCCCCGCAAGGGCCAACTATATACATCCCACCCAGTACACCCATGGTCCCATTGGAGGGTTGGATTTCCCGCCAGATGGCCCATTGGTGGACACTAGGTGGTCTAGGATCCGAGGTCCCATTGTGTTTGGGACCCAAGCTCCTTACTTTATCCGCGGATCCCTGGTGGCAGTCCGCGTACATAACATGTTCTACTTCACAGAGTCTTTTTTGCCCAGAAGGGAGCCTTCAGTCATGATACCATCTCCTTTGCTGTCAGGGGTGGTACAGTCCACTCTGCTTCTTCGAGGCCCTAACCTCCTCCTGCTGCAGAGGCAAATCCAGCATTTGTTCAGACTTGCAACTTGCCTGCTGACTTTCCAAACTGCTTAAAGGGAGTCAAGAGCCAAAGTCAGTAATTTTTATGACCTGTTTAATGGCAAACATCAGGCCGGGAGGCCTGGTCCCAGTCACTCTTCCTTATTTGCTTCTGAATTGGGGGCTTAGATTAAGACTGGACAAGCTTCTAATGCAGCACATTAATCTCCTGCGTTTTGGCTTCAGGCTACCTCCGTGTTAGTCCTTTTTTCCATGAAGTCCTCCAAAACTATCCTTTCTGACAACTGTGGCAGAGACATAAGACCCACCCACATATTAGGGGGGGGATCTTCCACAGGAAGTACATGTTAATGATTCCCCCCACACACACACACTTGTATGTTTGTACATTCTTTAGGAGCCAAAGATTACCAGTGCAAATAAGACAGTACTGATTTATCAGATTTTTCCCTCCTGCAATTTCTCGAAGGAGCTTGGAGAGGCATGCCTGATTTTTCCCCCCTCCATTTTATCCTCACCACAAATCTGCTAGGTAGGCTAGGCTGAGAGGGCATGCCTGGCCCAGGGTCATCCTGTTAGCTTCATGGCAGACTGGAATGCGGGCCTCTCAGATCCTAGTCCAACACCAGTCCTACCTGGCTGCTAGTGGGGGGGGCGGGACTCCCAATCTCTCCTGTAGTTCTTCCGGTGCGTGCACTACGATGCCATCATATGGAAGTGATGTCATCGTGTTTCCAATGCTGGGGTGATGCTCGAGATTTTGGGCAAAACTCAATGTTTTTAGGCCTCAAAACCGAAGAGTTTTGCCCAAAACCTAGAGTATTACCCTGATGTTGGAAACGTGATGACGTCGTTCATGTGTGACATCATGGCACTGGCGCCAGCAGTGCTAGGAGGGGGTTCTCATGGTTGGGGCTTCCCCTACTGGCCAGCTGGGCTGCAGCAGATTGGGGGCCCTGAAATCGGGGGATCCCCTGATCCCACTTGGGTAATGGTAACCCTCTCCAGCACACTTAACCATTACAGTACTGTGATTCCTGTTCTGTGTGTGGCTTGTGTGCCATAACAAATAAATTTTACTAATGAAATAGGTACTTTTGACTCCAAAGTATCCACCTACAGAGGAGGCTGTCTACATGATTCATTATTCTATCCTGGCCTCCTTTCAGTCAGCCTTGGCGAATGTAGATGGGCAAGTCACCCCTAGTCTCTGCATTGCATGCAACAGAATCGCTCATTTCTTCACAGTGCAGACTCGTAGCTGAAATATCTGCCCTAGAGGAGTGTGTTGTGTCTCTGTCACAACATGCAGGTTGGCAGTCAGCAATCTGGGCTGCCAGTCTGAAGGTATTCCATAATCACTTGCTTATGCAAAGTCACAAAGGTTGGACTCTGCCAGGTCATTTGTACTCTTGCCCATTTGAAAGATAAAGAGTTAAGAGTGTCCTTCCAGTTGTAATTCAGAAAGAAAAGATGCTTTCTGTAAGTCTCGGAGACACAGGAGTAAAGAGTGCCGAGTCGAACGCTGAAAGAGCTCTTGGCACAGAAACCGAACTTTTTTCTGCCCTTGCACAATTAATGTTTTAAAAAGAATATTTTCCACTTGGTTCGGGTTATTTCAAGCATGCTTCAAGTGCAGTGTTGTAGCCAAGAGTCTTGCATGCAGCGTTCAGCTTTTCTGCCTGTAAGAACTGTCTGATGGCACCTAAACATTCCCCCAGCCCCACCCCTTTCCTCTCCAGATTCATCCTTTGGATGCACGGATTTATGTCATGCTACCTTCCCCTTCTCTTCATTGTTACTATGGTGATTTTACAAAATATAAACAGTGCGGATAATAAGTAATTGTGATAAGGAATCGGGAAATGGTAGCAGAAGGAAAAAAGGATGCCTTTCCTGGCTGAGAGACATTTGTGTACAGGCGGGAATAAATGAGAAGGAGGCAAACCCCAGATCCCTCTTCAAGCATAATTTGGGGGTGGAGCCTGTGGAGGGCAGGGCTTGAGGAGGGGAGGGAACTCGCCAGGTTATAATGCCCTAGAGCCCACCCGTCAGAGCAGCCATTTTCTCCAGGGAAACTGATTTCTGTTGTCTGGAGTTCATTTGTAATTCCAGGAGATCTCCAGGCCCCACCTAGAGGCTGGTGACCCTATTCCATGGATCCGAGTATTATTTCTCTGGACCCAGGGACATGTCTCACAGGGCTCCTACATGCACGATTCGAGATCCCATCTCATGCATGTACTCCTGTGAGCGTGGAAAGCAGGACCTACGAAAGCATATCCACTCCTCCCTGCCCCGTGTTTTGGCCCTGAGCACGGACCTCATAGTCTCCATCCAGCAAAGACTGCAGCTACCTGTGTCCCTTTTGGTCCAACCCCTTCCCCTCCCCCGAATTAGGAAAAATGGCACAGTTGGGATTGCTAGTGGTTTAGGTGCTTCTGAAAGTGCAGGGAGGGTCGGTTAGTGGAAAACAGGAAGAAAGGTTGCAATGCTTGGAGTGGGTGAGCAAACAGGTCAGGTATATACATGTGTGTAGGGGGGAATTGGGCCCCTGGTCTGCTTTGATCTGACTTCTGTTGCTTTGTGAACTGGTGTTGTCAGGAGTTTGCAAAATCAGTGCTTGAACGTGTCTCTTCCCATTCAGTTCTGCGATGCCCTTGAGATTTGTATCCTTTACAGAGAATTTTCTGACTCTGAGTTTAGTGCATTTTTTTGTTTCAGAGCTTTTATCGCATGATGACGTCAGTTTGGAAGAAATAAATTAGTCTCCAGATCCACTATAAAAAAAATGATGTGAATAGAGTGCCATAATAACCCTGGCTGGGGCAGGGGGGCAGAATGCTACATTTAAATACATAAAGGTGACACAGAAGCCTTGACAATTGATTTTAAACTGCAGTTTATTTTCTTAATTTAGACTTGTTAATTTTAGGTGCTGTTTGAGTGCAGTTATGGCTTAATCACGTCATCAGGGATTTTCAAGATTATTGATCCAGAATTGTAACATGTACTGAAATACTCTTTGTTGCAAGGGCGTTTTTTAAAGGTATAGTTCTTTGGCTGCAGTTTAGGGACACTTGGAGGGATGTTTAATCCAGTTCGATTCTGTACTTTGGAATAAATTCCCAATGGCAGTAAATTGTATCAAAAAGTCTTACTAGTTTATGTGGCCAAACTGGGCTTTACCACTTTAGACTATAGATGGGGCTTTACATGACTGAATACTTCCCAACAACCAAGAAAATCCCCCAGGCAGGGAAAACTAGATCTTAGTGGGAGGATTAATTTACTAAATGCATATTTATCCCACTGTTCCCCAAAGAGCTTAGCTTGGCAGAGGTTGCCAACTGCAGGTTGGGAAATTCCTGGAGACTGGGGGGTGGGTTGGAGCCTGGGGAGGGGAGGGCTACGGAGCCCACCCTCCAAAGCGGCCCTTTTCTCTGGGGGGGGAGGGCTGACCTCTGTGGTTGTGAGATGTTATAGTTCAATTTCTGAGAGATCTCTAGGCCCCCCCTGGATATCGGCAAACCTATATTCTCCCTTCCTCCGTGTTATTCTCAAAACAGCCCCGTGAGGTAAATTAGGTTGAGAGGAAATGTGAAATTCACAAAAGCCAAACAATCCCCTTCTCATGTGCAGGAAAGGAATTGCATGGTAAGTTCCTGATGGCACACATTGTTCTGCACATGAGAACCCACCCCTTAGTCCCACATCACTTTGTCTTCTCTGAGGAGAACACGTTTAGTTTTAAGGTGTCCCGGAAGCAGGGCTGTAGCCAGTGTTGGGGCATTCGGGATGATGCCCCCTCCCCAATCAGCAATGCCCCCACCCCACAGGGACACGGCCCTCTCGCCAACGGGGGAGTGTTGGGGACCTTCATTGGGCATGTGACTCTGGGCTGCCTGAGTGGCTGGGTGGCATTGGCGTGCAGCTCGGACGAGCTGGCATGACCCTCTGCCCACCAAGTCCAGCGGCATCTGGCTGGAGACACATGAGGCTGAAGCAGGAGCTGCACAGTGGGAACAGTGGCTCCCTTCCAGGGTAGCTTCTTGGGCTGCTCCAGGGCTTCGGAGCACTGCCTGGGCAGGGGGCTGGCTGGCAATCCAGGCCTGTCTGTCACAAAAGGGGAGGGTGGCGGAGTGGGGGCTTACGTGGCTCTGTTCTGGAGAAAGAGGCTCCTCTGCATGTGCTCAGTGGTAGTGGGGCTACAGAGGAGCCAGCCCATGGTGCATCAGCTGGCGCTGGCCTGAAGCTGGGGTAAGGAACTACTCTGTTCTCTTCATTAATTAAATTTAATTTAAATAGTGCCCCCAGCACTCCCCCCTGAAAAATTCCTGGCTTATCCCCCTGCTCGGAAGAATGGGAGAGGATGGGGCCCTTTAAACGTACTGGAAGGGGTGCCTTTAAATTAAAACAGGGGATGTGGATAAAATGGAAAGTAGGAGCATTGCTTTGTTGCTGGCTTATTAACATCAGTGAAGCCCCCCTCCCTCCGGTTGTATGCCACTGCAGTGGACTTTTCTTATTAAACTTTCTTTGGCTGTGGTCAGATGACGGGCTTGGCGCACTCTGGCTCCACTTCTAATTTCTCTGTTTCGTTTTGCAACAGAGAGTTGGATCAGACATCCCACCCTGAACCTGCCTCACCGCACACTCACTCCGTGGTTGACTGTTCAGATTATTCCTGCATGGTAACCACAGAGTGGGTGGTCAGGTTGCATCCTTTAAAAAAAAAAAGTCTTTCATGCATGCACAGAAGCGTTCATTCAAATCATTGCTCCATTTTGACAGCTCCGCAATCCCTCTGCCAAATACTGCAGTCCCTCTCAGCCTCCTTCGTTTCACCTCTGTTTCTTGGAATACATGGGGGGGGGGCGCAGAGTGCAGATTTACACAAGAGTAGTCCCACTGACATGCACATATCTCTAAGAAATAAAAAAGGGAGGGGGCAAAGGCAGAATGGAAGATTTGCACTCCCAACCAGCTTGATTTCGCAACAGTGGAGTTCAGACAGCCAGAAATGTGGGGTGAAAGTGCAGACATCCATAAAGACTGGACTTTCTCCGGGGCCTGATAACTCTGATTCAAAGGTGGCTCAGAACGGGGTGGCACCAACTGAGGAAAGGGAGGCAGATGTCACTGTCTGATTGTGCACTTTAAATCCAGAAGGGAACCTCAAAGACATCAGCTCAAACTGCCCATCTGACTGCAGCCTTTGGGATGCAGCAATTGCTACAGGCCTTTGCGTGATGACATGGGAGTGAGTCCCAGTGAACACCTGAGCCCTTGCAAACAGACAGACCTTGGGCTGTAGCTAGGGTGGGCCCTCTTGTTGTGCCAGTGATGTTTTTCAAGCAATAGGCTGTTCATTGTCCTGGCTTCTGTGCAGGCACACATGGGGACTGTGGAGTCCCAGGCCAGCTGTGGAGAAAGAGCTTCAAAGCTTAGTAGAATTTTCCAGAACCTGAGAGTGCTCCCCCTCCCCTCTTTCTCCACTAACTCCTTTCCCACCCAAAGGGTCATGTGATGTGGTTGGGGCAGGCACTCTCCCCCATTTCTCTTCTTGCAGCCATAAGGAGAACATGAGTCTTTCTGAGCTGTGTCTTTTTTCATCTTTTTTTGTTACCTTGAGATCACTGCATTGATCACCAGAGCTGGTAGGATGGCATTATTTAAAAAATGTGAAGTGCGGAGCCAAAGTGGCTCAAAACGACGACCACAAGCTGTATCTGTTGTGTCTCAGCAAAGGGCATAATACGGTCTCGTGCCCAGCATGCCACCAGCTTACTCCGAAAGCCCGTGAAAGTAGAGCTGCCAGGCTTAAAGCACCGTTGTGCAACCTTGTGGGGAAAAGCCCTGGGGGCTCAAGAAACGCAGACAGAAAAATGGGCCCACTCTGATAAGCGGCCTCGATATCAGAATCAGCAGACAAATTGGAACCAATGCGCTTGGCACTGTAATCACCGTCTTAAAAATTGAAAAAGAAAATGAAGCATTTACAATGGGCTTCTCCTCAGCACTGATCAATTTCTCCTCAGCACCGACGATTGCTGCCTTGGCACCGATGCATGCCATCACCCTGTCCCTGGGGATCAGTTTCCGCTCAGAGTCGACAGGGCTCCCCAATTCTATGCCAACTGAGTGCCTTGCCTCACAACCAGTCTTTGTTGTTGAGGGAGTGTTGATCACCGTCACCTCAACACTGTCCATCTCTGACACCGATTGACGTCAGGACCTTCATGGCACCAAGAACAGCATCACATTTCTCAAGGTCTTTGGATGTCGAAGTCTACGAGGTCCCTTCCTACAGTGCAGGATTGGCTAAGAGTAATAAACAACAGGCTCCCCAGCCCAAATCTTTGTGGCCAATGCAACAGCAGCCATGGTTCCCATTCCCTATGATGTTTCCATCTCAGTGGGACCGTCTGATTAGCAGCCTCAGGGGCTTTCATTCCCTTGGCAACTGCCACAACTGCACACCAACCATACGAAGGGCAAGGACCGTCGACCTTCACTTCTCATACCTACGGAGATGGCACTACTCTTGGAATTGGAGGAGAGACCAGATCATGACTCAGAGTCGGGCTCAGAAGATACCTCCATGCCATCACATGATGACACTGTGGTCCTGTTGCTGACAGAGGACTTGAAATTCTACTCCAAATAACTTATTCAGATGGAAAAGGTGCTTGACCTCAGGTCAATGACCTGAAGTATCTAGCTTCAGAACCACAACCCACTGACCCTGTCATGGAAGTCCTGTATGCTTCAGATTCAGGACCTGCGGCACTTCCTGTGCTTCAGGGGATTAGGGATATCGCAATGGATGTATGGTCGAAGCCCTCTTCATCTGCAGCCTCATCCAGGAAGCTTGCAAATCTGTACAAAGTCAGAGAAGACAACTGCTCCTACCTCTTCCATCACCCACCAGCTAACTCTTTGGTATCTGAAGTCCTCCCTGCAAGGGGCAGATCAGGAACCCATTCATCCCCACTGGACAAACAAGGCCATAGACTGGACTACTTGGGCCACAAGGTCTATTCTTCAAGGGCCACGGGACTACAAGTGATGAACTTTAATGCCATAATGGGAAGATATCAAATGTTATTGCAGGACCACCTGTCACAAATCATTGAATTGCTCCCTGGCAAGAAAAAAAACATACTTCTTCTGGAATGGCATAAACTGGGCAAGCAGCAATTGAAGGCGGCCAGACATGTGGCAGATTGCTATGGCATCAGGGATAGTCCTTAGGAGACACTCGTGGCTGAGGTCATCAGCACTGCCCCAGGATACCAGGACCAAGATAGAGGACCTTCCATTTGAAGGTCAGGAGCTATTTAGCAACCAGACAGATGATGTTTTGGATTGCATCAGAAAAAAATAAGCTAACAACAAAATCCTTAGGGATCGCTCCTGCCCCCAAACAGCCTTTTAAACAATGGCATTTTCCGAAGCACTCCCAGAGGTTTTTGTCTACTGGGCAATACTGCCGCCCTGAATATAGTTATAGTGCCCCTCCAGCCTCACACGAATCTTATAGGGCTTCATATTCTCAGCAAGCCCAGAGCAAAAGGCAATCCTAACAAAGGGGTAAACATTCCTCTCACTCCCTAAGGGACCAGCCCCCTAGAGGTTCAGTGCTGTTCTGACTAGCACAGGAAACATTCTTTTTGAACCGGTTATCTAAATTTGTGGACACATGCTTAAAAGTTACAGATGGCTCTTGGGTATTGTCCATAATTTTAAAAAGGGTTATTTCTTAGAATTTAGATTTCTGCCTCTAGTTCATCACCCTGCAGAGTCCTCTGTGGGTTCTTCCATGGTCTTGTCGCAGGAGATGTTCTCCCTCATGTGCAGGGGTGCCATTACAGAATTCCCTCCGGGCTTGGAGGGTAAAGGGTTCTTCTCTCAATATTTTACAATTAATAAAAAAGATGGAGGGGAATACCAATCTTAGGGCTCTGAAACAGGTACTTATAGATTTCAAAGTTCAGGATGCTGTTGCTTCAGGAGGTCCTCCCCTTGTTGTGCAAGAATCAATGGTTTGTGATACTGGACTTCAAGGACACATATTTTCATATAGCAGTCCATGAGATGTGCAGAAAATACCTTAGATTTCTCCACAATGGTATTACTTATGAATATATGGTTTTGCCCTTCTGGCTTGCCACTGCCCCAAGGGTATTCACCAGATGCATCTCAGTTGTTGTATTGTACCTCTGGTTAAAGGGATGCATCAGGTACCCATAACTGGATGACTGGGTTCTACTGGACACTTCCCATGAAGGCATGTTACATGACCTACACCCTGTCACTGCACAGCCTACAAGAGCTAAAGATCCTTATTAATTGGGAAAATCCTACCTTTCTCCCACCCAATCTATTGATTTTATTGGGGCCAAGATCAATTTAGTAAAGGGTAGAGCATACCTGCCATTTCAAAGGGCTAGGGCCATCATTGTTTTGGTGCAGAAAATATTAATCAACAGGTTTCAGTCTGCCAAAAATATTCAGAGGTTGCTAGGATACATGGCATCAACCTTGGCTGTAACTCCACAGACCAGATTACACATCTGATGGCTCCTGAATTGGTTTAAATGGGTATTCAACCCTGAGATATACCCTCAGTGGAAGAAGTTCTCAATCCCCAAAGCCTAAACTGGTGGACAAAATTACCTCACTTACTTGAAGGGATTCTGCTAGGGGTATGGTCCCATGGTGTTCACGGGTGTCTCCCTAGGGGGATGGGGGGCACACTGTGGGGAATTCAGGATAATGGGTACATGGTCCCTGCCAGAATCCAGACTTCATATCCAATGCTCCTTCTAAGCTATGAAGTCCTGCAAGCAAAAATTCTACTTTCTGAGCTGCAGGCATTAAAGTTGTGAGCCGATGATTTGGCTTCTGCATAAATGAATTTGCTCTGGAGCCATCCTTCCCGAGCTAAGACAAAAATAAGTGAGCCAGAGGCTAAAAAACTGTGAGCTAGCTCACACTAACTCAGCTAAGGGGGAACACTGTTCACATCAAGTTTTAGAGCTCAGGGCTTTTAGGAATGCTCTCCTTTTACAGCGCTGCTGAGAGGACGGCATATTCTGCTAGCAACAAACAACACGACAGCCAAGTTCTGTGTGAACAAACAGGGGGGTGCAGGTTCCATGTGCCTGTGCAGTGAAGCATCATTCATTTGACAATGGGCAGTCTCTCACAGTGTGAATCTAACAGCCGTATGCATTGCAGGTCAGGACAACACACTAGCAGACACACTGAGCAGAAGCACAGTCATAATTCAGGAATGGTCGATTGCCGACCAGTGTCTGGCTCCTGTCTTTGAGGAATGGGGTTTCCCAGACATAGACCTCTTTGCATCGAGTACCAACACCAGATGCCACCTTTATTGCTGTAGGGTAGCAGCAGACAAGGAATCGCTTGGGGATGCATTCCAGTTATGCTGGCATGGTCACCATTTCTATGGATTCCCCCAGTTGGAATTCTATACAAAGTGGTAGCCAAATTAAGAGCAGACAAGACCACCTGTATACCACCTGTATACTTACTGTCCCAGAAGGTGTGGTTTCCAACTCTGTGACAGCTGGCCAAAGGAGTCACCAGGGGTTCTCCCCCCAGCAGACGATCTCCAGGTGGATCCCATCTGTCATCCCAACATCCACACCCTACGTCTGACAGCATGGCTCATTCTGCTGTAAGAAGCCTATCTGAAAGAGTCAAGGAAGTCATGGTTGCATCTTGTAGGCCCTCCACTCAAAAATCTTACTCTTCTAAATGGAGGAGGTTTGCAAGGTGGGCAGAAGACCAAGGGGTCAGGCCAGGCACATGTGATTTGTCTAAAATATTTGATTATTTATTAACATTGAAGGACACGGGTTTAGTCTCCTCATCCATCAAGGTACGTTTAGCTGCCATCTCAACCTTTCATAAGGGCACCAGAGGTTCTTCTGTGTTCTCAATACCCAAGTCTAAAAAGTTTCTTAAAGGTTTACAAAATTTGTACCCACCTGTTGTACAACCTGTGCCACAATGGAGCAAAGTTAATGCATAAACCCTTTGAACCAGCGGCTGTCTGACTTGTCTTTCTTGTTGTATAAGATGGCCTTTCTGGGGGCAGTTACTTTTGCACACAGAGTGGGAGCACTGAAGAAGAAGAAAAGGAGGAGGAGCAGGAGGAGGAGGAGGAGGAAGAGATTGGATTTATACCCTACCCTTCACTACCCAAAGAAGTCTCATAGCGGCTTACAATCTCCTTTCCCTTCCCCTCCCCACAACAAACACCCTGTGAGGTAGGTGGGGCTGAGAGAGTTCTCCCAAGAACTGTCCTTGAGAGAACAGCTCTGAAAGACCTTATGACTGACCTAAGGTCATACCAGCAGCTGCATGTGGAGGAGTGGGGAATCAAACCCGGTTCTCCCAGATTAGAGTCTGTGCTCCTGAGGGCACTAAGCTGCGATCCACCTTTTACCAAGTTCCATGCAGACAAAATGGTTCTCAAACCCAACTTGGCTTTCTTTCATATAAATCAGGACATCACCCTCCCACTGTATTTCCCTTCCCCGACCTCTCCATCCAAATAGACTACATACACTAGATGTTAGGAGAGCACTTTTTTATTCAAAATGCACAGAAGAGTTCATTTGTTTTAGAGATCCAGCTAAAGGGAGGGCAGCATCCGCTCAGTCTCTGTCTCGGTGGGTGGTATCAGCAATCAAAATAGCATACAAACAGGCAGGCATACCTTGCCCCATTGCATTGATGGCGCACTCCACGAGGGCACAAGCGCTTCTGTCCAGGCTACCTTAGATGACATCTGCAAGGCACCCACCTGTTCGACGCCCTCAGTGTTTGTCCAGCATTACTCCATGGACGTGGACTATTGGACTGAGGCAGCTGTTGCCAGAGTGGTGCTACAATCAGTCTTCCCCTAATCAGCCCACATCCTCCTCCTTGGTAAGTGGGCTTGCTATTCTCCCACGTGGGACTGCACAGAAGCCATGACAAAGAAAACAGGGTTGCACTTACCTGTAACTGTTGTTCATCAAATGGTCTTCTGTGCAGGCACGCACCCCTCCTTCCTTTCCCCGCTGTGGGCTGCTCAGCTGGTATCTCTCTGCAGCTCCTGACAGTGGTGAATGGAGAGTTGAGGGAGAGTCCTGGTCCTGCCTCTGTCACATGACCCTTTGAGTGGGAAAGGAGTTACTGGAGACAGAGGGGAGGGGGAGCACTCTCAGGCTCTGGAAAATTCTACTAAGCTTGGAAACGATTTCTCCGTGGCTGGCTGTCCACTGCGCAGTCCCCATGTGTACCTGCACAGAAGACTACTTGATGAACAATGCTTATAGGTAAGTGCAACCTTGTTTTCCTTTGTGACATGATTGGCTTGATTTAAAGAATGAGGATCTGGTTTTAGCATAGTTTCCCTAGAGAAAATTCGCTAGAGAAAATTGATGTTTTGAACGATGGACTCTATGACATTGTACCCCACTGAGGTCCTTGTCCTCCCCAGGCTCCATCCCCAAATCTCCAGGAGTTTCCCAAACTGGACCTGGCAACCCTATGAGAGCAGAGGCCCAGGTGGTGTTTCTTCCCCACTCCCATCCAGTAGCTTTAGCTCTGATATCATTTCACTGCTTCCCTTGTCACAGTTGATGCAGCCTGCTGTACAGCTGACAGGTGTGGGGGAATTCTGAGAGCATTACCACTGTCCAGCAGGTCTCATTCCATCCCTGAGCCAAGCGGGAGCAACATAGGGTTGCCAGTTCCAGACTGGGAAATTCCCGGAGATTTAAGGATGGCACCTGGGCAGGACAGGGACCTCACGGGGAGGAGAGTGGAGCTTGGGGAAGGGAAGGAGCTCGGCAGGGATGTGAGGCCAACAGTCCTCCCCCTCCGCAGCTGCCATTTTCTTCAGAGGAACTGATGTCTGTAGTCTGGAGATCAGCTGTAATTCTGGGAGAGTTCCAGGCCCCACCTGGAGGGCTATCCTGCAGTAGAAAGGAGCTGATAAACTTATATTATTTTAATGTAAAGTGTGCCTTTAAATTAATTCCAGAAAGAATATTGAAATTTGGTAGACCTAGGTATAGGCCAGTCACTGCTTGGTTTGTTCTGTTATCCATGGATCTCCATATACTTCCCCATCTTCCTCTATTCCTGCCATGCCTTTAAATAGAAATATCTAGAATTTCTAGTAAAAATGGAAGTGCCTCAGTTCTCAACTATTTGAAACATGGCTGAAAGATAAGTTTAAGGCACACATTCTCACTTGATGACCTCGCCACACTTACTAATATTATACAGAAGCAACAAAAGGAAATGACATCGATAGATAAAAAATGGACAGGACCATAACAGGAGCTTTCTTCGCGTTGAATACGCCATTCATTTCCTTGAGAAGATCAGTGCCGAATTCAAAGAGGAGTCTTCTAATTTAAGGCCTGGCTTCAGCCATATGTCCCCAATCTCTGTGGAAACAAAGATCGCTTCTGTGATGGAGCCGTGGATGCAACACACCCCTCTTTGTAGAGGAACGGATGGTAGGTGCAGCTAAGCCTCCGATTTTAAGTATGTGTTTTCCCTCCTGACAAGCGCTTCTCACATCAGAAAAATATTTCTTTGCAAGCTGCGTTGGCTTCTGAAGCAGAAGCCCCAGTGTGGATTCTAAAGATATATTTTTAGGAAAATGGAGGGCTGGGGGGGATGTATTAGTTTTCTTGCAAGAGTGATCCCCCCCCTTTTCCTTCAGACGTTCAAATGGTTAGAAGATCGATCTCTTAAGTTTGAATACCGCCTCTTAATATGCAACACCATCCATGCTTTTTCAGCTCCAGGTCAATGGGATTTGCTCCCAAGAAAGGGTGGGATGGGATTGAAGCCATATGAGACTCTGGAAACAGGCGCTGGCTCAAAATGTGGCTGAAATGTTGTGCCGCCTTCAGCGGCAGCCAGTTTTGTTTCTGTGCAGAGTCCCAAGTGCTGGCAATCTCTTTTAAAGTCCTGAATTGCACTCACCCAGCTAGGGTTGCCAACTCCAGGTTGGAAAATTCCTGGAAATACAGGGATGGAGCCTGGGAAGGGTGGAATTTGGGAAGGAGAGGGACCTCTGTATGGTCGAATGCCACCTTTCAAAGCAGTCATGCTCTCCAGTGGAACCAATCTCTGTAGTCTGGAGATCAGTTCGGATTCTGGGAGACCTCCAGGCCCCATCTGGAGTTTGGGAACCCTGTCTGTCTCCCATACATACATGGATGGTGAAAGAATGGCAACGAGTTTATTTACTATCCTTTCAGTGGATGTTTTTTGGATGCGCTTAGGCATCTTTGTGTTTAAATGGCTGGTTTTTGCTGTGTGTTAGCAAAGTTCGATATTGTTTGCATTGAGAGAGAAATCAGTCTTTTGTATCATGTTGAGATGAACCCGTACAAAATACAGTGCACGCTCCGCAATTGCCCAGTTCCTGACCATTGGTATGTTGCCATTAGGAAGCTGCTGATGCTTAGTATTGTCCCATGCTGTTGTCTGCTTGTTTGATAATGTCATCAGACTTCCTGTGTATTTGGGGGTGGAGGGAGGTGCCCCCCCATTTCATCTAAGGCATGGAGGTCCACAGAGCCGGATGCTTTGAGAAGACAGGATGTGTGTGGTTAAACATGGCACAGTTAAAGAAAGTAGGTAATAAGCAGTGAAGTATTCGTTGTTTGCTTGCCACGGGATTAAACAGCTTTTGACACTGAATAGAGACATTGTTTTCTGTTCTTTTTTAATCTATGGTGTGTCATATGGTTTTGTTTTAAACTTCATGTCATCTTTTCCTGGCATTTCTCTGTTTCATAAAGAAACAGTCCCAAACACCTACTTCTTGACAGATTTGGGGCCTATGGAAAATATTTTTAATTAGTTATCACATAATGCTTTAAACACAACTCACAATAAAATCCTCAAAGCTTAAAAAAATTAACAGCTAATAAAAATTATTTAAAAAGAAACATATGTATAGAGCGCCCCAAAGGCTATATAATTGTGTGTTAATCAGTGGGTTCTATCCAGCAAGGGACTTGTGTGCATTTTGCAACATTCAGGAAAACTGTGTACTTCTCCGTCAGAATGCTGTTATCTCCCCACCCTCAGCCCCACCACTATGATTCAGATATGCAAGTATTTCACTTGACATCACTTCAATGTCATGGTGGTTTGATTCGCACATGCATGCCTGTTGCTGAATGTGCAGAATATCAAACAATGACTGTTTGTGGAAGAGCCACCACAAGATGAAATACCACAGGCAGAACTTTCACATCACTTCTCTGACAATGGGGACAGATTGCAAATTCATGAAGTAAGTTTTGTCATGAGCTATTGTCACGGTTCAGATGGGAAAGCAAGGTTTGCTTTTGCAGGAATTAGTCTGAGAATCCTGAGGCTCACATTTCCATATTTGTAGCAAACCACAAATAGTTGTTTCATCTGAATGGCAAATTATGGCTGGGGAGGGTTCTGCTGAATTGAAAAAGGCTGGCAACCACCCCCAGCCCAGCCCAGCCCCCAGCCCGTTTTGAAGTTGCTTGCCGGATCAAGGCCTTTGCGTGTATTCAACTGCAGATTGTGCTGAAAGAATCCATGCTGCTGACTGTAATTAAACGGAGAGAGACAGACCAACATTGAAATCATATGTAGAGAATATCTACATCCCCAATCTCTGTTTGCTCCCGCACACATCTGTTCTTCCAGAACAGCTGTAGACCATACATGCAGCTTATACCAAGAGTTAGTCAAAATATCTGACTGCAGCAATGTAGCACTGGAGAAAGAAAGTGGATGACCACTCAAGCAATAGGCTATTTGTTTGGCTTTTTGAAAGGGAAGGACAGATCCTGCCAGCAGCAAAATAGCTAACTGCATAAACATGACTGTGGGAAGAACAGTTGCCCAGGCTGAACAAAACGCACAAAGTCATGAAACAGAACCAAAGAAATTTCCCATAGCTGATAAAAGCCCTTTGTAGGCAAAACACTTTTCCAGCCCCTCTCCCTTTGAGTCGCTATAGTAACATACGTAATGACTTATTTCATAGCAAAGGGGGTGAAAGTATACCCTATCTGCCAAAGTGGTAGGAAAGAGTTTAATCAGATCTCAGCAAATTAATTGAGCTGGTGATCTTTGGAGGCGGCTTTGATTCTGATGCCCTGTTTTCAGCAGTAATCTTGCTAAGTGTTCTTTGGTCTCTCACCTCTGTCCTTTATAGATACGGTCCTATGGACTATTTACTATTCTCTCCTGAAACTCACAGTGGTGATCGTAGATTTCCCAGGAGTTCTCCCATCCAAGCACAGACCAGACCCAGTTTCTAGAAGGTTGCTGCATCATCCTGGGATCAATTGCTGTTCTGTATCAATTCGAGTGATGTGTTATTGTTGCATACATGAGTGTTGCTTATGGATTGGCATCCCCACTTAATATTAAAATGTCAGGCACTGACATGCATGGTGGCTCAGGGACAGTTGGATACCTATCCTGAAATGGACTGTGTGTAGCACGTGGATCTGACCCCGATGAGAAACACGTGTCAGCAGAGATGTAGCAGTAGGAGCGATTTTCATATCTGTCATGTGGTCACTGACTATATAATACCCTAATCAATCTTCATTGGAGTGTTGATGACTTGAGAGCAGAGTCCTTGGTTGTTCCATCTACACCCTTAAACTGTCTGTCTTTTTCTGATTAAATTCCACATAGCTGATTTTACCCAGGCTTGCTAAACTGATCCTGGGTTTTCTGTCTGGACTGGGCTTCTAGCAGATCTTGTCTTTTTTTGTTTGTTTAACTCTCTGAAAAACCCAGGATGCAGACTACTTGCCCCAACAGAGGGCAATGAGAAAGCTACCTGCAATCTGGATTAATAGTCTGGGAAGAAATGCTCTGCCTAGGAAAGGAAGGTGAATTTTTTAATGGTATTGCTGGTTTTACATGCAAGGACATTGACTCCTCACAGAGGACATTGGTCTAATGATTCCCAGACAGCTGAGATCCACCCTGACCTCGCATGTACAGTTTGTGATGTGGCATCATCGCGTGAAGCAAATTTGGGAGGGGGAATCATTTTTCACTGTGTTCAAATAGTTTCCCATATAGAATTGAGGTCAGGCAGTGCTCAGGAACCCTTAGCTGTGCTTCCCAAGCGAGTCTAGTAAAGAATACATGCAATGCTCTGACATGCTTTTGGCCTCCACAACTATCTATCACTACTCTGGGAAAGTCAACACCACTGATGTGGGGTGAGAATTTTTTTCCCAAAGAGAAATTTTTCCAGATTTCCCAGTGCTGTATTTTCCCATGGAAAATTTTCCATCCCACATATATAAATCTAGCCAATGGTCTCTAGCTGCCAAGGCTGTTTGGCTCCAGATCAATCATGTTAGATGAGCTAAATGTGGGATATAAACTACGGACAACCCCCAGGGCTTGTCCATGATCTAGGCCTGCACACTTCGCCTTCTTTAGCTAACATTCTTTAAATCTTCGTCATTATTTAAATTATTTATTTCAACTGGAAAATTGGCTGATTCTAATTTTCCTGGAAACCCGGCATTACCCAGAAAGAAACAGAAATGGGCATGTCAGTATTACATTTTACTATTCACCTGAGAGGTCACGCCTGCTATCTGCTTGGTAAGTGAGCTTCCTGATTTCTCTTGTGGGATTGGACAGAGACCACAATGCTGTAAACAGGGTTGTGCATATCTGTAACTGATGCTCATGGCATCATCTGGGCATTCACACTTCCCTTCTCCAGCCCTATTGTGCTCTCTCCTAAGATCATTGCTGGGAAGTCAACTCAGGAGGACTCAGGGAAGCAGCCGTGCCCCTCTTTCTTCATGTGACCCAAAGTGGGGAAAAACAGTTGAGGCTGGAGGGATGTGTGCCTTGCTCTGGTCACTTTTGTGGCTGGTCTGCACATGCATAACTGCCATGCATGACTGAGTGGATGACCACTCAGTAAACAGTAGCTCTTACGAGTGCAGTGCTGTTTATTTCCTCGTTTGCCCAGGTCCTGCTAAAATGTAGTGTTTATATAGTGGCTTAGAATGTTCAGAGCGCCCCACATATAATATTTTAGGGATTCTTATAACATCCCTTTAATGGAGGATGGTATCATTATCCCAGAAGGCTAAGCTGAGAGGTTATGGAGCTTACTTAAGGCCACCAATTGAGTTCATAGTTGTGTTGAGAAGTGAACACTCCGCGGTTTGCACACTTAGCCACTGCATGGCACCTGGCTTTTGCAGTGCACCAGAAGTATTACTGTCAATTGTGCAGAAAGTCCCTCAAGAACTGAGCTTTCAGGGTCCGAGCCTTTAGGTGACATGTGAACACTTCTTATCTTTGTGTCAATGGTGTCTGGGACAGGAAACCAAGGGCTGTTGTTTGCAGACCCGTGTTCCCTCGAGAGTGTCCTCAGGTGTGCCATGAGCTCAGAGGGGCCCACCTCCATCCCTTTCGCTTGCTCCGGGGTTGTTCTAATGAAACAGACAAGAACAAATTCTGACAGGGAAACTCTTTCCTTCTATCGTGCTCTTTGTAATAGCTGAGACTCAGATAGTCTTCCGCTGCACGTGTACTCCTTGTCCACACCGTTCATAAAATGTAGTTTCTTCTAATACAGAAGAGATTAGATGTGTGTAATTATTCAGTTAAGGAACAAGGTACTGTATGAAAAACAAAAGAAAGGCAGAGGTTCTACCCTCAGGTTTGCAGCCTTTGGAAAGTGGGGCTGCCAGGTTTCTCGGATTAGCGGGAGACCTACTGTTGGGAGTTCTGTTCCCTTGTTGCCACTTGGTGGGCTGGTGGAGAGAAAATGGGGGTGGGGGTTGCGGCAATGAGATGACATCACTTCCAGCATGACCCAGAAGTGACATCACCGCTCTAACATTTGCCCCAAACTCATTGGCAGGTATGGGCTGTGTTCTGTAATGTCCTAAGCAACTCAAATGATAGAATGTTTTCTATGGAGGCTCCATCCTTATTGAACAGGGCTGCAAGCTGAAGTAAGGGATGCCTTTTCTCTTATGTAATTTAGGTGGCAGCAAAAGGCTGTAGAGTTTAAGCATGCTCCCCCCCTCCCTCGGGCTTGGTTTTAATGGTGTTTAATTGCACTAATGTTTTAATATGTCTGGTTTCTGGTTGGCTTCAGTTTGCTTGTTCTATTTGACTTTGACCAATGAGGAAAAGCAGTAGAGAAATTAAATAAATGGGCAACTGCTTGTACATGTGAGTTCACTGTAGTACCATCCCCCCAGTGTGGAATGGCTTGCCCGAGGAAATCAGGAAGGCTCCTCCCACGTTTCTGGCATTCTGCAATCTGTGTACAGAACCATTGTTCAGCTGGGCATTTTTATAATGGTAATAGGATTATATTATGACAGCATGGTTCAGGAGATGTTTCAAGGTAGGGAATGGGCCTGTGGACTTTACTTCTTTGTAAGATACATGTTATCTGTTGTTGTATGCATTATCTTGTTTTCAGTGTATTGTGTTTCTACTTATATAATCCCATTTACTGCTTGTCATGTTTAATACTTAACATGTCATGTTTAATACTTAGGCTTTGTTCTGGTTTTTGTTTTGTTTTAAATATCTGCAATCCCAGTCCTGTTACATGGTTTACTACATTGCTTACTGTCTGCAATCCCAGTCCTATTACATTGCTTATTATTATCGTATTGCTTGCTTTAATTTACAATGTGTAATCCACTTGGAATTTCAGCAAGGAAAGTGGACTATAAATAACACAACTAAATAAGTTGGAAGGCTGGCAATCTACTCCAAAGGGTCCTAAGGCAAATTGCGCCTGGCCTAGTGTTTACAAACAGCAGGAAATTTGCTGTCTTGGTCCTCTAAAATTAGGTCTAATTTTTGTGCCACTGAAGAATTCTATTTATCACTCTGTTGTGGTTTAAAAAAAAAGAAAGCAAAAACATTTTCTTTTTTCTGCCTTCCCTTGTTTTCAGGCTGCCAGAGAGTTTCTTTATGAAGAAGACACTAACATTTTGAAGGCAATCCCTCAGGAATAGTGTGTGGAGATAAAAGCATTGTTTAGACCCAGTTGTCTCCACTCTGTTTCTCAGAGTGTGTTCTCTTCATCACTGCTGTTCCTTCATCAGTATTTTGCATTTATCAGTTAATATTTACATACTGGTTTTGGACTGGTTCAGTCCTGCATTCCAGGTTTTACAGCAAAATCCATTGGAAGCTCCAGTCTTCTTGGAGCTCTCTCCCGTGTTCAAAGCCATCCTAATGGCCTTTGATGTCCAGATGACTCTATAAGAATATCCTCCATAACTGTGGCTGGATGTGCTCTCCCTTCAGATCAGTAAAGAAGAATACCTCTATGCAGCTTGGCAAAATGCTTACAAAGCTTTGGATTGGAGCTTGAGGCATTCTCTGAGCATGATAAGTAGACTGTAAGAACACCTTCAGATGATAATGTGTCGCTGTCATAGCATGTGCCACAGGCAGGGCTATTTTGGGGCAGGAACGCACAGGAACGGAGTTCCGGCTGGCCCCTGAGTTGGCCACGCCCAGCAGGAACTCATTAGCATAAAAGGCCACACCCAACAGCAGAAACTCATTAGGACTGGCCACATTAGGGGTGTGTGGCCTAACATGCAAAGGAGTTCCTGCTCCAAAAAACGCCCTGGATTTTGACAACAAACAAGGTAAACAGAATAAGAAGCAAAAGGTGGGTGTGGCTGGATGACCACACTTCTGGTAAGACAGGGTGTGTGGCCTAATATGCTAATGAGCTGTGCTGGCAGAGGGGTGTGGCCTAATATGTTAATGAGTTCCTGTTGTTGGGTGTGTCCTATTATGCTAATGAGTTCCTGCTGGGCTTTTTCTACAAAAATGCCCTGGCCACAGGTAAACACATTTAAAAAGTTATTGGGTGCGTTCAGACGCGCCATTTGAGCCGCTTTCAGCACGCCTCAGAAACGGCTTTTACGTGCGCGTTCACATGGCCAACATCTGCGCACCATCCCCAGCCATCGCTTTCTGGAGCAAACCCCCTTTAAACTGGAATATTTTGACACCACTTACCCAAGTGGTGTTTTCCTGATTCTCCGTTTCAAGCCGCACTTTCCGCTGTCTGATCGCTCCATCAAGCCACTTCCGGGTGCTTCAACCCCCCTCCTCCCTGAAAAGCTGCCTCTGGCTTCCGGTTTTACTCCGCCATTGATTTATTTGTTGCCTTAGCGGTGTGCGCTTGAGCGGAGCGCCGCACTTAAGTTAAGTAAATAAAAGCTTCAATGGTGCCTAGTTTAGGCATTTAGATGAGTCCGGGATCTCAGGGAGGCCAGTTTCGAGGAGAAAATTTTAAACAGAAGTCTTAATTTAAACTTTAAAGGGACGGGTTGAAATCGCTGTTCTGCGCACGCGCCAAACTTTTCGTTCTGGAGAGGGCTGCCTGTGCGCATGCTCAAACGAGAGGGGAAAAAAACCCACCTGCATGAGGACGGCGGGGAGCCCCGAAGGAGGAGGTCAGTGTGATCGTGATTCTCCAGTTTAAAAAAAACACGCATCGTGCCGGAGCAGTTTAAACCGCTCCATCACGCTGTCTGAAGGCACCCATTGAGAACATTTATAAACTGCCTCCTTGGAGACCTGCTCGAGGTGTCTCAGAACCTAAAAGATAAAATTATAGAACATAAAATTATTAGAATTGTCAGCCATTAAAAACCAGTGACTAAAATCCAGAAGCATAAAGGCACATGAAAACCCAGAGCATAACCCATCAGGCAGTTTAAACAATCCTCATTGCATCTTCAGGCCAGAAGCAGATTGTAAAACCCCCAGTCAAAAGCCCAAATAAAACGAAATATTTCAGCTGGGGAGCATGGTAACTGTCATGTAAGCCTGAAGGCAGCCAGATTTCCCAGGAAAGGTGCCTCTACTGGAAAAGCCCCATCTCTGGCCGCCACCTGTTTGACTTCTGCAAACTGGGCTTGGGAGGAGGATTTTAACTGGTGAGCTGGATAGCACAGGAGGAGGCAGTCCCTTGAGTAAATTTATTTAACATCCACCATGCCTGCCAGTATGGTAGCCACCCTGAGCAGGGAGGGCGGGGTACAAAACAAACAAATAAATAAAATACAGAATTCTCAAGACAGGGAGCAAAAATTAAAAATAACAATACAACACCACAACAGTATCAAGGGGGAAGCCCTACATAGCTGCCAAAAGAATAAACTAAAAGCCAAGAAGGACATTAAGAATAAGAAGCCTTCAAGGCAACAAAAAATGAGTCTTCAAATCTCGTTTTGAAAGGGCCAGAATCCTGAATCTGGAAAATGTCAGGTAGCCATTGTTCCTGCAGCTTCGGGTGAACCACAGAGAGGGGCCTGTCTGGAGTCGCCACCAGCCAAATAGGTGAGGGCAAGAGCAAAAAAGTTGCCTGATATTTGATCTTAAAGACCAAGGTAATATATAGGCAAGGAGGTGTTCCGGTGCTTAACAGATAATGTGTCTGATAGATGATTAGAGAAGTAATCTGGGCTCAGTCTGTAAAGTGTTCTAAAGCAAAGTTCCACTTCCTTGTGATAACAGAGGATGCCTCCATCCCAACCGAACATATGCATGGTTAGTGGGGTTAATCCTGCCTCCTTTTTACCTCTGGGCAGCAGGAGGAAAAGGGGAGGGGGGAACAGCTTTGCCAATACTGCAGCGTCACTTCTAGATAAAAACCCAGAATTCCATCACATACATCCCACAACACAATAGGAATCCCCTGATCTCTGTGGTTTCTTACCATAGAGGTTTGTGAAATTGCTAGAGAATCATGGGAGTGGTGGTGGTAGGATGTCACATCTGGAGGATTTTTTACCCAGAAGTGATGTTGTAGAGTCAGCATTACTGTTTTTCAAGGGCTCCACCACCCCAGAAGCTTCCAACATTTGCTGGCACCAGGCTAGCAGCCTAGCTTGGTACTCAAGCAAGGACATGCTTCCTGGCACTACAGATTGTGGCGGGAAAGCAAGCAAATCCATTTCATGGAAACATTTTTGCATGGCTAAGCACAACGTGTGACTCGATACGTGTTAGGAGAAGACTTCTTCCACATCTTTTAGCAAGGTTTATTTACTAAGTCGGAGTGTTGCCAGGAGGCTTGTTGTATGAAACATTTCCTCGCTCGTGGCTTGTTTATTCAGAATGAGAACTCTCGAGGGAAAGCAAATCTTCCGAGAGCTCAGTTTCCATAGTTAAGTCTAACTCTTTGTGAGGAAGATAACGTGATGGCTAAGGATCAGTTTGTTTATAAAGAAGAGGCATTTGCTGTTTAATGCATCCGCTCACGCTAACAGCCAGGCTTTTTGATTTCAACATTCTGGTTTTAGATACAGAAGAGGAGTGTGAGAGAATTTACAATAACCCAGGCCTACCGACTGCTCTTTAAAAGGCCATCTTTAACATTTTATTTTTTCTTCACTCTTAGCAATAACACCTCAGAAACGCCACAGCCTTAAAAAAAAAAAAGTTTCTGTTATCCAGAATACTGAGACTCTGACTGAGAGAAATATCTGTATGTCTCACAACTCTTCTTGAGTCTTAATTCATGCAGACAGCATCTGTACTGGATTTTGGTGAAGGTTCGGCATAATGAATCATAACCTTTAGACCGAAGGAAACATTGGTGAAATAGGAATTTTGATTTTAAGGCAGAGGTGTCAGAAATCAAGTGGGTGGTTGTAGGCTGCCTGGGAGACAGAAGGCACACGCAGAAAGAACGGGGGGGGGGGGCTCGCTGGTGGCCAGTTGCTTGGTCTGAAGGAAATCAGCAGGCTTAAGTGGATTTAAAAGGTTGTCATTATGCTTAGGATTGCACTGTATCTTCCCTTAGAGAGAAAACTATCCCCTTTTGCCTAGCCGCTGGTTCCTGTTTGCCCTTCAGTTGCCTCAGTTTCGTTTGGAGGAGACATCAGCAAGAATATTATAATCCAAGTTCTCTTTTTTACATGCCATTGATGTGATTTTCACAAATGCGGAGGGTCCTTGCGTCACCGCTGACTTCAGAAAGTGTTACAATTATGCTGCAGCCTTGAAAAACCAGGCCTGCTCTGTGCACGCATGTGTACGTGGAAGTTATTGTATGCCCTCTAGACAAGGACAGCTTTCTAATATAGAACAAATGACTTTAAAAACCCATAACCAAACCACTGCAAGCATCTGTCTGGCTCCCTAGCAACTTTTTGGCCTACTGGTGTGCTATTTTTGCGCCAGGTTTCCTTTTCTCCTTCAGATAGAATCACTGCAGAAACCGATGGACTGGAGCATGAAGACTTTGCCTAGCGGTACTATAAAGAGGCCATTGCTGGCATTTTTTTCCCTCGTCAGAGCTAACAGAGAGGCTTATTGAAGAAGCAAGTCTGCCACTGTGACGGCCACAGATTTTAATATTTGGTGGTTCACTTATGATAATACAATTTTGCACGTAGGAGGAAAAATCTTTCTATGGTGATGATGCTGTACAAGCCACCATTAGGGCTGCCAACATCCAGCTGGGGCCCAGAGATCTCGCAGAATTACAGCTGATCTCCAGACTACAGAGATCAGTTTATATGGGGAAAAGGCTACTCTGGAGGGTGGGTTCTATCACATCATGCCCTGCTGAAGTTCCTTTCCAAACTCTGCCCTCCATAGGGTTGCCAGCTCCGGGTTGGGAAATACCTGGAGAACTGGGGGAGGAGCCCGGAGAGAGCAGGGTTTGGGGAAGGAAGGGACTTCAGTGAGGTATGATGCCACCGAGTCCACCTTCCAGAGCAGCCATTTTCTCCTGGGGAACTGATCTCTGTCACCTGGAGACCAACTGTAATTCTGAGAGATCTCCAGCCACCACCTGGAGACTGGCAACCCAATGCCCCAGGCTCCACCTCCACGTCTCCAAGAATTTCCCAGCCTTCAGTCAGCAACCCTAGTCATCATCCTCAACCAGCCCGGTTGCAGCTACCTGGGCTAAACCCCTACATGTGTCAACTTTTTAGCCTCCATGACTATCAGCATTTCAGACAAAACCCAGAAAATCCATGTGCACCACCCCAGTTCTCAGATCACTGCCTAAGAGTTGAGTCCCCACCATTTGTACACACGGCCAATGGTTCTACTCCCACCATATATTATATACAAGTCAATACTTAATGCATCATTATAGACATCCTGCCAAATATACCAGTGGACAAGTAACACTTTATACACACCCACTCACAATAGGCTTGCATGTAAATCCCCATGGAATGTATAGGTTTACTCTGGGGCCGCAGTGGCTCAGAGGTTAAGTCGCTGAGCTGCAGACCGGAAGGTCTGTAATTTGGCAGTTCAAGACCCTAGTGCCATGTGACAGAATGAGCTCCCGTCTCTGGCCCCAGCTCCTGCCAACCTAGCAGTTCCAAAGCAAGAAATTGCAAGTAGATAAACAGGTACCACTTCGGTGGGAAGGTAACAGCGTTCCGTGTGCCTCGGCATCTAGTCAGGCCAGCCACATGACCACAAAAAAGTCTCCAGATAGCGCTGGCTCTTCGGCTTGGAAACGGAGATGAACACTGCCCCCTAGAGTTGGATTTGATTGGCTTTCAAGCAAGGGAAACCTTTACCTTTAATATATTTACTAGAAAGTCTATTTCTCATGAAATATTGGTGGTGGAAAGTGCTATCATCTTGCAGCCAACTTATGGAAACCCAAAGAGTTTTGAAGGCAAGAAGCACACAGAGGTTTGCCCCTGTGTAACGACCCTGTATTTCCTCGGTGGTGTCCGGTGGTGTCCCATCAAAGTACTAATCATGGCTGACCCTGCTTAGTTTCTGGGATTTGATGAGATCAGGCTAGCCTGGGCGATTCAGGTCAGGACCATTAAATATTAGAGACAATTTGTAATAGATGATATAATAATCTTAATAGTTAATTGGGTGTGCATTGTAGGTACTTTTTCTTTCTGGATTTAGCTTTTTTTCTCTCTGCACTGACAGTTCTGTGCTTTCCGTATGCTGCTTTGCATTACTCTGCATTCAGTTATCTTCTACCAATCAAAAATTCCATGTCTCTTTGTGTATGTTATAGTTCTTTTTGGCAAAAGGGAGTCTTGGAGAGATCAATGAATTCTGAACTGGTCAGCATATTCCTCAGCAGCTACACCGTGTGAAATGGCAGGTCGTGCAATTCATGGTGACTTAGCGTTTGCGAGTATGTACAGACCCTAAAGGTGATGCATCCATTTTAGTGCTTAACTTCTAGAGATCCTGGGGAGGAAGCTGACCACGGAGCAGGATAACTCTAGGAAATGCAACTAAACATTTTATCAAGGTGGCCCCAAAGGCAAAGACAGCAGCTAAGGAGGCATAGTAAAATTAGCAGGGATGGCTACTCAAAAATACAGGCAGCCTCGGGTATATCGGGTAAATTGGAACATGTGGATTCATAGTTAGGCCATTCTTCAGTGTGCAGGGGCTTTTCAAGGTGGCGTCCGACTTTTCACAGATGGAGATGGGGGCATTCTGCTGCACTCATAGCACCCTTTTTCTCATGCCAGGCATCATTGCCTGAATGCCCCAGACAATCGTTGCAACAGGCTCTTCTCTGCTTACTGTTCAGTCACTCCATCATTCATTTATGCTGCATTCATTTATTCTGCAGTAGCCTATTCAGGACTAATTTCTAGAGCAGTTAACTTAATATTTTAATCAAATACATTATTTGGCAGTGAATCTGCTCATACTTTAATGTGGAGTCATTGTAATTCAAGCTTACTCCACAATATTTTCTATTTGAACAGAGTAGAAGATAAAGAAACAGGCTCTGCTGATGTACTCACGCTAACAAAAATGTTAAAAGGCCAGATTTCTAGAGGCCAGATGGGGAGTCCAACATGCCAGGGGTAGAGACCAGAAGGCAGGGATGGTCCCTGGAAAATGGGGTTGGTTGTGTGAGGTGCTGTGGCTCCGTGGCAGAGGATCTGGTTCACATGCAGAAAGCCCTAGGCTCAGTCCGCAGCATCTCCAAATAAAGGATCTAAGGTATTACGGCACATCTTTCTCTGCCCGAGGTTGGCTGCTGAATAGACAATCCCAAACTGGATGGACTAGGTGTAGGATTGCCAGGTCCCTACCTTCTGCTGGTGGGGGGATGGAACTTTCTGAGATCTTCTGGCATGCGTACATTTACATGTGCACCGCAATGACTTCACCTGGAAGTGATGTCATCGTGCTAGGCACATCGCCAGGGGGGCGCTCCAGCATTCAGCCAGAAACTCTATGGTACCATAGAGTTTTTAGGCCAAGTGCTAGAGTGCCCCCCCAGCAATGTGCCTGGTGCGATGATGTCACCTCCCGGTAACATCATTGTGCTGGACACGTTGGTGCAATCGTGGCACTTTGGGGGTGGGGCTTCCCCCACCGGCCAGATTCGGGCCAGCGGATTGGGGGCCCCTAAAGCAGGGACACCCCACCCCCAGGGGAATGGCAAGCCTAACCAGCTGTCTGCCTCAGGATAGACCAGTTTCATAGGTATATTTGTTTGAAATGTTTAGGTGTTTCACATATCCTTGAAAAATGGGGGGGGGGGTGCTAAGAAGAAATAACAGAGATCATAGGTCTTTTCTTTATCTTGTCTAGTGTAGAGAGAAGAAAGTAGATTGAGGACATGGGTCTGGAGGAATGGTTTGTGTGCTCCTCGGCAATTGTGCCCAGAGATCAGTCTGTAACAAACAGTTTACAGTCTTCAATCCTAGCTCTCCTGGAGTTCTTACCTTTGTCCTTTTAATCTGGCAAGCAAAAGAGGCACAACATTGCAGGGACTCCTTGTTCCCTTGTTGTTCCAGCTTCTGATTACCGTTGGCTCCAAATTGCCAAAGGGGCAAGAGCAAGGAGCCAGTTTGTGCCTTCCTTTATACCAGTTGTATATCAAGAGAAGCTGTAAACCCATCAAGTGTCAAAGGCCCTCCTCTGGATTATTGTGAATGAGGTGAGAAGCCAGCCCGTGAACTGTAACAGTTTATTCTGTGCTAATGCGGAGCAGTGATGTTTATTTGACAGCAAGCCAGGGCAAGTGTGTTACTTTGACTGAAACCATGGAGGGTTATCATAAAATTGGAGGACTGTTGGGTGCATGATAACGATGCCAGTAAACACTTCTGAGAACAAAAGGCCCAGTTTTCTATGTCTTTTAAGCCTCTCTTTATTTAGAAGCAAGAAAGAAGACAGAGCCCTTTAGAGGACTAGATGGTTCAATCTAGGTCCTGTTGGGAATGCAGGAGGAAAACACAAGAAAACTAAGCTGCTGATATAGATATAGATATATAGGCATAGTTCTATTTGACTCTGCATAAAAATGAATGTTTTGCACCTTGCTATGATTGAAGTTCTGCACGAATAAAACCGCCTTTGTGGTATCCCCTTCCCATCTCTCTTCATTCAAATCCCTCCGTCAGGTGCTTGCTTCTGTATGAAGGTACATCCCTGAAAGAAGTATGCATATGGAGATTTCCGTAATTTATTCAGCCTTTTCTTGCCACAGAACCATATGCATGGGGCAACACCTGGCAAAATCTCAGAAGCCTGGAATGTTGACTTTTCTGTCATGGACTGGGCTCCTGTGTAAAGAAGTTTCCCTTCCTACATGGCTAGATGTTCTGCAGTTATCCCCCTTTGTCCAGAGCTGGGTGAGCGTATGAAGCTACCTTACACTGAGGCAGACCATTGGTCTGCTTAGCTCAGTGTGTTCTGCTCTAGTGGGTAGACAAATGTCTTTCCCAACACCTTCTACCTGAGGTTTTTTAACTGGAGAAGCCAGGTATGGAGTCTGACATCATCTGCCTGGGAAGCAAACACCTGCCCTGCCACTGAGCCACATTCTCTCCCAAGTGGAGGGTGCTGCACAGACTGAACCTTTGCCCAACATCCCTTAGGTTCTCCAGTCTTGGTGATGGAGAGGAGGGCTGCTGTATATGTTGGAAGCCCCTGGGGCCTGCATCTTCAACTGTGAAGGATTCTGGTGTAAGATGGAGTTCTTTCTCTAATTGCTGGCACATCCACCCTCCTGATCTGTTCCACATCTTTACCACATCATGCAGAGCCAGGTTGGTGTGGTTAAGAGCAGCGGACTCTAGTCTGGAGAACTGGGTTTGATTCCCCACTCCTCCACATGCACCTCCTCCACCTTGGGTGAGTCACTTCTCTCCCAGAGCTGTTCTCTCAAGAGCTCTCTTGGCCCCCCCTGCCTCATAGAGTGTCTGTTGTGGGGAGAGGAAGGGAAGGAGATTGTAAGCCACTCTGAGACTCCGGGTGAGGGGTGGGGGATAGATCCAGCGCTTCTTTTTCTATCCCCCATAATATGATGATGCGCCTGGTTTTTCTGTGCTCCCCTCCCCATGTTGCCTTGCCCTTGTCAGATATCTTGCGAGCAAGCTTACTGAAAACTCTTTACTCTGTGGGAAGATAAACCATTAGTAAAACTTATTCGCCCCTGAAGCTTTGCTCTGGTTGAGTTATGCAGGATGACTCATGACAAGAGAAGAAACCTGAAGTGCTTTTGTGGGTTATGCCAGGTCACCGTCAAGTTTATTTGCCCTTTGATTCCAATCAGTCACACTCACTTGGCCCCTGTCTATTTTAGTTTTTTCCCAATGTTTTCCAGTTAACAAATACATTATTTCTAGTTTATTGGAAACTTGGGGTGAGGAGATGGAATTCTGTGGCCTCGGGTACATGTAGGTTAAGCTTAGCATGGACTACATAGGGTGAAGGTTTAAGTTCACATATGGCTGTTGCCAGTCCATGATGAGCAGCATGAACTTTCTCATGGCTTTTTCTGGCTTTCTCTTCCCCTCAGCTTAATCCGTACTTATTTATTTCTATTTAGATATTTATGCCCCACTTTTCTCCCCAGTGAGACCCCAATGTGGCTTACAACATTGTTCCTCCCTATTTCCATTTCAGCCTTACAACCACCAACCTGCAAGGAAGGTTAAGCTGAGGGAGTGACTGGTCCAAAGCCACCCAATGAGCAGCTTCTGTGGCAGAGTGGGGATTTGAACTTGGGTCTCCGGACACTCTGACCGCTACACCATGCCATGCCATGACCCAAAGGGGAGAGACCGACCTGCAGTGGTGCTCCCCTTGTGGCATGCTTGCATCCCTGCAGTCTCCCTCTGAACAAGGGGAGAAAGAAAGAAGGTGGTAGCAGGGAAGCTCTGATGGTCAGCCATGGGCTGCCTCTGGTATGCCGGTCTCAGCAGGTGGCTGAGGTCACCAGTCCCTTATGCTGGTGCTGATGCAAATGAACGCTGCAAATGCTGGAAAACAGAGACCAATTTCCAGCTTGCCTGGTTGTCTTTCGAGAGCAAGAAGTATCTTCCGGCAAGCATTAGCGAACTGGAGGTGGGTATGCAGATGACATAATGCTGGGTGGGATTGCTAATTCTGAAGAAGACAGAGTCAGGATTCAAAATGATCTAGATAGGCTGGAACAGTGGGCTGAGGCAAATAAAATGAATTTCAATAGAGATAAGTGCAAAGTCCTACACCTAGGCACAAAAAATCAAAGGCACAGATATAGAATGGGAGGGACTTGGCTTGACAGCAGGACATATGAAAGGGATCTGGGTGTTCTGGTTGACCACAAGCTCAACATGAGCCTGCAGTGTGATGTGGCTGTGAAGAAAGCTAATGTAATCTTAGGATGCATTAACAGATCACGGGAGGTGGTAATTCCGCTCTATTCTGCTATGGTCAGGCCTCACCTGGAGTACTGTGTCCCTTTTTGGGGCACTACACTTTAGGAAGGATGTTGACAAGCTTGGGCGTGTCCAGGAGAGGGCAACCAGGATGGTTAGAGGGTTGGAATCCAAGTCTTATGAGGAAAGGCTGAAAGAGTTGGGTCTGTTTAGCCTGGGAAAGAGAAGGCTTAGAGGGGACATGATTGCAGTCTTCAGGTGTCTGAAGGTCTGTCATGTAAAAGATGGAGCAGATCTATTCTCTCTTGCTCTGGACTGCAAGACTAGATCTAATGGGTGGAAATTACAAGGGAGTCGTTACCGGCTAGATATCAGGAGAAACTTCCTAACTGTAAGAGTGGTTGAGCAGTGGAACAGTCTGCCTCAGGAGGTGGTGGATGCTCCTTCCCTGGATGTTTTCAAGCGAAAGCTGGACGACCATCTTTTGGGTATGTTGTAGGCATGTAGGGCTATCTTTTGACTATGCTCCTGCAGGGTGCAGGGGGGTTGGACTAAATGACCTGCAAGGTCCCTTCCAACTCTAACATTCTATGATTCTATGTGTTCTTTTGAGCTTTGGGGCCATCAGTGCGACACACAGCTAATGCAGGCATTTTGGCAAACTGCCTAGTTAAAAAAAATGCGAGTTAGTAACTTCTGCAGACTGATTTGCATGGCTAATGCATATTTCAGGGACTCTGAAAGAATCCCATATATGTGTGACTGTCAGTGCTCACTAACGCCTCTCTGGGCATTGATGAAATTTTGTCCATGAGTAATAGTCATGTGAATGTTGACATTCTCCATAGTTTGGGCATCTATCACAACATGCATGTGTCTGTGTGTTGGTGTTGTCTTCCCTGGCAAGTGCCATCACCCAGTGGATTGGGCCCAGTAAGTAGAAAAAAGAGCATGTGTCCAATAGCTGTTGAACTGCAGACATCAGACTAAATAAAAGCATGGATACATACACATTTTGGTGGGGATAGGGGGACCCACACAATTTAAAATTTGGAAACACTTGTGGCTTTCTGATGTAAGCATGAGGCTACCAAAAAGAGGATTTCAGAAAGCGCAATAGAGAAGTGTGGTTATTGCAAGGAACGTTGTTGTGTAAAAATGGCATCTTAAGCAATTGGATCCTTCTGTGCCATTTTGCTGACTTTGCTAGTTTGGTTACTGAGTTATGTCCCCCACCTTTTTTTAAAGCTTTGCAGTTAAGCCAACATCATTTAGGTCAGGGTACATCTTTGTTTTCGAGTCTCGCACACAAAGTTATTGGCTAACTCAGCTTTACTCTGTCAAGCAGCTACAATAAGAGACAGACAGAGAGAGATTTCATACCCTGAACTTCAACAAAGCCCATGTTTCTGCATTGGTCAATGTATTTTTAGTGTACAAAAATGGCTTTGAGGGCTGTCCTTAGGAAAGATCTCAAAGCCTTGCTGGGACGGAAGCAGTAACCATGTGTGGAGGGCAGGGCGGAACTCAGTGCTGAACATGAAACTAAGAGAGGCTGAACAAAATTGAGAGGTTTTTTAAAAGGTAGCTACAGAAAAGGCTAGTTTTGAGAAGTAGGGCCAAATTTCCTCCCTCTGTTTTTGTCCCCCCTATTATTATACCAGCCTTACATTGGTATGCAAATTGACCCCACCATGAGGTCAGACAAGGTTTCTTTGGGTAAGTTTGGGATGTACCAGCAAGGCCATCTCTATTGTTAGTAGACCATACAGGGAGACCGGAACTGGGTGTTTGTGTGTGTGTGTGTGTGTGTGTGTGTGAGAGAGAGGGGGGAGGGAGGGAGGGAGGGAGGGAGGGAAGGGGAGAGAGAACTTGAATCCTCTTGGCAGCTCCAGGTGGTTTCTAGCTATGTCATGCATAAGGGGGCTTGCCTTGCCTCACATATATCGCTGCTACGGGTTTGTTTGCAGGTGAGAGGAGCTTTCTCCCAGCTCCAAAGCATCAGTAGGGGTGATCAGCAGGGAAATATGTGGCTATGTCTTCGCACCTGATGCTGTGCCCACCCCCTTAATAGCTGTTTCAGGGGAGGGGGAAAGTTAGATGGAGAAGAGGTCCCGGGGAGAAAGTTAGACACCTCCCTCAGCACTTAGGGTTACCAGCCTCTGGGTGCATCCTGGAGTTCTTCCAGCAATGTGACTGGTCTCCAGACTACTGAGACCAGTCCCTCTGGAGAAAATGGCGATTTTGGACTCTGTGGCATCACATCTCAGTGCTGAGCTCCTTCCCCAGGGTCTGCCCCCAAATCTCCAAGAATTTCTCTAGTCAGAGTTGGCAACCCTACCCTAGCATTACTGTTCCAATCAAATTTGGAGCTAAGCAGGGGTCTTTTCGTAGAAGAACAGCTGCAGGAGCTCATTAGCATATGGTATGCTAATGAGCTATTAGGCTATTAGCATATGCCACGTCCCCTGACATCACCGGAAGTGATGTCAGAAGGGGAAGCAAAAGGGGGGGAAGCATCTTCAAAAGCCTCCCCTTCCCTTCCCCAGCTGGTCTGGGTGGGGGAGCTAAGAGAGAAGGGGTTTAAAGTTTAAACTCCTTCTCATGAGAGTTGGGCCACAGAAGGAGGAAAGAGGGAAGGAAAGAGAGAGAGCAGAGAGAAGGAAAGAAGGAAGGAAAGAGGGAAAGAAAGAGAGAAGAAGGAGGGAAACAGGGAAAGGAGGAAAAAAGAGAAGAGAAGAAGGTGGGAAGGAAGGAAGGAAGGAAGGAAGGAAGGAAGGAAGGAAGGAAGGAAGGAAGGAAGGAAGGAAAGAAAGAAAGAAAGAAAGAAAGAAAGAAAGAAAGAAAGAAAGAAAGAAAGAAAGAAAGAAAGAAAGAAAGAAAGAAAGAAAGAAAGAAAGAAAGAAGAGAAGAATGAGGGAAAGAGGAAAAAGAAAGAAGGAAAGGAGGGAATGAAAGAAATTCAGTGGCAATTCAGCCCCATTATACCCTATGGGCCATTGAAGTCAATGGTGAAAACATAGGGTATATTCTGGGGGCTGGAGGGGAGGGGTTTGAGGAGAGGCTCCAAGATCACAGGATAGCTGATGGAGCCTCTCCCCAAGATACCCACCACGTTTCAAGAACATTGGACCACAGGGTCCAATTCTATGGGCCCCCAAACAGGTTGCCCCATTTCTCCATTGTTCTCTATGGTGGGAAAAAAGTTATTTTTTTCCCACCATAGAGAACAATGGAGGGAATAGGGGCAACCTGTTTAGGGGCCCATAGAATTGGACCCCCTGGTCCAATGTTCTTGAAACTTGGTAGGTATCTTGGGGAGAGGCTCCATCAGCTATCCTGTGAGTTTCGAGCCTCTCCCTCAAACCCCCTCCCCTCCAGCCCCTAGAATATACCCTATGTTTTCACCATTGACTTCAATGGCCCATAGGATATAATGGAGCTGAAATTGACATTCGGCTGCCTGAAAGACTCTCCGGGACGCCGGCTGGGGGCGGGGCTTGGCTCCTGAGCTCCCGGAGCTGCGCTCCGGTACGCTCCCCCCCGAAAAGACCCCTGGAGCTAAGGCATCTGCCCAGCAATTGTTCCAGCAGTTGCCCGGCTTGATCAGTGCATGTGCCCCATCGGTAGACAAACTAGGGGTCACCTTGCCCTGGTTTCCAACCACTTGTACTCCTAACTGAGGCGCTTTTGTAAACCCATTGCCATCTTGGCCAGATTGATGGTGCCTGCCTTTTGTAGTTTTTACAAGAACCTCTGTTTAAGATTGCATTAAAAAAAATCTTTTCCCTAATTAAACAGAGGCAGGTTTTAGTGCTTTGAGAAGTTTTTAATTGAGCCATTTAATTTGATTGATCAGCTGTAAATCACCACTGGTTTTACTGTTGGTTTTTATTACTGCTTCTGTGGCCTACATGACTTTTGTTGTTGTTGTTGTTGTTGTTCAGTCGCACACGACCCCATGGACCACATCATGCCAGGCCCTCTTCCCTTGTGCTCCAGAGTTTGCTCAATTTCATGTTCGTTGCATCGATAACACCATCTAACCATCTCATCCTTTGCCGTCCCCTTCTTCTTTGACCTTCAATCTTTCCCAGCATCAGGGTCTCCTCCAATGAGTGCTCCCTTCTCATTTGATGGCCAAAGTATTTGAGCTTCAGCTTCAGTATCTGCCCTTCCAGGGAACAGTCAGAGTTGATTTCTTTTAAGATTGACTGATTCGATCTCCTTGCAGTCCAAGGGACTCTTAAGAGTCTTCTCCAGCACCATAATTCAAAAGCAGCTATTCTTTGGTGCTCAGCCTTCCTTATAGTCCAGCTCTCACAGCCATACATTACTACTGGGAATACCATTGCTTTGACCATACGGACTTTTGTTGCCAGGGTGATGTCTCTACTTTTTTTAGGACACCGTTTTTTTCATTGTATTTGTGGGTTTTGTATTTGTATTGATTTTATTGTCGTAAACTGCCTTGGGTATGACCTGGAATATAGTTCTACAATAAAATAAATCAATGTTATAGCCACTGGGGGGGAGGGGGCAAGGGCTGGATGTGGCATCACACTATATGCCAATGTCACATCCAGGCAAAACCCCGAACATAATGTCAGCATGTCATGTCTGGGTTTTCACCTGGACTGCTCCCCACTAATTCTTTTGCCAGCCCAAGAAGCAAAGTGGGAGGGGAAGTAGGTATACAGCATTGTTAGGGAAAGTGGGTATATAGCATTCCTACCTGAAATATACTTTTGGAAGGTGTCCCTTTCCCATGACTTTCGCTGCTCTAGTTCTCCCTGCCCATTTCTCTTTTGGGGCTTCAGTTAAATTTAAAATTAAATGGGTGATTTCCAAAGTAATAAATGAAAGGGCATCTGAGGAGCCTTATGGACTGAGCTCCAAGCAAAGAGCGATGGTGAAACCATGTAATTTTCAGTGGCCTTTATGTGGTGTGTGGGATAGGCTGCAGGCTCTTTAAAATTACTCATTGGAAGAAATTCTGGACTGCAGCAGATTAAATCTGATCATAAAGTGTGGTTTTATTGTGAAGAATAACATCATAAAAATGCCACTTTCATAGTCATCAGAATCTGTTCTTGCGTGTTTATTTAAAGTCTCCAGTTCAACTCCTGGTTCAAGATGACCTTCCTATAATTCTATTTCAGGACAGACACGGGGTTGGGGGGGGCAGCTTCTTAGCTGCACAGTTAAAAGGAAATTGTTCTTTTATATGCTTGGTGCCTTCAGTCACCTCTGTCCTGCCCATCTAATACATAATTCTACTGCTGCTTAGTATTTATAAAGTGTTTGGGCTGCTTTGTGTACAGATATCACCCTGGAATCCACCTGAAAGGATGACTATAGATAATGTAAATAAATAAAATAAATACATTAATTAATTAATTAAAACATTTTACCCCACCTTTCTTCATGGTTCCAGGCAGCTTATAATAATAGTTTTAAAATATTTCCAAATATTTTTCAGTTCTGACCTCTTTTTTTGATATTTTTGTATTGTGTGTGTGTGTGTGTGTGTTCCTGGAAGTCATGATGACCTCTGGTGACTCCTACTGGGGCATGGAGGATGTCCAGAGAAGTGGCTTGATAGCCTGCCCCTGTCTCCCAGCCCTGGTATTCTTTGGAGGTCTCCCATCCAAACACTTGCCAGGGTTGGCTCTGCTTAGCTTCCAAGATCTAACAGGATCAGGCTTGCCTGGGCTATCCAGGTCAGGGCCAAATGTTTTCCAATTCTGATCAATGCCAGATGGGGCACCAAAGTGGTGGGATAGCCGACAGATGGCTGCCTGAATACTGTAGTTGGTCCACGGGGATCTGTGGAAAGAGACAGTCCTTCAGGTATGGGGACAGCCCATCACTGAAACCAAGAGGGTTTGTCTGTTCTTCCACAAAAGGGCTCATGATCAGGGAGACTTTAAGTCAGTCCACATGGCCAGTTCCTGTTCCCAACTTCCCCAAAGAGCTTTTAAGTCCCAGCAAGACCAACCCTTAACGGATTTATTTGATACCAACAGGAATATTTGGATTTATTTGGTACCAAGAGGAATAGTTTGAGAGGCAGTGCTGTGTGGTGGTCAAGAGTGCTGAAGTAGGACCTGGGAGTCCCCACTCAGCCATGAGATTCACTGACAGTTATGGTTGCCAACCTCCAGGTAGGGTCTGGAGTTCCCCCGAAATTATGCCAGGGATCAGTTCCCCCTGGAGAGAATGGCAGCTTCAGAGGGTGGACTCTGTAGCATCACATCCCTGCTGAGCTCCCTCTCCAGACTCCACCCTCCCTGGGAATTCCCTCTGGAAATTCCCCAACCTGGAGTTGGCAGCCCTACTAACAGTTCAGTCTCATGCAGAGCTACTCCAGTCTTAGCCCACTGAAATCAGTGGACATGGCACTGCAGATCACCTTGGAGTACAGACTCTCTCATTCTGGAGGAAGGGTGAGATTAAAATGTAACAGATTCCAGAGTAAGTGATTTGCCTTAGTGCCTTAGCATCATTGGTAAATGGTGTGCTCTTAGCATCTTAGGAGTCAGAGCTGTACCTGGTTGAATCAGACCAAGATCAGTTTGATTCCAGGAGTGGCTGGGTTGATGCTTCTGGGAAACCCACAAGTAGAACATGAAGGCAACAGCCTGTTTTCCAGCACATAGTGGTCAGCGGTACACTGCCTGTGGACATGGAGGTTCCATTTAATTAGAATAGCCATTGGTAGATTTATCCTTCATGAATTTCTTTATTGAAAAGCCAGCTAAGCAAGTAGACCAACACCATCTTTTTTTGCAAATGTATCTCCATGCTTTCACCGTATTACCTTCTGCCTTTGTAACCCCCTTTCTGCTTCATGATATGTCATGCCTTAGATATGTGTTTTTTAAAAAATCTGTTTGCATCATTCTATACTTCTATGATCTAAATCCTACCACATTGTTTATTGGATTCTGATGTTTCCTGATAGAATATTTTGTCATCCTCCTTGAGAAAGATGGGCTATAAACAAACAAATAAATAGATCCGTTGGTGTTAGACCCTTTGGTCTTTAGAGCTGTCACAATGCCTTCCTAGGCATCTACCACCACTACAGGATGTAAGTGCTCTTTCAAACTGTAAATCAGACACTTTGTTTGCTGTGCTTGGATGGGGGCTTGCAAATATTGGGATATTTTCTTAAAGAGAAACAAAAACAGCAAGTAATGCTGACAATGCAGGTGGCTGTCAAGCAAGGTCATATGACTAATGCCTCTCGCTTTTGGCAAGAAAATGGCAGATGGAAGAAATGCCCTGGAGACTGGTCTGTTGATTTGTCACGTTGCCATTGTTACACTGACTATAAATGCCCAAGGGTAGCCTTGAGATGTTGTGACACAAAATGATTGCCATATAGGTGCAAGATGTGTGTGTGGGGGGGAGTAAATCAGAGGTATCTTTTGCCAGGAAATGACAATGACCTTTCTTTCCCCATGTGCCAGAAAGAGTTGCTTAAAATTCTCCCTGTTCTTCTTTCTAGGCAGTGGGAACAGATGTGCAGTTTGGCCCTATGAGACTCCACCAAGATCAACTTCAGGTAAGCCATGACGGGAATGTAGATGGGCTGGCACAAAATCCTCTGCCTGGCAGAAGCAAAATTGCTTTCCTGTTTTGTGTTCCATCTTTGTTTATATGTGTCAGGCAGGAGAGGTCATACCTGTATTATTAGGAAATGGGCAGGATAACAAAAGCTGCAGGGGGGGGGGCACCCATAGACAAGACGGGGGTTTCCCAAGTCAGCAGAAAAATGGTTTTTGTAAATTAAAAGGTGGGGGAGGACCTCGATTAGAACTTAGTACACTCCAGGAGGCACAGAGAATTGAAAGGAGTTGAGAGTCAGGCAATGGGGAAGGAACCGGAGGGAGCATCTCTAGATGAAAAGGTCAGGGAGTGGGTGTTGTGAGAGCCCCTTCCTAAGACCCTGGAGAGCTGCTGCTGGTTAGAATAGATAATATTGACCTTGATGGACCAATGGTCTGATTCAGAATAGGGCAGCTTCACGCACTGGTGTACTTTTTGACCTACCTTCTCTCTCTCTGTGTTACAAAAGCACCCTTCTTGCATCAGGTTTGTCATACAACTTAAACTACGGTGTTGAGTAGGAGCTGGCTTTTCTGCTAATAGGATCCCTGCCATCAATTATTTTATTGTGTATTTGCTTGTGTGTGTACCCTGATCTCCTCCCCAGTGGGGGCCCCAAAGCTGCTTGCATTGTTCTCCCCTCCGCCACCTTGTGAGGCAGGTGAGGCTGAGCGGGTGTGTGGCTGCCCCAAGGTCAACCCAACGACCTTCTGTGGCAGAGCAAGGATTCAAACCTGGTCTCCCAGGTCATAGTCCCAACACTTTAGCCCTATCACAGCACATGGGCTCTTGATCAATTTTCTCTAAACAAAGGCAGAGATTAAAGAAACCCCAAGTTTCCTCCTCCCCCCCCCACACACACAAAAAACCACCCAACAAGTGGTGGTGGAACATGCCATCATTTTGCAGCCGACTTATGGCAACCCTCTATAGTTTTCAAGGCAAGAGACGTTTGGAGGTGGTTTGCCATGGCCTGACTCTACATAGCAACCCTGGTATTCCTTGGAGGTCTCCCATCCAAATACGAGCCAGGGCTGACCCTGCTGAGCTTCCAAGGTCTGGTGAGTTTGGGCCAGCCTGGGCCGTCCAGGTCAGAGCAAAAAAACAAACCAAAACAAAAAAAACACATGTACTCGGTCTAGATTGTCAGATTTATGGGCAAGAGTATTCACCAACCTAATCCAAAGCCTAAGCCCTGTTGGAATGCCTGGGATTGCCAAGAATTGTGAACTGAAGTATCACAGTGAAGGGAATCACACACCAATAGTGTCAGGACTGAAACCCACTGTGGGTCTTGCAGTGCCGGCGTTTGTTCATTATTTATTTATTTTGACAACATCACACTTTTGTCTCTAGAGCAGCATCTGATATTGTTCCCTCCTCCTACCCTGTGAGGTAGGTTAGGTCGAGAGTGGGTGGGTGGCTCTCCCAGCAAGCTCCCGTGACAGAGTGGGAATTCAGGCCTTGCCCAACACTCCGACCACTACACTGTTCTGCTCCGCCAGGGATTTCGGGGGGGGTTCAGCCTGTGCCCCACCCTCCAGCTCTGGCCGAAGGAAGGAACTGGGAGGAGGCTGGTCACGCTAGCTGGAGAAGCCTCCTTACACCCGTGGGCCGGCGCAGAGGCAGTGATGCTCCCTGATCCCTTGGGAAGCTTCCCAGCTCAAGCTTGCTTCTTAGTCGGAGCAGCTTGGAGACCACCTCATGCTAAGCTACAGGCAACCCTCCCTGCCTTTGCTCTTCTGATCTGACAAACAGCTACCTCTGTTCACTGCATCCCAAACAGTAGAGCAGCGCTTGTTCCTTTTTGCTCTCATTTAACTGAGATGTAAAAATCTGTTTGTTATTTAGTTAAGAGAGGAATGGCCAGCTTGGCAGCTCGTGAACCAGATCCAGCCATCAAAGCACTTTTATTTGGTTCCAGCAGTACTACCAAATTTTGATCAACATATGGCACTGCAATGTGCTCAGGGTTTCTCCAGTTTGTACGGAAAAGAACATCATTTTTTTCCAGTCGAAAGATCTAGAGATATCCCACACTTGAATCTTACATGCCTCTTTGGGATTTTGTTTGTAAGGGCCTGACTCTACCCAGACACATGTTTTCCATATGCTCAGCAAATGACTAGAATGTATAATGCATACATATAACTCATTTCACACAGGATCATAAGAGTAGCTAGCTTAGAGTAGTGGCCCATGTGATCCTGCATCCTGTTCCATACAGTGGCCAGCCAGATGCCACCAGAAGGCCTACAGACAGGGCCCAGAGGTCAAAAAGAGAGTGGTTCAGACTTTGGAGGGTGTGGAGACTCATGGATCAGTATTCCATGATGCATTTCCAGCCACATAACAAGACATGACGTCACTACAATGCCAGATGCTCTAGGATTCACTCAAACAATAGAGTTTCTGGTGAATGCTGGGGTGTCCAGTGACACATTGAGATCACTTCTGGTTACCTGGCTGGAAATGATGTCATGACATTGCAGAACACTGATCCAGCCCCCACATTTTTTCCCTGCTCCTCAACACCAAGAAAGTGTGGGCAATGGTGGGGGGGATTTCCCTGCCTCCTCGTTGGAAATGACAGCCTTAGACTAGCTTGCTGCCATGGCATGCAGTGAGGTCCATGAGTTTAGTTGGCTGTGAAAGGGGATTGGACAAATTCACAGAGAGGGTTTGGCTTGTTGGCCCGTGTGAAACTGGGTATAGTGTTGGATGGACCATTAGCCTAATTCTAGGATGGCTGCTCTTATCCTTTCTGTTGTTCCCCCCATCCAGGTATTCACAGACTCTGAACACTGAGGTTCCATTTAGTTGTTGTGACTAACAGCCAAATGTTGTCACCATTTTTGTTTAATGCAAACAATAACAATTAGGTAACTAATTGGAGTGTGTTAATCCACACAGAAAACAAAAGTCCAGGCACACAGTCAGTACTAATCTTTATTTCCATATGAGATTTTCAGAGTCAGAGCTCACTTCTTAGCCATGACTTACAGAAAGCTCATATGGAAATGAAATGTTGTTATTCTTAATGTGCCACTGGAGTGTTGTTTTATTTTGCTACAACAGGCTAATACAGCTGCCCCTTTGCTATCCACAAAGGGTCTGAAAAGAAAATTGAATGTAAAATAAAAAGGCTGAACATGTTTCAGCATTGTCTACCTCAGCAATTTTTACAAGTGCTTCACATCAGATTTCCATTCATCCTAGTTTTCCATCCTAAGATGAACATCATTTTTCCAGCCTCAGTTTTGTGACTATGATTTAAGGAAGCGTGTCATTAGAATTCCATTCACAAGTGTTAGGGGTGAGCCAAAAGACCAGGAGGAGAGGGTGGGATATTTTGTGTGTGAAAGCTTTTGCATCCCCTGAGAAGCACCCCATTAAGTGATTGTTTGGAGGGAAAGGGGGAGAAGCACCCCAGCCAGTCAGAGTGAGGGCAGGAAGCATTGCCCACAGTCTGATTTGGCTCTGTGAGTTGCAGTGGTATCCTAAGGAGAGTTAAACCCTTCAGAGTCAGTTGAAGCCATTGGATTTAGAATGGTGTAATTGAGAAAGAGGAGGAGAAGGAGGATTTATACCCTGCCCTTCACTCGGAGTATTGGAACGGCTTACAATCTCCTTCCCTTCCGCTCCTCACAACAGACACCCTGTAAGGTAGGTGGGGCTGAGAGAGCTCTGAGAGAACTGCTCTTGAGAGAAGAGCTCTGAGAGAACTGTGGCTTGCCCAACATCACCCAGCAGCTGCATGTGGAGGAGTGAATCATAGAATCATAGGATCATAGAGTTGGAAAAGACGTCTAGGGTCATCTAGTCCAACCCCCTGCACAAGGCAGGAAATTCACAAATATCTCCCCCTCCACACCAGCAGTGACTGCTGTTCCATGCCCAGAAGATGACAAAAAACCGTCCAGGATTGCTTCCTGACCCCAAAGTGGCAATCAGCATTTCCCTGGGCATGTAATAAAGGGCCACAAAAACTAAGCACCGAGACAACCCTTCCTGCTCTTCCTCTCATGTTCTGCCTAAATTCACAGAATTCACATTGCTGTCAGATGGCCCTATAGCCTCTGTTTGAAAACCTCCAAAGAAGGAGAGCCCACCACTTCCCAAGGAAGCCTGTTCCACTGAGGAACCACTCTGTCAGGAGGTTCTTCCTAATATTTAGCCAAAAACTCTTCTGATTTAATTTCAACCCATTGGTTCTGGTCCAGCCTTCTGGGGCAACAGAAAACAACTCCACACCATCCTCTATATGACAGCCCTTCAAATACTTGAAGATGGTAATCATATCCCCTCTCGTCTTCTCTCCAGGCTAAACATACCCAGCTCCTTCAACTTTTCCTTATAGGACTTGGTCTCCAGACCCCTCACCGTCTTCATTGCCCTCCTCTGGACACGTTCCAGCTTCTTCAGATTAGAGTATGCGGCTCTTACTCAGTACACCAATCTGGCTCTTAGGGTTGCACTAATAGTTGTACAGCCGAATCTGATTGGCGTTGTAGCATCATAACATCATCAAGTTTACCAGTAGGGTATCTGATTCACTGGAATCCTTTTGGATCCTGGAGTTTTAAAAAATATCATATGCAGAGGACAAACATACAGTGAAGAAGAATATAACACTGAGTCACAACTAGGGGTGTGCATTCGAATATATCTGGTCCTAATGTATATAAGAAAAATAACCTTATTGATATTTTCTGGGTATATTTGGGTCTCCAGGTAGTACCTTGGGTTTTCCAAGATACTGTGAAATGGGTCCTGAAAAATCCCAGAATATTTGGGAGTGACTGGGAATAGCAGGAGCCAGTGCTTTAAGGCTCCCAGGACTGTTTTTTCATTTTTCCATTGTGTTTTTGTGTTCCCCGGGGCTTGGTATGGGTGTGCCAGGTTGGTTTCACTTTGATTTTGTTGTTTCAAATTTGGCCTACATTTTATTTTTTGTGTGAGTTGTTTTGTGTCAGTTTTGCTATTTGGGTGGATTCTTGGGTTTGAAATTGCCATTGATTCTTTTGTTTATATTGGCTCAGATTCTCTAATTTTACATTTTATATTTGTTGGGCTTTGCCGCAGCCTTCCTGTTCAGTTGGCTTAGATGATTCTTTGGTTTGACATTGGGTTGGATTCTCAGGTTTTATACTTGTTATGTTAAGCTTGCCATTCTGCTGGAATTCCCTGGTTCTGCATTGGTTCTTTGGGTTTGTTGGTTCTATCTACTTTGAGAGGCTTTTGGCCACGGGGGCAGCTTTGCTTGTTCTTGTGTATTTGTCTATTCTTTGCCCAGGAGAAAGCGTGAAATACCCCCCCCCAGGAAACAGTGTAGAATGGCTGGGGCCACCTTGTTCAGGAGCCCATAGAATTGGATCTCTTAGTCCAAATCACTTGAAATTTGGAGGTTGTATGAAGGACAGGTACCAGCAGTTCTGGTGTAATTTAAATGCAATTTTCTTGATAAACAGCCCCTTCAGAAAGATTCCCCATAGGGAATAGTGGAGCCAAATGATATTGGGGCCCCCACCAAACAAATAGATCTGAATACCAAACTAGTATTTGGAAACCAGGAAACCAGGAACACCCATATTTTTCATCTCCCTGATGTCTGCATCTGAAAAACACCATTTTTTCCAAGTTGCACAATCATCCCTAGTCACAACTAACACATGGCGACCTCATCCATGGAGTGTTCTAGGCAAGAAATGTGCAGAGGTGGTTTGCCAACGCCTTCCTCTGCATAGCAACCCCAGTCTTTCTTGGTGGTGCAGCCCTGTGACCAAAAGGTTATACATTCTAACATCAGTAATATTGTTCTTTGAAAGATTAAAAAAAGAACAGGAGAGACTATATCTGTCACATCGAAGCTTGCTTTTAGATCACATTGTTTCCTATAAGTGGTTTGGAAGATCCCTTATCACCAACCAAAAATTAAACATCATCATTACTACCACCACCCCTTCTTTGTTTATTTGCAAAAAACTTTTCCTGTATGCTTCTCCCATACTGAGGGAAAAGTGGTTTGTCAGCCACTTTCAGACAGTACAAGTTTGCTCTGAAAGTCCATGGTCCTAACTAGTTTATATAGTAAAGATTAGTCACCTAATTACAGCCGAAATCTGGCAAAATGTATACCAACCCATTAGTGAAGACATTTCTGCGATCCGTTCTGAGGGCTGCTGAGGGTCCCTGAAGGGAGGAGAGGCCCTGCGGTTCTCCCAGTTCCTGACCCGAGTAATCAGTTCGGATGATGCTGGGAGGACAAGTGTCTGACTGGGGCTGCCGTCCCTGAGATGATGGCAGTCTCAGGGCCAGATTAAGATGCTGAAGCCCGAAACCAGGAGTCCCCAGCGTAGTGCCTACCATGGTGCCCACCAAGACCTTTGCTGGTGCCTGCCAAGTGTTTTTAGAAAGTAAGCGTGGCTCTTGCCAAACAGGGCTTCTGATTGGCCACTGGCTGTGCAGATGAAAATAACATAGTTTTCGCCACAGCTTATACCACAGTATTGGTTTGATTCCCTCCCTCCCTCCTCTTTTCAAGTGTATTTTAAAAATTTCCCCTCTTCTCCTCTGCACTTGGGCTTTCTTTGCATGTGTGTGTGTCTCCATCTCTCCCAGTAGCCATTTTGTGGCTGCGCCTGCCACCCTGTGTCAGAATTCCAAAGGTGCCCACAACAGGTTGGGGATCCCAGGCTAAACTATGCCAGCTTTAGGAGGCCTCATAGGATTATTAAAAATGTGTGAAACTTGAAATTTAGTAAAAAAAAAAAAAAAGTATTAGGATGCCTCTCATAAGTGAAGGCCCTAAATGCTAAGCTTGCTTAGCTTGCGTGTAAATCTGACTCTGTGCAGCCTTGAATTGCACATAACAGCACCCGTCTGAATGCTTTCTTGCTGTTTAATGTCTCAGCAGTGTAGCTTCAGTCCAGCAGAAATTCTGGGATGCTGCATTGGTTGCTCAAAATGGCTTATTATCTGACATTTAGCAATTACGATAAACCCAGGGTTTTTTTGGGGGGGAGCGCACCGGAGCACGGCTCCGGCAGCTTCCCAGGGCAGAAAGGCTCCTGCATGTCAGTTTTGGCCATACAAGCCATTAGGGAGTCTTTCAGCCAGCCGAATGTCAATTTCAGCCCCATTATATCCTATGGGCCATTGAAGTCAATGGTGAAAACATAGGATATATTCTGTGGGTTGGAGAGGAGGGGGTTTGAGGAAGAGGCTCCAAACTCACAGGGTAGGTGTTGGAGCCTCTCCCCAAGATACTCACCAAGTTTCAAGAACATTGGACCAGGGGGTCCAATTCTATGGGCCCCCAAACAGATTGCCCCCATTCACTCCATTGTTCTCTATGGTGGGAAAAAGTTACTTTTTCCCCACGGTGCTGTTAGTAGCTCTTCCGTTCTCTCTTTTTCTTTCCCTCCTTCTTTGCTTCTCTTTCTTTCCCTCCTTCCTTCTCTCTACTCTCTCTCTTTCCTTCCCTCCTTCCTCCTTCTGTGGCCCAACTCTAGTGAGAAGGCGTTTAAACTTTAAACCCCTTCTCTCTTCACTCCCCCACCCAGGCCAGCTGGGGAAGGGAAGGGGAGGCTTTTGAAGATGCCTCCCCCCGCTTTTGCTTCCCCTTCTGACATCACTTCTGGTGATGTCAGGGGGCGTGGCATATGCTAATAGCCTAGTAGCTCATTAGCATACCATATGCTAATGAGCTCCTGTAGCTCTTTTTCTACGAAAAGACCCTTGGGTAAACCAATACTAAAACCTCTGTTTATAACTGGGCTAAAATAGTGGGGGGGGGAGCCTTAACTGTGTGTGACAGTGAAAATAACCCTTCATTTCTTGTCCTTCTGCTGCATTGGGGGGCATACTTTGTGGCCCCTCCTCGGAGGGAGAAATGTAAGCATATCTTAATCCATAGATTTTATATTAGTGTCTGTGGAGTCTTTTACGTGCCCTGGTATCAGTGTGAGAGCTGTTTTTAGTGTGGTGTGATCTGGGGAAGGTGACCGTATAGGTCTTTCCCACCTGATCAACACCGTCCTTCCTGGGGTGCCGACTGCATAACTCGGATAACTGGCATCACCTGTGCAGTGAGACTATCTGCGTGCACTCCCTGAGTCCCTTGTTGTATGGAATTACACCATGCCAAAGCCTGAGTGGGTCAAGTAAAAGTGCTTTGGGGGGGGGGTTGAATCTGGCCTATGAGTTCCCAGTTGGCCAGATAACAAAAACAGGGGCAGAAAACTCAGCACACAGGCCTAAGAGTGTCCTTTTGCTTAGCACACAGAGGCCGCTTCTCTGCCCAAACAACCGAGGGGAGCTCATGACAGCATCCCACAAGTCATTGATGGAGGAGGAGGTGACTGGCCTGGTTTAGGCCTCTCATCCCCTCCCAGACTTCAACAGACACTGTAGTGCTGACGTGGTCCTAGCGGTGTCTGGCCAAGCATGACCCTGGCCTCTGCCCCCCTCCCCCTTTGTTTGGAGACACAACAGCTCCTTCATAGGTAGGCATTGTTTTTCTTCTTTCTAGGCACTTGGGCTCTGACCTGGAAACCCAGGCTAGCCTGATCTCATCCGATCTCACAAGCGATTTGGATGGGAGACCCCCAAAGAATACCAGGGTTGCTATGCAAAGGCAGGCAATGGCAAACCACCTCTGAACATCTTTTGCCTTGAAAATCCTACTGAGTCACCATAAGTCAGCTGCAACTTGATGCATGCGGGAAGACACTTGGGCCAAAAAAGGTTGCCTGAACTAAAATATTTTATACCTCTGTTGAAGTTGAACAAAAAGTAGTGGAGTTAAGATTATCTCTCAGTGAGACAGCCTGGAGTTGTTATTTCTCAGGCCTGGCTCCTGTACAGTTGAAGGCAAGTGAAAGTTTAAATAGGGTTATTTATATATTTATTTATTTGGTCTCAGATGGAAGGGACCGCCAGGGTTATCTAATCCAAGCCCCTGTCAACACAGGACTCATGCTTATAATATCCCCAACAGATGGTGTTAAGTATGAGACTCAACAACAATTTCAGCTTCAAAAGTGATTTCAGCTTTATTTGAACAGCAAACTGTAAGTCAGGAACACACAACTGAGCACACACAACAAGGGAAGCACAGCTCCTTCTTTTAAACTCCCCCGGGCTGTCAAAGCCACACCCATAGTCAGATAAGAACCAATAGTAACACTGGGATAAAAGCCAATCAGGATACAGGGATAAAGGCCAATCAGGACCGTTCCCTCTTTGCAACGATATCACTCAGTGATTGGGTAATTACACAGGTTTCGCAGAAACCGACCAATAGCAATGCGACATCTGAAGAGCCACGTTCAGACTCAAGCTTAACATGTGAATAGATAGGAGTGATTCACATTCAGTACATAACAGATGGGTATCCCATCAAAGCTTAGAAACCTCCAACAACAAAGAATCCACCACCTCTTGAGGGAGACTGAGTGATCCAGTGTTGAACACACCATGGTGTCAGGAAATTCTTCTTCAGATTTAATTGAAACCTTGTTTGCTGTAATAAACAAAGAATTGCTCTTGATTTAGCAGTCTGCTCTTCTTGCATTGTTAGTTGCATGTATTATACTGACCTTACTTGCCTTGCTTTTAATTGTATCCTGCTGTCCTTGGTGCTTTGTTTTGAATTGTGTAATTGGCTTTTTGTCTCAGTGAGAAAGGTGGACTATAAATGAAGAAATAACATTTATTTATTTGCTTCATTAATATCCCGCCATTCTCCCCAATCAGGACACAAAACTGCTTGCATCCTTCTCCTCTCCTCCGTTTTCTCCTCACAATGACCCTGTGAGGTAGATTAGGTTAAGCTGAGATAGAGTGGCTTACCCAAGGTCACCCAGTGAGCTTCCATGGGAGACTGTGGATTCAAACCTGGGTCTCCTAGACCCTAGCTTGGCACTCTAACCACTACACCATCAGTCAATAACATTATGTGTGAACCAACGTAGCCTGAGCATATTTATCTATCTATGCAATGCATGTGTCAAGTCCTGCAGTAACCACAACTACATTTTAAGTTCTGTTTTCCCTGATTTAGGTTCTTTTAGTGTTTGCCAAAGAAGACAACCAGAGTAATGGTTTCTGCTGGGCATGTGAGAGAGCTGGATATCGGTGTAATGTTGCCAGGACGCCTGAATCTGCTCTTGAATGTTTCCTGGATAAGAATCATGAAATCATCATTATTGATCATAGACATTCGAGATACTTTGATGCAGAATCACTATGCAGGTGAGTGCCCTTGCCGTTCCTGAAAGGTGGGGAGCTCTGCCTCATCTCCGTCTGAGAGGATACACTTGAACGATCCAATCTGATGAAGTGATGCAGCCAAATTACCTGCTGGAGGGTTAGGCCTGAACCCCGTGCATCATGCTGAGATCATCACAGCAACCTCTTTGTGAAGAAACTTCACACGCTCCTGTAGTTATTGTATTTCTGTACTTCTCAAGGTACACAGTTTGGGGAGCCAGTGGCTCAGAGTTTTGATTAGGGGTGTGCAATCTTCCCCGTTTATTTCCTTCTGGCTCCCTCTAGCCCCAGTGCTGATCATTCAGCTCTTCCTGAGCAGACAAAAATTGTTCACTTTGTGATGGGGGGGAGGGTGTGTGTGTGTCTGTGTGTGTGTCTGTGTGAACTGAAAAGGGTGGAACAATACACAGTCTACCTACCCACCCATTAAAGGTATGTAGGGTACATACCTTGTTTTTCAGGGTTTATATTGCAAGTGAGTGAGTATAGGGTCACCCTGTAGGACATTTTCACACATCTGACTACTATGGACTGTTTGCTTTTCAGAATTTGGATAGTTGTCCCCCCGCCCCCAACAATTATATAAGTGTTCCTTCCCATTTGTTCATTTGTTTGATGTACTTATTACCTTGCTTTTCAGTCAGATTGGCTCCCAAAGCAGCTTACAATCTGAATCTGTTATCATTTTCTCAGTTGCTGAGATGCTCAGTGCCATTGTTGTTGTTGTTGTTGTTATTTCACATCCTGGAAAGAAGCTTCAGGAAATTGTGGCAGGTGATTCTGGGGCCCTAGGCAAAACTCAGGGGTGGACCCCCAGCATCACTCAGGCAGTGTGTGTGTGTGTGTGTGTCTATGGGGTGTGTGTGGAATCACCAAAGAAAACAACACTGTAAGGTTTATTTCAAAATTTATTGTAAAAAATGCATCAGCTTTCATTTATTTTCTCAAAAGGTCCATTAGATCAACAAAATCAGCTGAAAACACTGTTATTATTGGTGTCGTGCGAAGGTAAGTGAGAAATGTCGTTTATAGCTGCCCTGTACAATAATGAATGAATGAAAACCCCATGATGATAAACCTAGTAACACTGACAGACCCCTGTAACCAATCGTGAGGGGCTTTGTGGCTGCAGTATGCGGCCTGCTGGGTTTGGCAGAAAGCAAAGCGACAGATTCTTGCTTCCCTCAGTGACGCGCGCACACAGCTGTGGGTGGAACTGCTTGGGATGGCAGCAGATCTGTGTCTTTGAACGTGGTCAGTGCCAAACGGCAGTAAAGGTATGCACATGTGTTGGGCAGGAGAAAAATTCTGAATGGAGAGGCAGCAGGTGGGATGAGTTTAATCCCTTTTCCCGCCCTTCACTTTTTGCCTCTGGGCCTACTGAGAGAGAAGGAGCTGGGGGGGGAGGGGTTGCAGGGGAAACTGGTGGGCAGGTGAAGGTTCGGTATTTCCTGTCCATCCGTTGAGTGTCTGCCAGAGATCCACCTACCTCCACACGCACACAGCTCCCGTGATCTTCTTTTAAAAAAGGAAGATCTGATTACGGATTTCCCACTGTTTTGTCTTTTTACATCTGTAGCTATCCAAAGTAAACAAAAGAAGCTCCTTATGGGTAACTAAAGCAAAACAATTATAGCTATGTAGACAAATTGCAAATGTGGCCTGGGTAGACAAATTGAAAAGGGAAAGAGAATGGCATTTTTAAAGGTTTCCCAAGAAAAAAAGACCAATATATAGAATGTATATATCTTCCTGCAAAATATTTCCTTCATACAATAAGGACTAGGAAAATAATGCAGCTCTCCCTTAGCAGCTGCAGACTCTTGTACTGGGAGGCCAACGATAGACAGTGGTGCCACGAGCAGTGACCTCTGGCTTAGGGTTTCAGAAACAAAATGGCCATACAAGAACATGTTTTATTAATGCATCCTCTGTCTCTCTTTATTCATTTCTGTTTTGCTTCATTTATAATGAGAAATCTATTTGTGACCAAAGGTTGTTCTCACCAGAAAACCCTTTAAAAACTACTTCTTAAAAGGTGTGCTTGAGGCATTTCACCTGACCACATCAAGGGGAGAGGTGAACCAGTGAGACCCCCCTCCAGGCTCCCCTGGGGTCAGCTGCCATTTTGATCTTTCCCTTCAAGAGCTGTTTCCATCAGAAGCCATTCCATCTGGCTGGATCAAGGACGAGGAGAGTCAAACCATTCTGTCTACTCTCCAGGGAGAGAGTTTTGGGGGTGGGGACCTACATGTCTGGTGTTCACCCAGTATCTCAATATCACTTGAACTGGAAGTGATGTCAACACATTGGGGAGACTATAATGTGCCCATAACTATGGATCTTCTTCGTGGTCTCTGTGCATCACACCTATGGGATCTAGTGTGCCTGCGCTGATCCGATCCCTGGCGTGGTGGATGCTCGTATCCAACCTGACCCAGGATGCACCCTTTCACCCACCAAGATTGAGTCTCACACTTACCACCGACGCGTCCCTGTGGGGATGGGGAGCCCATCTCAATGGCTTATGTGTCGGTTATCTGTGGGATGCTCCCACTTCAACCAAACACATCAATTTCTTGGAACTGTTGGCGATCAGGCTGGCATTCATGTCCTTCCAGCCCATACATCAGGGGCACTGTGTAGCTGTCCAGATGGACAATACTATGGCACTCAGCTATGTCAACCATCAAGGTGGAACAGTGTTGCGGAGCCTATGTTGTCTGGCAATCAACCACTGTGAATGGTGTATACACAACAACATCTTCCCTGTGGCCACTCACATTCCAGGGACCTGCAATGTGAAGGCCGACCTTCTCAGCAGGGGTCTCACTCAGCATCACGAGTGGGAGCTGAACTGGACTTATCTTCGTCCCCTCTTTCAAAAATGGGGCAGTCCTCAGATAGACGTTTTCGCCTCCAGAAAGAACGCAAAGTGTCCTTTCTTCTGCAGCTGGTGGGGAGCAGACCGGCTCTAGGAGACGGCCTCCTCTACCCATGGGGACAGACACTCATTTATATGATTCCTCCTCTACCCCTACTCCTACGGGTGGTTCAGAAACTAGACAGGCTCGTGCCAAACTGTATCTTAGTGGCTCCATGGTGGCCCAGGCAACCCTGGTTCGCCACTCTTCTTTGCCTTGCGAGAGGCAGGTACTACCACTTCCCCAGGGTACCAGATCTCCTCCTCGTGGAGAGCAGAACACTACTTTACATCGGCGTAGACAGCCTGAAACTGATGGCCTGGCAAATACTTCGATAATGTTCTCTGATCAAGTCTCAGAGGTTCTGCTTAATGCTTGAAAGGCACCCACTCACCTTTCCTATCAGAGGAAGTGGCTTAGGTTCCTATCCTTCTTACAGTCTTCAACCACTTCGCCAATGTCTGCAGATCTCGACAAAATCCTCGAGTTCCTCCTGTCGCTCACTGACCAGGGACTTGGCCACTCTTCCATCAGAGTCTACTTGGCAGCTATTTGTACCTACCACGACAGGCTGGACGCTTATTCTGTCTTTGCGCATCCTGTTTCAAAGAAGTTTCTCTAGGGTCTCATGCGCTTCTACCCTCCTGTAACTGCCCCCACACCGTTGTGCGATTTGCCATTGGTGCTCCGTCATCTCACGAGAAAACCATTCGAACCTATGGCAACCTGTGCCCTTCAGTATGCTGCATGGAAGTCTGCGTTCTTGGTGGCAATTGCATTGGCCAGGAGGGTCAGCGAACTGATGGCAGTACGCCATGATCCTTCATACCTAGTCTTTCCGCCAAACGGAGTGCGTCTGGTGCTGGATGTTTCCTTTCTACCGAAAATAGTTTCTGAATTTCATTTGAACTCAGAAACATTCCTGCCCGATTTCTTTCCATGCCCTGAAGGAGAGGAACGACGTCTTCTTCACACCCTTGATGTTAAGAGGGCGCTTCTCTTCTATCTAAACTGGACTCGACCTACTAGAAAGGACAACACCCTGTTCCTTTCGTACTTCACCGCCTCCCTGGGGTCACGGATTTTGGCTCTGCACCTGTCCAAATGGATTGTCGGGACAATAAGGTTGTGCTACTTGTTAGCAAAGCGCCCTCTCCCTGTTCGCTTGACGGTGCATTCCACCAGATCGATGGCACCCTCCACAGCTTTTCTGAAGGGCGCATTCCTGTCCTCTGTCTGTAGAACTGCCATGTGGTCCACGCCAACCACGTTCATTAAACATTACACACTAGACGTTCGTGCGCAACATAAGGTCGATCTGGGTCATTTGGTCCTGTCCTCTGTGGCGCACTGAGTCTGACAGCACCCACCTCCAGGTGAGCCACTGCTTTCAATCTCCCATAGGTGTGTTGCACAGAGACCGCGAAGAAGATGCTTACCTGTAACTGATGATCTTCAAGTGGTCATCTGTGCCGTCACACTGCCCGCCCATTCTTCCCCACTGCTGTCATCCTCAGTTGTTTATCTCACATGGCTTTGGTTGATAGCGGTCAGAAGGAACTGGTGGGATGTCCGTGCCCACCCCCTTGGGCATGCGCAGTAGGGGTTCCCACCCAGGCTGAGATTGGAGGTGCAAAAATCCCATTGTGAGCTTTGTACAACACCAATCGGATCAGCGCAGGTGCACTAGATCCCATAGGTGTGACTGCACAGATGACCACTCAAAGATCATCAGTTACAGGTAAGCAACCTGTTTTTTCAGGTGCATGCTAGAGGGTCCTGTCAAAGCGGGAGACCTGACTGGCCTACCTCTGTTGGCTGGCACTTGGCTTCTCTCCTGAAGTGGCCGTCCTGCAATTCAATATCTAGCCATTTTGTTTTATCTAAGAGACAGAACCTTAATTGGCTTATTTTCCCTTCTGTCCTTTCCCCCTTTTGTAGCATATGTATGATGTTGCAAGCAATTATTTCACACCACAAAAGACCTTGAGTGCAGTAGCAGGAAGGCTGTGCAAATGTAGTATGTAAACAATATATATAATCTAATAATATATTTTGGAAGAACAATTTTGCAAGTATAACACTTGTGTTTGATTGCAAGTTGCTTCAGAAGCTACTGCTGGGAAGCAGGATGTACATTTTTAGAATTCAAAAAAGGGATTCCCAGGGTATCTCCCTGGATCTGTGCCCATGTGCCCATTGCCGGGATAGCTGTCATGATAGCCATATCGGCACACTCTTTGGAAAGTATTCAGGAGTCTGCCAGCAGACCTCCAGATATAACTGCTGTTGAGATGAGGATCCAATAAGTCAGTAATTAGTGATTTCTGATAAAAAGTTATTGATTTATTAGTAATAAATTAGCAGTTCCTGATATCTTGCCACAATTCTGTTTTTAAGACATGCAGATCGTGAAGAATCCTCAATATTGCCCCTCATTTCTGCTGGCTTCACAAGGGTAGGTATATTTCTTCAAGGTGAAAGTTTTAGTCTGCCCAGTCTTTGGACAGATTTTTCTCTCTCTCCCATATAAAGAGAATGTCTGCAGTGTGGATAAATGCAGGCAAGTGCTGACAGTCACTTTAATGCGAATGTTTGCCTTCTCCCTCATGGGCCGGAAAGCTGGGGAGTCTACATATCTGGTTTGGATTGTCAGCAATTCACATGAGAACTGGCCTTCTGGTTAAATGTGGGAATGCTGACATTTACAAACTTTTGGACATTTGCTGCTGTGTTAAGTCTGCGATACATGCCTTTTGTATGTCTTCCATCACATCCCCAGCAAGTGATTGCCTTTCTGCCTCCATCATGTAATCATTCACATCTGTTCTAAGAACTAATTTTTTTAAAAAAAATCTATATCTTTTATAATTCTACATTCTTGAAAGGTTTGACAAATAAAAGGACAGCAGATGACTTAAGGAACTTGTAGAGTAAATGCATGCCAAAAATGGGGGTGGAGGTGGAAAGAGCTAATCAGTAAAGCAGAAGAATATGGCTTGGATCCCAACCATGGTTTCTGCGGGTGCAAGAACTACGACTCCCACTTGACCCATCTTACAGGAGCTGGAAACACCCTCAAAATCTTGTTCTTCATGCCCACTGAACGGCCAGTCAGGTTCCATCCCTGTGTCCGTCAGGGAGCAATAAGGTTTTTTAGAATAGATTTTAAATCCCAGTTTTATCCATAGGTACACAAGCAACTGAAATGATTTAATTTTTTGTTGTTCTATAGAGGTACATAGAAAATGCCAACATCATGGCCTGTTACAATGAACTCATTCAACTGGAATATGGAGAAGTGCGGGCACAATTTAAACTAAGGTAATTTTAGCCTGTGTGGAATATCACCCACACTAAACAATCAGCTTCCCAGTATTGGAAGAGATGCAGCTCTCCTTGAGAGGTGTCCTGGTGACTTCTAGAGTGACCCATTACAAGTCAATCCATGTGCTTTCAGATGTTTAAATCTAGGTCTTTATAGTACCTTCAAAAGTTTGGCCCAGAATGAGAGAGCCAGACTGTGAACGGCTGCTGGCTGGGGAGAACAAAATAATATGAGGTCTCAAAAGCTGCCTTGATAGGGTTGCTAACTCTTGCGTGAGAAATTCTTGAAGATTTGGGGGCAGTGCTGGGGTGGTGGTGAAAGTTGGGGAGGGATGTCAGTGATCTCTGTAGTCTGGAGATCAGTACTTTGAGGAGAAGACCAGGCCCCATCTGGAGGTTGGTAACCCTACCGCTCATTGAGTTTCCTATAGATTTCTGTCCTGTATGAGCTATTCCTGTGAGCCCTGGGAATTCCTTGGACAGCAGTCGCTTGGCCTTGAAGACCACTGAGGCTAGGGTTGCCAGGTCCCTCCTGGACACCGGGGGGGTGGGAGATGAAGGGGTGGTAGGGTTGCCTGCTTCAGTGTGTGAAACTCTTGGAGATTTGGGGGATGGAGCCTGGGGAGGACAGGGACCTCTGTGAGGTACAGTGCCATAGACTCCACCCTCCAAAGCATCCATTTTCTCCAGGGGAACTGATGTCTGTAGTCTGGAGGTGAGCTGTAATTCCGGGAGATCTCCAGGTCCCACTTGGAGGCTGGCATCCCCATCTGAAGCCCAAGCTGGCTGTTCTGGAGTACCCATGACTGATGTTTATTTACTTCATTTGTAGCCTGCTTTCTCCCCAGTGGGGACCCATAATACGTTACAACGCTCTCCCCTTCTTGCAAGTTAAGGCTGAAATCCTGTGTGCTCTTACTTGGTAGCAGGGCTATTTTTGGGCAGGAAGGCACAGGAACAAAGTTCCAGCTGGTTTCTGAGTTGTCCACGCCCACCAGGAATTTATTAGCATAATAGGCCACACCCAACAGCAGAAACTCATTAGGATTGGCTACATTAGGAGTGTGTGGCCTAACATGCAAAGGAGTTCCTGCTACAAAAAACCCCCCTGGGTTTTGACAACAAGCAAGGTAAACAGAATAAGAAGCAAAAGGTGGGTGTGGCTGGATGGCCACACTTCTGGTAACATGGGGGTGTTTCCTAATATGCTAATGAGCTGTACTGTCAGAGGTGTGGTCTAACATGCTAATGAGTTTCTGCTATTGGGTGTGGCCTGTTGTGCTAATTAGTTCCTGCTGGGCTTTTTCTACAAAAAAAAGCCCTGCTTTGTAGTAATCCTCTCTGAACTCAGCAGGACTTGCTTCTGAGTAAAATATTCACACGTTCAGTCTTCTTTTCCTTCTCTCTAAGTTGGGGGCAGCAGAAGGTCATTCACCCAATCAGATTTGCTACTATTAGTCTTCTTGTGATTTGTTTCTGTATGAACATAATTTTTAAGGTAGATCAAGACTGGGTAGCCATGTTTGTCTGGAGCAGTAGAAAAGAGCCAGAGTCCAGGAGCACCTTAAAGACTAATGAAGTATGTGGCAGGGGAGGAGCTTGCATGAGTCACTGCTCACTCCTGCAGATACCTGGTGAGAAAGATGATATCTATACCTGTTCAAGTTTCTTCATAAGGTTGATGGGTTTCCATTCCATATCTGGAGAAGTGAGCAGTGACTCCTGAAAGCTCATACTCTGCCACATATTTTGTTGGTCTTTAAGGTGCTGCTGGACTCTGGCTCTTTTCTTCTGCTACAGACAGACTAACAAGGCGACCCATCTTGATCTGTCTCCATAGAAAGCACCACATTTAGCCATACAGAATAGAAATCCATCAACCTTATGAAGAAACTTGCACAGGTCCAAACAGATACCATCTTTCTCACCAGGTATCTGAAGAAGTAAGCAGTGACTCAAGAAGGCTCATACCCTGCCTATAAATAGTCTATAATTTTAAAAGTTCCAGAAATTACATGTTATGCCACTCTGCTCTAATTAGCTTGCACCTTGTGTTTTCAGGGCTTGTAATTCAATATTTACAGCATTAGAGAAGAGTCAAGAAGCCATTGAGATCACAAGTGAAGACCATGTAATTCAGGTTTGTTCTGTTTCTTTTTTCTCAGGAGTGTCAAAGATTTTTCTATGGATTTTCTATGATCATTTCTGTTGTGTATTGAAATGTGAACCACTGCTATTCTTTCACATGTTAAGCTTGCTTCTGAATGTGGCTCCTCAGCTGTCGCATTACTATTGGTTGGTTACTAAGAAACCTCTGTAAATACCCAATCACTGAGTGATATCGTAGCAAAGAGGGAACGGTCCTGATTGGCCTTTATCCCTGCATTGTTATTCGTTCTTATCTTGTTATGGGTGTGGCTTTGACAGCCCGGGAGAGTTTAAAAGAAGGAGCTGTGCTCCCCTTGTTGTTGATGTGTTCTGAGTTGGTGTTTGCTGTTACGAATAAAGCTGAAATCACTTGCTGAAATCAAAACGTTGTAGAGTTCCATACTTAACAATTTCCAATTCAGAAGGCTATTTGGCCAGATATAATTTTTGTTTTTCATTTTCACAAAATGGCAGTAGAATCTGGTCTCTTTGCTGAACCTTGTTTCCTGGATGAACTTTGGATAGGAGATATTTGCATCCAAATGTTATGTTAGATTTACATTGCAATCCTAAACAGAGTTCTAAGTTCAATGATTTCATTGGATTTAGAAGGGTATAAACTCTGTTTAGTATTATAATGTGAAATGCTTATTAAGCATTGGCTTATTAAGCTGAAATTGATGTTCATAGGAATCTGGATGGTTGGACATACAGGTGTTTTGGGACTGGGAAAAGAAGAAAATAAGAGGAAGACTCTTAGATCTCAAACTTGCTTATTTTGTCTTAGGAGATGGTTCTTTTGTGTTTTAATAAAAAATATCATTCAAGGTGGCTTACAGTATAAGAACTGAATTAAAAAATAATATTAATAAGTTAATTTAATAAAAATATTAAGAATGTCAGTAGCAACACTAATAATAGTAATAAAACTATTAGAGCTTCTGGTTGGGGAATAAAGCCACCAAGCATACTCAGTAAAGTAATAGTCTTTAAAAGGCTCTTGAAAGCCAAAAAAATGAGGGGGCAAGGTGCCTCTCTTTAAGGCAAGGGATTCCAGAGTCTGAGGGGCTACAACCAAGAAAGCCCTGCCCTGCATACTGATCAGCCTTACCTCTGTTTTCTAGAGAATCCAGAGGCGGGTTCCAGTGCCAATCTTATGTCATGGGCAAGCTCATGGGCCTCATTTGCCCAGTTGTTTAGGATCATATGGCAGTTATGTAATAACTAGTTGGAAAGGACATTGCAAGAAATGCTTCTGAGCAGGGAACAGACAAATAGAAATAGGTCCCTAGCTGATAGAGGGGGCCTTTCTGTCTCAGCTTTGCTTCTGATAGGCTGAGAGAGAGGTCCTTCTGGGACAGGAGGTGGCATGGCTGCCTTGGTTCCCCTTCTGATTCCTCCAGCTTCTAAGAGGGGAGGCATGTATGGCAGAGGCTCTGCCACTGAGCTGTGGCCCCTCTCTGCCTGCCAGCCCAGCCAAGCCAGGGAGTTTATTAAGCAGTTGGTGAGATGCAAGGTACGGCTGGTGAGTGGTGGCCGTTTTGCTGAGTCACAAGTTCTGAAGACTTTTCACAGTGCAATTTGTGTCTGCATTGCTACGCTGGATATTTTAAGGCGTTGCTGTATCACCTGGTTTGTGATCAGTCTTGTATTTTTTATTGATTTGTACCACGGCTTACTCTCTGAATTCCATGAGCTCCTGCCAAGATTTGGAAAACACATTCACAAATCCTGACCGTAATGTGGGGGGAGGGGAGGTGAAAATCAAAATGGCTGTTTTAGGATTTAGCATGGAGAAGGAATTTGTATTGCAGAAATTTTTCTGCAATACATTTCTGTTGAGAAATGTATTGCAAGATTTAAAATTTGATTGGGGCATGGGTGGATCTGTAACCCCCTCCCCAGCATTGATTTCCCCGGAGTGATCTTTTTTCTCCTTCTGCAGTACATAAATCCTGCTTTTGAAACAATGATGGAATATGAAAAAGGTGAATTGATAGGAAAGGAATTAACAGAAGTGCCTACAAATGAAAAAAAAGCTGATCTCCTTGAAACTATTAATTCTTGCATCAAGATCGAAAAGGTAAAGTATCCAGATAATTTTGCATGTGTGTTGTCAGTGTGTGGAGATTTGTGAAGTTTACAGGTTTTTAAAACAAATGACGTATTGCAAAACAGGCAATATACTGGGGCTTTTCAAAATCCCTAGGAGCTGTTTCTGCCAAGTGACTGTTCAGTTTCTATTCACTTGGTAATTAGCCTGAAGAACCAGCGTGAGCTGCTGGGCTTCAACTGTAGGCATTTCAAGGTGCCCACCTGAATTCTCTCAAATGCGTGTGTGTTGGAGCACAACAAGTGAACCAAACCTTAGGTTCAAATTGGATATTTTCTTGGTGCTCACCAGTAGGAAGCATTACGTTTGGCACCTGAGACCACAAAGCCTTTAGCAGTGGCAAGTGTGCATTGCAGCTGCTTGGGGGAACAAAGGGCCAGACTAGAGGAGACAGCATCCTCATGGCCACCAGGAGGGCACCACCACCATTTTAAAGCGATTTAAAAATGCTTTCTGGGCCTGATTGTGATTGTGCATGCAGTGCGGCAGGTTTATTTATTTATTGTTAAATGTGTGCCCCTCCCTCCCCGCAAAGCAGGCTCAGGGCGGCTTCCAAGTCGCATGAAATCCAAATAAAACAGACACAGTTAAAACACAGCAATTAAAATAATACGATACAAAATGCAAGATGCTGGCAGCGATTAAATTCAATTAAGAAGGATGTTCTCCTGCTCGTCAGTTCCTATGTGAACTGTTCGATGGTAGGCGCTAGATGTTCTAGATGTTCCTCAACTCATCGGCCCTCCTGGCAGCTGCTTGATGGTGCAATTTCGGGCCGGGCACTCCAGCAACGGCGGCCCCTAATTAAATGCCCGGCGGAAGAGCTCCGCCTTGCAGGCCCTGCGGAACTGAGAAGGGTCCCACAGGGCCCTGATCTCCTCTGGGAGATCAGATTGAGGTTCTCTTGTGTGTCTCCCCCCCCCCCATATCAAGTGCTGAAACTACTGCACCCCCCCCTCCCCCCCGCAGCTGTTTCAGCAGGAAGATGTGTGGGGGGCACATGCCTTGTGGCATTTTAAAATCACTTTAAAATGGAGATGGAGTCCTCATGGCCATCATGTCTGGTTTAGCCCAAAGGGTTATCCTTTCTCTATGGACAAACAGAGAGGCACGATTCAAGAGCCATATTTGAGTCCGGGCATAATTCTGGGATTAGTGTTAGCTTCTTATCTGGCTACTGACTGCCGCTTCCCTACCCAAACGGAAAGTAAATCCCAGCATCCTCTGTGGCAATGTTGTAATTGGGCCTGTGGCTTCTAATGGGGGGAACAGCCTGATGGGCAGCAAATAAAACCAGTGGTACAAGGAGACTGTTGTTGCAGTGCTGGCACAGAAAACTATTGAATGGGCTGCCTGTTCAAAGACGTACGCCTGTCCGTCAGAGCTCACTTGTAGCCCCCATGTGAGTCAGGTGGAATAATTGGGTGACAGTGAATGCTGTGCTAAGAAGCACCCAGTTATTGACGCTGTGTTGGGTGAAGATGCTGTAATGAATCACGAGCGACGTGTGCCGCTTGGCATTTATACATCCAGGAGTCCAGCGTAAGGGAGTGATGAGTCATGGTGTGTGCATCAGAGCCCTGATCAGGGAAGGAAATGCTCCGGTTGCCACCGCTTGCATCTAGCCATGAACGTATAAGTGTCACAATGTTCCCTAGAGTGTGTTCAGGCTTGCTGGAGGAGCAAAAGCTAGAATGGTGGTGTTTTTGCTCTGACCAAAAGAGTGCTTGGTTTCCTCTGTCACCTTCATTGTCCTTGCACCCCCTACAAAGGGGCTCGGGGTGGCCGTGGATTTTTTTTCTCACTTTATTCTCACCAACGCCTCCTGAGATAGGAGAGGCTGAGAACTTGGCCAAGGGCATCCAGTGAGCTTCATGGCTGAGTGCAGATTTGAACCCAGGCCTCCCCACCTCAAATCGGGATTAAACCATAGATTAAAATCCTGATTTTGCCAGGAGCAAACAGTCTCCCATTTGCCCGTGTTCCTGAATTCGGATGCTGCGGCTTACTGGAGTTTGAATGGAGGCTTCCAAGATCAGGAAGTTTTTGGTTTTGCTGCACACAAGTGGAAAGAGAGTGTGTGAGAACAGAAGCAAGCTGAGTCAGAGACAAGCAGAGGTTTGTTGTGACCTCAGAATGACATTGAGCGAACATCTGATTGATAAATGGGTTTGAAGGGATGAAGCCATTTGAAGGTCGTTCGAAAAGAATGCAAGAAGGGGTTAATTCTCATGTGCCCTGAGAGCTCTTTCCAGCTGTCTTCCCACGGGTAGCATGCTCCTAGGGCAAGCAGAAAAGGCAGCTTTGGAGGGAATTTCTGCATCCACTGGCTGGGCAGGGAAGTCGATTTGCAGGGGCATCCCAACCTTCCTGTGTTTTATGATGCTCATGTGGTTTTGATCTGAATAAAGCTTAGGGAACAGGAAAGAAGGACGATGCGATCCAGGCACCCGAGCAGATCAGATAAAGTGCGGTGAAGAAGGAGGGAAGAGATCTGAGGGAACAGCCCAGGAGGCCGATCAAGGGGTGATCCGGGAGAGGGCAGATGCCGCAGTGTGTTGATGTTGGATGGGAAGGGGAGTAAAGGGGTGGCTTTAGCACCCCTTTTAAGGTGCCTCAGTGTGTTTTAGATGAAAACCTGAGATCCCAGTTTCTCTCTTTGGTGTTGGAATGGTATTGGATTAAGAGAGAGCTTACAGTGAATATGGCCTATGAGTTATTAACATTGTTCTTGCTTCTCCTCCAATCTCATCCACAGGAATGGCAAGGAACATATTATGCCAAAAAGAAAAATGGAGAGAGTGTACAGCAAAATGTGAAAATAATACCTGTCATTGGGCAGGGAGGGTAAGTGTGAAAAATCAGCAAGTGTGACTTTATTGATGCATTTACAAAAACAAATGGAACAGCCTAGACTTCCCGTGGTGAACAAGTAGAAGACCAGACACCCAAGAGCCAGTTTGATGTAGTGTTTAGGAGTGTGGACTCTAATCTGGGAGAACCGGGTTTGATTCCCCACTTCTCCACATGCAGCTGGTAGTGTTGGGTCAGTGACGAGTTCTTTCAGAGCTGTTCTCTCAGAAGCAGTTCTCGAGAGAGCTCTCTCAGCCCCACCTACCTCACAGGGTGTCTGTTGTGGGGCGGGGAAGGGAAAAGAGATTATAAGCCGCTCTGAGACTCCTTCGGGTAGTGAAGGGCAGGGTATATATCCAATCTCCTCCTCCTCCCCCTCTTCCTCCCCCTCCCCTCTTCTTCTTCACTTTTGACCTTCATTAAAAAAAGAGAGAGCTGTTAGCCCTTGTAGTAAAGCCTCAGATACTAGAATTATCAGGGTCCTACTACACAAGACCCTGTTTAAGGGCCAGGCTTGGATCCTGTTGCCCTTATGCTGAGCCGATTGGCCTGTGCAGTGATGGCAGCACCAAAGGAACAGCTCAGATTGAGTTTGGGCCACAGCGGCAAAGACAAGAGGCGCACAGGCTTACAAATGCAACCTGTTGATATAGTCGCTGTGGGCCAAGCTGAGCCCCTGGAGTACAGAGAGGGCCACACACTCCATTTGCTCCAGGCCTGTTGATCAGCCTCGTCCACCTCACGGCTTGGCACACCCTCCTTGGAGTGGCCGCCTCTAGGCCAGGTCTCCCTCGGGAGGCTTTCTGAGCCCTGCTGCCTGACACTGTCGGATCATGCGCAGGCGCCCCCCTCCCCAGGCCCTCTTACTCATGAGAGGTGCATTCTGCCACCTGGTTACAGTAGGAATCAGCTGCTGCAGGGGAAGAGCCCCTTTCTAAAGCCTGCCTTGTTTTGAAGGTGGCCCTGCCCAGTTGCCAAACCAGAAGCGAAAAAAGGAACACAAAGAAGAATTTTGTTCCTTAGAGTCGGTTTGGTTGTCTCCGTATGGTAGCCGTGTTGGTCTGCAGTAGAAGAGTGAGACCGGAGTCCAGGAGCACCTTGGAGGCCAACCAGATTTCCAGGGCTTAGAGCTTGCAAGGGTCTAGTCCTCCTCGCTCAGGTACTTGGCAGGAGACCTGGTGCCCAGCAAAGGGAGGCTTCAGAGGAGTCTGGAAGGTTCATGCCCTGGAAATCTTGCTGGTCTTTGAGTGCTACTGGACTCAGCTTGGTGGGCTTCATGCTTCACTTTCGATTTTATTATTTACAGGTTGATTTTATTATTGAATTAACAACAACAACCTTTTATTGGCATACAATATTAAAAACAATTCCCAATAAATTGATACACTCCAATAAAATAATTATTATTGAATTGTTGATCATTAACCACCTCGGGGACACGTTTTTGAGGAGGGGGTATACACGTAGTTGCAATAACAAAAAAAGAAAGTAAGGGATGTGTGCAAGAGTAAAGCATTGTTCATGGAGCGGGACGGGGCAAAGTCTTCATACCTGGCATGATCCACTCCCAGTGACACTCTTGGGCTCCTGTAACAGCAGTTTCCATTAGCCCATCAAGCTTGTCTGAGGCTGCATTCAGACGGGCAGTTTCATCCATTGCCATTGCTGTTCCCTTATGGATTTAAAGTGCACAATCAGACAGCAACATCTGTCTGTTGTGACACAGTCGTCTGAGTCCCATCGGCCCCCCTTGCTGCGTGTTTCTTTGATACCTGAGAAAGTCCAATCCTGTTGATCTGAGCTGGTTCCAAAGTGGATTTCCTGCTGCCTGATCGCTCTGTTGTGCACCCAAGCCGTCAGGCAGGTCTGACTGGTCTCTTGTTTTTCAGCTGCCATTTTATTTTACTAGTTAGCAAGGAGCGCATAACTGCATATATGAACCTTTCTCTCTCGCGTTTTCCCCACAGGGGCTGCTCAAAACTTTGTTTTCTTTTTAAAAACTCTCAAAGAAAGACAGCTTGTTTCTGTCCCTTGGGGAAGGGGTAAATAGAAAAGATTAGAGGGAGGATGGCAGTGAACTCTATATCCCAGCAGTCTCAGCAAGCACTTGTGCGCATGCTCAGAAGGCAGACTTTTTTTTAAAAAATGGCCAACAGCCCCATGAGCTACATATCCCAGCAGGCTGATCAGTGCTTGCGGGCATGCTCTGAGGACAAACTTTTTAAAAAGATGGCTGACAGGCTGACTCTCTGCCTGCTGCTTGTCTGATCACATAGAAGCGCTTTGAAGAGTGCTAAAAGGTGTGAGTCTGATCATGACAAAATAACCTGGCTCAATTAGAGGCAGGACAAAAGCGGATTGAATTGCCCATCTGAACGCAGCCTGAATGTATTCCTCAGCGAAATTTAAATCAGAACTCAGTGGTGTGAGAAGACAAAGGATGACTAATTCTTTTTTTCCTATTTGCTCCTTACAGAAAAATTAGACACTATGTGTCGCTTAGCAGCCCCTGCAGTGACCATAATAAGGTGAGTGGGACAGGTCAGGCTGCCTCCTTCAGGCCATAACTTTTGGGCTGGGAAATGCCTGAAGACTGGGGGTGGAGCCTGGGGAGGGTGGTGGTTGGGGGAGGAAAGGAGCGTAGCAGGAACACGATACTCTAGAGCCCGCCCTACAAGGCTGCCATTGCCTCTAGGGGAACTGAGCTCCGTAGTCTGGAGATCAGTCGTAATCCTGGGAGGTCTCCAGGCCCCACCTGGGGGTTGGCAGCCCTGCTCCAAGGTGACCCTGGCACACCTACTAATTACCCCCTTTTTTCTCCCGTCAATTTGTAGGCTGAAAAGACATGCGAACGTGTTCAGGCTGAGTCCCAGACAGGTATGATACTTCAAGTTTGTAACAAGGAAGCTGGTTTGGCAGGAGCCTGGCTTAGGTTTGTCGGCTAGCAAAATTGATTTATTTGTGCTAAAATATGTAATTACCCTTAAAACATTTTGTTTCACTCAAGGCAGTTCACCCCCCAAATTGATTGAAAGCTGCAGTGTTTAGTTGATCCATCCGCTAATTCATGAATAATCTCTTAATGGACTACAAAGATGACTTGAGTAATAGGTTTTTAAAAAGTTATTTTGAGTACAAGAACTTACTGGTACCATCTTCAGTGATTTCCTCTCCACTCTCACACAAGAGTGAATGTCCCACCTAAGACGGTCCTTGGTCTGACACATGCTTGCATCATCTGCAAACAAGGGAAAAAGGTCCCCCCCCCATACCTGTCCCAGGTGCATTGTTTTATCCGTATGCAAGTGTGCATGCATTTAATTTTAATATTTTTAAAATATTATCGCTTACTCTGCAGAATCTGCATTAAATAAAACCTCAGAACTTTCTGCACAAGGCAAGATTTATTTCAAAACTTCCTGGCAGTGGAATGTGCCGACAAGTCACAGGCAATTTATGGCGTTCCGGGGGTGTGTGTGTGTTGTTAAGGCAAGAGATGTTCAGAGAGGTGGTTTGCCTGCCTGTGTGTAGCGGTCCTGGCCTTCCCGGGTGGTCTCCCATCCAACGACAACCCAGGGCTGACCCTGCTTAACTTCGGAGATCGGACAAGATCAGGCCCGCCGGGGCCATTCATCCTCTTAACTGGTGATGCTGGGGACTGAGCATGGGATGTCCTGCACTCAAAGCAGATCCTTTGCCACGGAGGCCTGGCCCCTCCTTGTGAGAGTTCTGGCTCAAAGAGGCCGTCCTTGGCCAGCTGTCCAAGTCATGAAGGGCGTTTCCTACTGAAGAGGCTCAAATGCAGATTCCGCAGAGTAAGAGATGATATTTGGGAACACCAAAACGGTGTTCCAAGAGGGGAGACTAAATAAAAGAACTATCTGCACGAGGCAAGATTTATTTCAAAACCAAAGAAAATGAGGCAAGCCTCCTGGAAAGGTAAGAGAAAGGCATCCAAAATTATCGTGTCCCATCTAAAAGCGACTCTCCTCACACACTACTATGCAACACCTCCTAAATGTAGATTAAACACATCAAGGACAGACTTTTGTTGAGGCTGGGATGGAAACAGCTGCTTCTGGAACAGCCACAAGGATTGGATATCCTCTTCTATTCTCTTCTAGCACTGTCACACAAACCTTGGTGTGCCTCAGGGGGCAGAGTTTGGTCAGCAGTCTGATGCTGCTAAATTGCAAACAGAGTATTTCACCATTGAGGGTGGAGGTCGTGTTTCTAGCTTAGGTCTTAGACCACCCCTCCCTTGAAAAAAAAGAGGGGCTGAGGGAAACCCAGTTGCTATTAGCTCACGTGCCCTGGCCTGGATAGCCCGGCTAGCCTGTTCTCATCAGATCTCGGGAGCTAAGCAGGGACAGCCCTGGTCAGTAGTTGGACGGGAGATCTTCTGGGAATACCAGGGTCACTGGGTAGAGGATGGCGATGGCAGACCACCTCTGAATGTCTCTTGCGTTGGACACCGTACGTGGTCACCACAAGTCAGCTGTGACTTGACTGCAAAAAAAAAAAAAAAGCTCATATGGAAGGCTTAGATAAACAGCTGTCCTCCATTTAGTTAACATCACCCTGCCCTGAAGGGAACCGTTAAGGTGAGTCATGGCAGCACGTGCAGTCTTTCTGAAGACCTTATAACTGGCCAATACTGCATCAGTGTGGCTAAATACATTTGCTCGTGGCTTCCAAAATGCACATGTGGCTAAATTTCAGAAACAGCTGAGCCTAGGAGTCAAAATATGCTCATGTGAAACCTTCCTTAAAATGATGTTTGTGTGTGGCGAAAACCACAGGGCTTTGTCTAAAGACAGGGCTTGGACCTGGGGCTCCGGAGTGGATCCACAGACCAAACACAGATGCATTTGCACCGCTAAAGGCTCCTGGCAGTATGTAAGCATTCGAGCAACCAGGCAGCATAAGGCGCTTCTAGTGACTGTTTTGTCCCCACTGTTACACTAGTGTCTCCTTGAAGCCGCTCTAAAATACAGTGATTGGACCGAGACTAACAGGTCTGGCTGAAGTGCCATTGAAACCCAGGTCTCCGGAGTCCCATTCTACTGCTGGGCCATCCAACTGCCTTTCAAAATGGACTTCCTTGCAATAATAACGTGACTTCGTTGTCTCTACAGATATCCAGTCTTGCAGACACAAAGACAGGAGGAAAGGTTCTTTAGATGTCAGATCAACCACGTCTCGGGGCAGTGATGGTATGCCACATCATGCCTGTTAGTCTTCTTTTCTTTTTAAAAATCTGCTTCTCAAACATTTCATACCATTGAACGCAAAAGAAAGGGGGCCTGTTTCTTTCCATATGAGTGCAAAGATATGCTTAAAAGTGTGTAGGTAAAATAATGGAAGAATAAGATTTTGAGGCTCTTTGCTTCTCTTGAGAGCACCGATGACAAGGAAAGCCAAAATAAATTATGTGAAACAGTAAACAGTATGCAAAGTGAGAGAAATTACTTACGTTTTAATTAATTTGCACGGTGTATTCAGATTAGATTCAGGGGGGGGTTGCCTCTCTCCCCTATATGGATTGCCTGCATGTAGTTAAAAAACAAACACTATAATTCACCAGTTCCTGTTTTTAACCATTTAAGTTTGAGCTAGTGCCTGAAGGGAGAAAAACCAGTTGGGCCATTTTGTTTTTTCTTGAAAGAGGGTTTTTGCTGAGACAGAGCAGGTCTTTGCACTGTAAAACTATCCACCCCCTTTCCAAATTGCCATATCCATTTTCCTGGGCTGTGTGGCATGGGCAAATATATTTGGGCACCTGAATCTTTACCAAGAGCTGTGCTGCAACAGGTTGTCTCAGATAATAGGCATGGCAGATGAACCACTGAAATGGTTGTGCTCACATGCAGAATTCTAATGGGTTTAACCATGTTGTCTGTCTCCCCTTCCCTCGCACAGGCAGTTCACAGAGAAGGCACTCGTCTATGGCCAGGATACATTCCATGACTATTGAAGCACCTATTACTAAGGTAAGGGTACCATCGCTGAGTTCCTTTCTATCCAGCACCTGCAGATTTTGCATTTCTTTCCTTTGCACTCTTGCACAGCTCCTGTTTGTTTTTATAGGCCTGTGCAAGAGAATTCCCTGCTTGTTGTGTTCATTAGCTTAAACACTTAAGCTGCTTACTTGGAGCTTTCATCACTTTAGAATACAGTTGGGCCAGCAAAAATCTTTTTGCATATCAGACAAAAGGGTATTTCTCTCTTTTTGAGTCAACTTTGCATTTCTAGTTTTGAATAGAAGTCTTAGATTCCCAAGGTAGCCTTGGCTACCAACATTATCCCTAAGAAATAGACTGCTGGAAAAGCTTTCACCTGACTGTGACGCCCCATCAGTACTGACGGGCAAAACCCACTTGCCTTGATTTGAAATGAGCCGTTTTGCAGCCTTTTGGGAGAATTCTTGGTGGGGTTGAAAGGAGAAAGCTTATGGTTTTCCCAGGACTCCTATAAAATTTGCAGAGAGCCAGTGCTAGGATGCTCCTGCACAGTTGCCAGCAATCTTGTTTGCCAGTGTCCCCCCTCCCCCCAAAATCTTACAAAGATGAAGGAGGAAAACAGCAGCTGGCACCCCGCATGACAGACAGACAGGCAGTGGCTCTTCCAAAGCTCCCAGCTCTCTGCACTGAAGGTTTCTGAGCATGTTCACACCTTCCATTACCCAAATAAACTCTGGGAACTATCTTTTTTTTGTTCCTCTTTCTCAATGAGAAGTTTCTGAAAAACTCCTCCATCCCTTGGGCCTGTAATACCCAGCAGGGTTAGCAAAATTCTTTGTGAGCCCGTTCATGGAGGCATTGTCGTTGGTGAATCCCCCCCTTCCTTACATTCCCATTTGGTTGGAGGGAAAAATAAAAACAGATTTCTTGGCATCTTATTGATCATTCCTGTAGAAAACTGTGCCCTTATTCATGGCTAGTTTTTCATAGGGGTGTGACTGGTCTTCCCTTCCCTGCTTAAATTGCTTAACGTTTGATTGTTACTAACTTACATGGTGATTTATATATCTGGCTGTTTTGTCTGCTGCTAAATTGAATTTGAACTGTTTTAAATGTTAACTGCTGATTTTTTTATTGTTTTAACTTTGCTACTGTTACTGGTTTGAATTTGTTTTTTTTAATGCTCTTGCTCTTGATTTTTTTTGCACTGCCTTGATAACCCTATGAGGTAGCATATAAATAATTTTAAAAATATTTTTGAGAGTCATAGGGTAGGCTGTTTCAGTGATGAGCAATGTCGTATGGCATTTTACTGATGCTGTTTGACAGGCTTTGTGGTATCAATGATAAATTTGGCTTTGGCTCCATGGTAGATCATCCGTTTGGTATTCAGAAGGTCCCAGGTTCGATCCCCAGCATGTCCAGCTAAAGGGATTGCGTAGCAGGTGATGTGAAAGACCTGGACTACCCTGGAAAGCCACTGCCTGTCTGAGTCAATCGTACTGACCTTGATGGACCAGTGGTCTGATTCAGCGTAAGGCAAGTTTCATTTGTTCATGTGCTCTTTCTTGTCTTTCAACTTAGGTGATAAATATAATCAATGCTGCACAAGAAAGCAGTCCCATGCCGGTTGCTGAAGCTTTAGATCGCGTCCTTGAGATTCTGAGGACCACCGAGCTATATTCTCCCCAGCTTGGGACAAAAGATGAAGACCCTCATACAAGTGACCTTGTCGGAGGCTTGATGACGGTAAGCAGAAAGCCTGTCCTGGCTGCTGATACTGTTTAGAGGGTCAGTCTAGGCTGAGGGAGAGCCTGGCCTCGTCTATGAAGCTCACTTGGTGATGCTTGGATAGACTTTACTAGACAGTGATTTGGTCTCTCTCCTTATTCAGAGAGACGGTGTACTGTAGTGTTCTGGAGTGCTGGACTAGGATCCAAGAGTGAATCCTCACTCTGCCACAGAAGCTCACTCACAGAAGCCAGTGACACACGCTCAGTCCAGTCTATTTCACAGGGTTGTTGTGAGGCAGCTTTGGGTCCCCAGTGGAGAGAAAGGCAGGGTTTAAATGAAGCAAATAAATCCATAAATAAGTCTACCAACGTGCAGGAAGGCTGGCTGGGACTGGGAGCTCCCTGCTTGTGTGTCAAAGAGGAGAGGAGAGCCAGTTTGGTGTAGTGGTTAAGTGCGCGGACTCTTATCTGGGAGAACCGGGTTTGATTCCCCACCCCTCCACTTGCACCTGCTGATGTGACCTTGGGTCAGTCACAAGCTCTGGCACAACTGTCCCTGAAAAAGAGCAGTTTTTGTCAGAGTTCTCTCAGCCCCACCTACCTCACAGGGTGTCTGTTGTGGGGAGGGGAAGGGAAAGGAGTTTGTAAGCCGCTCTGAGATGCCTTTGGGCAGTGAAGGGCGGGGTATAAATCCAATCTCTTCTCTTCTTCTTCTTTATTCAGTTTTTAGTACTCCAGGGTGGTTAAAATTCTAACAGCAGTTTCCAACGTCTTAAAAGTTGAGTATTGTAAGACACACCAAAATCATCATTAAGACGATAATATAAAATCTCTGTTAGTAGCACCAAAATTGCCATAAGATTACATGCCAATAAAATTTTCCCTTCAAGTCTCATGAGGAAGCATATATTCAAATTGGATTGTATGTGTGCTTATTGGGGGGCGGGGGGGAGCATATTACCAGTTTCTATCAAGTCCAAAAAAATTATGCTTGGCCTTTGCCACTCAAGCATGTCCCTGGTACAAAATGTAGCCAGGTTCACTGTCACAACTTCTCCACAAGGAATCCTGGGAGTTGTAGTTCAGTGAGGCAGGGCGAGGGGTCTGTAGGACAGTTGCCCCATTTGCCTCAAAGACCTGCAGTACCCTGGATTCTCTGGGAGAAGCCTGTCACGTATAATTTGATATAAAACCGGTTTCAGATTGGGGTGCCTAGATTGCATGCATTGCTGACAATCTGAAAGAAGAACTACGCCCAACGAACAAAGGAATGATTTAAGCATTGTAAAGTATATTGCATATTTTAAAAATTTCTGAATGCGAATGTTAATGATCTCCAGTCCTGGATTCTTGGAGAGCATACCAAATGCTGTGCTTCAGCCGCAGGCTTCTTAAGTAATTGTTAAAGCAGCCTTCAGAGCTGGGTAGATTTCCCCTCCAGGTCGTAAAGCTCCAGACTAATTGATTTACTGTCCTTAAAATAGAAGCTAGATGCAGGAATAGACTCAAAGCCACTATCTCCTCCAGCTTTGCTGTTTACTTTGCCCTGTAATGTTAGAAGGTGATGGCTGTGATCTTCGGTGGGCAGAGATGTGCTCACGTGAGGGCGAAGATGCATGTGCATTCAGGGGTTATTCTGCAGGTTTTTGTGGCAGCCAGTTCACCCAGCTGAGCCGTCAAGCCTGTGTTTTTCCCCACAGAAAAGTAGTGTGCCCCCTTGGCCAGGAAAACCTCTCAAGATTCCTCCAGCCAGCAAGGCAAACTAATGAGCCTAGTGCAAAAGAGAGCAACCAAGATGATCCAGGGGCTGGAAGCCCCTTCCTAGGAGGAAAAGCCTGACAAGTTGGGATTACTGGGTTGGAAAAGATGATGACCAGGGGGTGGGGGGTAGGCCAGGATAGAGGTTTGTAAAATTGTTCCTGGGGTGGAGAAAATGGACAGAGAGAACATTTTCTCCCTCTCCCATAATACTAGAATTAGAGTTGCCAGGTCCTGCCAGGCCAGCAGCAGGGCACAGGTGGGTAGGGTTGCTGGATCCAGGCTGGGAAACTCCTGGAGATTTGGGGATGGAGCACAGGGAGGACAGAGACCTCAGTGGGGCACAGTGCCATACAGTCTACCTTGCAAAGCATCCCTTTTCTCCAGATCTCTGAAGTCTGGAGAGGAGTTGTAATTCCAGGGGATCCCCAGGCCCCACCTGGAGGCTGGCATCCCTGCTAGAATTCAGGGGCACCCAGGATGGGCACTAGATTCATGGAAGACAAAAGGAATTCTTCACTCAATGAGTAATGAAGCCGTTCCATTTGTTGCCAGTGGATGACCACTATCATAGGTGGCTTTAAAAGGGGATGAAACGGATTCTTGGTGGTGAGGCCCATCAATGGCTACTAGCAATGGCGAATGGAAGTAGGCTCTGGATCCCAGTGCCAGGAGGAAGCTGTTGCCCTTCTGCCCTGCTTGGTGGCCCTCCAGAGCAACTAGGGTGGCCAACCTCTAGGTGGCACCTGGAGATCTCCCTTTATTACAGTTGATCCCCAGGTGAGCAAGATCAGTTTGCCTGGGGGGGAAAATGGCTGCTTTGAAGGGTAGACGCTGGGGCCCTATCCCCCCCTGAGGTCCCTCCCCTTCCCAAGCCCTGCCCTCCTCAGGCTCCACCCACAAAATTTCCAGGCATTTCCCGACCCAGAGCTGGCAATCCGTGGATGCTGGGCTAGACATACCAGTGGTCTAGTCAGGCTCTTTATAACTGACCATTGGCTCGCCTCCTCAGTGACAGGAACAGCTTTCTTCTGTAAAGCTTTCCCTTTATGCACAGTCTGAACACTTATATATTTGCGATATTGCTCTTAGCCAGGGCTTCTGAGTCCATTAACAAATAATACAGTAGAAACCATAAGAAATTTTGAAAGACACAATCTGGCAACCATTGAAAACAAGGCAAAACCACCTCTTAGATGCTATTCAGTGGCTGCCAGATGGCAAATATTGTCTGTTTTTGTCTCTTTTCTAAATGGTATGAAAAGAAGTGGCCAGATGAACTTCTCTGCACAAGGAACTCCATAACAAGGAACTCCACTACAAAGAAAACCCTGGATTTGTGGCCATTGAGTGTAGCCAGGCCTCTGGGGCCACTCACAGCAAGACCTGGGCTACTGGTTCTGGGGGACTTCAGTGCCCATACAGACCATGCGACCTCCTTTCAGGCCAGGGACCTAGTGTCATCCATGGCAGCAGTGGGACTCTCCCAGTTTGTTTCAGCTCCCACACACTGAGCAGGCCACATGCTGGATCTTATCTGTGCCTAAGGATTACAGTGGACCAAATTACTGCTGATGCAGTACTGTGGTCGGACCACCCTGCCCTGAAAGCCTGGCTGAGTATGCCTAACCATCCCTGCTTAGGCAGTAAGCAAATTTATGCTCACCCGCAGAGTCTAATGGACCTGGGTAGATTACAGGAAGCTCTGTGGGATCCGATTCCCCCTGGTGGCCTATTGGAGGAGCTAGTGGAAGGCTGGCAGGACTGTCTTTCCAAAGCCATTGCCCTTTTTGCCCTCATACCAAATTGGCACCATGGAATTCCCTGAAGCTAAGTTGGATGAAACGGGAGTTAAGACGGCTAAAGAGAAAGTGGCGACAAGCCCACGATGAAGCTGCAAGAACATCCTTTAGGTCATTTATGAAGACCTATGAGATGGCAGAATTTCTATGCAACCTCCACTGCATCCTTACAAACTGGGGATTATCTAATGTCTAATCTACCATTCCTGGGTAAGGTAGTGGCGAAGGCAGTGGCAACACAGTTCCAGTTTTTCCTGGAGGAAAATGCTAATATCCTCCAGTCCAGTTTTTACCCTGCCCATGGGATGGAGACAGTGCTGTTCGCCTTAGTGGATTACCTCTGGAGACACCTGGATCAAGGCGGATTGGCACTGCTGATACTTCTTGATCTGTCAGCAGCGTTCAATACGGTTAACTATGATCTGTTGACTCACCACCTTGGTGATGTGGGGACAAGGGGGCTTGCCTTGCAGTGGCTGACCTCCTTTCTCCAAGGTCGGAGACAGAGGGTGGCACTTGGGGGGGGGGATTATCTCAACGACACCTGTTAGAATGTGGTGTGCCGCAGGGGTCGATTCTCTCCTCAATGCTGTTTAATATGTACATGCACCCTCTTGCCCAGATTATCCAGAGGCAGGGCTATTTTGGGGTAGGAACGCACAGGAACGGAGTTCCAGCTGGCTCCTATGTTGGCCACGCCCAGCAGGAATTTATTAGCATAATAGGCCACACCCAACAGCAGAAACTCATTAGAATTGGCTACATTAGGGGTGTGTGGCCTAACATGCAAAGGAGTTCCTGAACAAAACAAAAAGTCCTGGGTTTTGACAACAAACAAGGTAAACAGAATAAGAAGCAAAAGGTAGGTGTGGCTGGATGACCACACTTCTGGTAACATGGGGTGTGGCCTATTATGCTAATGAGTTCCTGCTGAGCTTTTTCTACGAAAAAAGCCCTGTCCAGAGGTATGGGCTGGGCTGTCACGAATATGCAGACGATTCCCAGCTCTATCTACTGATGGATGGCCACCCAGATTCTGCCCCAGAAAATCTGGACAGGTGCTGGTGCTGAAGGTGAAGAGCCTGAGGGTTTTCCTGGGTGCCTCACTAACTATGGAGGCCCAGGTTGCTGCCACTGCCAGGTCTGCCTTTTTCCGTCTGAGACAGATCAGGCAGGTGGCCCCATATCTCCCTCCCCCAGGATCTGGCTACGGTGACCCATGCAGGGGTCACTTCCAGATTAGATTATTGTAATTCTCCCTACATGGGGCTGCCCTTGATTCTGCTGTGGAAACTGCAGCTGGTGCAGAACGCAGTGGCATGGGTACTGATGTCACTGCCTGCGCAGGCCCACGTCTGCCCGGTGCTACACGAACTGCACTGGCTGCCTATTGACTACCGGACCCATTTCAAGGTGCTGATGCTTACCTTTAAAACCCTATATGGCCAGGGGGCTGCATATCTCATCTTTCTATGAGCCCCAATCTGCCAGTCAACACCTTCCGGTGGTCCCCGGCCACAGGGACATCCGTCTCACCTCAACTAGGACCAGGGCCTTTTCAGCCCTGGCCCCTACCCAGTGGAATGAGCTCCCATATGAGATCAGGGCCCTGCAGGACCCTTTACAGTTCCACAGGGCCTGCAAGACGGAGCTCTTCTGCCAGGCTTTTAACCAGGGTGACGGACATCCCTCCATCTTTACTGGGCCTCCTCTCAATGGGTCAGAACTGCATACCAGAGGTGGCATCTGTGAGGCCTTAATTTTAATGACAGCTTGCACCAGATGAAGGATATTGTTGTATTTTATTGGTGTTTGAACTGTGTTAATTTTGGTATATTGTATTTTTACCTAATTTGATGTAACCTGCCCTGAGTCTGCTATGCTGGGAGGACAGGATATAAATTGAATAAAATAAATAAATAAAATAAGACCACTTCAGAGGATCTTAGATTACTTGGGGCAGAGGCAGGATGGGCTACAAACAGGAGGAAACCTTCCTTTGGGTAACGAAAGCTTAGACTCTTTAGAGCGTTATAGGTTAAGGCAAGCATCTTGGATTGTGTGCAGAAATCAACTGCTAGCCAGTGCATCTAATTGAAGATAAACTTTGACATTCCTTGCTGCATTCTAGACCTGCTATAGATTTGGAGCGATCTTCGTGCCTTTGCTTTGCAGGTATTGGGATGGATCCAGACTAAGTTTTCTGCTAGGGGAAGAGATTCCTGCCAGATTTCTGCCCTCTGCAGCACCCCATTGATCTCCCTCAGGAATGGAAAAGGGGGCAAATTGGGGGACCGCAAGCAGAAATCCCACCTCCCCTTCTGGTAGTGGAAATTTTAGTCTGGATCCAGCCCATTGTCTTGGGCTGCTAATTACAGAAAGGCTGTCAACTGCCAACAATTATTTCATTTCATTCTTTCATTATTTCTCCATCTTTCTGTGTTATACTTCTGAGGATGCCAGTCACAGCTACTGGCGAAACGTCAGGTCCTACAATGCCAAGACCACGGCCACACAACCCGGAAAATCGACAGCAACTAATTATTTCATTTGTTTCCTCAACAGGACGGTCTACGAAGATTATCAGGGAATGAATATATATTATCAGCAAAACGTAAGTGTGGTTGTGGCCATGTTGCTTATGCTGGATATAATGACCTCACGCTACTTCATTTTTTATAAACCACGACTAAAGTTTGTTTTTAATTCTATATATTTTTAACACGTTCTGTATATTTTTAACTACAGCAGTCAGGAAATTGCCATGCATTGTAAGATACATTCAACAGAACTATTGATGTATTAAAAATGGACTGAATAATGTTTCCGTTTCTATAATTAGGAAATGTATAACTTTCTGTCATTTCCCCCCTCATAGAAACTCATCAGGTTCCAGGCAGCTTAATCTCGCCTATCTCCCTTAACGATATCCCACCACGAATAGCACAAGCAATGGACAATGAAGAACACTGGGACTTCAATATCTTTGAATTGGAAGCAGCGACCCATAAAAGGTTTGTTAGCCAAAAGCAGCATATATATGCTGAAGTTGTATCAGTTTTCGAGCCTTAGGCAGGGTCAGCACATTACAGTCAGAAATGGCAAATACTGTGAAATGTCTCTTCACAACCTATATAACCCTGTTTGTGACCTGTGGGCCTGGCGGCTCATCACCCAGAGGAGCAGATTCCAGACCCAGCAGCTTCTAACCGCGGCTGAGAATCACCTTCAGTAGTCATGGTGATGATCATTTTTGCTTCCACCAAATCTTATATATTTGAGGCAGGCATGCAAACAGCCCATTTCCTGGTCCCCAGAGGGAAGTCTGAATTAATTTCCAGGGTGGTAAAGAAATATTTACAAGGCTGGTTTGTGGCAAGTGCCTTCCTAATCCAGCAAGTCTTCTGTGTCGAGTAGTGAAATGTGACACATGCAGGATGGCCCTTCTATGTATGTAGCACGGTACGGCATCCGGTGACTTGTGGAAAATAAGAGTGGGTCTGCGACTCTGGTTTCCACGCTTGTAAATCTGAATGGGCCTCTCATTGCCAGCAGATAACACAGGAGTCCCATCTGGGTTGGCAGGAGAGTGGGCATAATGGGAATCCTTTCCTCCCCCCCATGGTTCCTGCAGGGACAGTTCTCTTGGGATGCACACCATGTGAACCCTAAAGGCCTGAACTGGTTCAGAGAATATGAGCGAGAGAGAGAGGGTTAATGGATCATCCTTGGCCAACATCAAGCAGTCCACAGTGGGCTGCACTGCTTCTTTAATTTGATTGTTGCTCATCTCTGTAAGCAACTGTAAAAACAAGTTAATTACACCACATTTTCTTGAAAGGATGGATTAACCTAAAATCCAGAGAATAAGTCCCAAAACTTGCATTGGAAGTGCCAGATTGAGCAAATAAAAGAATAAATAAATTTATCTGCTGGAGGAGCAATTCTTTTGTTTATTTAGGACATTTACATGCCACTTCTCCAGAGACTTGCTTGGAGTGCCTTACAAAATGAAATGGTGCAATAAAATGATATAAATGCAGCATAAACACAAGCCATAAAATGCACAGCATTAAAAATAGCCACGGCATTAGAAAAAAACCTGCGTATACATTTTTTGGGTTAAGCAAACTGGCATTTTCACAGACACACAAATCTAGAATTAAAAGAGGAAGAAGTCTGAAAGCAGCTTAGTCCCAGGCACTGTTAAAAGGGGCCACCTCTGTGGCTGGGCTGCATTTTTCCCTTCCCATCCAAAGTTATCCTCTCCTGTGTCCCCTAAAGTAAAAGTGGTGTCAGAGGCATGATACCCCCAGGGAGGGAAACTACAAATGGTTTCTTCCAGCTGTGGCAATAAGAATGTAAAAATAAGCTAGCTAGCTGACAACTTGCTGTCTTTTTAGAATCTGCCACTGTAGGAAGATCACCCCACCCTGCTGAATGGGAGGGCCGGCCAGGGGCCAGCTGATCGCATTCTGTGGTCCTGATTTCACTTGCCGACTGCCGGCAGCTGAGCTCTTCCTGGGAGTTCCCTTTGTGAATGCTGTGGCTGTTGCACAGCAATGAAAATTTTATTTTACTTGTATGTACATTTTTTAAATGCCAGGTGAACAGCTGTATTTAACCAGAATATTTCTCAATCCAAATTAACAGAGGCTGGTCTGATTTATAAGTATATTTGGGTTTGTAAAAAGTTGCTAGTTGTGTGAGTGCTCTGATGGGGGGAATCACCATTTCCTGTTTCCCTCCAGGCCTTTGGTTTATCTTGGTCTCAAAACGTTTGCTCGCTTTGGAATCTGCGAGTTCCTCAACTGCTCCGAATCAACTCTGAGGTCGTGGCTGCAAATTATCGAAGCCAATTATCACTCATCCAATTCCTACCACAATTCGACCCATGCTGCCGATGTCCTCCACGCCACAGGCTACTTCCTTGCGAAAGAAAGGGTAAAAGTAAGTATCGCTTGTAAGTATCGCTTCAGGAGAGAATGTGAAAGGAAATTTCCTCCTGGCTCAATCTCTGGTCACACTCCCAGGGTATAGCTGGGAGGCAGTGGAGCCGGCGTTTGGTGAGGCAAACCGGAATTTGGGTGATTGTCAGTGAGCTGACTCCTGATTTGGAAATTAACTGTAGTTAAAAGAAGAAACTTTGGCCACCCAATGAGAAGGGAGCACTCACTGGAGAAGACTCTGATGCTGGGAATGGTTGAGGGTAAAAGAAGAAGGGGGTGGCAAAGGATGAGATGATTAGACAGTGTCATCGAGGCAACGAACATGAAATTGAGCAAACTCCGAAGGACGATGGAAGACAGGAGGGCCTGGCGTGATGTGGTCCATGAGGTCGCGAAGAGTCGGACTCGACTGTGTGACTGAACAACAAAAAGAAGCTGTAGTCTTGTGAGATGTCTGGACTGAGTCCATGTGCTCAGGAAATTTGGGGACATGTCCAATTTAGAATTGTTTCAGAACGACGCAGGGCCTTCCTGCAATTGGCTCTGAAGGTGTCAGATGGCTTCTGGGGAAGGTCCAGAAATCTGTCTCTGGGTGAGCAAGATGTGAGTCCAGATACCCGGCAAAGGGAGCCTTGTCTCCCCTTGGGATTCCTGTCAGCCCCCCAGGTGCTGCTGGACTGGAGTCTTGCCCTTCTGGCTTCAGCCCCCCCCCCCCCGTGGCTCTCTCTTGGTGTTTCAGAAGGCCACCGTCCAAGTAAAGAAGTCGGAGTCAGCGAACCCAAAGAACAGCAACTTTGCAAGAGACATAAGACTTCCTTTGTTCGGCTGGTGTCATAGCCAGTGTTGCCTCTTGTATGCGAGAACATTTCTAAAGTGATGCTTGCCATTTGCAGATGAAAACATATTTATATTTAAAAAAAACAGGGAACACCTTTTTAGTCTATCAAGTGAATCTGTCAATATAACTTAAAATTTAAACGTTTCAACCACTTTGGTGTAGTGGTTAAGTGTGCGGACTCTAATCTGGGAGAATTGGGTTTGATTCCCCACTCCTCCACTTGCACCTGCTGGATGGCCTTGGGCCAGCCATAGTTCTGTCAGAGCTGTTCTTTCAAGAGCAGTTCTCTCAGAGCTCTCTCAGTCCCGCCTACCTCACAGGGTGTCTGTTGGGAGGAGGGGAAGGGAAAGGAGTTTGTTAGCCGCTCTGAGACACCGAGTGAAGGGCAGGGTATAAATCCAATCTCTTCTTCTTCGTTTAAAATTTTTCTTTTTCCTCTCTGAATTTGAGGAATGGCTGATTGGCAGGTGTCTCCTTGCATTTGCTGTTTTATTTATAGTTGGTGAAGTGGTCAGAAGATTGAATTAAGCTGTGGGAGACCCAGGTTCCAATCCCTGCTGTGCCACTGGGTGACCTTTGGCCCGTTATACACTCTCAGACTAACCTACCTCACAGGGTTGTTGTGACAGTAAGATGGGGAAGGAAGAACTGTGTGGCTGACCTGACCTCTTTGGACAAAGGGGAGGGCAAAAATTTGGCCGATAAATAATGGCTTTTTAAAAGTGTGCAGGCAGGTTATCTGGGTACATCCCTTGGGGAACTGCAACCTGTACGATGTAGATGGGGGAATTTGTGCTTTGAAAATCCCCCCACCATTCTCCTTGCTTGTGGAAAAGCTAGCATGTCAGAGAGAATATGCGATGCTTCCATGCACGTGAGCCCCCACATGGATCCTAGGTGTGATACAGACCCAGCATAGTGACCCAAGTAGCCCATTTCTTCTTTTCTTTCCCCAGCAAACTTTGGATCCTATCGATGAAGTTGCTGCTCTCCTTGCTGCCACCGTTCACGATGTGGATCACCCGGGCCGGACAAATTCTTTCCTGTGTAATGCGGGAAGTGAGCTGGCCATTTTGTACAACGACACTGCGGTGCTGGAGAGCCATCATGCCGCTCTGGCCTTCCAGCTCACCACGCGGGACGATAAATGCAATATTTTTAAAAACATGGAGCGGTGAGTTATTAAAGTCGCGTGAGCAAGTTGACGGGGGGTGGGGAGGTGGACCCTTCCCAAAATGCTTCCTCCTGCCTCCTCTCCACCTCTGTGCCACCCCCAACGGCTCTTTCAATCTCATCTCCAGATTACTCACCTGCTCTCGGGGTCCCCCCTCCTAATTGTGCCCCCTACCCACCCAGAGCAAGAGGATTAGGGTTGCCAGGTCTGGGCTGGAAAATACCTGGAGACTTTGGGGGTGGATCCAGGAGAGGGCGGGGTGTGGGGAGGGGAGGGGCCTCAGCGTGGCACAAGGCCATAGAGTCCACCCTTCAAAGCAGCCATTTTCTCCAGGGGAGCTGATCTCTGTCAGCTGGAGATCAGTTGTAAACGCGGGAGATCCCCAGGCCCTACCTGGAGGCTGGCAACCCTAAAAAGGATTGATTTCTACATCATGAGCTTCTGCTCCTCACCGATGATGACCAGTTTCTAGGCCTTTCTCCGGCCAGAGGGCTGCAGCAACCTGGAAGTTGCAAGAAGAGCAAAGGGGCTTGCTGCTGCTGCTGCTCCCACTGCCGTCCCCACCCGAGGGCGAGTGAGTGGCCAGGAGAAGTGGGGAGCAGCGACTGATACTGACCCAGAAAGCCTGCTTGATGACCAGTGGCCGGGGAGGCCCAGAGGCCACAGTGTTCTCGTGGCCTCAGATCTGGGCCAGTAGCCAGATGACCATTAGCGAGTCGGGAGCCCATGTGTGTATCTCTTTACTTCTTCAAACAGGAACGAATACCGAACCCTCCGGCAAGCCATTATCGACATGGTCCTGGCAACGGAAATGACCAAGCACTTTGAACACGTCAATAAGTTTGTCAACAGCATCAATAAGCCCTTGGCAGCCCTTGAAGAGAATGGAGTAAGTAAAATGGAGGGGGGCAAAGGAAGTTTAAAGGGGGGGGAACCATTCCCCCAAAGTTACCGGTAGCTGTCAGGTTGCTTATTGGGGAACTATTTGCTGTGTGTGTGTTTAGATCTGGGGACACTTAGTAGGGGAAGAGCTGCCACCTCTGTTGGGCTGCCTTACTTCAGCCAAATGACGATTCCTCCATCCGATCACATTTTTGTGCCTTCCAAGGGGCTGAAGGCAGCCTATGTGGTTCTCCCCTCCTCCATTTTATCCGGCGTGGTTCGGCTAAGAGAGAGAAGGAGCGCCTGGGCCAAGGTCACCCAGGGAGCTTCACGGCTGAATTGGGATTTGAACCCAGTTGTCTGCAGTTCCGGAGGGACTGTTGCAGGACACTGGCTGGTAGAGGAAACTCCTTTGGCTAGAACAGGGAGGGCCTGGCTTCTGCCCGCGATGAAGAGCACCCAGGCTGAGCATGTCTTTTCAAAGGGCTTCTTTGAGCTACCCTTGAAATCTTTCCATTTTATTCAGAGGGGAAGAATTGGAGCTGGCCCCAGGATTTTGAAGTCACTACAGACAAGAGCCGAAGCGCCCACCCCTTTTTGTGCTGTTGGTCACCCCAGCAGTTCCTCAGCAAACAATGGGAATCCCAACTGAGGGGCCATTTGGAAATGTGATCAAGTGGGGATGCCAAGGGTGCAACGGGCATTCAGCCTCCAGGATGAATGTCCGGCTCTTCTGCCTATGGGATCTAAGCCTTCATTCTGGCATAATGGTTTTGTTTATTTATTTGAAATGTTTCTATGCTGCCTTTCCACTCAGTTCAGGGTCCCCAAGGTAAACATTGAAATATTTCAAGCATTAAAAGAATTAAATAATACATAAAATGGCTTTTTTAATTACTCATAAAAACACGCAAATGGAGGAGGGAGAGGGTGAAGGAATGCCAAGCCAAACTAAAAAGTCTTGGTGGAAGACAACAATAATTAATCCGGGACAGCTTCTCTTTGTGGCTTCACTGCATCTTTAGCCCTCTTTGGGATCCCAGTTTCTGCTTAAGGGGGAAAAGGGAGACCATTTCACCCTATAGCCCCTCTGACTTACAGGTGGGAAAAAGCTGACTTGTGTCAGTTGACTTGTTAGATCCAACAGAATGTTTCCACGGACAGAACAGTTTCCATCTGTGGAGCGTGACTTTGTCTCCTCTCCCTCTCACTGCTGCTCAAACTGCCTTTGGGTTACATTGGGAGAGAGGAGATGAGCAGGTTTTGATCCCTGGGCAGAAATTGTTTTGATCCCTGAGTGGAAATTGTTCCCTCTGCAAGTGAGGGTGACATTCTGAGAACTAACAGATGAGTTTTCACACTTCTTCAATTGTATACTGTATTATTGTATTCTGTATGATACTGAAAACACACACAAATACAAGTGAAATAGGAGGGGAATGTTATTGCAAAGTGAGGCCGGAAGCGTTCTCAGAGATGGGGATGTGATCTTACGATGCTGAGTAGTTCTAGGCAAAAGAGCCAATCAAGTGTGGGTAAAAACCACTCCCGGCCAGGGATGAATTTGCAAACTGAGATGAATAGTGTCCAGAAACCCTTCGCAATCTTGTGTGTGTGTGTGTGTGTAAATACGTTTGAAGTGCATGCATCGGTTATGACAACAGTAACGTTTTTACAAACTTCCATCAGAGTACGAACAATGATGGCGAATCCGTCAAAAATGTCCTCACGTCTCCTGAAAACCGAATCCTGATTAAGCGGATGCTGATTAAGTGCGCCGATATTTCCAACCCATGCCGGGCTCTGGAACAGTGTGTTGAGTGGGCTGGTCGCATCTCTGAGGAATATTTTGCACAGGTGGGTACTATTGGGGACAACTTGCGAAATTTCCACTGAACCTTTGATACTTTATTTTCTTAGAAGAAGAAATTGGGGGAAAGGGGGGTGGGCGTCCAGCCCCTCCGTGTCTTAAACATGAGCGTAAGGAATGGACAGGGAAAGCACAATAACGAATCCTTCCCTCTCAGGCCTTCTTCAAGGAACTCAGGCAGGTGTGGGCACAGGTTGACTCCATCTCATTCTTGCAACCAAGTGAGGCAAAGAGAGAGGGAGAGAGAAGTTGACCCAGCAGCGCCCTGCCCCGGGTAGCCCAGGCTAGCCCAGTCTTGTCAGATCTTGGAAGCTAAGCAGGGTTGGCCTTGCAGTGTTCCCTCTAAGCTGACAAAGTAGAATTTTTGCTCACAGGACTCCTTAGCTTAGAGGGAGCACTGTGGCCTTGGCTAATATTTGGAAGGGCAGCCTCCAAGGAATACCAGGGTTATGATGCAGAGGCAGGCCATGGCAAACCACCTCTGAAACGTTTCTTGCCTAGCTCACCACCTAGTGGTGCATAATACTAAAGAGAGAGAACTCTTCAGCTGCCAGACAGTCTTAGGATCTCCTGGATAGTCTACACACAATACCATACGATGATGATGATGAGGGTGGTGGTGGTGATTATTATTACCTAGCAGCATCCTGTTTGTTTCATAGGTGTTTGGTTTTTATTTAAAATCCTGGTTTTTCCGCTCTACACCAACACTTTCTCTGCTATCCCATACTGGGTCTCAAAGTTTTATTTATCCGATTTTTATCCCACCCTCTGAGGAGCTCATCCTTCCATTTATTGTCACAACAACCCTGTGAGACAGGTTAGACCAAGAGACGGTGACTGGGCCAAGGTTGCCCTGTGAGCAAAATGAGGATTCGAACTCAGGTCTCCCCAGTCCAATGCTGCAATCATTGGCTCCTGTTGGGACCAAGCTGGGGCCATGGCTGGCTGTCATCTGGGGCTGGAATGAGAGCTAGAAAAGGAGAGTGGGGAAGGGGCACAACAGGCAGGAGGAGGAGGAGGGGTTTCTCACCGTTGTACCAGGTCTGACCCATCCAGTCGTGGTAGAGCTGACAATGGCTAGCCTCCAGCCACTTGCCTTATAGTTCAAGTCGTGGAATCCCTCTTACATATGAACAGCTGTCTCAGTGGTTCTTCTCACATCCAAGCCCAGCACTCTAGCCGCCACAACAGTGATTTATTTTACAAGGCAGTCAACAAAGTAAAACATACCAAAAACAGGGATCTTTGAGAGTATTTTTGCCTCGGGTATATCCTAATGCATGCCCCTATTTGTTTATTTGCATTATTTCTAGTCAGTCTTTTCTCACTTGGACTCAAGGGGATTACACAGAGAGAATCAAGACAATTGACAGGATGGGACATTCAATAAACAATGCAATAGGGTTAGGGTTGTAGAATCAACCAGAAGGTTTAAAAACTGAACATGGCACAATTAAATGAGGCAAAGTTCCATAGTAGGATCCTAGTTTTAACAAGTTGTAGATGGTCATATAGACCACAGTCCCTAATAATTTTTCTAAGTGATTTTGTGAATCAAGTGCCGTTTGGCATCGTCTGTCCTCAGCATGGATTTATCTGCTATTCTCCCTGTGTTTTAACGTTGCTTTATTGATTATTGGCTTTGCAAAAGCCAGGTGCTTGACTTGAGCCTGCTTCTGCCTCCCTTTCTGAATGTTGACTTTTGACACGTAGCTCTATGGATTAATAATTGCTAAACTTAATAAATAAATGAGTCTATTAATGCTAAGATACGATTCTGAAATTGTTTTCTTTGCAGACAGATGAAGAGAAAAGGCAAGGTTTGCCTGTGGTGATGCCTGTTTTTGACAGGAATACTTGTAGTATCCCAAAATCTCAAATATCGTTCATTGATTATTTCATCACCGACATGTTCGATGCTTGGGACGGTAAGCGGTTTCTTACTTGGGAACTTCTTGTGACAGCTCAGCCGACATTGAGGGTATTGAAGGGGCCAATCTTTGCTGGGATTAATGAGGGGAGCTTGCCGCTTCATTGTAAGAGAACTGTTAACCTTTGGATCCATTCCAGTCGAATAACTCCCTGAGCCCACTGTGACAAGTTAATACCAAACAGGAATGTGTTATAAATAAACCTCAGTTGCTTATGGTCAACTGCATCATCACATGGCTTATTCGGATGATACATTTTCAGATTTGGAACTACTTTTGGTTGTTGTCTTTTAACTGCACTCTACATACAGAGTCGTATCACCGTCCACACCCATTTTTATCAGGGGTTCTGTGGCACTTTGAGAGGTACCAGTTAAAATCTGAAACTGTCACCTTCCTCCTGTCCCATCCATGGCATGAACTTTGCAAGCACAGCCAATTGCTACAACCAGGCCCGTTGCTACAATGGGACATCTTGGGGCCTGGCCCCCTGACTTACTGATAAGGCCCCACAACTTCCCATCCAGCCCAGGGCCCCCAAGCAGCAGGGAAGGAGCCAGGCAGTCCTTTAATTTGATTAGCCAGTGCCTCCTAAGAAATTTAAATGCCCCTGACTTAAAAGATCCTGGCTATGGGCTTGGCTACAATCCCACCTGTCCATTCCCCTAGCAAGTAAACAGCTTGTTTCCTCTCTTTAGCATTTGCAGACCTGCCAAATTTGATGCAACACCTGGACAACAACTTCAAATACTGGAAGGGGCTGGACGACAGAAAACTACGGACTCTGCGGCCCCCACCCGAATAGCCATCAGCCACATCACCGAGTACGTACTTTTGCCCGTCTGGAAAAACATATCCCTTCAAGTCCAGATTGGATGGTGCATTTTCAGATTGATTTGGGTCTCTTCAGTATTACAATAAGGCCTTCCTGTACCACATCCTTGGGAGACTTTGGTGTTCCAGAAAGCCCCTGAGATTTTAGCAGTTGGCACCTGCTAACTGCCGTGCAGGGACTTGGTCTCTGGTAAAGCCTTTCAAGTTTATTTACACTGGATTACTTCAGTGCCTATACTGGGGAGGGTTGATGAGCAAAACTTTTTTCCTTCTTGTCTCGTTTTTTCCTTCTGGCATTCTCTTTGCACCAGAATGTGAAGCTTGAAGGCAGCCCCCACTGAAAGACTGAACAAGCAGCGGTGAAAAATCCTGTGAGGACAAGTGGAGGCACTCATAACGAAAACAAGGATGCTTTTTAAATGGACACTTCAAAGAAAAGTTATGTCAAATACTCCAATATTTGACACACAGACCTTTTGTGAAGGAGGTTTTTTTTGATCTTCTGAAAAATGGACCTATATTTTTTAATATCACAGAAGGTGCAAAATCATTCACTGCTGGGCACTACTGAGAGCAAAGTCTCTTCAAAGAAATTTAGTAGCAAATGTTGACAAACAAACCAACCCAACCCTGCGCATTTTTTTAAGTTGATTGTTAGGCCTCTATGATTAAAATGTGTTTTATTTATTTTGTCAGATGTTTAATATTTTCTATGAATTTATAAAAAAAAAGACTTTAAAAGCCAAAGCCAACTTTAGACACATTACAGATTTACATGATTCATACTCGTTATGCATTTAATTGACGTACAAAAACCTTTTATTTTCATAATGCAAAACGCCGTACAAATGAGGAGAGGACACATTTTTATTGCACTGTAAGGATAGATGCGTGTGTTGAAATATTGTCCAATTCTATGTTAATTAAAATGAGTTTTTTTTAAAAAACAACAACAAAGGATCTCATTGTAGAGGCAAAAAAAATTGAAATAAAACAGATATATCATATGAGCAGTGACAGAATTAGATTCTGATCCTAACCTCGCTGGCTTGAATGTAAACCAGGGCCCCCAGTGAGACTTTCAGGTTGATGGAAGTGCAGTACTCCACGTGTCCAGGGACTTACCATTCTCTTCTGCAAAGAAAAATGATCCTTGGACGCATACTTATGTGGAGGTGGAGCATTGCTCAAAGACGAAAATGGGAAAGCTTGCAGCGCTACGTACATCACAGTCAGCATGGCCTCAACCCAAAAAAAGTGCAGGGAGAGTGCATACACAGCGGCAGTCTTTATTTTCATGAGTCCACAATCCATACCCAAGTCACTAGAGCTGCATTCCTATAAAGGTTTCAGCACGAGGCTCAATGTTGCCTTCTTTCCTCCCTCACTCTTCCTTCCCTGTTCACATTTGGCTGTGCTATTTTCACAGCAGCGGGCCAGCCATTACTAGCGACGGGAGACACCTCCACGAATAATCTAGCCGTTCCTCCATTGCAGACTGTTCCTGCTTGCCCCACAAACGGTTTGTGGGCTGTAGCCCTGGGGAGGAGAGGCTTCCGCAGGCCAGCTGAGGAGGACAAAGGGAGTGAGAACTGCTGTGAAGCTGATGCTGCTCCCCAGCATCCCCTCTAAGCTCCGCAGTGTTGTGAGCAGAAATTCTACCTCGTGCACAAAAAGAGCTAGTTAGTAGCCTTAAAGTTGTGAGCGAGCCTACATTTGACCATTGCTTAAGTTAGTTTTTTAGATTACTCCCATAACCTTGTAAAAAAATCTCAGAATAAATTCTTTTATATTATATTTAAACTATATTTTAAGAATAATTTAAACATTATAACAGAAAATAGAATCAAGTCAAATTTCACCCACCTCTTTCCACTATACTGGTAGAACTGGCCTTGGACTGTCACCTTGTGTTGAGCCTTAGAAAACATACCAGCACTTGCGGGGGACGGGACAATTTCAGTCTACTTTCTTTTTTTTTTAGTGAAATATGACAGCCAGCATTACAGGCCAGGTATAATAGAGGAGAAACAATCACTGTCAGAACTCTGCCTAACCTAAGAAACAGGAAGTTGCTTAAATGTTATTAACCTGCCCATACTACTTATTTATTCAAATATTTATGTCCCACTTTTCCTGTGACTCAAGGCAGCTTACAAATCACACTGAAAAGCATAATAGGGGTGTGGACCCCCCCCCGGCTCCATTGTAACCTACAGAAACATTATGATCAATAGGAGCCATAGGCTATAAAGGAGAACTGATCTAGGGTATCTGGGGATGGGGGGGGGCTGTTATTTTAGGTAGAGGCACCAAATTTGCAGCATAGCTGCTGGTGCTCTCCTCAAATATTCCCCCAAATTTCAAAAAGTTTGGACTGGGGGCTCCAATCCTATGGGCCCCAGAAGGAGGTGCCCCATCCTCTGTTGTTTCCAATGGAGGAGGAAAGCCTTGAGCTGCCTGTTAAAATTTTGTGTGCCAGCACCCCTAGGCTGTTTTCTGTCCATTGCTTAGTGTGTGTTTTCCCATGCTGGTTTGCCAATCTTTTTGCTACCACGTCTGCTCTTGAAAAGCAGGGGATGCTGATTTTTTAGTCACAACAACATCCATCCAACTGTTGGGATGGAAGCAGAGTCATTTACATCAGCAGCTGTGACCAGCAGCTTTCCAAGCACAGTGTTGTTTCTGTGTTCTGCTGGTATCTAGAATAGTGTGATGGCCGAGCCTTGTCCCAGGAGACTTATGAGGTCCCCTCTTGGCTCTCTCTGGCACCTGCCACTCTTGGCAAGTCCCAGGACTAATCAGACAAAGTGCTGGATCGCCAATGCTCTTCTCCCCCCCACTTTAGTAACCAACTGTGGAATTCCCTGATTTAGAATCCTCCCCCAATACTAAGATCCAGTGTGCCCTCAAAGGGAATTAATCTGAGCTTCAGTTCTGCACAGAAAAGTTCTGCGGAAGCTTTGCAAATAAGCCCACTGAGGTTATGAGCCCTTATATTTTTGGTTTGTTTCAGTAGTCCCCTCGCCCGTGCCTATAATATAAGCACTTTCTCCTTGCTGGTGACCTGAAATTACAGTAGCTCCCATGGAGCTATTACAGCTGGGATTACAGCTGGTGTGTTTTGGATCTAAGTCTTAGACAAAAAAATTCCCAGAATGGTGGTAGCATTCTGTAAATTTAGCCCACTGAGTCAAATAGCTGCCTCCCGGCAGCCATTTCAAATCAGGAAAATGATAATGGCGGGAAAGGGTTAAAAAACCCTCCCCACACGCTTCTGTCCTGATTCGAGTCAGACTGATCTGTGGCCCGTCCATTAAGGAGAAGTTGGGACTCGATTTATTTTCAGCATTTCCTTAAAATTTTGTGACAAAATGCCCATTTTGCCTTATTTTGTGCAATATTTATTACAAAGCAATCTGTGGTCTCTCTGAAGAAGGTAAGGACGTTAAATGTTTAAGGATCAACAGTGTTTAATAGCCTGTGGGCACAATCCGTAGGGAGCCCTTCCTGCATAAGCTTCACTGCAGTGAATGGAGGCCACATCCCTGTTTGTTTAGCACATCTCTCATTAATCAGTTTTAATGAGGTGTGTACCAAAAAACAACAGAAAGAAAGAAAGGAAAACTTTTCCCGTGTGGATTGTATCTCTACGTGCTTCTCCCCCTCCTCCCTCTTCTCACTGCGATGATGAAGGAAAGAACAGCAGCAATGAAAACGTAAATTCTAGATGTTTGTAGAGATTCTGTCCCTTGGGCCCACCACCACCCCTTTATTGGTGGGCCCAAGTTTGCAGAATAATCTGCATAGTGCAAACGTGACCCAGATTTGCAGATTTAGATCTCTGCAGACGGGGGCAACACTTGAGGAATAGATATAATAGATACTCCTAGCAGACAGCAGAATTTTTTTTAAATTATATTTTAGGAAGTGTCAAAATTTTAGCCAGAGGTCCTTTCAAGCATTTTCCTATATTTGTTTATTTTTAATAGCACAATATTCCATAGACATGAGAAATTAAAAAAACCAAAAATTTATTTTAAAAATTAACCCTGGATGTTCTTTGTTTCTTTGTTCTCAGATGTCAGTGTCCCCTGACCTCTACCCTTGCTTAGCCTTTTATTCGAGTTAATTTCTCCTTGATTCTTGTTCCTTGAGAAAAATGCACAGGAAATCAGCCAGGATTGCATCAGATGCTCTTCGCGTTTGAGCATGTTGTGAGAAAGCCAAGACTTTCTGTCTCCCTGGACAGTCACGTCTACTAATGGTGCTAACATGCAGACGTTTCCACAGGGGCATAGAGACCACTCTGAAATGTGATGCCTACCCATCCCATAGTGTTTCCTGCTCCCATGTCTTCCCCCTTCCCTTGGGTGCAGCAAGCCCACAGGAAGTGAAACAAATTTATTTACTTCATTTTTAATTTGCCTTTCTCCCTGAGACTTAAGGGAGTATATGGTGTAAAACAATGCAATCACAGAATCATACAGTTGGAAGGGATCTCCAGGGTCATCTAGTCCAACCCCCTGCACAAGGCAGGAAATTCACAAATACCTCCCCCTCCTTACCAGCAGCAACAGCTGTTCCACGCCCAGAAGATGATAAAGAACCTCCAGGATCTCCAGCCAAGCCAGCCTGGAGAAAAATTGCTTCCTGACCCCAAAGGGGTGATCAGCATTTCCCTGGGCGTGTCAGAAAGGGCCACTAGAACTGAGCACTGAGGCCACCCTTCCTGCCCTCCGCCTCATGATCTGCCTCAGTTCACAGAATTCGCATTGCTGTCAGGTGGCCATCTAGCCTCTGTTTGAAAACCTCCAAAGAAGGAGAGCCCACCACCTCCCGAGGAAGCCCGTTCCACTGAGGAACCACTCTTAACTGTCAGGAAGTTCTTCCTAATGTTTAGCCGAAAACTCTTCTGAATTAATTTCAACCCGTTGGTTCTGGTCCAACCTTCCGGAGCAACCGAAGATGGTGCAGAAGAGTATCAGAGTACATCAAGCAGTGCAGGAAATAGGATTACAAAAGTAGAAAAGAGTGCAGTAGAGGATCTGGCTGCCTAGAATACTAGATTATATGGATTTTTTATCTGGTCAAGTGAGGCCATTCTTAATATGGATGTTTCAGGGCACAACGATGTATTGCAGAAAGAAATGTTAGCTCCTGCTGAAAACAGCTTTGCCTCCCCTGCGGCATGGTCTGACAAACCTTGTCCAATGATATTAATCATTCTCCTTCCCTCCTGTCATTGATAGCCCCTGACAGTGTATAGGCAAGGAAAAGCACAATATCATGATGTTAGGTCAGTGGGGTAAGTTGTACTAGATTCTACAGAGAAGTAGGAACCTGTTCTGGGGCTACCACTTTCAGGGGCAGTCCTGTGCAAGGTCTTTTCATAGGATCTAATTCCACCCTCATCTTCCATGGATGCTCATCAGCTCGAGTGCTGACCGGCTGACCTTTGTGGGGATCATATATCTTATCTGGCTGTGCTGAGTGCAGATTCACAGAATCACAGAATCACAGAGTTGGAAGAGGCCGTACAGGCTGCTCAATGTTGGATCAGCCTAGGGCATCTCTGACCACTGATTAAAGTCTGCCATGCCTTTTGCGTCCGTTGCAAAGCCACTACTACGTTTCCCCAACCAGAATGCACAACAGATTGAGTTGTGATGGTAGGAAAGACGTCAAGGACAGAAAAGAATTAAACAGAGAAATGTGCTGGGGGGGGGGGTGCCAGCAGGCCTGGAGAAAAATGTCCTGTCACTTTAATAAAGCTTAATCGGCTGTTGTTTATTGCGTTTGTGCCCCACTTTTCCACACAATGGAGACCCAAAGCTGCTTATATATATTGTTGTATATTGTTATATAATGTATATTGTTCCCCTCCTATTGTTGTATATTGTTATATAATGTATATTGTTCCACTCCCCTCTCTCCTCTTCCTCTTCCCCGTCTCATCATCACAACACCTCTGTACCCTTGGTTAGCTTTACTGTGTGTGACTGGTCCAAGGTGACACGGCAAGCTTCCATGACAGAGGGGGGATTTGAACCTGGGTCTTCCAGATCCTAGCCCTGCATTCTAACCATAGGGTTTGCCAGGTCCCCTTATCTTGCCAGCGGGGGGAACCAGGAGGCATTCCAGGAGTGGGCGGGGACATTCCCGACACACTGACATCACATGGAAGCAATGTCATCGCATCGGTGCCATTGGGGAGCGACACTCTGGTTTGGGGGCAAAACTCTATGGTAAAATCGGGATCAAACCATAGAGTTTGCCTAAAAAACAGAGCATCGCCATGCGACGTCCCCGACCTGATGATGTCACTTCTGCATGACATCAGCGTGTCAGGGATGTCATGCAGGAACATTGCTGTTTGTAGGTGGGATTCCCTGCCCAGAGCTGGGGAATGGCAACCCTATCTAGCCACTACCAAATGGTGTTATTTACCACCAGGACCTGAACAGCTTCACCTGCCCCTTTCCACTCATTAAGCGGGACGTTTTTCTCTAGGTCTTTTGGTAACCTTTTGCACTGCTGGAGAAACAGTTTCCATAAAAGAAAGGCCCATTCTGCATCTAGCATTCGCTCCACTTTTTCCCCACACCCACATTGAAACAGAAATTCCCCTCTACATTGCATGCCACTTTCACTTTCTTTGATTGTCGGATTTTATGGTAGCCCCCACACTGCATTGCCAGTTTCACTTCCTTTGATCTCTCAATTTTATGGTACTGTCTGCAGGTGACCCTGCAGGTGACTGCAGTTCAGGGGTGACCCTGCAGTCAGTACAGTGTTGGGCCGTTGGGCCGGGGTATTTGAATGTGGTTTTGAGCCACATCTTTTTCTGTTCCAGTGTGGGTTGGTAAAACAACAGAGCAAATGCTGGATGCAGAATGGGCCAAAGCCTCTGTGGGCATTATAATGTTGATATTTGAAACACCGTGGAGTGTGTGTGTTTGTGTGATGAAGGCCTGATCGAGGCAAATGAACTTATTTTTGCCCATTTGCAAAACTGCAGTGAAACTCTTCAAACTTGGTAAGCCAGTATACAAAGGCATGCAGCCACTGTACAGTCCTACACAAGGAGCACATTAAAAAGAGGCATGATGGTGTTCCATGGCACCTTCTCCGGTGAACTGAGCACCTCAGCTGCTCTTCTCAATCTTTGATTTGGAGTTGGGAGTAAGCAGTGCAGTGGCTAAATTTGCAGATGACACGAAGTTGTTCAGGGTGGTGAGAACCAGGGAGGACTGTGAGGCGCTCCAAAGGGATCTGTCGAGGATGGGCGAGTGGGCATCAACGTGGCAAATGGGGTCCAATGTGGCCAAGTGCAAAGTGATGCACACTGGATTCAAAAATCCTAACAATAAATACACATTGATGGGATCCAAACTGGCAGAGGCTGACCAAGAGAGAGATCTTGGAGACGTAGTAGATAATTCAATGAAAATGTCAAGACAGTGTGCAACTGAAATAAAAAAGGCCAACGCTATGCTCAGGATTATTAAGAGAATTGAAGAGAATTGAAAACAAGTAAGTCAGTATCATAATGCCTCTGTATAAATCAATGGTGTGACCTCATTTGGAGTACTGTGTACAGTTCTAGTCACCACACCTCAAAAAGGATATTATAACACTGGAAAAAGTGCAGAAAAGGGCAACTAGAATGATAAAAGGGTTGGAACACTTTCCCTATCAAGACCAGAGAATAAATGAACGGGACAGAGGTGAGTTCAGTAATTTTCAGGTAAAACTGAAGGGACCTACTGTAGGAAAGGATGTCTGTAATCTGAAATGTCTTTATACTAATGCACAGAGTATGGGAATTAAACAGGAGGAACTTGAACTTCAAATATTGGAAAGTAATTATGATCTGACAGGTATCACTGAGACTTGGTGGGATGAGTCTCATATATGGAGCACAGGACTGAAGGATTTACCTTGTTCAAACGGAACAGAATAAACAAAAAAGGTGGTGGGGTGGCATTATATGTCAAGAATGAATACCCTTGCACTGAAATTCAGGATTTTGAGAGTTGCCCTGTTGAAAGTGTCTGGGTAAGGATAGAGCGGGGGGGGGGTGGAGAAGGGGATATTGTTGTGGGGGTATACTACAGACCTCTGAACCTCTGAACTATGTGGTGGGAACCAGAGGATCTGCTATCCTAGATTTAATTCTGACTAACAGGGAAGAACTGGTTGATGAGGTGAATGTTGTAGGATCCTTGGGGAATAGTGACCATGTCAGCTTGGAATTTGACATAGTGAGGGATGTGAAACCAGGACACAGTAGGACTCGTATCCTGGATTTCAGGAAGGCTGATTTTAAAAAACTCAGAGAAATATTAAGTAGGATCCTGTGGCTGGAAATGCTGAGGGGAAAATCTGCACAGGAAGGATGGGAGATGCTGAAAAATGAAGTGCTTAAGGGACAATCCCAAACTGTTCCAGTAAGAAAGAAAGGTGGGAGATGGGTAATGAAGCCGAGGTGGCTGAACAAGGAACTCTCTGAAGAGTTGGGACTGAAAAGAGAAATGTACAGGAAATGGAAGGAGAGCCAAATTACTGAGGGTGAGTACAAGAAGCAGGCTCAAAGCTGTAGGGATTGTGTCAGAAAGGCTAAAGCGCAGATGGAGCTGAGGCTTGCGAGGGATGCTAAAAATAACAAGAAAAAATTCTATGCCTATATTCAGAGCAACAAGAAGAACAGGGATGGGGTAAGTTAATTGCTGGGGGATGACAGTCAAGTCTTAACAAGGGATGAAGACAAAGCGGAATTACTCAACTCTCACTTTGCATCAGTCTTTAACCGTAAGGCAAGCTGTATACAAACTGAAGAATGCAGGGCATATGAAGGAAGGAGAAACTGCCAGTCCAGAGTAAGTAAGGAAATGGTTAGAGGGCATCTAGCTGCCTTAAATACTTTCAAATCTCCAGGGCCAGATGGCTTAAAGAAATTGCAGATGTTATTTCAGAGCCTCTGGCTCTAATCTTTGAGATGTCCTGGAGTACTGGTGTTGTGCCGGAAGACTGGAGAAGAGCGAATGTTGTCCCAATCTTCAAGATGGGGAAAAAGACAGACCCAGGAAATTACAGGCCTGTCAGCTTGACATCAATACCTGGAAAAATTCTAGAGCAGATTATCAAACGCTCTGTCTGTGAGCACCTTGAACAAAATGAGTTAATTGGTAGTAGTCAGCATGGGTTTATCAAGAATAAGTCATGCCAGACCAACCTTATCTCCTTTTTTGACAGAGTTACTAAAATGATTGACTCTGGCAGTGCTATGGATATAGTGTATCTAGATTTCAGTAAAGCATTTGACAAAGTTTCTCATGATATCCTTGAGGATAAGCTGGTTAAGTGTGGACTGGATGAAGAAACCGTTGGATGGATCCATGGTTGGTTGAAAAATCGTACCCAACGAGTGCTTGTAAATGGCTCTGCGTCTACATGGAGGGAAGTCTCGAGTGGAGTGCCACAGGGCTCAGTCCTGGGCCCGGTGTTGTTCAATGTTTTTATAAATGACCTGGAGGAAGACATGGAGGGGATGCTTATCAAATTTGCAGATGACACGAAGCTGGGTGGGATTGCTAATTCTGAAGAAGACAGAGTCAGGATTCAAAATGATCTAGATAGGCTGGAACAGTGGGCTGAGGCAAATAAAATGAAATTCAATAGAGACAGTGCAAAGTCCTACACCTAGGCACAAAAAAATCAAAGGCACTGATATAGAATGGGAGGGACTTGGCTTGACAGCAGCACATGTGAAAGGGATCTAGGTGTTCTGGTTGATCACAAGCTCAACATGAGCCTGCAGTGTGATGTGGCTGTGAAGAAAGCTAATGCAATCTTAGGATGCATTAACAGAAGTATTGTGTCCAGATCACAGGAGGTGGTAATTCCGCCCTATTCTGCTATGGTCAGGCTTCACCTGGAGTACTGTGTCCAGTTTTGGGCACCACACTTTAGGAAGGATGTTGACAAGCTTGAGTGTGTCCAGAAGAGGGCAACCAGGATGGTGAGAGGGTTTGAATCCAAGTCTTATGAGGAAAGGCTGAAAGAGTTGGGTCTGTTTAGCCTGGGAAAGAGAAGGCTTAGAGGGGACATGATTGCAGTTTTCAAGTATTTGAAGGGCTGTCATGTAAAAGATGAAGCAGATTTATTCTCTCTTGCTCCGGATTGCAAGACTAGATCTAATGGGTGGAAATTACGAGGGAGTTGTTACCAGTTAGATATCAGGAGAAACTTCCTAACTTGTAAGAGTGGTTGAGCAGTGGAATGGTCTGCCTCGGGAGCTGGTGGATGCTCCTTCCTTGGATGTTTTCAAGCGAAGGCTGGATGACCATCTTTTGGGTAAGTTGTAGGTATGTAGGGCTATCTTTTGACTATGCTCCTGCAGAGTGCAGGAGGTTGGACTAGATGACCTGTAAGGTCCCTTCTAACTCTAACATTCTATGATTCTATGAAAGGTTAAAATGCTTGGGGCTCTTTAGCTTGGAGAAATGACGGCTGAGGGTGACATGATCGAGGTTTATAAGATTATGCATGGGACAGAGCAGGTAGAGAAAGAAGTACTTTCTCCCTTTTTCACAAGACAAGAACTCGTGGGCACTCCATGAAATTGCTGAGCAGTCGGGTTAGAACAGATAAAAGGAAGTCCTTCTTCACCCAAAGAGTGAAGAACTCATGGAATTTACTGCCACAGGAGGTGGTGGCGGCTACAAGCATGGACAGCTTCAAGAGGGAATTAGATAAGCATATGGAGCATAAATCCATCAGTGGCTATGAGCCACAAGGTATAGATAAGAACTCTCAGGCTGAGGCAAGTGATGCTCTATATTCTTGGTGCTTGGAGGGGTCAACAGTGGGAGGGCTTCTAGTGTCCTGGCCCCACTGGTGGACCTCCTGATGGCACTTGGTATTTTTGGCCACCACGTTACAGAGTGTTGGACTAGATGGGCCATTGGCCTGATCCAGCATTGGCTTTTCTTATGTTCTTATGTTCTTCCTGGTCAGTCCTTCAGCAAAACATAGTCCTGGTGGAATAACAAAGTCTCTTTCTTCTGGCAGGCCATTTGGCAAGGGCCAGGCCCCCAACACTCTTTCCAGGCAGCTCTTTGTGCAAGCCTTTCCTTCTCACCACTATAACAGCACAGGAGGACAGGCCTCTACTCTGTCAGACTACAATTCCCAGGATTCCTGGGGGTTTGTTCCTATTGACCAGTACCAGTTTTGAAGACCAAAGCCCCTTGAAGGACACTCCTCCCGTCCCCCGACTGGACTTCTGGCTCCTCAGGAGGGCTTCCGGTGGGAGAGCAGGCCAAGTGACCTGCCTCATGGGCTGGACTAGGTCGGCCAAGAAGCACAGAAACTTCACAGGCACCAAGAGTCAAATCAGATCTATTCATAATATTACTCTGCTTGTGCCCTGGACCTGGTGGTCTTGTCAGTCGCATACGTGTTTCTTATGAGGGACATCGAGACTCTTTTGGAGCAGCCGTTTCGTGAAGAACCTCCATTAATTAACTTCTAGTTATACTCTGGAGGGGAGCCATGTTGGTCTGAAGAAGCAGAACAAAGTTTGAGTCCAGTGGTCCCTTTAAGACCATACACACAAAAGTTCATACCCAGACTAAAACTTTGTTAGTCTTAAAGGCGCCACTGGGCTCAAACTTTGTCCTCCCAGTTATACTACAACAGTAATCAGAGCCGTGTTTCTTTATTTTAAATGTTTACATCCTGCCTTCCCTCTTCAGACTCCGGGCAGCTTCCACAGATGTTACAGGGACAAAAACTCTTTTCTCACAGAGGGCGAATTCTGGACACAGAATAAGAAGGTGGGTGCTGGGAGCAGCGGTATTAGAGGCCCTCGGTTATGCTTTCTGTGAGGAAAGGAGGCCTCAGCATTCAAATAGAAGGCAGGGAAGGGAGATGCTGCTATCCCCAGATAGTTTAGTGTCACCTCACCTCCCCATTATTTTTTAAGGCAAGCTAGGGTTGCCAGCCTCAAGGTGGTGGCTGGAGATCGCCTAGGATTACAGCTGATCTCCAGGCCACAGAGATCAGTTCCCCTGGAGATCTTTATAACTTGTTTATTAATGTATTAATATTATCATTACTTTAACTTGTTTATTAATTATTTGGAGTTGGGAGTAAGCAGTGAAGTGGCTAAATTTGCAGATGACATGAAGTTGTTCAGGGTGGTGAGAACCAGGGAGGATTGTGAGACACTCCAAAGGGATCTGTCGAGGATGGGCGAGTGGGCGTCAATGTGGCAAATGGGGTCCAATGTGGCCAAGTGTAAAGTGATGCACATTGGAGCCAAAAATCCTAACAATAAATACACATTGATGGGGCCCAAACTGTCAGAGACTGACCAAGAGAGAGATCTTGGAGACGTAGTAGATAATTCAATGAAAATGCCAAGACAGTGTGCGACTGCAATAAAAAAGTCCAACGCTATGCTCAGGATTATTAGGAAGGGAGTTGAAAACAAATCAGCCAGTATCATCATGCCCCTGTATAAATCAATGGTACGACCTGATTTGGAGTACTGTGTCAGTTCCGGTCACCACACCTCAAAAAGGATATTATAGCATTGGAAAAAGTGCAGAAAAGGGCAACTAGAATGATAAAAGGTTTGGAACACTTTCCCTATGAAGAAAGGTTAAAACGCTTGGGGCTCTTTAGCTTGGAGAAACGATGGCTGAGGGGTGACATAATCGAGGTTTATATGTTTATGCATGGGATAGAGCAGGTAGAGAAAGAAGTACCTCCCTTTCTCACAATACAAGAACTTGTGGGCTCTCAATGAAATTGCTGAGCAGTCGGGTTAGAATGGATAAAAGGAAGTACTTCTTCACCCAAAGAGTGATTAACATGTGGAATTCACTGCCATAGGAGGTGATGGCAGCTACAAGCATGGACGGTTTCAAGGGGGAATTAGATAAACATATGGAGCCAAGGTCCATTAGTGGCTATTAGCCACCAGGTATAGGTAGGAGCCCTCAGTCAGGGGCAATGGATGCTCTGTATTCCTTGTGCTTGGCGGGGCAACAGTGGGAGGGCTTCTAGTGTCCTGGCCCTACTGGTGGACCTCCTGATGGCACTTGGCATTTTTGGCCACCACGCGACAGAGTGTTGGACTAGATGGGCCATTGGCCTGATCCAACATTGGCTTCTCTTATGTTCTTATGAGAATATTGCTATTTTGGAGGGTAGACTCTATGGCCTTATACTCCACTGAAGTCACTCCCCTCCCTAAACTCTGCCCTTCCCTGATGCCACCCCCAAGATCTCAAAGCAGAGGAGGCAACCCTAAGGCAAGCCCATTTTTTTAAAACTTCCCTCTCTGTCTTTCTCATTTCCCCATCCTTTCTGTCTCCTTTCTTTCCATTTCCCACTAGCAGGAGATGGGGCAGGTGGAGACTACTGTTGGGATGTGCGATCAGCATCCCTGGTGCAATGATGTCAGTTCCCAGGCAGCCTGGAAGTGATGCTCTAGCATTTGACCAAACCTGCATGCTTTAATGCTAGAGCTCTGCCTGCTATGATAACGTCACTACTGATTCATGCTGAAGCAGGGTTTTCAAGCCTATCTTTGCAGCAGCAAAGATTTGAAACTTGGAAAGGAATATTCAGTGAAAAAGAAGACTTTAAAGATGTGTAATTCTATACTTGGGCAGAATTCCAGAGTACACTGCGTGCCGTTTCTATGCTATAACTGGGGAAGGCAAAACAATATAAATAAAACTATATAAAGAACAAGCAAAAAACAAAATAACCAAAAGCACACCAGATGTCCTGGGCTGCTGTCTGCTGAGTTTGCCAAGCAAAGCTATAGAGTGCCTCTAGGGTTGCCAACCTCCACCTGGAGATCTCCCACTATTACAATTGATTTCCAGGCAACCAAGGTCAATTCCCCTGAAGAAAACGGCTGCTTTGGAGGGTGGACTCTATGGTTCCTCCCCAAACTCTCCCCAGGCTCCACTCCCCAAATCTCCAGGAATTTCCCAACCCAGAGCTGGCAACCCTACTTGCCACCCATGAGCTAGGAGCCAAGGGGCAAGAACCCTTAACTAAACTTCTTAAATTATGAACAAATGAGACTGTATTGAAGAAGAGGAGGAGGAGGAGGAGGAGGAGGAGATTGGATTTATACCCTGCCCTTCACTATCCGAAGGAATCTCAGAGCTGCTTACAATCCCTTTCCCTTCTCCTCCCAACAACAGACACCCTGGCTATGAGGTAGGTGGGGCTGGGAGAGCTCTCTTGAGAACTGCCCTTGAAAGAACAGCTCTGAAAGAACTTATGACTGACCCAAAGTCACACCAGCAGCTGCATGTGGAGAAGTGGGAATCAAACTTGGTTCTCCCTGTTTAGAGTCTGCACTCTTAACCACTTCACCAGACTGGCTCTCCAGTCAGATCACTGATCCATCTTGCTCATGGGTGTCAAACATACAGTTCAGGGGCTGGATCTGGCCCATGCAGGGCTGCAATCCAGCCCAAGAGCAGCTCTCTCTGTTCCTGTTTCTAACATCGCAGCTCCTTCTGGCCAATCTCTCCTATTTCCTGCTTCAGATGAAAGAAAGAAAGCCTTCCCTCGATTGGCTGAGGGCTCCTTCCCCCCCTCCTCTAGGGAGGGATAGAGCCAGAGTGAGGGGGAAAATGGCATCTCATGGGACTTCTAAGAAGACCAGCAACATTTTATTCCAAGTATAAGCTTTTGTGTGCAAGCACACTTCTTCAGCCAGAGAGAGCATGCCAGAAAGAGAGAGAGGGGGAGTCCTGTCTTTCAGACTAAAGATGTTTTATTCCAGGTATACAAGAGAGAGAGTCCTGTCTTTAAGACCAAAAATGTTTTATTCCTGGCATAAGAGAGAGAGAGAGAGTCCTGTCTTTAAGACCAAAAACTTTTTATTCTGTATATGAGGGAGAGAAAGAGAGAGTCCTGTGTTTAAGACCAAAAAATGTTTTATTCCATGTATGAGAGAGAGAGTGTCTCTTGTGTTTAAGGCCAAAAATGTTTTATTCCAGGTATAAGCTTTTGTGGGCAAACACACATCTTCTCCGGAGAGGGAGGAAGGGAGGAAGCGCGGGGGAGGGGGAGAGCCAGAGAGAGCACGCCAAAGACTTGGGGGGGGGAGTCCCATGGCACTTGGAGAGATCCCCCTTTCCACTTCTAATAGATGGGGGGAGGAAACCTAACAGCACAGCTTGTATTCCTTATTAGTGAAAAGGGAGCAAGAGCACCTTAATGACTAACAAAAATTCGTGGCAGGAACATTTAACCTTCCAGGACATTCAGTTGCTGACCTAAAAGTAGCAGTCATCTTACAAAGGAATTTCAGAGGGAGATCAGAAAGACAGACCACTGACTTTCAACTGATAAACGAAGCTCAAGACAATGCATCCACCTGGATTGAATTGAGACCTAGCTTTTCTGTCTCATTACAGTGCTAGCCTTTAAGGTGTGGTAGGGTATGAGCTTTTGTGAGTCGCTGCTTACTTCTTCAGATACAGCTGGAATGTGAATCCATCTGTCCTTATATCTTGGAGAGTGAAGTGATTTCAGAAGCCAAAAGACAAGAGCAGGCATTGGTAATGAGAGAAGAAACCTAGGTCTCAATTCAGGAGTTTGCGTTGTCTTGAGCTTCATGACCAGTTGCAATTCAGCCGTCTCTCTAATCTCCCTCTGAAATTCCTTTGTAAGAGGACTGCTACTCTTAGGTCAGCAACTGAATGCCCTGGAAGGTTAAAATGTTCCCCCACTGGTTTTTGAATGTTGTGGTTTCTAATAGCAGTAGAAAGATTAAGAGCCCAGAAGCACCTTTAAAGACTAACAAAATTGTGGTAGGATATGTGCTTTTTTGAATCACGGCTCACTTCTTCAGACTTATTTCCATTTATTCTTTCCATCCTCCTGGACTGAATCCTCCTGGACCAAATTGAAACTTAGGTTTCCTGTCTCATTACCAATGCTAATGTCTCCACTCCTCTGCATATCACACCTAATCCAATCATGCCTGCTATTGCCATTCAGCATCTGAAATCATATTTATAAAGTTTATATCTCCAGTACCTTGTGTTACATTTTATGGCATACATGGCCCAGCCCGACAAAGTGACATTTATGTCAGATCCAGCCCTTGTAACAAATGGGTTTGACACCTCTGATCTAGCTAAGTGTTTTGTTCTCCAGCTGGAAGCGGCTCACCAAGTTCTCAGGCCTTTTGTGCACTTATTTTTTTTTTGTAAATCAATTTATTATTGGATATATCACAAGTTCATACAATTTAAACATACCAATACATACCCATTTTTCTTTTTTCCCTTTCTCCCCCCACATCAGGCTTCCAGCACTGCTCCAACCCCATTAATATCTCTCTTATTCCATTACAATTACTTCTAAACTTATTTTCTCTTACTAACGGTAACAATACAAAAGTCTAATTCTCTTTCCGTTTCTTCTTAATAACTGTCAAAGCAAATCAAACCACTTTTAATGTCCCAATTTTTCAACAAATATTTTTGAAAGTCTTTCCAATCTTTAAAAAAAGTTTCATCTTCTTCGTTGTTTAACTTTCTTGTTAACTTGTCCATTTCCGCCAAAAACAACGTTTTTTTAATCCATTCCCATGTTTCAGGTACTTTATCTTGTTTCCAACATTGAGCAAAAGTCAGTCTTGCTGCTGTAGTCAAGTACCATAATAGTGTTCTCTTGGCTACATTTATTTCTTCCATTTTAAGACCTAACAATAACATCTGTGGGTCTTTCTTAAAAGTACAATTCAAAATTTTTTGTATCTCATTGTGGATCTCTGTCCAATACTTTACTGCTTTATCACATGTCCACCACATATGGTAAAAAGACCCTTCATGTTTCTTACATTTCCAACATTTGTTAGACATACTTTCATTTATGATAGCAATTTTTTTGGGCGTCATATACCATCTGTACATCATTTTATAACAATTCTCTTTAACATTTACACAAGTTGAAATTTTCATTGACTTTTTCCACAAGTATTCCCAAGATGTCATTAATATCTCTGTATTAACATTTACAGCCCATTTTATCATTTGCTCTTTTACAACTTCATCCTCAGTATACCATTTCAATAGAACCTTATACAGTTTAGAAATCATTTTTTTTCCTTTCTCAAGCCATACAGTTTCAATTTCAATATTCTTTTCTCTAAAACCATATTCTCTTTTATCGGTCTTAAATAAATCATAAATCTGTCTATACTTCAACCAATCATATTCAAATTCAACATCAAATCTGTCTTTTAACACAAAATTTTTCCCTTCAGATTTTAAAAGATTTTTATAAGGTAGCCAATCTAGCCCTTGATTTCTTGAATATGGATTAATCACTTCAGCTGGTACAATCCAAAGTGGTCTTTCTTCTGAGAAGAATTTTCTGTATCTCATCCATGTCTCGAACAGTGATTGTCTTACAAAGTGGTGTTTAAAAAATTTATCCATTTTTACTTTTCCATACCATAAATATGCATGCCATCCAAATTTGTTGTCATGCCCTTCCAGGGCCAATAACTTCTTGTTCTCCAGATTAATCCACTGTTCCAACCATGTTAAACAGACGGCATCATAATACAGTCTTAGATTTGGTAGTTGTAGGCCTCCTCTCTCTCTTGCGTCACATAAAATTTTCATTTTAATCCTTGGCTTTCTTCCTGCCCATACGAATTTAGATAATTCTTTCTGCCACGAATCCAGTACTTTCCTTTGTTTTAGTATTGGAATAGTCTGAAATAGAAACATCAAACGCGGCAAGATATTCCTTTTTACAGTCGCGATTCTTCCCATCAATGATAAATTCAAAGTGTCCCATTTCTTCATATCTTGCTGAATCTTGTGCCACACCTTTTCATAATTGTTTTTAAACAAGTCAATATTTTTCATGGTTAATTCAATTCCAAGATATTTAGTCTTTGTAACTACTTCACATTGAATTTTCTCTTGAAGTTCTGTTTGTCTTTGTTTCGTCATATTTTTGCACATCACTTTGGTTTTACTTTTATTAACATAAAATCCCGCAACTGAACCAAATTCTTCAATTTTTTCCATCAGTTGTGGTATTTTCTCAATTGGGTCTTGGATCATAAACATTACATCATCTGCAAATGCCCTGTATTTATAGACAAAACCTTTCACTGTAAGTCCTTCAATACTGTTATCTTTTCTTATCGCTGTCAATAATATTTCCAATATCCAAATAAACAACAACGGGGATAACGGGCAGCCTTGACGTGTTCCCTTTTGGACTTGGAAGAAGTCCGTCTTTTCTTTATTTATATTCAAAGCCGCTTTTTGTTCTGAATATATTGCCACAATCATGTTTAAAAAGGACTGTCCAATGTCCATTTTTTCAATAACTTGCAGCATGAACTCCCAATTTAAATTGTCAAAAGCTTTTTCCGCATCTAAGAAGAGGAATCCAACTTCTTTTTCAGGATGCTTGTCATAGTATTCAATTGCATCTATCACCACTCTTAAATTGTCTCTGATTTGTCTGTTTGGTAAAAATCCAGCTTGTTCTTCCGCTATTGTATCTTTCAAATATTTTTTCAGTCTCTCCGAAATTATTTTTGCAAATAATTTGTAATCGTTATTTAATAGCGATATTGGCCTATAATTCTTTACTTGAGTCAAATCCAAACCTTCTTTAGGTATCAATGAAATATTTGCTTCTTTCCATGAATCTGGGATCCGTTTGGTCTTTCTTATCTCATTTGACAGAAGTACTAAAATAGGGGTTAGCTCCTCTTTAAATTTCTTATAAAACTTTGCTGTAAAGCCATCTGGTCCTGGAGCTTTGCCCAACTTTGCATCTTCTATCGCCATTGTCACTTCTTCTTTCGTTACTAAACCATTTAATGATTCCTTAATTTGTTTTCCCAGCTCTGGAACCTCAATAGTCTCCAAATAATTCTTAATTCTCTGTTGATCAATTCCTTTCTTTTTGAATAATTTGGCGTAATATTTAAAGAAAGCTCTTTTTATACCGTTCAAGCTCATAACATCCTTTCCATCTTCAGTAATCTTAGATATAAAATTCCTTTCTTTTCTATTTTTCAATTGCCATGCTAAAAACTTTCCTGGTTTATTTGCACCCTCAAATGCTTTTTGCTGTAATTTCTTCAAATTCCAATATAATTCTCTGTTTAATAAAACATTCAGCTGATCTTGCAGAAAGTGGATCTCTTTAATAATCTTCTTCTTCCCTGGTCTTTTCTTTAATTCCTTTTCTTTTTGTCGAATTTTTTCATGAAGGTCTTCCTTTTGTGCACTTAGACTGGAGTCCAGTAGCACCTTAGAGAGCAACAGCAGTTTCAGTAAGCTCTGGAGAGACAAAGCTCCCTTCGTCAGACACAGTATTTTTGTGAACTCCATTACCTGTTTTACTGACAATGCCACCAGTTCAGATCTGGGGCTTGACTTGCAACGTGCATGCCTCTGCCATCAAGATGTGAGCTTTCCCCCCATAAAGGGTGCATATGTTTGCAGCCTAACTGATCAAAGAAAGACGAGATGCTTTATATAGAACTAGGAATAAGGCCCGTTGTGGAAATAAATACAACGGGCTCTAGAAAGAGGCTCTGGGAGAGTGCCCCGGCTTTGGGCACTCAGTGACAATTTGCTGTGGCAATCTCAGCAGAGTATAATGACAGAGTCCACCATTTTCTCCAGAGGAACTGATCTTTGCTACCTGAAGAGCAGTAGTGATTTTGAGTGATCTCCAGCCCACCCCCAAGATTGGTAACAGTGGTTCCCCAGGAGGGAGTGGCTGGTTTGGAGGGTGGAATCTATGGCATTGTACCTTTCTGAGGTCCCACCCCTCTTCAACACTCACCCTCTCCAGGTTCGACCCCTCAAATCTCCCGGAATTTCCCAACCTGGAGTTGATAACCCTATCTCCCTCCCAGCTAACCATCAACCTATCTTTAGTTTTCCATCTCCTCCCAACTCCCTCCTAGAGAGCAGTTGTAATTTTGAGTGATCCCCAGCCCCCACCTGGAGATTGGCAACAATGGTTCCCTGTCAGGGAATGGCTGGATTGGAGGGTGAAGTCTATGGCATCTTACCTGTCTGAGGTGCCACCCCTCTTCAAACCTCACCCTCTCCAGGCTCCATCCCTCAAATCTCCAGGAATTGCCCACCTGGAGTTGGCAACCTGATCAGGACTGGGCCCAATGAGTTTTCTCCCAAAGGCCAACATAGGTGTGGAAAGGGCCTTTTACTGACAGAGGAGAAAGTACAGGTGCCAACTCTGATTAGGGAAATACCTGGAGATTTGGGGGGTGGATCCTGTGGAGGGCAGCATTTGGGGTGTGTGTGGAAGGACTCAGCAGGGTATAATGCCTTAGAGTCTACCCTCCAAAGCAACCATTTTCTCCCAGAGAACTGATCTTTGTCATCTGAAGGTCAATTGTAACAGTGGGAGATCTCCAGGTCCCACCTGGAGATTGGCAACCCTAGGGGAAAGTCAGTCGCACAGTGGGGAGTTGAAGAAAATGGTTTGATGGTCGCTGGCCCACCCCGTTAGCCAGCCAGCCATGCTGAAGCTAAGCAGGAGAAAGAGCCTTTTTCCATTTATTCTGACAGGAAAGTGGCCATTGGGGAGGGGGTTATGGGTGGGGGAGGGGATTATGCTGAAAGTCCTTTGTTTTTTTGCTCACAGAACCAAGCTTGGTTGCCTACCAACAGCCACTGAGGAGACAGTCCCTCACAGGAGTCAAGAGAACAGTCTTCCTCAGGAGAGAGAGCTGTCTGCCAGTAAATCTGACATGCAAATCTGTCTGAAGGGGGAGTGGGTGGGGAAGAGGAGCAGACCCAGCACCCGGCCAATGGCACATGAGTACTCTTGAGTGGTGGCTGATGGGCCAATGGCTGAGGGAGGGCATTTTACAGCCAATGGGAGCACATGGAATCTTACGAAACCAAAAGATAATTATTATAAGGAGAGATTGGCTCATCAATCCATCTAACTCAGTGTTGTCTAGTCTGACTGGCAGCAGCTGTCCTAGGAGAGAAAGTTCTTTCCCAAGGCTTTCTATCCAAGATCTTTTAGCAGAAGATGCCAGAGACTGAGCTTGGGACCTTCTGTATGAAAAGCACGTGCTCTCTGCCACTGAGCCACAGGCCTATGCCAGGAAAAGATAGTGTGTGCCAATCGAGAGTTCTCAAAGTCTCCCTTTGAGCTTCTTGAAAAGCACAGGATAAGAAGCAGCAGTGTTGTTTGGACAGTGAGTCCTTTGGTTTGCAAACGGCCAGCCTCCCCAGCACTGATGACCAGGCAGCCAGCATACAAATTATTTGTTTTCCGGGCAAAGTGACATCACTTTTCCTGAGCAAATGAATCGAACTTGCTGACGGGCATGCCGGTTAGAACTTTTCATCACGTATGAGCTCATTTGGGTGAAGGGATGAAAGGGATCCGTCATGTCTACATTATCAAATGATGTCTTCCCAGCTTCTGTAGTGCGCCTGCATCAGGAAGCATTTGATCGGAAGCAACTAAACAACATGCAAGAGTAAGAGTGACACAAATGGGGTGGTGGGTGCTCAGCATTTTAATATCAAAGGATCAATATTTTATTTCTTTATAAGGATGCTGAAGATGAGCTGAGTTGCAAAGATGGATAGAGTGGAGGCCGTTTATTCCCTCTGTGGAGGAAAGGCAGAGTGACTCTGTGGAGGAAAGGCAGTATTGATATAATGAGTTTCCTGAAATCCACAGTGTGCTGTAAATACTATTGCCTTGTATTTGGATCCAGGCTGACTAGCCTGTGCTGTTACTTAATTCAGTTTGCAACCAGTCCATTTTATATAAGTCAGGACAATCCATTATGTTTAGATTACGTGTTTCCACTTATCCTAGTCGCAGTTCCACAAGAATAGCGTGCATTTTATTCACCTATAACCAGGCAAGGAATATTTTGTATTAAAAGAGAGCTGGCCTTTTTTCACCTTACAGGCCATCAGGGTTCTGCAAATGGCTAGCTGAGAGGCAATATGATAACCATCTTCAAGTACTTGAAGGGCTGCCATATAGAGGATGGCACGGAGTGGTTTTCTGTTGCCCCAGAAGGTTGGACCAGAACCAAGGGGCTGAAATTAAATCAGAAGAGTTTTCGGCTAAACATTAGGAAGAACTTCCTGACAGTTAAGAGTGGTTCCTCAGTGGAACAGGCTTCCTTGGGAGGTGGTGGGCTCTCCTTCTGTGGAGGTTTTGAAACAGAGGCTAGATGGCCACCTGACAGCAATGCGGATTCTGTGAACTGAGGCAGATCATGAGGCGGAGGGCAGGAAGGGTGGCCTCAGTGCTTCGTTCTTGTGGCCCTTTCTGACACACCCAGGGAAATGCTGATCACCCCTTTGGGGTCAGGAAGCAATTTTTCTCCAGGCTGGCTTGACTGGAGATCCTGGAGGTTTTTTTGTCATCTTCTGGGCGTGGAACAGCTGTCGCTGCTGGTATGGAAGGGGAGGTATTTGTGAATTTCCTGCCTTGTGCAGGGGGTTGGACTAGATGACCCTGGAGGTTCCTTCCAACTCTATGATTCTAAGTGGGCTAGTGACTTTTGTGGAATTGTTTGCAAATGTGTTGGAGTGTGGTTTTGATGTACATCTCTAAGATGAAGGGCTTGTGCACAACAGATCGTTTTGCTGAGAGAGGAGTTGCCATTTGGTTGTATGTCGTGCTCAGGGCTGTATTCAGCGTACATTAAACAAAACACTTCAAAGTTCAGTATCCAAATTCTGGGTGGAATAAAAGCTATTCTCAACAAATTGCATGAAATATGCAAAGGAGGCATGTTTGTGCATTTGTTTATATTTGCATATTTTGTTCTGCTTTTAATATGGAGGGACAAGAAACTAACGTCCCATTACTGGGGGGGGGGATCTAACCAATAAACTGGTTTCCCAGGATCATGTGTGTTTTGTGCAGGATTTTAAAGGGATGGGTAGAAAGTGGGGTTGCCAACTCCACTTTGGGAGATTCCTGGAGATCTGGGGGCAGTGCCTTGGGACGGTAGAGTTTTTTTGGGGGGGGGCTCAGCAGGGACGTGATGCCGCCGAATCCACCCTCTGAAGCTGCCATTTTTCTCGAGGGGAACTGATCCCTGGAGCCTGGAATCCTGGGAGAACTCCAGATGCCATCTGGAGAGTTTGCATGTGGAGTGTAGAGGAGGTGATAGAGGAGTCAATATGAAATTCTCCAGAGATTCCCAGCCCCACCCCGACAGCTCTCACTAGGTGCCTCGTCGTCGTGGATTCTCAGTTGCTATGACCATCTCTGCAAACTGACATCTTGGTTCAGCTGACATAACCCAGACAGAACTTGGCCTGTTCTTTCCCCAAGCAAGGTTGCATATATGGCATCATCCACATATTTGCAAGTCTATTTTTTCAACCCTGTGTAGTAGAAACCTGGGCAGGAGGGAGTGATAGTTGAGGCTTTCTAGGTACTACTAGATTCTACAAACAAACCAAATTCTGCACTAATCAGAACAGTAAAGCTGGAGGTTGATTGCATCTCTCTGGCTGGATCAATAAATGTAAAAGGTGTTTTTTAAAATGCATGTTTGGTTACTCCTTGTGTTTTATTGTGGTCTTAAATAACATTAATATAGTCCATGAGCCATGAAACAATATCAGAAGAGAGACTGTTGTCCCGCTGGGATTTGGCTTCCTCTTACAGGTGGGGACCAACTTGATGCTTAACTCTTCTATTGTGCTCAGCGGGCGTTCACTTGGGCCTTGCGTAAATGTGACTGATGCTGTTGTCCTAAATGATGCCAGACTTCCTATTTTGCTCGGCTCACATTTGCGCAGTTGCTTGATTTCTCGAGGCTACGACTTCAGTTATGTCAGTTGCTCTTTTTACAAAAATTACATAACCCCCCCCCCGCCCCGCTGTCGCCAGATTATTTATTAGGGTGAGGAATACGTTTCTGCCTTTGTTGCAAAAATGTGTGACAGGACCAGGGGATCTTTTGGTGTTCATTGCTGTTTTTGAAATGTGTTATGTTTGTAAGGTTTCTTGGACTGCATTGTCTTTGGGGTGTGATTTTTTTTTTTTGCAAACTGCCTTAAGAATTTGGTCAGAGAGTTGGTATAAATATTTTTTAAGTAAAGCAATTATTTGGATCCAGTGGTAATTTTACACTGATGGAAGGAATGCAGCATTTTTGCCTCCTGCTTCTAGGGCCTCTCCGGAACAGAACGGAGGTGTTCCACGGTCAGAAGGGCACACTGGCGTAAAACTACTGCTGGACTGATCCCAATGCCGGCCTCCAGATGTGGTGAGCCATAAAAGGCAGGGCATGCCCAGCAAGAATTATTTTGGCTGTTTTTGGGGTGATCTCTTTGAATGGCCACGAACCTTCATTAGTGTTACGATCCCTTCATTTCCCTGAAGCCGGTTCTGAGTATGCAGCTTTTGCATTCAGTTCTGTAGACCTAGGAAATGTGAAAGCTCAGGCTAAGGCTGGTATCCTATCACTTCGCGAGAGGGGGGGCAGGAAGGGTTGCGTCAGCGCTGCGTTCTCATGGCCCTTTCTGACACGCCCAGGAAAATGCTGATCATCCCTTTGGGGTCAGGAAGCAATTTTTCTCCACGCCAGTTTTGGCCAGAGATCCTGGAGGGTTTTTTTTTGGGGGGGGGGGGGTTGGCCATCTTCTGGGCATGGAACAGCAGTCACTGGGGTGGGTGGGTGTGGGGGGAGGTATTTGTGAATTTCCTGCATTGTCCAGGGGGTTGGACTAGATGACCCTGGAGATCCCTGCCAACTCTATGATCTTCTTCGTGGTCTCTGTGCATCACACCTATGGGATCTAGTGCACCTGCGCTGATCTGATCAGTGTTGTACAAAGCTCACAAAGGGATTTTCGCGCCTCCGCCCTGAGCCTGCGCGGGAACCCCTACTGCACATGCCCAAGGGGGCGGGGGGCGGACATCCCACCAGTTCTCTTCTGACCACCGCACTGTTAACAGCTTCTTTGTCGGTTGGTGATTGTTAGTTTTTTTCCTCACATCGGGACTCCTTCCATTCTTACTAGTTTTTGTCTTTGGGTTTTTCTTCGATTATTGTTGGACTTTTGCCTCATGGAACAAAAGGGAGTCTTGGGGTAAGAACTTTCCGAGGTCTTCGGACCTTTGCCCCCCACCCCCTTCCTTTCCCTCCCTCACATCGAGGATCCTTTTTATGGATAAAAAGTGGGGTGCTTCAAGAGCGGTGCTTCATGTGGAAGTAAACTAGCTCCACGAGACGAGTACACTCTCTGTATAATCTGTTTGGGCAAAAGTCATCGACCAGAGGGTTGCATTCTGTGTGCCAAATTTTCGAACCAAATGCACAAAAATAGAGCTGCGAGGCTGAAAGTTGCCCTTTGGAAATCGGCTCTTGCCCCTCCTGTGTCTATGATGTCAACAGAGCCTCCTCCTAAGTCTTCTGCATCGTCAGCACCATCTCAACTGTCCACATCGATACTGAGACCGGAGGTCGTGCCATCGACGCCAAAGCCACCTAGGCCAGGCAAATTTTCTTCTGATACGGGGCCAGCCCCTTCGAAGAAGCATCCTTTGAAATTGGTCTCTTCCATCTCAACATAGGTGAAGAAACCTAAGAAGGACAAGTCACAGAGGCATACCTCACATAAGTCGACTTCAGGGGACCCGCAGAAGTCTCACGAGTTGAGCAGCGTGGCACTCCCCAAGGGCTCTGCACTGCCAGTCAATCTGCAGTTGCATTCCCTATCAGCACGCCAGTCCACACTGGAGCTGCCTAAGATACAATTGAAACCCACGATTGAGATACTTGATTCTCCTACCAGGCAGCTGTACCCTCCGGTGTTGGAGATGAACCTGGCTCACCATCCTCCATCCTTATCGGCTTCCAAGGCCTAGGATGACTTGATTTCGGAGACTCAAGGCATCAGTCATCGTTCTCCATCACCTGCTTCCTGGGCTAACGGTTGCTCTGATCACAACAGCCGATACAGACCGGGTGATAGGTCCCACTCTCCCTTCCCGGATGACAGCAGTTGACAGGACGACTACCAGTTTCATCGTGACCAACACTACCCATCCTTCTCGCCCCAGAGAGAGCATTTTTCAAGATCAGCCTTTGGTTGGGATTCACCCTCCCGATACCGATACAGGTCATTGGGATCCTCAACATGGGATCATCAACAACATATGCCATGCTGGTTCTCTTCAATGCCATGGCTGCCGCTTAAGGGACAACATGACTGAAACAGTCGTTGCTCTCAGTCCTGTTCTCCACGTCGCCCACCACCATCCATGACGCTCTCCAAACCTCCACCTCCCTCACTGCCGAGAGAGGCCCCTTTGCCGCCATTATTGCCAAGGAAGCCCTCCGTACCAACACCAACCCAGGGAACTGGGTCACATTCGGAGACCTCTCAGGGCTTGTCTGAAGTCAACCAGTCTGACGACGAAACCTCACCTGGGGATGTTTCCTTGAAACAAAAGGTCTCCGAGGACCTCCTGATCTCTCCGTCAGAGGACATGTTGTCCTATGGTGATCTAATTAAGAGAATGACTCATTCCTTGGGTCTTTCCATCATTCATCCGCAGCCATCAATATCGGACGAGGTTTACAAAGTGGTTAAGATGGATACATCGACACTGATCTCCTTGCTGATGTCAAAAGTCCTCCTTCAGGCAGTGAAAACTCCTTGGGAGAAGCCATCATCTGTATCGGTATTGACCAGGAGGCTGGATCACATGTACCGGGTGCAGGAAGAGGGAGCAGGTTTCCTCTATATGCATCCAAAGCCAAACTCCATGGTGACCTTGTCTTCTTCAAAGAGTAGGCGCACCAACATCACCCCATCTGACAAATAGAGCAAGAAGCTGGATGCCTTTGGGAGGCGTTTTTATTCTGCGGGTGCCCTAGGTATCAAAGCATCAAACTATGTAGCATGCATAAGTAGATACCAGTATGCGCTGTGGCAACAAATGGCAGATCTTCTACCTTTTCTCCCAGATGACAAGAGTCAGGCAACCTGGGCTCTGCAAGAGGAGGGCATGGTCCTAGCGAAGCAGCTGTCAGGCACTTCAGAAAGGCAGTCAAAGACCAGGCTTCATAAGAAGATAGCGTTTATTCGAGCAGGAGTTCTAAAGGCACACTAACATTCTATTGTCAGGAATAAAGCACACAAAGGAACATCTACGGATATACCCCACTGAGCTAACCCCCCTTAGCATCTACCAATGGCTACAAAGCCCGTGCGCGGGAACTAGGTGCGAAAGTTGTTTAAGCCATAAAGGGGCCCAGCTGTCCACAGCGGAGAAACCGAAACCGTAGGACAAGGCCGTTTGGTTCAGATAGGAGATAGCCCAGGCTGGGAATCACACTGTAACCTAGGCAACCTACCCACCTCCCACATTCCAAGCATGAGAAGTTACAGACCATCTTACCCTCCTTCCTTCCCTCACATCTTATGGCAGGATCACCTGATCACCTGATAGCAGCTTCCCAGTGCCGCTAAGCACACGCTAGACACCTTCTCCATGACAATGTCTTCGGTGGTAGCACTTTGCCAGAACTCCTGGCTGCGAACAACTTCTTTGCCCCCCGACACCAGGGCTTACATAGAAGATCTTCCCTTCAACAGGGAGAGGCTGTTCCACTCTTCTACTGACTCAGCCTTACAAGAGATGGATAAGCGCATAAAGGCCTCTAGATCTTTGGGCATCTCTGCTCCATCCAAGCCATACCACCAACGTTCCTAGTCCCGCTACATCTCCAAACATCCTTATTCCACCAAACCATCCCCAGAGGGTTCCTGGAGACCTTGCCAGTCACCCATGGGACAGCGCCAGCAGTACCAGTACCCTGCGAAGCCCAGATATGGTTCCCAGCAGCAAAATCCTAGGGTGAAGGGCCAAAAGACTACCAAGCAGGTCCTTTGACTTCCCCCAGCTTGCTTCAGGGGAATCCACCCATCTTTCCCCATTCCTTTCTGCCTGGCGGGTGATTACTCTGGACAGTTGGGTTTTATCCATTCTAACCGATGGATATACAATAGAATTTGTGGACTTGCCAACAGTACCTGTTTTCCTAGCCACCCCTCCCTCTTCCCTTCTTCTCCAAGAGGTCAATTCCCTCTTGGAGAAGGATGCGATAGAGCATGTGCTGAGGGCATATGAAAAGACAGGCTTTTACTTCCATTACTTTGCTGTTCCCAAACAAGACGGGGGTTGCACCCAATCTTAGACCTGTGGGTCCTCAACATCTTTGTGCAATACCACAAATTCAAAATGACATCGCTGAAAATAATCCTCTCTCTTCTGACTCTGGGGTCCTGGATGGCAACCATCAACCTCCAGGATGCCTACTTTCATCTCAACATCCATCTGTCCCTCCGGAAATACCTTCCATTTGGCCTGTGCACGGCGCCGAGGGTCTTCACCAAAACAATGGTGGTGGTGGTGGCCTATCTTCGTCTACAGGGGATTGCCATCTTTCCCTACATAGACGATTGGCTTTTAGCGGCAGATTCATCGGTGCTCCTGGAGGACCACATTTCTCGGACGCTCCATCTCCTGTCCTCCCTGGGCCTTCAGGTCAACCATCAGAAGTCCCATCTGCAGCCAATGCAGAGGGTGCAATTCATAGGTGTGGTACTGGACTCTATAACGTGCAGGGCTTACCTTCCTGCGGACAGGGCAGCAACCCTGTCGTCTCTCGCGAGAGATGTCCAGACAGACGTTTGGTCCACTGCCTTCCAAATTCAATGTTTGCTGGGTCACATGTTGGCCACCACGGCTGTGCTGCCATTAGCCAAGCTGCACATGAGGCCCCTGCAGATGTGGTTCCTGCGCTGCTTCAAACCGCTCAGGATGGGACCATCTGTCCGCCTCCAACCTCCACCAGCTGTGCGGGACTCTCTTCTGTGGTGGACAGTAACACCCAATCTGACCCAGGGTGCACCTTTCCACCCACCAAACCCGTGTCTCACACTGACCACCGATGCCTCCCTGTGGGGATGGGGAGCCCATCTCAATGGCATAAGTGTCGGGTACCAGTGGGACGCTCTCAATGCTACCAAGCACATCAACTATCTGGAACTGCTTGCAATAAAGCTGGCATTAAGCTCATTCCAGCCCATTCTTCGGGGACACTGCGTAGCTGTGCTGACGGACAATACTACGGTGCTCAGCTACGTCAACCGTTAAGGAGGGATGGTGTCCTGGAGCCTTTGCCGCCTGGCGATTGGTCTGTGGGAATGGTATGTAGGCAATGACATCTTCCCTGTGGCCACTCACATTCTGGGAACCTGCAATGTGCAGGCTGACCTCCTCAGCAGGGGTCTCATGCAACATCATGAGTGGGAGCTGAACTGGATTTACCTTTGTCCCCTCTTTCAGAAATGGGGCACTCCAGAGCTAGGTGTCTTTGCCTCCAGAAAGAATGCAAAATGCCCTTTCTTCTCCAGTCAGGGAGGAGTGGATCCTCTCTCTCTAGGAGATGGCCTCCTCCACCCATTCGGACAGACGTTCCTATACATGTTTCCTCCTTTACTCCTCCTCTTATGGGTCATTCAAAAACTAGCCGAAACCATGCCAGTAGGTATCCTAGTGGCTCCATGGTGACCCAGGCAACTGTGGTTCATCACTCTGCTTCGACTCGCAAGAGGCAGGTACCACCACTTCCCCAGGGTGCCGGATCTCCTTCTAGCAGAGGAAGGGACGCTTCTCCAGGCCCGTAGCCTGCGTGGGGCCCTGGGGGCCCGGCCCCCCCGTGGGTTTTACAGACCCCTCCCCGATCCTCGGCTCCCCCTCCCCCCAGCCCTCGCTGGGGACTGGCAGAGGCGACCATCCCCTGCGCTGACTCTTCCGCTCGCTGGCGCCTCTCCTCTCCTCCTCCCTCCCCCCGCCCTTCCCTCCCTCGAGGAGAGAGGAGTCCGCCCAGCCGCCCGCGAAGGGAGCGCACTCTGCACCGCGCCGGGGCGCTCAGGCCACTGGTGAGCAGCGGGCAGCACCCACGCCGCCCCGTCCTGCCCCGCCCCGCCCGCGGGGTGCCGCCAGCCAGCGGAGCCCCAACGGGGCTGCCCCGTCGACGCTGCGCCAGCTGGCTGCTTCGGCTCCTGGGCGGGGAGGGCAGAGCCGCGGCGGGGGCCGGCTCGGAGTCGTCGGAAGGGGGAAGCCCTGCTTACCTCCGCTGCCTGCCTGCCTGCCAGCGCCGCCGCTAGGAGCATGGGGAGGGGAGTGGGGCTAGTAGAACTTCTTCGCTAGGCGGGCTCCGGGAGTCGGACGGTCGCCCGATTCCCCTTCTTGCCCCTCGCTTGCGGCAGGCCGGCCAGTCAACCAGCCAGCCAGCCGGAGAGGAAGCCGGGTGCCAAGGTGCCGATTAGCTTCTCTTCAGGGACGCACATGGCGCAGCCAAGAGGGCGGGTCGCCCAAGGCAGATTGCTGCTGCCTGCTTCACCGGCTGCGAGGGACCCACGGGGGGGGGGGCAGTGAGGACCCGCTGGGGGAGAGAACTGGGGGGGTGCGAGAAAGCTGCCTCGCAGGACGCGGCAGCCCTCTGGCACTGAGTTAGGCTGCTCTGCAGAGGGACTCTGAAGTCCGGTCCACAATAGGCGGTGGCAATAAGCGTGGGGAGGCCGGCAGCCGAGGTGAGAAGAGGTAAGGCTGTGGGGGCCCAGGCATCCGCCCGCGCAACCCGGGTGGAGCCCTGCGCGCCAAGCCGGGCACAGGGCAGGCCAGGCCAGTGGCGGCAGCCACAGGTGAAGCTCCTGCGCCCAACACAAAGGAAAGAAAGTGAGGGGGTGGGGGAGGGGGCTGCCGGGCCCTCTGGGGGGTGCCGTGCCACGCGGGGCTCTGCCTGGCTTCACGCGCCGCGAGGGGCGGTTCTTGTACACTCAGCCAGCGCTGAGGGAAAACCAAGGTGAGCACAGCTTGGGAAAGAAAGATTTTTGTCTTAGCTCAGGAAGGATGGGGCTCCAGAGCAAACTAATTTATGCCGCAGCCAAATTGCTCTCTCACAACTTTAATGGCAGTAGCTCACAAAGTAGAAGTTTTGCTCAGAAAACTCCACAGCTTAGAGGGAACATTGGTGGTGGGCCCCCTGAGGAAAACATGGGCCCCCTGAGCAAAAAGTTGTTAGCTACGGGCCTGCGCTTCTCCACACCAAAGTGGACAACCTGAAATTGACAGCTTGGCGGATAGGGTGATAACCTTCTCTGATCGCATCTCAGAAGTACTGTTCAACGCCAGGAAGGCATCCACCCATCTTTCATACTTGGCTTAAGTTCCTTTCCTTCCTGCAGACATCAACCACCAACTTCTGTAGGGCTCGACCAGATCCTTGAATTTCTTCTGTCACTCACAGATCAGGGCCTTTGCCACTCATCTGTTAAGGTCTACTTGGCAGCCATTTCTGCATACCACAATGGTCTTGATGGCTACTCTGTTTTTCCCCATCCTACTTCAAAGAAGTTCCTCTGAGGTCTCATTCGGCTGCATCCCCCTGTAAGTGCTCCAAAGGAGCTGTGGGATTTGCCATTGGTGCTCCACCACCTCACAAGGAAACCATTCGAACCTATGGCAACCTGCGACTTGCAATACGCAGCTTGGAAAACAGCCATCTTAGTCGCTATTACATTGGCCAGGAGGGTCAGCGAACTGATGGCACTACGCCATGACCCTCCATACCTAGTCTTCTTGCCAAATGGAGTTCATCTGGTACTAGACGCCTCATTTTTACCAAAAATTGTCTCAGAGTTCCACTTAAACTCCGACATTTCCCTGCCTGATTTCTTCCCATATCCTGAAGGGGAAGAAAAATGTCTGCTTCATTCTCTGGATGTCAAGAGGGCGTTCCTTTTCTACTTGAACAGGACTCAGCCCACCAGAAGGGACAACACCTTGTTCCTTTCTTACTCCACCGCCTCCTTAGGATCGTGGATTTCTACTCAGTGCCTGTCCAAGTGGATTGTCAGGACAATTAGGTTGTGCTATTCCTTAGCAGAGCACCCTTTCCCTGCTTGCTTGAGGGCGCACTCCACCAGATCCATGGTGACTTCTACTGTTTTCCTGAAGGACGCATCGCTGTCCTCTATCTGCAGAGCTGCCACATGGTCCACGCCAACCACGTTTATCAGGCATTACGCACTGGCTGTTTGTTCGCAGCATAAGGGCGATGTGGGTCGTTTGGTCCTGTCCTCTGTGGTGCACTGAGTCTGACAGCGCCCACCTCCAGGTGAGCCACTGCTTCTCAATCTCCCATGGGTGTGATGCACAGAGACCACGAAGAAGATAAACAGGTTGCTTACCTGTAACTGATGATCTTCGAGTGGTCATCTGTGCAGTCCCACCGCCCGCCCGTCCTTCCCCACTGCTGTCATCCTCAGTTGGTCTCTCACATGACTTTGGTTGTTAGCGGTCAGAAGGAACTGGCTAAGGAGTCTTCCTCTATTCCGCTGGAGGAAAAGCTGCTTCTGTTCATGGAAGGCTCTTTAGGCGGGAGGGGGCTTCAGGCTTTGCTGAGTGGAGGAACGGAAGGATCCGAGGCAAAGTGTTTAATAGCCCTGTAAAGTTATGTGGCTGAGAATCTATCTTGGCATCTTAACTGTGGAATTGGCTTCAGAATGCATGTGGCTGACCATTATCGAGAGAGAGAGAGCGCACAACAGTAATTGCATCTGCCAAATGAAGTTGTTTCCTCCAACCTCCTGGAGTAGAACTTTCCAAGGAAATCTCCACTAGTGGAATTTTGTTTAGTAAGAGGGAAGGGGGAAAGGACACTGCTTGAGAGGATGTCTAAACAAGGACTGCGTCATCCTCACGGAATCATCATCTTGGGTGGGCAGAAGAATCTAAGCCAAACTGCTGGAAAAGAAACTTGCTTTGAACCACATCAGAGCCTGAGCCTGAGCTAATCAAACATCTGTGACATATTTAACACTGACTCAGTCAATATTTGCAGTGCAGAATGCATTCATGATATCTTGCTTATAGCTGGATGGCCACAGCCCTATGCACTAACCATACAGCAACACATAACATGTACTTTTCACTGTGCCACATAGAAGAGCCACATCAGGGCTGGTTCACACGTGTGCACGTTGCTTGATTTCTTGTCACATGTTTAGCTTCTGAAGACTTGCAACTGAATGTCTAAAGGGACTCCATTACGTAAAGCGAATTGCATTACATGTACTGTAAAAATGGTATCAGAAAGATCACCTGCCTGTGCAAAACTATTACGATACTGTGGCCTGTTTGGGGCTGGTATGGTAGAATTGCGTACATCAGCCTGTGATGCATCTGAGCCCAGCCATGAAGGAACAGAATTCTGAAATGGTGAAATCACCTGTAGGCTGGGAAAGTCACCCTTTTAATATTTCCGCCATATAAATACTCCTTGCAAATAAATAATTATCCCACTGGAACAAAAGGTTCTAGCCTAGCTGTCTGCAAGGTGGGCTAGTCTTCCACTTGCAGGGAATTGCTACTCTAGAAGAATTCTGGAAAATGTCATTTCCTCCCCTGCAAGTGGTATAGACCACCTCAGCATTCTGTATTAATACCATCCCCCTGGTGAGGGTAGGGATTCTTCCCTTCCCCTTTATTTAAATGGCCATTGGGCCTAAGACATGACATCACTTCTAGGAAAACCTGGACATGACATCACACTTCTCTAGGAATCACCAGAAATGTTCAGCAGTTCCTAAAGAGGCATGGTGTCACTTCCAGATTTTCCCCAGAAGTGACATCATCTTGCTGATGGCTGCCCGCCCCCCTGGTCCCCTACCATTCTGCCATATCTTTCCATATCATCATTGTCTCAGTCTGCTCCATGGCTAGACCAGGTCTCAGCCATAAAAGACTGGACAGAAGTTTAAAACCAGTTTGCCACACAGTGCTTATCAGTAGTTCACACATATCGAAACCTGGTTCATCCATGCAGACCAGTCATTTGATTTCTTCATCCTTGATGCCTCACTGCTGAATGTGTGAATGGACTCAACTGGAAGTCATTTTGTTTGGTATGGCAGCGTTGTTATAATCCAGAGGTAAACAGGCATGGGAGACTCAGCCTTGTCATACTTGACCATACATATGGAGGCCAGTTCAAAGGAAGCTATTGGATTTGCTCAATCATGTAGTAGGTCAAGCCTCATCTGACACACATGATAGTAGACTTTTCTCCGAATGCCATATGTAACCTAGGTTTAATAGTGAGGAAATGAATCTAAATAAAAATTGCTAGTTACAACCATCCAGACCAGAAGATGGTTGCTAAGTTACTAGAGACAGCCAGGCCACTGCATGTGGTTTCCATTAAGTGCCAAGAAGAAGAAGAAGAAGAAGAAGAAGAAGAGATTGGATTTGGACCCCACCCTTCCCTACCCAAAGGAGTCTCAGAGCAGCTTACAAACTCCTTTCCCTTCCCCTCCCCACAACAGACACTGTGGGGCTGAGAGAGCTCTGACAGAAACTGCTTTTTTTCAAGAACAGCTGTGCCAGAACTATGGCTTGCCCAAGGTCATCCAGCAGCTACAAGTAGAGGAGTGGGGAATCAAACCTGGTTCTCCCAGATTAGAGTCTGCACACTTAACCACTACACCAAACTGGCTCTCACAGTACAAGGGTACTGTGCTCAGCTGCTTGCAGGAGCCCTTTGCCATGTGCAGCTATGAAGTACTGCTTCTAATTTAGTGGAATTAGGACTCAGTGGGACTGATATCGAGTCATCTCTTGCTGGCTCCTCCGCATGGGAACCGGAGGTCTGTGACCTTTCCCCCCACGCAAGCCACTGGGCGTTTCCAAGAAAAAAGCTCGAACCCTGCAGGTTCAGAGTGCAAAAGTCCAGAGAAGTGCTTGAGCCCATCAGTGGCCCCTGAGGTCATAAAACGGAGGATCTGTGGGTAAAAGGATGGGCAGCAGGGAAGTGACAGCACCCACAGATCGGCATCACTTCCTTGGGTATCCGAGTGGTCCTTTGCATGCCTCCCTTCTCTTGAGGAAGTGGATTCCTCCACGCTTTGAGAAAGCCCACCTCTTAAAAATGGTGGCAGTGGAAACTGCCGTCAAGTCACAGCTGACTTATGGCAGCCCGGTAGGGTTATCAAGGCACGAGACATTCAGAGGTGGTTGGCCATTGCCTGCCTCCGTGTCGCAACCCTGGTATTCCTTGGAAGTCTCCCATCTAAATACTAGCCAGGGCTGACCCTGCTTAGCTTCCAAGATATGATGAAATCAGGCTAGCCTGGACTATCCAGGTCAGGACCTCTTTAAAATAGTCCATAAGAACATAAGAGAAGCCAACGTTGAATCAGGCTGATGGCCCATCTAGTCCAACACTCTGTCACACAGCAGCCAAAAATACCAGGTGCCATCAGGAGGTCCAGCAGTGGGGCCAGGACACCAGAAGCCCTCCCCCTGCTGCCCCCCCAGCACCAAGAATAGAGTGCATCACCTGCCCCACACCTGTTCCCATCTATACCCTGTGGCTAATAGCCACTGATGGACTTCTGCTCCATACGTTTATCTAATTCCCTTTGATATTTATCTAATTCCCTTTGCTATTGAGGAAGAACACTACAGGTCCTTAATTGGCAAAGTTGGAGGGGGTCTCAATTGGAACCTCAGCTTTGTGCCCATTTGTGAAATTCCATGTACTCCAGATTGTAGGGGACTCTTAGAGGAAAGCAATGTCTAGTGATGGAAGGTCCCACCCCATGTGTTCACGGCTGTTTATGTGGGGGTTGGAGCAGGAAGCCCCCTCTCCTCCTTTTCTGGCACCCAACACTCCATATATCCAAAATGGTGGCTTCTCAGCGCTGACAAAGGATTGATGTAACTGGTTGGTCTGTGCTCTACTTCTCGCATCTTCATTCTGGTCAGCCCTGTTGTTGTAGTCTGGTGGTTGTTGCTTAGAGGCAGAAGTGGTTAGAGTGTTAGGCTAGGAGCTGGGTTCAAATCTTTGCCTAGTACTTAAGCTGCTCTGGTGACTTTGGGCCAGCTGTGCACACACTGTGAGCCTCGTGTATCTCCTGGGGTGTTTGGAGAATCATGTGGGAAGGAAAGCACCACCTGTGCTGCAAACACACTCCCAAGGCTGTATTTTGCTAGACCTACGGGTATTTCTGTCTTTCCTGCAACTACGTAGAATCACAGAATTGGAAGCCATGTTCCCTCTAAGCTGAGTTAGTGTGAGCTAGCTCAGACTTTTTTAGCCTCCAGCCCACACATTTTTGTCTTAGCTCAGGTAGGATGGCTCCAGAGTATTATGCAGTAGCCAAATCGCTTGCTCACAACTTTAATGCCACCAGCTCACAAAGTAGAATTTTCGCTCACCAGACTCCACAGCTTAGAGGGAGCCTTGGTTGGGAGGGGCCCTACAGGCCGTCTAGCCCAACCCCCTGCTCAGTGCAGGATCAGCCTAGTGCATCCCTGACAAATGTGGATCCAGCTGCTGCTTAAAGACTGCCAGGGAGGGGGAGCTCACTACCTCCCTAGGCAGCTGATTCCACTGCTGCACAACTCTTACTGTAAAAAAAGCTTTTCCTAATATCCAGCTGGTACCTTTCTGCTCTTAATTTAAACCCCTTATTGCAAGTCCTATCCACTGCTGCCCACAGGAACAGCTCCCTGCCCTCCTCTAAGTGACAGCCCTTCAAATACTTAAAGAGGGTGTTATGTCCACGGACCACCACTAGGTGCCAGTGGTTTGCAACCAGAGCTTGACTCCAAAGGACAATAGGGACTAGGATCCTGAGACTCCCTAGTTAGCACCTATAGGAACTGTGGTGGGAAGTTTAAACCCTCCAGTGGGACCTATGAGTGTCACCCCAGGGACTGTATATAGTTGGCTGTCTTGGCCGTTGGTGTGTTATGTGTGTTGTGTGCAGTAAACTATGAGCTGATAATCACTGAGCATCTGTCTTTGCTATGTGTCGAACCCAGTACACAACAGAGAGCAATCATGTCCCCCCTCAACCTCCTCTTCTCTAGACTGAACATTCCCAAGTCCCTCGGCCCCATAGGGCTTGGCCTCCAGGCCCCCTCGTCGCTCTCCTCTGCACGCGCTCCATTCTGCCCACATCCTTTTTGAAGTGAGGCCTCCAGAACTGCACACAGTACTCCAGGTGCGGCCTGCCCAATGCAGTGTACAGCGGGACTAGGACATCTTGTGATTTGGATGTTGTGCCTCTGTTGATACAGCCCAAGACTGCATTAGCCTTTTTTGTCACCACATCACACTGGCTGCTCATATTTAACTTTTGGTCCACCCTTACCCCGAGATCTTGTTCACGCACACTGATACTCAGAAGTGTATCCTCCATCCAGTATGCATGTTCCTTATTTTTGTTACCCAGATGAAGAACACAGCACTTATCCTTGTCAAGTTGCATCTTGTTCACATCCACTCATTTTCCCAGCATGTTCAGATCTCGTTGAATTCTATCTCTATCTTCTTGGTGTGTTTGCTGCGTTTCCCAATTTAGTGTCATATGCAAATTTAATGAGTAGCCCCTCCACACCCTCATCCAGATCATTTATAAAAATATTGAAAAGTACTGGGCCCAGAACCGAGCCCTGTGGCACCCCACTGGACACCTCCCTCCATTCAGACGAAATACCAGTGACAACTACTCTCTAAGTGTGGTTCTCCAACTGGTTCCCTATCCACCTAACTAGTGAAAAATGTGTTGTTGTTTTTGCCACAGTTTAAAACTTTTGTTCCTTTCTGCCCCTCTTTGTGCCAGCAAAAAACCCACAAAAACTGCTGTATCTTATGAAACTGTTTTTTTTTTTTAAAGGACATCCTAAAGACAAGTAAGATGCACACGACCTCCCTTCCCTCTATTTCAACTGCTTGGGTTCAGAACGACTACTGTATTATTTAGCTCTGCTTGTCAGCCAATAGCTCCCTCTTGTGTGTTAACAAGGCCTCTGCTTGACTGTGCGATCTGCAATTTGCTACCGCTGTTAAGAACGGCTGTATGGTCCCATTGCCCATATCGGCTCTAGACCCAGACATTGGCTGTTGCTGGGCCTGCAGGACCCCTAGAGCACCCCTTTCCATCATCTGTGACAGGAGAAGCTTTCATTTTGTGCCCTGGCCTGGATGGCCCAGGCTCTCCCAGTCTTATTTGGTCTCAGAAGCTAAGCAGGGTTGACCCTGGTCAGTACTTGGATGGGAGGAAGCCCAGGTTGCTACACAGAGGCAGGCAATGGGGAAACTGCCTGCATTTGCTTCTCACCATGAAAACGTTCTGGGATCAGACTCCTGCCATATGCAGCTTGACACCACCTTTCACCACCACCAAGCAAATCTATGAATTGGTGCTTATGGGTTAACTTGCAATGGCATCTCTTCTTCAAAGAGATGGGCTTGGGCTGGGCTTGAATGCAGGCCAGGTGCCGATGGGGATAGATGGGTCCTTGTATCACCACTAAAGAAAAGCAAATGTGGGCACCAGAAGAGGATGGATATTTAGGAGCTCAGATAGAGAAGGAAACTTGGAAAAGTCTTTGTGACCTGATGGGGTTTGTGAATCAGAACTGTTCAAAAGGGAAACAGCAGTGCAGAAGAACAGAATTCTATAGAAAAGGCATTTATGTAAAACAAATAGGATCCATCTAGCCCAGTCTCCTCAGGTCTCGGAAGCTAAGCAAGGCCGGCCCCGATGGGTGTTTGGGTGGGAGCCCATCAAGGAAGGGCAGGCTCCCCATGGAGGGGCAGGTGATGGCAGAGCCACCTTTGAACATCTCTTGCCCTGAAAGCCTTACAGGGGTCGTCATAAGTCGGCTGAGACTCGATGGCGCTTTCCACCAACAACAGCGTTCTAGTTTTAATTGGCTGTGGAAATTGTAGGCAGTTTTCTTTTCCTCCCCCTTAATGCTGTATTGTTTATTCAATATACTCTGCGGTCTTTTATTTAATTGTTCTCTCATTGTGAAATCCAGTTTATTGGATCCATTGTTCTCTCATTGTGAAATCCAGTTTAATGGAAGTATATTGCTTTTCTGTCATTGCTTTTTAATTATGCAGTCCAGTTTTATTGCATTGATCATCTGCGTATTATAATGTTCTTTTCTGAATCATTTTTTACAACTCTGTAATCTCCCCTGAGTCTCAGCAAGAAAGGCAGACAATAAATGAAGTAATTAATGAAATAAATAAGGGAGGGGGCTGCACTTAACTTTGGGAAACAGAAATAGCTGACTTTATACCATCAGACCAGTGATCTCTTTAGCCGCGTATTGTCTACCCCTGCTCGCTTGGGGTCTTGAGGAGAGTGTCAGGTAGCCCTGTCATAAGTATGGCATGCTGAGGGAGTACTTTCGGTCTCCCATCCTCTGAACTTTTATTCACTGTCTGTTATCAGGGCTCTGACCTTGCATCTCCAGCTGCTGGAGTCTTCGGCTGGGAACCAACAGTTTCTAGATTGTTATGCTTGCTTTGCCCGCGCACGCGAATAGTATTCATTGGCTTCAGCTACATGGGGGGGTGCTTGAATATAGTATATCTTAGAAGGCCATTCCTGACACAAGCTGTACACGTGTCTTTAGTTCTGATTCACCATTAAACATTGTCTTCTGAAGAAGCCCTGTGTTGTGTGACCTGACTAAGGAGCCTGACAAAGAGGCTGGGCCCTGCGTGTGAGTGTAAAATGGCAGAGACTGAATCCTGGGGCCCTGGAGCAGAGTCAGGGGGTTTGTGCGGTGGTGTACCTGGCAAGACCATGACCACTCTCTGCTTCCATTAGGAACAGGTGGCCATTGCCTGCTTCAGCTCGGGAAATCCCTGGAGATTTGGGGGCAGAGTTTGGGGAGGGGAGCTCAACAGAGATGGGACGCTATATGTGATTCTGCTCTCTGTAGGCTGACTGGGGTTGCCAGCCTCCAGGAGGGCCCTGGAGATCTGCCAGAATTACAGCTGATTTTCAGGTTGCAGAGATCAGTTCCCAGGGAGAAGATGGGTGCACTGGAGGGTAGGTTCTCTGGCATCACATCCTTGCTGAGGTCCCTCCCCGAGCCCCGCCTTCCACAGACTGTACCCCCAAATCTCCAGGAGTTTCCCAGCCTGACACTCCCTCCAGGGCAACTGGTCCTTGCAGTCCGAAGATCAGTTGTAATCCCAGAATTACTCCAGGCCCCACCTGGAGGTTGGTAACCCTGGGAACAGGTGACAGCCCCAGAGGCCACTGCAATGTCACAGAAGCCCCTGGATCAGTGTGCTGTGCCTCTCACGCTGGGAGAAGCAGACAACAACTCTTTCATGCCCCTGGTGCCTTGCCAGCAATGACAGGGTTAATGGTGTGTGTCTGTGCTTGAATGACATGCATGGGGCGAGGGGGGTGTGTGTGTGCACTTGCTGGAAGGATCTTGCCCAGAGTCCTGAAATCAGCCTTGATGGGATCTTTCTAAAGTTTGTTATTTGGTGATGAACCCTTGCAGGTGTAAGAAGCCAGTCGATGGCCCATCCGTAGACTTTCATCAACTAAAGGAAACTGTTTCAACATCTGCACTACAAAGGTATTTTACTTTTATCACACTTTCTTCAACCATTCACAAATAACCATGGGACTGCAGTTCGATGAGGTGCTGATGACCCCTCCCCCCCCTTTCCCCAAGCTGACAGTTCCTTGGGAAGAGGAGAGTCTGGTAAAGCAGTTCATCAGCAGCGTAGACACGCCCTTCATTGTTAGAAAGAGGAAAGAGCTTAAAGTGTGTCTTGTTGTTGGCCTTGTGGTCAAGGTGCTAGACTATGGAGTGCAAGGGTGTGGGTTCTAGTACCCAGGCTTCCTTGTAATGGCACTGAATTTGGAGGAATAAGAAAGTAGAACTGGTGAAGGGGGTTGGCTCTGCTGATACCATCCTCCTAAACGAAAGGTAAAAGAACAAGGTCTGATCAAGAGATGTGGTCAGGCTGTACTTGGATTGCCTACAATTTTTACTTTTTGTCCCAGAAGTATGAACTGACTGCAGTTATTTTTTAAATTGCTCTTTGTATATTTTTACTCATTATTACTTAGTTTGCTAAATCTGAGAAATTCATTTTAAGGGTTAGAGTTTTGTGTAAGAGGAGAACATGAGAGAGATTTTTGAAATTATGACTGAGGTGGAGATAGAAAAGTTGTTGTTTCCTCAGTCTCATAATACTAGAGCGGGTTAAGGTTGGCCTAAGGAAGTGTACCTGGGCTCAGTGCCCAATTAGCTTATGGAATTCCTTACCACAAAGTCTGGTGACGGCCACTGAACTTAGATAGCTTTCTGAAAGGGATACAAAAATGGATGGATGGCTGCTAGCTATTGTAAAATGGAACCTCTGTGTTCAGAGGTAGTATATCTGTGAATACCAGGAGCTGAAGACAAAATGTGGAGGGTGGATGTTGCCTTCATGTTCTGGTGGACTTCTGTGTTTCTTCTCACTCTTCATCACACTGTGGACAAACTGTTGGGATGATGCATGCAAATTGTCGCAACAGGGATGTTTATTTTTCATACAACTCTAACTACTGCCCTCTAGTGGTCTCCAATGGTCTCAGTTCTTTAAATTTAGAAAGATACAAGCTTACACCTTCTTGAACTGTCTGGCATTTCCCTTATCCCTTGAGCTTGCAGTGGATTTGACTTTGTGGGGTTCCAATTATAATAAGATGCAAATCCACACAGCAAAGTTTGTTAGAAATCTTTTGATGCTTACAGTGACTGGGGGGGGAAACGACTCCTAGTGCCAATCGAATAGGGGGGTGATGTGTTTATCTATGATCACATGACCCTCAATCAATCCTGCCGACGGTTACAGATTTTTTAAAAATTGCTCTTGGAAATGTTTAGGAAACTCAGCATAAACAGTTACACTGACTGCTTTGTGTCTGTTTGCTTCCCCAAATGGTTCTTTCTTTCTTTCTTTCTTTCTTTCTTTCTTTCTTTCTTTCTTTCTTTCTTTCTTTCTTTCTTTCTTTCTTTCTTTCTTTCTTTCTTTCTTTCTTTCTTTCTTTCTTTCTTTCTTTCTCTCTTAGACTTGCTGCTTTTAAAATTATGGTTTTAATCCAGGGTCTTCACTTTTACAACCAGTTTTAGTTGCTCATGCCCTTGTGGCAACTTCCAACAGTTGTAAACATGACAGGATTGGTAAAATACTGTTAATTAATTAAAACTCACAGGAGATCTAATAAAATCAGAGGCAGGGTAAACATCTAGAACCTATATGTATAGTCACCAAAGAACTGTACGTCACCTTCTGGCTTGGTCTGGGGCAGTTTATACAATACGTTGTTTATTAAGTGGGGTAGGTGGGGTGGGGGAGGGGAGGGGAGGGAGGAAGGACTGGGCATTAAAGGGTGTCCTGTGTGACAAATTGGGTGTGGGTGTATGAGAAGTAGGTTTACTCTTTTGTTTATTTTAATTTTACTTCATTTGTACCTCACTTTTCTCACCAGTGAGGACTCAAAGTTGCTTACAACATCCTCCATGTTATCCTCAAGGTACATTAGGGCTGAGAGTGAGGGTGACTGGCCCAGGGCCACCGAGCAAGCTTCTGTGGTAGAGCAGGAATTCAAACCCTAGTCTGACACTAACCACCACACCACGCTTTTGAAACTGCAATATACTTCATGAATAGTCCCCACTTAAAATTGCTGGGGCACCCGTGTTCGATGAACAGACAATAATAGAAATGGATGTTAATTGTCAAGGAATGTATAAAGAATGCTCTTAGTGACACCGGGCTTTTTTCAGAAAATCCAGGTGTCTTCCTTTGCTTTATAAATATTTATAAGCAAGTAATAAGCCTTGAACTGCTGATTTACCAAATCGGCAACAAGTCTACTAAGCAGAATAAGGAAGGAAAGATAAAATCTGTTATACCCAATGGCTTGTGTTTTATATGGAATATTAGTGGCCCGTCTATTCTTCATAGATTTTCAGTTTGAATCCCCACCATAAGGGCCATTTAGCCCTGCTGTTCTCAAATCACCACTTGGTTTTGCAGCCTAAAAGTGCTCAATCATGTTTGTAAAACAAGTGGAATGTGAGCTGGAAAGACTCGGGGAGAAGCCACTAGTAGCTATGAACTTCTGTAGACTCCAAGACAGCTTCTCTACTCTAACAGTGAAATATAGGGATTCAAGAATGGTTTCCTTACCATTTTTTCCCCCTAGCCCAATGATGATGTGGCAGCTGAGCCCAGAAAAGGTAAGTTAAGCCGCATGTCTGCATTTGTACGGCGATGGGCTAATGGGGCTCAGTTTTAAACCAGGACTTCTTCAACCTGGTGCCCCAGAGTGGGGAGGTGGAGGCTGATGATCAGCAAGCCAGCAAGGCAACAAGCTGAGTTTGTGCGGGAATCGCACTTGACATGGCATCTGAATACAGCCATAGTGGATGCTAACAGTGTAAGTTGAGTAAACCAAAGAAGGGATCACAGTTACAGCTTCATACCAACAAACAAAGAAACATTGTGATAAAATTGACACTGACATTAAATAATTCTTATGAACATCAGTTTATGTATCTATTAAAACTTATACAATATTGCTTAGGAAATTCTGACATTTTCAAGGGAAAGTCCAACATCATCATATTCTCAATGAGTGCCCGGTTATACACTCATTTCTTCAATCTTCCTCAGGAGTAATCCTATAAAGTTGGAAGGTGTCAGCCTCTTGATACAGCTTAACTTCATTCTAATACAGTTTAACTTCTTTTTTATTTTCATCAAATTATTGCAGCTTCTTTTTCAAATTATCTTCCAGTTCCATTGAAAGTGCTTGAATCAGGAGCAAGCCAATTAATTAATTTCTAGTAATAGCAACCAGTCCACTATTTTTATCTGGCTAGAAGCCTTCTTTTTTCAAATTGGCTAGCAATTGCTCTCTATCTCACATTGCTGGCTCAGTTGCTCTCTAGTAGGTTATAGGAGTAGCATTTCAGTCATCTTTTCTATCTGGCTAGAAGCCTTCTTTTAATAATAAACTGACAGGCTGGGACTGGAGCCTCATCTATACGCCAAGTAGACTGTGTTGAAAAGAACTTGGTTGCAATGGAGAGTTTTTCATTTTTGCATAAAGAGTGTGCGGCATTGCTAGCCACAATCATAAAAAAACATGGGTGGGCATGGCAAGGCTGTTTCGGATTCTGAATGTCCCGGGTTCCTCTACAGCAAAGCAAGGACACACAAAATCCTGGAAGTCGCTGTGGAAGGTGTACAGGTGTTGCATGAGATCTGTGTTGAAAAATGACAGTGTCCCATTGTCATAGTCCAACAGGAGGCCAACCTTCCTGGGAGGGACTGTTATCCTGATGTCGGGTGTCATCCCGTTGTTCAGAAATTCGTAGATGTGTCTGTGCAATGGAAAAGCTGATATAGTTAGAAGCCTGTCACGGACTGGAGTTGGCTGACCATCCCAGTGGGCACATCCACCTCTTCCAAAAGGCTAACAGCTTTACTCTGCTTCTTTGGCAAGGATACACAGACAGACGTGGCTTTAAGGCCAAGTTACATATGATGTTCAGTGTTGTACAGCTTGTCCCCAACAATTTTATATATATAATCAGCCACACACGGACATATATATCAGCCGCAGAGGCTGCAATCTGAAGCAATAAACCTGCCTGTGTGAAGTGGAGTGCTTTTAGGAGAAAGACAAGACAGAAACTTCCTAAGTAATAAAGCCATTCTCCTCTGGAGGGATTTCTGGTAAAAATAGCACTTCACCCCCTTGAAGAAGGGAGTATGATGTCCCCCTCCCCATGGGCCGCCTGTCGCAGACTGCATCCTTTGTGGCTAACAGCATGGAACAAACACGTATAATTTGGTCCTCAGAGATAAAACTGGTGAGTAGGAGAGTCACATGGACATGTCTGTCGCTGGGCTGTATCATCAACACGTCAGGCTATTGGGGCGGGGAACGGAAGGTCTGAATGCTCCTGCCACACCAAATAGCCCTTCTGCACACAATACGGGGATCCCTGGAAGGAGACTCTGTGCCAGCGGTTCTCGGGCTTCTTAAGGCTAGGGCCCACCTCTAAACTTACTGGAGTTTCCAGAACTCAACTTGCAAAGTAACTCCACAGTACTTTCTCCCTCCGAACATAAAATGTAGGAAACATCAGTTAACATGGAACAAATTTATTTATATATTTATATTTATTTATTTATATATGTATAACTATATAGTATTGCTATAATTGTATTTTAGGGCTGCCAATCTCCAAGTGGGGGCTGGAGATCTCCTAGAATTACTACTGATTTCCAGACTAGAGTCCAGATCCCCTGGAGAAAATGTCTGCTTTCGAGGGTGAGCTCTCTGGCATTACACCCCGCTGAGGTCCCGTTCCTCTCCTCCTCAAACCCCACCCTCCCCAGACTCCACCCCCATATCTCCAGGAATTTCCTAACCCAGAGCTGGCAACCCTAAGGCAAACCCAGGTCTGCCCTTGGGTCTCCCCACTCTCCTTTTTTCTCCTCCTCCTCCTGGCCTCACAACCCCTGTGTTTCTGTGCCATCACGTCAAGAGGACCTGGAAGAGTTCTTACCTGGAAGGAGTGATGGTATGTCTCATGCACCAGCATGAGTGGCTTGTCCCCAAATAGCTGTCTCTGGACACATTTTCGAAAGCCACACCGATACGGTATTCGATACTGTCATTAACATCCACCTCCCAATAATGTTTCCCTTGGAATGGTATTGGCTTTCCCAGTATGGCAATGGATCTGGCAGAAGAAAACAGAAATGTGCTGTTCTGGTCAAATAAATTGTGTTTGCTGTTGGTTTAGGCCCCTGACTTCTCTGATAGTCCCCAGTAGGTCTTACCAGGACCGTTTCCTGTCTACTTATGGTTATCTTGAACATGCTTTCTCCGAAGAGAGTCCAAATTTGGTCAAGGGGACTTTCTCCTCAGCAAGCATGGCGAGGATTTCAGCTTTCTGTATTACTTTTTAAAGAAAAAAATTACTTGAGTTTCAGAGAGAGGCTGTGTCCTTTCCAATTAATACTTCCTGAATTCAGTGTTTCCCTTTCTTGTTCCCTAGCATAAAAGAGGGTTCAGGCTCTTTGCAGTAATAATGCCCCAAGTTCTGGCAGCTTGTGCAGAATTGCTGGGTGTTTATGTGAAGTACAAAAGAAAACTAAAGCTGCGGGTGAAGGTGCTCCTGTTCCCATGCCATCACGAAGGCTTTGGTGGAACGGACCTTTCCGTGCACGCTTTGTTCTGCCCTCTGACTCCTAGACGGAACCCCCCCCTTTCCTAGCATGCTATTCTGTTTTTCAAAGTAACAAGAACTGAGATGCATTCGCTTCCTAACAAAATATCGCTTCCTGAGATGGAGCATCTGTTCTGCCTTAGGAACTAGGGAAGGTTGAGTAATCTAGACTGACCTCCTTGTCCTTTAAGGATGGGATCACCCCATCCACCCAGTTGCTCTCAAATGGATAGCCTAGTTCAATTCAGACACTGTCTTAAACCAGTGGTCCTGTGGGCACCATGGCCAGTGTGTTTCCGGGTGCCAGCTTGCTTCTTTCCCAAAGCAGAGAGCCAGTCCTCACTTTTGTCCCCATCACTGGAACAGGAGACTCTTCAGAAGAGCTTCAGGGGTATCCACTCTAAAAAAAGGTGCCTTCCTCATAGGACTTGGAACTTCCCTGCCTTTTGTGATTAACTGTGGCTCCCCTGACCGCCCTTGTTTTGTTGGTTGCAGCCAGACACGGCAGCCATTTTGTAGTGACGCCTACTAACTGTTCTCAAAATTCCTAAAGGGCCCACAGGTTTGGGATCCCTGCAACAAGCCACAGTTAACCACCCTTAAAAACCGGGTTTGGTGTAATGCCTACACTGAGTGTCTCTGTCTGAAGGACAGCAGTCCCCAGGAAAGCTGATTTTCTACCTTTTTTTTTTTTTTAAAAGGAAGGTAATGTGATTACTCGATTAGAATTCTTGCATTACTCAAATGTAATTCTTGCATTTAGTTTTCCTTTAATATCTTGCATTTAGTTTTCCTTTAATATCTTGTTTTTCGTCATCACAGGTTAGGTGGCTTTTCACCAGGTCCTTCCCTAAAACTCCCACTTCTCTTTACTGGCACGTGACAGTGTCAGAGCTTCTTTTGTATGAAACTGATAGCGATGAGAATTAGAATATAGTTGGACATTCTCAGACCCTGACCCTGAAGACTATGACTGCATCTGGAAGCTGTTTAAAAATATTAAGCATGTACTCTACTGCTCATTAAAAACTAGCTCCCATCTGACTCTGCATAGGGGGGAGTGAACAATTTGAATCCACAACCACCTCTCCTCACATGTTCCCATGCAGTGGCTTTGCTCTTCCCATTAGGATCTACTGTCAGTACTCCACTTATCCAAGGCAGGTTTGTCTGAAGCTTTTATGTGGCTACCTCATGCCTCTAGAATGGACAGCTAAAAGAGGTTGGGGGGGCTCCTATCCCCTGGGATTCCAGCAAGACTACAAGGCAGAGCTGTTCTAGACAGCTTTGGGGGCAGGTGACTTTAGACTGGCTTTAATGTTTATTTCTCTACCATTTTTTTGTGTGTTTTATAACATTGTTTTTGCACTGCTTTATCCCACTCAGAAGAAAGGTGGTGTCCTGGCCACCAGGTGGGAGGGTCTAACAGGAGGGGTTTTCCAGTCACCGCCCAGGGTCGGGTCATGTATTCCAAAAGCAGAGTCAAAAGCAGTCCAAGGGTCAGGTAGCAAAAGTAGATACAAAGCAGGCCAGGCAGCTGGTGGGGTAGCAGAGGGAGTTTCTGTACAGGTGCTGCTAATTCCCAGATTAAGTTTTTCACTGGGCAAGCTGAGTCAGCTCCTGTACTCATGAGTTCTGGGGCCCAGATCCTATGTTGACTTATCACGCTCTTCCAGAATTTCCTTGGCAGAGGGGAAGCTGTGGGCTGCCAGGCGAGCACTTCTGCGCCTGGTCCATGCCTCAGCCCTGGCCCTTTGACCATGGTGGGTCCAATTGCAGGCAGGTCTATGCTGGTGCCCCTAGACAGAGGGCCCTGCTGGTTTAGGATGCGGCACCAGTGCTGGTTCAGGGTCCCTTCAGGAAGACCCCGGGAGCCTGGCCTCATGGGAAGAGTCTGCCAAGGCAGGGTTTGGAGACAGGTTGTCTTCTCCTCCTCCTCCTCCTCCTCCTGATAAGATGGGGTGGCCCATGACAGGTGGGCATATGAATAAACACATATATTTCTAGGGAACATGTTGCAAACGCAAAGCCATGCTTCCATGCCAGGGACCCTCAGCAAGAAGGATCATGAGACCTGATCTGACAGTCTCATAGACAAGCTCCTAGTGATAGCTGTTATGTACTGAATGTGAATTGCTGCTATCTATTCACATGTTAAGCTTGAGTCAGAATGTGGCTCTTCAGATGTCGCATTGCTATTGGTCGGTTTCTGCAAAACCTTTGTAATTACCCAATCACTATGTGAGAATGTATCAGAGAGGGAACGGTCCTGATTGGCCTTTATCCCTGCATTGTTATTGGTTCTTATCTGACAATGGGTGTGGCTTTGACAGCCCGGGAGAGTTTAAAAGAAGGAGCTGTGTGCTCCACTGTTTTGTGGGTGTTTGTTGGTGTGTTCTGAGTTGGAGTTGCTGTTACCAATAAAGCTGAATCACTTGCTGAAATCACTTTGTTGTTAAGTTGTCCATACTTAACAATAGTCATCTGACTAACCCATTCAGCCAAGCCTTCTCCAAAAATCTGGGCCTTCTCCAAAAAATCTTACCACAAGCATCCCAATGGCATCAGCGGCCCGCTCCTAGTTAGCTGTGCTCTACTACGCTACCTTTTTTTGTTTGTTTGTTTTTAAAGTGGAGCCAATCCTTTGACCCACGATCAACATAATCCACAATTGCCACTGACCATTCTGATGGCTCTGCAGGTCAGATTATGTGTAAAAGTCATGTTGCTATAGCAACTGCAGCAACTCCTGGAAATTAAGTGAGAAGGAAACACCCACCCACCTCCTCTAGAATCCGGTGACGCACGTAAAATGTCGGAGAGACACTATAGGTGGGATGGGGTAATTATGCTAATTTTTAAAATCCCACTGCTACGGGATTAAGAGCATTGTGCTCTGCTTGCGTCCAAATGACGTTTCCCTCTTTTTTGTGTTCAGGACTCTGCAGACTGGGGGGGGGGGGCATGGGAAATGTGATTCAATGCCAGAGGCATACAAGCATGCAGAATTGAAAGAGAATGTCCGTGTCTTATGGAGCCTGATAACTGAGGAAATGGTAATAAAAGCCAGTTTCTCCTGACAGGCAGCGGTAGCAATTTCCTCTCTCGTTAATTGCTGATTGTGGTTGAAAAAACCGCATGAGCCCCCTCCAATATTGTGCCATTCTGAAGTACTATGAGTAAGCAGAGAAGGTGAGCACTGTTGAGCTCAAGGAAGAAGGCAGGGTTAGGGATGAGGTAGCAGATTATCACCTCCCTCTTCCGCCAAGGGCTCAAGGCAAATTCCATGGGAGGGGGGGCTCTCCCAACTTATCCTCCCTCCAGGCCTGTGAGATAAATGGGGTGTGCATGCATCACAAAGGCACATCAGGTTTACATCACAAGTTTTACTCTCTCGACTCCCCTTTCCCTGAAAAAAACCTGAAAGCAAAATTGTATTCTATGTGCAGATAATGCAAATAAGCATCCAAGCTCGGAATTCTGTACCTCGTAAAACTGTTTTCAGGGAAGGACAAATCACTTTTTGGACTGTCAGCTTTGCGGCAAGTGATTGTAAAACCATCTTCTAGGACAGAAAGGAAGGGATGGGCCGTCTCCTCGTTCAGAGTAAAGTAGGTGCCTGTTAACAGAATGGGACGCTTAACTGGTGTCAGTTGATGAGCCCCTGAAAACAAAGTCACTCTTGTACAATGACCCACTTCTCACTCACACAGACACACACCACTGCAGAGCAGTGTTCCCTCTAGGCTGAGTTAGTGTGATTTAGCTCCCAGTTCTTTAGCCTCCAGCTCACAGATTTTTGTCTTAGCTCAGGAAGGAGGGCTCCCGAGCAAACTAATTGATGCAGCAGCCAAATCGCTGGCTCACAACTTTAATGCCAGGAGCTCACAAAGTAGAATTTTTGCTCACAAGACTCCTCAGCTTAGAGGGAGCAGTGCTGCAGAGATATGGGAACTGCATCTCCTGCAGCTGTGACACACGCCTGATTAAAGAGTATATAATGGTTTGTTAAGGAACTAACATACTTGATAGGAAAGAGGAGAGACAGAGATAACTACATCTCTAGCTGAGAGAGAGGGAAAGACTGAGTGAAGCACTTCCGAGAAGAAGGGGGGAAATTGCCCTGAGAGTAGCAATCTGGAGACAGACAAGGAATGACACTTAACAGGAGAGAGGCTGTGCTGCCCTCACTATCCTCTCTAGCTTCTTGCTGCCCCCTTCAGGGTCTTTGTCTCTTCTTTGTACATTGCCTTTGATGCCCTCTTGTAACCCTCCCTTCCAGGTTAAACCCATGTGGTTCTGCAGCAACGGGAGATCAGAGTAGGAGAAAGCTATTCTAGGTAGGATATAGTGTATCTGTGGATGCCTGCATGGCTGTTGAGTTCTCTCTTCTATCGATCCACTAAGCTCTGTGCTTTGGTTCCTGTCTTGACAGAAGGCCTGCTGGTTTGCAGAGGTTTTCAGTACTTGGCCATGGATTCAGAGAGTATCCTACAGCATGGCTTGCTTTCTTGAGAGAGCTGTTACGCATTAGGTTTTGAGTTATTTATAAAATCTATGGGTGCGTTTAGACAGCGTGCTGGAGCGGTTTAAACTGCTCCGGCACGATGCGTTTTTTTTTAATCTGGAGAATCGCGCTCAGACTAACCTCCTCCTTCCGAGCGCCCCGCCGTCCTCCTGCAGGTGGGAGGGGTTTCCCCTCTCCTTTGAGCATGCGCACAGGCAGCCCTCTTCCGAACAGGAAGTTTGGCCGGTGCGAAGAAGAGCGATCTCAACAGGTCCTTTTAAAGTTTAAAGGAAGAGTCCTTTTAAAAATGGCCTCCCCGAGATCCCAGACTCCTCTAAATGCCTAAACTAGGCACCAGTAAACCTTTTCTTTTTTTTAACTAAGTGCGGAGCTCCGCTCAAGCGCACACCGGTAAGGGGGAAAAAAAATGGAGGACTAAAAACGGAAGCTGGAGGCAGCTTCCCAGAGGGGAGGGGGGTTGAAGCACCCGGAAGTGGCTGGATGGAGCGATCAGACAGGGAAAAGTGCGGCTTGAAACGGAGAATGATGGAAAACACCACTTGGGTAAGTGGTGCCAAAATACTCCGTTTCCAAAGGGGGTTTGCTCCAGAAAGTGACGGCTGGGGACGGTGGGCAGATGTTGGGCGTGTGAACGCGCAGGGAAAAGCCGTTTCTGAGCCGTGCTGAAAACGGCTCAAACGGCGCGTCTGAACGCACCCAGTGATTATCTTCTGAGGCAGAGACTCTCAGCCTCAGTGTTCCCAAACTGCTTGAGTTGTGGTGCTCTTTCAGTTCTTCCCTCGTGCTTATGGCACAGGCTAGACTGTGGCAGCTCTATCTGTACAGGCCTGTTACTAAGTATGGGTGTACTGCTTGGTCAGCCCTGTAAGCCTAGGCAATAGCTGTGCACATTACAGGAATAGGACATTTTCCGTTAGCCCTCCTCTTTTATCTCTCTGCTCCAACCTTAGGCATGTAGGCTCTGCCCTTTTGCCCTGATGGCTCTGACACTGTCCACACAAGTTGTGCCCTTTGAGCCCCTCTAGCCACCTCTGAATGGGCAGGTCCTTTATCCAGTCTGACAACCCTAACCACACCTCTGTGCCTGTAGTCCTGCAATGGCCTTGATATTAGCCTGTGTGCAGCTCTTCCTCACCTGGGGGGAGGCCCATGGCTGCCGTACTCTCCAGGTCCTGCTTTCTGTTGGCAGGGCCTCAGGAAGGGTCTTGGGGAGGCAACCCCCTTGGACCCCCACTCGCTGAGAGCCAGTTTGGTGTAGTGGTTAAGTGTGTGGAATCTAATCTGGGAGAACCGGGTTTGATTCCCCACTCCTCCACTAGCACCTGCTGGATGGCCTTGGGCAAGCCATAGTTGTGGCACAGCTCTCTCAGCCCTGCCTACCTCACAGGGTGTCTGTTGTGGGGAGGGGAGAGGAAAGGAGTTTGTAAGCCACTCTGAGACTCCCCTGGGTAGTGAAAGGCAGGGTATAAATCCAATCTCCTCCTCCTCCTCTTCTTCTGTCAGGCCAGCAACCTCCTGGCCCTTCCTCCTCGGCCTTTCCTGGGCAGGCGTAATAGAGGCTTGTCAGGGGATAGGCTGACCCTGGACTCTCCCAATACCATCTCTTCAGGGGCGAGCCTGTGGTGATTGAAGGGAATCTGGGCCACTGGCCTCCCTGGCTGGGCCTTCCCTTCTCCTCTCCTGCTCCACCCTCCCCTGAGGTTTCAAGAAGCTGCTCTGCCTGCCTGCCTGCCTGCCCAGGCCCCCAGGAAGCTCCAGCTGCAACCAGCCTCCTCCTCCAGCCTGTTCCCTGGTGCAACCTGCTGCCCGACCCCCCCCCCCTTCATTGGAGGCCTGTGCTGGGCCTGCCAGGCTTTGAGGGTGCTGCTGCTGCTGGTGCATTTCCGGGCACGGCCTTGCCCCTTGCCCCACAGCCTCTGGTTGGGCTGCCTGCCTCAGCGGTGCCTGAGCAAGGCTGTCTCCTGCGGGAGCCTCTTCCTGGAGGCTGAGTGGGGGAGCAGGAAGTGTTGCGGAAGGAGAGCCCCCTTGGCTGGCCGCTGCAGGTGGGCTGGTGGCTCTCCTGCCCCCGTCCTCTTGTCTGTGCCTCCTGGAACACTCTGGCTGCAGCCTGCCCAGCGTGGGCTCCCCGCCCCCATCAAGGCGGCTCTCCTGTTCTGTTTGAAATGCGAGCCGTGTAATCAACGGGAAGTTTGCCTCCCTGCCCGTGCTGTGCCAACAGAGATGTGGGGCCGTTATTGCTGGAAGCAAACCCATGCCGTGGAGAGGGCCCCTCGCAGCGTCAGGTGCCTTGTTTGAATGTAAGCCAGCAGCGATGTAGCTCCATTGATCATGTCGGTGATGTGATTATGGATGCGTAGGTGCGGAAATGACAGCTTGTTCATTGCTACCCACAGATCTGAAAATGACTGGCTTATTTCTCAAAGGATTACCCAGACAACCTGAACACAGCATTGTTTTGCAGAGGGACACTTTGGAGAGACCTAGAAGAAACACAGGGCTACGGCAGAAAACTGCAACGGCATGGGGAATTTCCCCCTTCTGCATTGGTCTGAAGCAGCAGAACAAAGTTTGAGTCTTGTGGCACTTCAAGACCAGAAATCTTATGCCCAGAAATAAACTTTGTAGGTCTTAAAGGTGCCACTGGACTCAAACTTTGTTCTGCTCCTCCTTCGGTAGCACAACTTACCCCCATGACTTGATGTCACAATGCATTGTTCTCCTTCACTCTTGCAGAATACCCTGCCCCTCCCCACTGCATATCATTACCTGCTGCCAGCAAAGATGGGGGAGCACGTGGTCTAATGGCATTACAGTGCAAGGTAGCAAGTTGGGCCATGTGTCGCAGAAGGGGAGAAAGCCGGCTGCCTGTTGCTTTGCATGTGCAGTTCTGCCTTAGAGTTGACACATCTGTCGCTTTCGAATGTCCCTGATTACTTGAGCTGCCAGTGGTTTGAGTGTACCTTGCTCACACATGCAGAGGAATGAGGCGTCAGAATGGGCTGCATCACTTGAGACCACAGGTGGAGGATCACTAGTTGAGGATCATACGTTGCTACCCTGTGTAAAACTCCCTCTTAACAGAAAACTAATGGAAGCAAGCAAAGTGAGGGGGTAAAATCTTATTGTGCTAGTTTTCTATCTGTGTGTAATTCTTATGGGAGAGAACATTCCCAGCTGTGATTCCCCTCCCCCTCCTCACACGCCTGCAGTCTAGAGCTGTGTCCGTTCTACTATTTTGTTGCTACTTCATTCTCCCGGTCTGAATTTTTCAAGCTGTCTCTGTCTCTTGCCACCCCTTCTCCGACGTTTTTCTGCCAGTGTGGATGGATACAGATGACCTCTTGCCCATCAGTATCTTACTGTGGGGTCTATGCAGTCACCTGGTGAACTGATTGTCCAGCCCATTCCGATAACTAACATTTTCTCTCTTCCCTGCCTCAGCTGGATTTCTGATCAGTTATGGAAGGATGTAGAACTCCACACTTCTTTTTCTTATCGTAATGACATTTCTTTTGAGAGGTGATTCTCTGGCAGTTCCACTGTGGAGAAACTTACCCACTGCCATTAATAGATCTGGTGGAACATCAGTCTCACACTGCCATCTTATGAACGCTTACCTGAAAGTAAGCCCTATGGAACACAACAAGGCTTACTTCTGAGTAAGCATGGAAATACTGAGGTGCAAGAGTATGAGCTAGGAAGTCGCCAATTCAAATGCTGTGTCTAGTCTCAAACTTGTTAGGTGATCAGCTGCCACCTCCCGGTCTCAGGTGTCACTTGCAATACGGGGTTTATAAGAATGGCCTACCTGACAGCATTGCTGGAGGATCTCTGGAGATAATTTATGCTGAGTGTTTTGACAATGAGTGATATAAATGTGAAGTATGATTACCAGTGCTAAGGATGGAGACAGGCTCGCTCCTTTCACTGGGACCTCCCATGTTCATGGCTTTCACAGCCAGCAGGTACTTCGTCTGTGGGTCCAGCTGAATTAGAGATTCACAGTTTGGGATCCCAACGATGGACCTGGAGAGAAATGAAAAGAACTCTGGGAGGAAAAGAATGGCAGTCCTTCTGGGAACCTCGAAAACGGTGAAGACATTTCAACCCTGCCTTAAATGTTTAGAAGATTTATGCATGAGAAACAAGCCTTTGCATGTAATTGGGCTAAATCCCTTGAAGCAGAACAGGCCATAGGAAAGAGATGGTCAGCCTACAGTCCTAATTACTCTGCGCTCTGGCAGGGCGTGGGTAACAAAGGGCACATCAGTCTTACAAATATCAGCAACTAATTTGGTGTCGTGGCAAAGAGTGGAGGACCAGGTTTGATTCCCCACTCCTTCACATGAAGCCAGCTGGGTGACCTTGTGTCAGTCACAGTTCTCTCAAGAGCAGTTATCTCAGAGCTCTCTCAGCCCCACCTACCTCACAGAAGGAGAGGAAGTTGGGGAGAGGAAGGGAAGGAGATTATAAGCTGCTCTGAGACTCAGAGTGAAAGCTGGGGTATAAATCCAACTCTTTTTATTATTTTTATTAATAATTGTCACGATCTGGGATGTGCCACCAGAGGTTTACTGGGCCCAGGGAGCCTGGCTAGCAGTAGGGGAGGCTGGGCCTACAAACCCCAGAAGGCCTTGGTAAGTTTTGGTGTCAATTTTGACCAATAGGGAAGAAGAGGGCTGGGGAACAAAAGAGAGCTGGTGCAAGAGGAGAAGCTGTTCTTCTTCCCAGGGAGGCTGCTGTGGGGAAGAAACCCTCATCCTGAGGGAAGGGTGAGTAGTCTAAGGCCACTTGAGGTGGTGAGCTAGGGACAGTATATATTTAGATGCATTAGGGCATTTGATTTCTTTTCATTTCACCACTTACTGTTATTATTCTGAGTCCCCTCGCTTTAGTAGGTTTTGTTTTTTAAAACATATTTAAGTTGTACAGGTTGAAGCATTAATCAGCTATTTCATTTTGTGTGTAATGTTATCATTTGCTTTAAGAATATTATGGGACAATAGAAAACTCTGTGTTTATGAATGGAGAATTCATATTTTATTGTCAACCTCACTGCATTGCAAGGCCGCAGCTCTGCAGAAAGGCTTTGCATGTTCTTCTGCATTAATTTCAACAAGGCTTGTGTAGGAGACCACCTTTGCTGGGCTGTTCCCCAAATATTTACAGCTCCAAACTCATCTAAGGTAAATTTAATATCCAGGACATTTTTACAGTACACTTTTACTGGTAGATACTAAATGTATTGACTGTATTATTAAGCATTTCCCCCCAAAACAACAGCTGCTTTTTTATGCTCTGTTATGGGTTAACTGGTAACATTATCTTAACTGAATGTTGACTATAATTCTGCATTGTCGTCCCCATAGCTAGCAATCCAAAAGAGTCCAGTGGTACCTTCCAAGACCAAGGTTTATTCAGGTACAAGCTCTCCCTCCTCTGTGAGGGCAGATCTGCATCTGTGTCCCCCCAATAGCTAGCAATCCAGAACAGTCCAGTGGAGCCTGAGCGGTGGGTGTTGCCTTCTGACACACTTCCCGTGATGCCAGGGGGTGTGGCATATGCAAATAAGTTATGCTAATGAGTTATGCTAATGAGCTCCTGCACCTCTTTTTCTACGAAATGACCCCTGCTTGCATTCTACAGAGTACAAGAAGGCAGGTCCCTGCCCCAAAGATCTCACAGATTCCCAGAGCAGCTGACTACAGGGCTTGGGCAGGGGGCAAGTTCAGCATTCCCCTTCTGCACATGCCTTTTACAATTAAAGTAAGGCTGCATGTCCTCATTTATATGTGAACAGAACAGATGTGTGAACGATGTCCCTATTATGTCTAGTCAGTCCCTGAGGAATTGTGGTTTCCCTTCCAGCTCCTTCAATCATTTGGGTGCTTCAAAAAATATGACCTTGGGCTATATCGGGGCCTTGGGCTTATGAAAGGTTATGCAACTCACTCCGTAATCATGTCCCCATCTCCTCCGTCTGTCAGCCTGGACAATTCAACAGTGTAGGAGTCAACAGGATTCGTGTTACCAGATTCCCAGCTTACCAGTGCAGCACGTTCACAGCTCTGAATCTCCTTCCTTTTGATAACTGGTGGCAAAGGAGCTAAAATGTATAACAGAGAGGTCCCTGCTTCAGTATGAGACGTTCCGTATGCAGCAGCGTGCATTTTTATTACTGAAGTTTTAAAATTTATTCTGTTGCTTTCCAAATCTGAAAACAGATTATGAAGAATCCAACTTGCCCCCATTTTTGCTGCGTGGATCTTGTTTAAATGAAGTGCTTAATTCCTGATTCCATGAAGCTGAATATTTTCTAGATGATCTTCAGCTGAGTTTTTGCGGTACTTTATAAAAGCTAATGGGTGAGTCTTGGAGTATTTATGACCAGCAACATAACAAGAGAATGCAGCAGGATCAACATTTGAGGACGGGACTGCTGCCTGGGACAGAAATGTCCAGAGTGTATTTTGTGGAAGGTGGGTGTGACTTCTTAAAAATTCCCACCTAATTTCTGTGATTTGGTCTTACTCTTTTATTTGTTTACTTTATTTGCACCCGGCCTTTCTCCCCAGTGGGTACCCAGAGTGGCACACATTGTCCTCCTCCCCTCCATTTTATCCTCACAAAAACCCTGTGAGGGAGGTTAGACTGAGGGTGTGTGACTGGCCCAAGGTCACCCAGCGAACATCCATGGCAGAGCGGAGAATTTGAACCTGGTCTACCATGTCCTAGTCTGGCACTCTAACCACTGCCCCACACTTTCTCTCTCTCATTACATGTCTTTAAACACAATTAATTTTAAAGCACAGGTAACTGTATTTTCACATTCTTCTCTATTCTTGAGATACTGGGTAGGCAGGCCCAGAATGCATTTAGCTATGCCATCTGACTGTCCTAACATTATTGGAGAGGGAGGAAAGTCTCTATCCTCTTTCTGTAAATTATGCATAATTCTGTACAGCTCTATCACGTCATCCCTCAATCAGCTTTTTCCCCTAGACTGAAGCTTAAAAACTCCAGACGTGTTGGTTTTGCCTTCTAGGGCAGGTGCAGCAACCTCATGTTCATTTGGTAGCTCTTTTATGCACTCTTCCAGCTGTTTGGTGTCCTTGAAGCACACTTGAAAATGCACACAGCTAAGGGTCTCCCACTGTAATAACTGAAAATGTTGATCTTTCTGTTTGAATGTTCTATTTTTTGGTAAATTTTGCACAGTTAACACTTTTTAAAATACGTTTACCTGTTAGATAAACAGCTCTTTCGCTTGCTAATCCAGCTCCAGCGCTGTTGAGTGCTCTCACCCAGAATTCATGCTGTGTATTAGGCACTAGGTTAGTAACTGTGGCGTAGGTTTCTTTCACATTTAGCATAAACTCTGAAATGGGGAAATGTAAGAGTTAGGTCATTATTTTAAATTGGTGTTGAATTCTCAAAAGTACATACATAAACAGGAACAGCTTCTGTGCCAAAGATGCTATTCTATATTTCAATTCCCAGGGCAGGGAGGGGGAGAGACTTAAAGGCCTGAGATTGGATATACATCCGTTTGGGAAAGGCAGGATATAAATGTAACTAATAAAATAAATAACGCTGTTTTTCTTAACTCTTTTTATTCCTTTAAAATGAGCTTTTAGAACAATGTTATAGGCAGATTGGTAATTTGAATCTGGGTCTCCCAAACTGGAGCTGCGGTGGCTCAAGTGGTTAAGACGCTGAACTGCAGACTGTGGAAGGTCAGTAGTTCAGCAGTTCGAGACCCGAGAGTGCCGCATGACGGAGTGAGCTCCCGTCTCTCGTTCCAGCTCCTGCCAACCTAGCAGTTCGAAAGCAAGAAATTGCAAGTAGATAAATAGGTACCACTTCGGTGGGAAGGTAACAGCGTTCCGTGCGCCTTGGTGTTTAGTCATGCCGGCCACATGACCACGGAAATGTCTTCGGACAGCGCTGGCTCTTCGGCTTTGAAACGGAGATGAGCACCACAACCCTAGAGTCGGATTCGACTGGCTTTCGAGCAAGGGAACCTTTACCTTTACCTCCCAAACTAATCTGAAACTCTGACCACTACACCATACTGGCTATTGTGAGGTGGCTCCTGTTGAACAGCAGCAAGGCCTGGGTAGATCAGGCAAACCAGGTGGTAACAAGTCACTTGGTGGTTGCTATCAGGCCTGGCCCCAATGAATCCTCCTTCAAAGGCCAAAGCAGCCCTGGAAAGGGCCCTGCCCCCTCCCCCTACCTTTTACCGACAGACACCAAGACTTGAATGCTGGCAATGCTGTAGCGGTTGCCTAGCACTTTCTTAAAGCTACAGACACTGCTTCTTTTGTTTTGTTTCCCTAGTGGCTTTTTGTTTGTTTGTTTTTAGGGTTCAGGTTTTCTGCAAATCTGGGGAGTTTTTCAGGCTTGTAGAAAGATCTGTATTGTCTGTTCATAGAGCCAGTTTCCAGATTTAAGTATCCACAGGTTCGGCTGTGGTGAAAATCAGATACACTGGTGGCATGGTGGTCCAACTCTTCATACAATAATTAAAACAATCCTTTATTTATGTCTCTCTACTGCCTGACTTCATCTTGCAGCAAACCTAGGGATTATGCTGTTTTTGTTTTTCTAATGTGGACTGTTCATGATGTGTCTGATTAGGAACTCAGTTCAGTGGCTGCAACAAACTCAAATCAGTGCAATTTCCAAATTCACCCCCAAACAGATGTTGCTCTTAGCCATCAGGTATAGTCCTTTCCTCACAAATAACCACTGAAAGTCACCAGGATTCTGTCTGCTTACCATCTTGCTCATCTTTTGATATATCATTGCTTACTCGTCGGTAGAACAACTGGTAGCTTTCAATAATATCTTCCGAGAAAAAGCTCCAGCATACTCTCACGGATGTACCAGTAGCTGAGTTGGGGTCTTGGGAATTCATGACTGGTGCACAAGGAGGTGAAACAGCTGGAATAACAAGAAGGAAACCTGTCGATAGACTTCACGTGATGAATGCAAAAGGGTCAGGAAATTTGCCTTACTTAACACCAAGGCCATAGGATCCTAACGAGGGTTTAGTTGGGCAGTGTGTTTAGGCCCCCAGAGTTTCCTCCCGATAATAATGTAAATCAAAGGATCTTCTCAGAATGACAATGCCTAGTTCACTCTCAGGGTGAATGCAGGGTAAAGACAGACACAAAATTTTAAACAAACCGGGTTGCTAATTCCAGCATGGAAAATTCCTGGCAATTTGGGGCAGAGCCTAGGAGGGCGGGGTTTAGATAGGGGAGGGAACTCAGTGAGCAGTTGATGCCATAGAGCCCACCCTCTGAAGTCGCCATTTTCTCCAGGAGAACTGATGTCTATAGTCTAGTGGACCAGTTGTAATCCTGGAAGAACTCCAGGTCCTACCAGGAGAAATGGCAATCCTATAAACAACAGTTGCAGCAGATTTCCATGGTAAGATGACTGTGACCTTGCTATTTAATAAGAACGTGTACATGAAAATACCCGCAGGTGATGTGCTGGCTCACTTTTCAGTCTTGCCCTTTCCTTATCTTTCAACGGGGCGGTCCCCCCCCCTTTTCTTTTAAAGCTGGACTGATGTGTTGCCCTGTCTTTACAATGAAGGGCAGCTTCCCATTTCTTCCCTTTCCATGAGTCCTCCTTTAATGGGCTTCCATTAGCCTTATTATTTTGAGTGCCAAGCCCGGAGCAAACAAGATGAATACCTGGCACTGCAATCACGGAATCCATTAATTCTCCAACATCAGAGAAATCTATAACTCGATCTTCAAAGTCTGCTGGTGTTGAGAGTTTTACATCCACATCCTTTTTCAAGAAATCATCTAATCTGTAAGTGCAAAAGGGGGGGGTTATTTGATGTCAACTCTATTTTCCCAGAGAGCTTGGCCATAGGTTTGTTTTAATCAAATGAAATAACATACCACCTTTCCACCTTTTTCCTTATACCAGCAAGAGATAGCCCACGCCGTTTGCTCATTGTGGGAGAAAAAAATCCGAATGGCTACTAAAAAAATCATTTAAAGCATTGACAATGTACTGTGCTTTAATAATATCCCCAAAACTGCTGCCTGAGATAGGGTGTCTGTTTGTAGGGCTGACTCCGATGCCAGACGATTCTACCTTTAAGAGGTACTGTCACCACATAAGTAAATATGAAAGGTGGGCGTGGGACAGCCAGCACATTAAATACTTCCAGTGTACCAGTCTTATTCTGCACAAGCAGCGGGAAATTACCTGCGAATGGTAGCTATTGCAGTCTGCAAGAAAAACAGAGAAAGAAAGATGTTAGTGACAGGAACATGTTGCAGATGCGTGTCGGCAAAGAGGGCAGCTACAGTCACAATGGGTGCTGTGCAAAATGTCCTGCCCCTGTGGTGGAATGACCTGCTGAAGAAAAGGAGGCAAGTGCAGGGCAGTGAATCAGAAGGGGTGTCCATCGGACATCACTGAGTGATCCAAGCATGCAGCAACATGGTAAAAGACTGAGTGGATGGAAGCAAGGCCAGAGAGCAGTGACTCATGCAGAGATGCATTGGATGAGTCAGTTGAGCTTTTAGGAGATTTGTTGTTTCCCACAGCACACTCTGTATTTTGCAGTCTTTCAGTGACATTTTTACCTAACTCTTCTAAGGCGCCTGGGATGGTATATGTAGGGTTTCTTCCTCTAAAAATCCTGTGAGATCTGTTAAAATGAAAAATAGTGACCGGCCTAAGGTCTTCTTGCAGGGGATTTTATGTCTGAGCTGAGCAGAGCTGTGAAGTGTGCTGTGGAATGGACGCACACACTTTGAGGGAAGATTGCTAAAGAAGATCCCATGGGAAAAGGGCATTTGAAAGACAGGCCCCCTTCCCAAATGAAATCAAAGGTAAAGAGAAGAAAGCAATTGCACGAAGCAGCAAATAATGGCACAGTGGAAAACTCAGAGTGAAATGCAATTTCCTTCCTTCCCGTCTTCCTCAAAAAGTCACTCTCATTGTGCTCTGAAAATGCCTCCTCTCCCTAAAACACACAAAATTAGGGTGGTCACTCACAGGAACTGGAAATCCTTGTTATAGTCTCAGCAGAAAACCCCTGTCTTAAGAAAGACATTTATTGAAATGTGCTGAGCTGCTAGATTCATTAGTCACCATGCAGAAGTTTCCATAATCTGGTTGGCTGGGAAGGCTTCTGCTTGGCTGCTCAGTCTGAATTCTCTGGCAAAATGAGCCTTTAGAGCAGGGGGAAATAAATATATTCCAAAGTAACAACATCCCCCTGCCTGCTGAATACAAAAACGAGCAGATGGAGAAGCAGGTGAATGCTGATGAATACTTTTAATCCTTTTGAACAGAGTGGTCTGAAGAACAAATAATTCCTGTATCTCAGATCAGGATTACAAGCATCCATCAATGATTCCCACCCAAGGAGGAGAAGATGTGTTTCATTTGTTACTGTCCAAACTTGTACTGTTCTGCAAAGCACCTGCCTGCCCCCTTAGTATGATCATGCCCTATCAAGTGATGCTCCATGAGTGTCTGTGGACGTTTTATCCTTACAACAACTCTGTGAGGCTTAACTTAAAGGACCAGATGCCCTGGGCTTCATTTTTATTATTTATGTATTTACTTACGGAAACATTCATGGTCTAGGGAAACAATTTCTTCCTTGACCATTTCCAGCACACCTGGTTCCTTACCTTTAATGCACTCAGTTTATTTTCACCTTGGCCTAGATCCTCAATGGCTTCCATCAGTTCTTTACAGGTGTCCAGGTTTTCTCCACAGTTGACCAATTGCTTGTACAAGGCCTCCAGCTTCTCCTTCTTCTCTTCCCCCAAAGCCTGCATGCTTTCTTCGTATCTCTGTTCAAGGGTCTGCATCACATCGTTGTAATGCCTCTCAAAGTTCTGCTCCTGCTTTGCAAAATTCTCCTGGAAAGCATTTTTGGGTTTGGGTTGAGCTTGCTTAGAATTTGAGCCCAAAGCCCCAAACAATCAGTGGAAAGCCCTTAGATTTTGTGTCTATACTACAAACTTATGGGTTGAATCCCAACAGTTTCTACTAATGGAGGGGGGCAGTTTTCCTGCTACAGATGTCCAGTTTACCTCCTACTGTTCTTGGGGGTCTCCTGTCCCCTCAAGGTCAGTGGGCTGCAGTGGGCACGGAGGAATCAGAGGAGTTCTGTTCCACTAATGCTTACTGGAAGTGCTTACTGTTACTGGAAATGATCACTGGGATCCAGACTTATATTTTAAAATCCCTTCCAGTTTATCCTCACAACAACCTTGTGAGGTACATTAGACTGAGAGTGAGTGAATGTCCAAAAGCCACTCAGTGAGTTTCAGGATGAACAGGGATTTGGATCTAGGTCTCCCCCATCCAGCACTCTAACCACTACACCACACTGACCCTACACAGTTACACAGACTGGCCTTCTATACCACATAACTGACTCTTTCCTGAGGTTGTGTTTCGTATGGTATTTTCTACCTGGAGACAGGCATGCCTCATTCCCACCTTGCTGCTGTGGCTGCCAATACAGCACAGTGGCAACAGGGCTTTCCTCCACTTTTCTCTGCCCTGGTCCCCAGCAGCCCCCGTGTCCTCCCCTCACCCACATTCCTTGGGCTTTTCCATGTTGTTTTTTAAAAAATCAGCAGCTGAATATTGGTATAACAGAATAATATGTGTAACAGTTGTCTTGAGTTGGCTGCTCATTTCCCATTATATCTCCGTAATGAAAGGTGCTAGAGACTTATTTTTTAAAATATGGAAGCTGGGACTTCAGAGACCCTGTTACACATATTGTTATAACATTACTTTGATAGAATGGTATTGTCTGTTTTTAAAAAGCTCCCGTTGGGGGGAAAGGAAAGTGAATGCTGTGGGAGAAATGGCTACCATGTGTACATGACTAGGAAAATCCAAACTTTTCCACCCACACGGAAGCCATCCAGGCTTTGCTGCAATCTTTCTCAAAACTTTGGAGGAAAGCAGGTTTGGGAAAGATGGGGCATTAGGGCTGCCAGGTCCCCTTGTCCCTCCAATGGGGGGATTTGGGGGTGTTCCAAGGGTGGGTGAATTATGTCATTGCATTGGGGATGCTCTGGTATTTGGGCAAAACTCTATGATTTTTTCACCCTCAAACCATAGTTTGCCCAAATACCAGAGCGTCCCCACATGACATCCCCAGCATGATGACATCATTTGTGGGTGATGTCATCACATCAGGGACATTGTGTGCGACATCCCTGTTTAGGGGCAGGTTTTCCCTCACTGGTCAGCTGGTCCACAGCGGGGAGAAGCCCCTCAAACTGGGGATCCCCCACCCAGACTTGGGGGCGGGCAAGCCTATGGGGGATAGCCATAGACACCCTCATAGGTGCACATGAATGCACCCCAGGGAAGCAGGAGGAAGAAGCTTCCCGACAGTGTTGAACCTGGGGCTAGGATTGCCAGGTCCCTCTGGGCTGCTGGTGAGGGATGGTGGGTGGGTTTACCAGGAGCAGGGAGTTTCATCACACATTTCAGCAATGTGCCCACGTGACTTCCTGGAAGTGACATAGGCACACTGGGACGTTGGGGCGACTCTCCGTTTTTTGAGCAAAAACTCTATGGTAGAATTCATTGGGTGTTCCTCCCTTTGGGGGGGTAATTTCCCCCTCTGGCCAGATGCTTGGTGGTAGAGAGGTGGGGCCTGGCAGCAGGAGACCCTGCCCTGCCCCACTGGGGGTCTGGCATCCCTACCTGGGGCAAATAGTCTCTGGAAATGTGTATCTTACTGGTCTGATCTATTAGTTTTAATTTGGATTATTTTGGATATTGTGATTTTTAATATTATAATTGTAAGCAGCTTCGCAGCCCCTTTTTCAATAGAAAGGCTGAGTAAAATAATTAACATAAACAGTTCTTCCAGCTGAAAACATTGAACACCACCTTTGTTACCAACCAGGTACAAATCCAGTTGAATAACACAATCCTGAAGGAAAATGAGGCAGTGTCTATAGGATAGGATTAAAGTGGTTTAACAGACTGTTCCCTTTCCCCAGGGAACTTCAGGACTTGTAGTTCTTTGAGCAATCTTGCCATCCACAGCACACGTCAGTTCCCAGGAATCTAGGGTTGCCAACCTCCAGGTGGCACCTGGAGTTTTCCCATATTACAACTGATGTCCAGACTACAGAGATCATCTCCCTTGAAGAAAATGACTGCTTTGGAAGGTGGACTCCATGGCATTACAGCCTGCTGAGGCCCTGTCCCTCCCCAAACGCCATCCTCCCCAGATTCTGCACCCCAGTCTCCTTTCCCAACTCAGAGCTGGCAAACCTACATGAATCTTTGGAGGAAATCATAATAGGTAAATTCATATTAAAAAACACAATATGTGGATAGGCTGCACACTTGGTTGGTTAGTTACATCTTACCTCTACGGTGATAAAAATCTCCTCCAAGTGGCTGGAAAAATTCTCTAGGTGAGCAATCTGATCTTCCAGTTTACATATATTTTTTTGAAGCTCATCCTATCAAAAACATAAGCTTTAGCATTACAGTTGAAATAAGTGATCCTCCCTCCTCCCATCTCAGGTTGACTTCCATTGTCCTCACCTTTGCAATTTCAACTACGCTGAGAAGAGGAATGACCTCGTGTTCATCATGATGGCTCCCTGGATCATCTTGTGCTCGGATTGGAACACAGCAAGTAATGCAGTATGAATCCTTGTCTTTTTCTTGGCTGCTTGGCTTGTCCGCAGCAGCTTTTCTCCCATTGCTTCCACTTTCGTTGTCTGGGTGTTGGACTTGAGAATCCTTGCCAGGAATTGGCTTCTCCTCTGTGCTTTGAATGTGCTCGGTATGCACGGTCCTTGTTGTCAGGTGGCTGTTCTTTGCCAGGTCTGCAGTCGAACCTATTGCTATACTTTCAGGACTAGCGGCAAGCTCCACTTCTGCGTCCTCATCCTTGTCAGGCCTTGCTGGTTCTTCCACATCCTTCTGTGAGCTGTTCTGATCTGCTTCGGGTATCCTAGCTGACACCTGCCTCTTTTCCTGCAAAGCCAGATCTCGTCTTCGGAAGGGTTCTTCTAAAAACATTGCTAAATCCTCACTAGAGTCATAAAGTTCCAAGTGATAAAATCTTGGGCTTTCTTGCTCACTCTGTTTGGATTGTGGGTCCATTGCAGAATCAAGGATACCAGAGATTAACTCAACATGCAAGGAAAATGTCTGGGGTTTAAGAGTGGTAGAGGCCTAATATTTCCCAAGGTCTCCAGGACAAGTAAAAGAGGAGCTGTTTAGCCAAAATGACCTACAGGCACAAATGAAACATAGACAGAAGAGTAGCCATATTAAGTCTGTCATAAGCAATAAAAGCTGCATTTCAGATGTGACAATAATGTATGGTTTGTTTAAACTGTATTTTGTGCAACTAAGTCCAATTAGTCTGCCGGATGCATAAATCTTCTTGCTCCTATTTCACATCCCAGAAGGGATTTTCACACTATGGACCACAAAAATCCAAAGCATCCTATCCTGAAAAGTGACAAAGGGATCCAGTGCCTACTCTGAACTCTCTTAGCACATCTAGGTTCATAACCTGGCTGTGTTTCCTTTCAGTCATGGACAGATGTGGCCATTTGGAATGTTGGGCACACTTTGAGTGCTATTGACTTTTGAAGACAATATACTTGTGAGCACTAACATTCTCCCTGCGGACATGAAACACAACAAGGGAGGATCACAGTAACAGGCTGTCAACATAAACTGTCTTCTACTTTGAAGGTCTCCTGCATATGTTGCAGAATTGCAACATTCTGATTTCCCACAGGGCAACAGTCGAGATTACAGACTGGCAGCTATTGACTCCACACCAAATCTGGCTCCATGTTATTTGGAGTCAGGAAAGACCTTTGGATGGAGAAGTAGCTGTATTTGTAGGTCTTGCTGGCACTGTGCATGCAGGTGTGGGCTGTGACATCCCAACTTTCACCCCCTGCTCAAAATGAGCCTCCAGAGAAATGAGGGGTTTAGGAACATTAAGAACATCACCCAATGTTTTTTTGGGGGAAATCTGTTTTTGCAACATGTAAACTTGGCTTAAAAAATACAAAATAAACATTTTACAAAACATCTACTCCTTTAGTTCTTGCCCTGTAAATCTGCAGTTTAGTTGATTTCATTGGTTCACCTGTAATTAGAGTTTGTGCCCTTAGAAAAACTTTAAACAATAATGCTCAGGATCACAAAGATACAGTTTCAAACCACCATGCTTATGTGATCCAGTTCTAATAATCTGTAAGAAACTGAGAATGCTGCTAATCAAAAAAAAAAAAGGGAGGGGGGAACACGCACAAAACTTGCCTTCTCTCTCAAACATCCGTAAATTCTTCTTATGCCCCAATGACAGCAAACCACATCTATTTCTCCAAGTGAACCTTGATTTTTCAAATGAAGGCCATTCCCTGCCAGTTCGCTGTAACTGCAAGTGGAAGTCTGCTTGCTGTAACTTTAGACAGTAGCTTCTTTCACTGAGAAAAATGCCAGAGATGAGCCAGAGTTACAAATATAGCCCTGCATCAGCTGCCCTTCAACCCAAAGGCTGTTTCAAGTGTCACAGAGAAGAATGTCAGGGCTGAAAAACCGCTGAGAACATTTTCCTGTGGTTGGGAATCTTGAGAAACTCTTCCAAAACGCCCTTTTTGATTTAATAAGAGACATCTTACAGTACGATTAAAATAATTTGATGCATCTGCTGTTGAAATCTATTGCATAAACGAGTCTCTTTCAGTTTGTGTGTGCTTCTCTGGCATTTGGCTGATTCAGATAATTGCTTTGATGTCTCTAAAAATTGCAAATGTGGGTTGGTGAAATAAATTTGCTGCGGTTAACACTGTCTGTGTGATTTGTGCCCTAGCAAAGCTGAATGCTGCCCACCCACCATGTATGGTGGCTTACTAGGAGATCAAGACGCTTCCTCTGTTGCCTCCCTGCAGAAGGGAGACCCTTGGCTAGCCACAATACATGGTGGGTGAGCTGTATTCGGCTTCACAGATTCCAAGTTGTGCAGACTGAATACTAGGAGAATGCATGCAAAGAGTGCTTGGAAGACACTAAATACAATCCCTAATAAATACTAAGTGGTAGTCTTATCCTCATCATAATTGCTGTGTCTAGTAATAAAGTAAGCCATGAAGGAAGTACAATCAGACCCCGCCCCCCAACAGGGTAGGAGTTTTTGCATAGGAGGACTCCCCAGATATACAGAAAAATACAGCTTTGTAAATTAAAAGGAATCACCCCCCTCCCAATAAATTTGCTAGAACTGAGAGCTATTTGATATGCCCTTGACAACCTCTCAGATACTGTGTCTGGATGCTTGGTCCTTATACAAACAGACAATTCCACAGCCATGGCATATATAAACAGACAGGGTGGAACAGCTTCCCTCCGTTTCTGGAAGGAGGCAAATCTGATTTGGGAGTGGGCTGTAGACCATTCTGTGCAATTAACCGCTATTCACATTGCTGGGAAGAACAATGTATTAGCCGATCACCTCAGTTGTCAGTCAGAGGAACAGTATGACTGGTCCATTTCCAGTGAAGCTCTGGAGCCGATCTTTGCTCAATGGGGCCATCCCTCAACAGATCTTTTTGCCACACCACAAAATGCAAAAATGGAGTTATTCTGATAAGTATGACACTTAAAGGCAGCATTCCAACAAGTGATTCAGCTTTAATAATAGTGATTCAACAGCTCAGAACAGATCAGAACAGACAACACAACATTAAACAGTGCGGATTAGCACAGCCATGCCTACATCAGTGGTAACAACCAATAGCATTGCTTAGATAAAGTCCAATCAGTTTGCTTCCCTCCAGCACAGTTCTTTTATCCTGATTGGCCTGCTACGCAGAGTAGCCAATCAGGTATTGCCATTCTGGATACCAGCCTGTCAATGGGGATGAAATCAAGTTCAGGACATAACATATTCTGTACCAGGGCCACCTGGGATCCAGTCTCGCTAGGGAACACTTTTCACCTGTCCTGGGCCCAGGGTTTTTTATAGGCGTTTCCCCCACTTCCTCTCATAGGGAAGGTGTTAGCCAAGCTTATTGGGGAGAATGCTCATTGCATACTGGTTACCCCTTTTTGGAAGAGGCAAGTGTGGTTCCATGCTCTCCTCAAGAGATCAAAGGGCATATTTATCCACTTCCTGCAGAGTCCAGAACTGTTAGAGCCCACTTCAGGTCCTCATCCAGCTGTAACGCTGCTCAGTCTCTCAGCCTGGTTGCTTCTTTCAGAATGTCAACATGAGTAAAAAGGGTCTTGCATAATGTGAGGAAGCCCTCCACTAGGGCATTGTATTCAGCCAAATGGGGTCATTTTTCTACTTGGATCCTCAGTAAGGACTATGATCCTGCATACTGCCCTTTCTCTTAAGTGTTTGAGTTTTTGTTATTTCTTAAGGCTAAGGGTTTAGCTAATTCATCCCTTAAAGTGTATTTGGCCGCAAAATAGACAACTGTTCAGTGTTTTCACACCCGCTAAGGATTTTTTGAAGAGTCTTAACAATTTATAACCCCCAATTACACCTATTGTCCCACAATGGTCTTTATCAGTGGTGTTGAACCAATTAACAACTTTTCTTTTTGAACTGTTGTCACCTGTGATTTGAAATTTCGTTCTATGAAAACTGTGTTTCTTATTGCTATTACATCATCTAGGTTTGTAGTGAGATTGCCGCCCTCAGGGTGGATTTTCCATTCTTGCAATTTTTTGATAACAGAGTATCATTAAGATGGTCAGTAAAATTTCTGCTGAAGATTGTGTCAAAATTTCACTTGGGGCAATATTTGTCTTTACCTGTGTTTTGTCCCAACCCCGCTTCTGCAGATGAGAGACAGTGGCACACCTTAGATGTCAAAAGGTCACTTTTATTTTATTTGCACAGAACATGTGCCTTCAGACGTACCTCCTTTCTATTTGTCTGCTTTGCGGGCTCCTCAAACTTTGCGGGCTGCACCACCACCAACTATTTCTAGATGGATTGTGAAGGCAATCTCACATACTTACAACACTGCCTCTATACCGTGCCCTTTACATTTAACTGCACATTCCACAAGATCAGTGTCATCATCTACTGCATTGTCCCTTGGGAGTTTCTCTACAGGATATCTGTGCTGCGGCTACATGGTCGTCAGCGGATACATTTGTAAAACACTACTCGGTTGACACTGTGTGTACACAGGACACTTTGGTGGGTACGACTGTTCTTGTTTTTTGCTCACCCCACCTCCGACTTTGTGTATGCTTTGTAATCTCCCATGTGGGACTGCAAAAGACAATGCTGATGAAAACAAGGTTGCAGTTACCTGTAACTGTTGTTCATCGAGTTGTCCTTGTGCAGGTACACATCTCTCCCTCCTGGCCTATGTGAGTTGGGGGAAAAATTGTTTGGGCGGGAAACAGTTCATTGACGTCTGTTTGAGAGGGGATCCTGCCACTCTGTTTCTATGCTATGAAGAATTCTTCCGGTGGCTGGCCTGTGGCTGCGCAGATCCCATGTGTGCCTGCACAAGGATAACTCGATGAACAGTTACAGGTAACTGCAACCTTGTTTTCCACACTATTAGAAATAGACTTTCTGGAGGATATCCTTGAAACGTACGACTTTTGAAGAAGACAATGTGAAATGGGCTTTACTAGATGCTTATCAGTCGAATTCAAGTTGATCTTTCAAGTTATTATGTATTTGCTTTGACTGTGTTTCAATATTGTTGGTCTGGTTCACATGCCTCTATCCTAAATTGTTTTGCTTTCCATGTTTTTGTTAACAAACATGCCTTCCACACTGCTGTGTATATTTGTAGTTGAGAGACTGGCACAATTAGAATTTGTTATAAGTTCATGGTATGCATGATTCATATTGTTTGATTATATATGACTGTTTGTGATTAGATATAAGCAATTTGCTGTTTTCTGACAAGTGAATCAAATACAAAGTTTTTGATAATTTCTGTTTACTGTAGTGAATTCATGGTGTTTTTTTCTGTAAGCAACCCACCTGGAGGCTGGCATCCCTAGCAAGCGGGAAATTCTCCTGCATTACAAGACTCCCCTGCTTATTCCTATGGTTCTTCAACTTGATATTTCTTCTTATCAATATACTTTTATTTAGCTTCACTCCCGTATGATCTGTGGGTTGTGGACAACTGCTTGACCAGTCTGTGAGACAAGGCATTGAACTAGATGAGCCACTGGTCTTCTCCAGCAGGTCACCTCTTGAGAACATTTTCCTGCCAGGCAATCTGATCCAAGAGGCAATGGAAGTCAAAGTCTTTGGATTTAAGATTGTTTTCACATTCGCTGCCAGTGTTTGAAGCCATCAAAGGAAGATTTCCACATATAAATAAGCCCACTATGTATCAACTATCTGTAGACTCAGTTTTGCCCCACAGTCACTTGAAAAGGCAAAGCCTGACAAATTAATGTGTGATTTATCATGCACTCAGTATGCAGGTTATCAACCCTAATTGAGCTTACATGTATACTGTCCTAACTGGTTTATGGATCAGAAAGTGGATTGTAGCTAGGTTGTGCTGAAAGTTTCTGGTCTGTGCATTAAAGAGTATTATCTACTTGACAAGAGTTGTTCAGCCCTACTTTTCTTGTTTCCCACACTCTGTAAAATATGGTTTCTGGTTATTTTACTCATCAGCAGGGAGGGGCTTTGGCTCAACGGAAGAGCATCTCCTTGGCATGCAGAAGGTCCCAGGTTCAATCCCCAGCATCTCCAGTTAAAAGGTCTGGCAACAGGTGCTGTGAAAAACTAAGTAGACAATACTGACTTTGATGGACCAAGGGTCTGAGTCAGTATATATCAGTTTCATGTGTTCCCGTTACTCAAAAAAAGTCATTCTTCACAGTGATGGAGGAATAGAGCATTTAGAATACTTGACAGCTGTTGACATGGAAGGAGAAATATTTTCATAACCATGACAACATCTTCATGGCACATCAGTAATTTGGCAATATTCTTTTCATTCTTTTTTCTAATGAAAGGCAATTTTGGCTTTGTTTAATCCATTCAGTGATACCTGTAAAATCTGTGAGAATGTGTTTGCTGTCTACAAAACAAAGTTGTTGTTGTTGTTTAAAAAATATCCCAGAAAATTGATTTTGACTGTGTTAGAGAAGAAAAGAAGAGATTGGATTTATACCCTGCCCTTCAGAGTCTCAGAGCAGGTGAGTCACTTTCAACCTGAGCTACCCCACTGGGTTGTTGTGAGGTTAAAAAATGGCGACGGGGGGGGGAGATGTTGTGAGTCACTTTGGGTCCCCACTGGGGAGAAGAGCATGGTGTAAAAATAAACATGTACATTTGTTTACCAGGGAATCAGTCCCACCATGTTCAATGAACCTTAACCCCCAAGTAGCCTCAACTTCTGCTAACTGCTCATCTGAATTGTCCTATACACTGAGATATTTCTGAAGGTGTTTCCCACTTTTAAAGTAACAGCATCTTCTTTTTCTTTTGATTCTGCTTCTTTTATGGATGTGGTTTTCCAAACAGCTGCTCTAAAGATAATATATTTCTCTTACACTAGAGTCGTGAGTGTATTTACTCAGAAGTGAATTTTGCTGAGTTCAGTATAGGACTGTATGATCATTTGAGATAATGACTACACACAGTGTCCACAGAGTGCAGTGGGACTCAATCCTAAATAACTGGTGACTCCAGCCTTACTTTAGAGGTGGCCTGCTTGATCAGACCAGCAGTCCTTCTAATCCAGCATTCTGTCTGACACATCAGCCAACCAGTTGACCTGGAGGGCCAACAAACAGGGCACCAGTATTCAGAAGGCTATTGCCCCTGAACGTGGAAGGTTCCATTTTGCCATCAGGGCAAGTAGCCATTGGTAGGCCTCTCATCCATGAAGTTGTCTAAGTCCTTCAAGTTCCAGGTGGTCAGCTGTGTTGGTCTGAAGAAGCAGAACAAATGTAGAGTCCAGTGGCACCTTTAAGACCAACAAAGGTTTATTCAAGGTATGAGTTTTTGTATGCATGCCCACTTTTTCATATACATTGGATGGAAGGTAGAGTTCAAACTTATAGACAGAGGCTGAACAACTTAGTAACATGATGAAGATGTTTTAAGATATGCAAAGACAAAACTAAATAACAAGCTAAGGTTATAAGGTCAACAGTCGTTTTGATTTAATTAAGGGGAGAAAGAACAGTAAAGCAATAAATATGTCAAAATAGGGGATAAATGTGTAAAGGTAACTTTTCTAATTGTAGGAAGTTTGACCTCTACCTTCCATTTAGATGTATTTGAAAAAGTGTGCATGCACACGAAAGTTGAATACAACTTTATCGTTCATAAAGGTGCCACTAGACTCTAAATTTGTTCTACAAGGCCTTCTACCATACTCTGTTTGTGGCCTTCCACTTGGTAGTGAATCTGACCACAGAGTACTTGTAACTAAATCAATAATAATTAATCATAATCATCAGTTATTTTAATGAACTCGGTTCGTGCAGGAGGGTGGAGGTGGGACTTGTAATTCGCTTACTGACCAGGATTCCAGTTTCCACTACATCCCAAAGTCGACTTCGCCTCTTCTGGAAGCTCTCCACTTCCGGGGGGAGAGGAAAAGTGTTAGGCCGCCACCCCCGAAAGCCTAACCTGCCAATCAGAAGGGGAGGTATCGCATGACGTAGCAGAAGAGCCACAACAATCTTTCCCCCCGTCGCTTTCTCCTTGCCCGCACGGGATCCAAAGTTTTCCGGGCGTCCTAGACCGGAGTGCTGGGGGTCGAGGGGCTCTGAAGTCCCCCCCCGGGGCCCCTGGCGCCCGCCCTCCCTCCCTCCCTCCCCCCGCCGCCTCCCGGGCGATGGACGCGGAGCCGCAGCCGGACAGCCTGGACGGGTGGGTGGCGGTCAAGGAGGACGCCTTCGGCCGGCCCGAGGCGCCCCACAAGCTGCGCTTCCTCGTCGCGTGGAACGCCGTGGAGGGCAAGTTCGCCGTCACCTGCCACAACCGCACCCTGCAAGAGCAAGAGCAAGAGGCCGGGCCGGGCGCCGACGAGGGGCCGCGGAAGAGCTGGGCCGGCCTGTACTCCTCGCGGGCCTTGCTGGGCGTCCACCGGCAGCTGGTGGCCCTGAACGAGCGCCTGGAGCCCTGCTTCCCGCCGCTGCCCCCGGCGCTGAGCGGCCCCGGCGGCGGCCTCTGGGCCCTGCTCTTCCCCCACTGCCCGGTGCTGGAGGAGGCCGAGCTCGAGGGGCTCTGCCGGCGGCTGGAGGCCTACTTGGGCTGGGCGCTGGACTTGTGCGGCCGCAAGGCGCTGCTCGACTCGCTCTTCGCCCAGGATCAGGACGAGGAGGACGAGTACTTCGAGAACCTGCAGGAGTTCCGGAGGAAAGCGCTCAAGGCCCAGCTGACAGCCGCCAAGGAGGCCTTGCGGAGGGTACGGGGCGCTTGGCGGGCGGGCGGGCGTATCATTGGCCACAAAACACGCCCGGGTGTTGCAACGTTGGCTTTAGGGCGTGCTTATCCCACACTTCCTCCCCGGGAGCAATGCGTAGGAGTCTCCCTTCTTCCATGTTTATTATCCTTACAACAGTCCTGAGAGATGGAGTTTGCGAGAGAATGGCAGACCGGCGGGCACCCAGTATATAACTTGCTAGCAAGATGGGTCTCCCTGGTTCTAAGCCAGACCGCCCCACTTTGCACCCCGCTGCTGGGAAATGCCCAACCAAGGCCAAATGCTCTTGCAGGCTGTGCAGTCTCTTTTTCTGGTCCTCTCCTTCTTGACACTTGATCTGCATCTTTCGTTAGTAGCATAATAATCAGATAGTAATCAGGGGCAGCTTTCCATGCCTGAAGTTGGGAGTGGTATGCGTCTGTTGAATTTCTGCCTGCAAAGTAACTGTGGGAGAAACAGGGGGCTGCCCAACAGTTGCCAGCCTGGTTTCTGATAAAAGTGGGGAGGAGTCGCATGCTAGATCTGTGGATGTGGAGTTTTTCCTTCCCTCCCAAGCCTCTCTTCCTGCTGCACAGGAGCAGAATCCAGCCAAGGTGCTGTGCTAAGAGCAGGCCTGTGTTGGAGAAAGTAGAGAACCAGTTGACCGACCAAGGCCTCATTCTGCCATGTCTGAGGATGCCCTAGGAAGCTGCAAAAGTGCTCATGACAGAGCCAGAGGTCCAAATTTTATTTATTTGGTGCATTTGTATCTTACTTGGTCTCCAGGCAGTTTAGGGAAAAGTACATGGTTTGCTCCATCTCCATTTTTTACCTTCACAACAACGCCCTGAGGTAGGTTAGACCAAGAGGGTGACCAGCTGGAGATCACCTAGTAAGTTTTGTGGCAGGTGGAGATTTGAATCTGGGTCACCCTGATTCTAGTCCAGCACTCTGGACAGACAGTGCCAAGGCTGTAAGTACCCTTTTTCCTGATGGTATGAAGGGTTGCAATTATGTCTCTCTCCCATCTTTATTAGTAAGTTTTTTTATGAAGCCAAATATGACTGGCAAAAAAAAATTGGTTAAAACTTTTCCTTTGCCAACTTGTCTTTACTCCATAAGACATTAAACTGTTGAATGTATAACTTAGTAATTTACTGTAATGTTTTTGGCCTCTTTGAGAACATATTTGACCATGGAAAGCACAATACATGTTCTTTAAGTAAACAAATAAATGCTATCAAAATGTAAATGTACGAATGACCCACAGGTAAAGCTAAGTTTGGCCTATAAGAGTGTAAGAAGAGCCCTGCTGGATCACACCTGTGGACCAGCTAGGCCATTTTCATAAAGTGGCCAATCCCTTTCCCTGGAGAGCCAACAGAAGCCAAGGCCTTCCCTGATGTTGCTTCCCAGCACTGGTCTTCAGAGGTTGACTGCCTTTGGATATAGACTCCATAGCTGTGGATATACACTCCATAGCTGTGTGTGTGTAAAGTGGCATCAACTCATAGCCAACTTACAGCGACCCTGTAGCATTTTCAAGGTGTGACAAACTGACCTCCAAAAGTACATCAGATTCAGAGAGGTGGGAGATTAAAAGGCCAGTGCCTCACGGTGAAGCACAGGTTGACTGACAAGCTGCTGCAGTGCCAGCTGAGGAGAGTCTGGAGAACAGCCGAGTGCTGAGGGAAAGGAGCTTTTTCCTCTTGCTTCATCTCTGACGGGTCAGAAGCCAGACAGGAGGAGTCAGTGTGTCTGTCAGAGGGGAACAGACAGGTTCACTGGTGAAGTGAACGGACACAACTCCTTGCCCTTACTGTGTAAGGGAACTGAGGAACAGTTCCAAATAAGAATTTTGGTCTAAGCATCAGCCAAGCTGAGAACCATTTATTTCACTGGGTCAAGAGCTGAGGGTCAGTTTTGGCAGGAGGGATTGGTCAGTAGGTTGAAGCTGTTGGTCTAGCATCGAGCTAAACAGAAAAAGGAATATTGCTTCTAGGAAAAGGGGAATATTTCCTTCTGTTATTCAGAGGGTCCGACTCAGAAGGGACCCCCGATTGGTGTGAAAGAGGAAGCAACCTTAGACTCCTCTGGAGTCCAAGGGAAAGCTGTAAACTCGGAGGGAGGGAGAAGAGGTTACAGGAAGAAAGTACTCACCTCCAGGAAACTGAGATAGTTATGTGAATCTTTATTAAGACACGATGTTACAGTTAAGAAATCTGCAAGACAAACAAACCTGTCACTGTTAAGAATGGATGCTGTAAGGAACTAAGCTTCAACAATACTTTGTTGCCTGTTCAAAATATCGTAATTTGCAAATACAACAAAGTTCACCTCAGTGTTCTCATCCCCTGCCTATTCCTAACCTGGCGATGCCTGTTTAATAAAACCATCATTCCTGTTTGAACTTAACTTTGTGTCAAATGACATTTACAAAAGAAATAGCAAGTGGGCTCCTGCTTAACAACAATAAATCTCTGGCCTGGGCAAAAGCCAACTATATTCTCTACCACAGGGTGAGATATTCAGGAAGTCATAAACTGTTTATTACCACACGCTACCAAGGGGCTGCTTAGACAGAGTGGGAACAGCTATTTAGCATTTTGGCGGGAAATCTGCCTCACAGAAAAAGCAGCAGCAGTGGCCTGTCATACAAGGCAAGAGACATTCAGAGGTGGTTTGCCCTTGCCTGCCACTGCGTAGCAACCCTGGAATTCCTTGGTGGTCTCCCATCCAAATACTAACTATGGCCGACCCTGCTTAGCTTCTGAGATCTGACAGGATTGGGCTACCTTGGCCCTTCCCCTCCATAAACATATCTTGTCTCCTTTTTGAAGCATTTATATCTTTTTTTTAATGAACTGTCCCAGAGGACAGGCTTTTATTTAGTTTTTCCACACAACAATATGACAACACAATACAGTACAATACAATACAAACACCACACAACACCCACACAAAACATACACGGGGGTGATCTCTAATGCTTAGACATCCTCATATATTTGCCCTGTCTATTATTTTCTCTAAAAACCTTTTCCTTTTATGTGAGAATCTTTTATCACTCGATCTACTTACATTAAAGGTTTCCTAAACAGTTGCTTTTAATTCTAATACCTTCTACTCGTTTAAATTGTACCAATCATAAAATCGAGTCCAAATGTTCTCAAAGGTGGATTCTGTGTGCCCTTTCATAGTCAAAGTCAGCTTGTCCATCTCTGCTGCCTCCAAAATCTTAGCAATATATTCTTGTTTTGATGGTGTTTGGATAGTCCTCCAATACTTTGCATATAAAATCCTGGCTGCTGTAGTCAAATATACTATCAAATAATGATCGTCTCTATTTATCTCCTTAGGTAGTATCCCCAAGAGCAGCAATTTCAGTTTAAATGGGATTGCCCTACCTAGAATTTTCTGTATCAGCCAATGTATCCATATCCAATATGTTTTACTAATTTCGCAACTCCATCACATATGAAAAAACAAACCCATCTTATTTTCACAACTCCAACACTTATTAGCACATTTATCGTCATATTGTGCAATTCTCTCTGGTGTTATATACCATCTATAGAACATCTTATATATATTTTCTTTATAAGATACAGCTTTAGTTATTTTAACATTTTTACTCCATATTTGTTCCTTTTTTGAAGCATTTAGCTCTACGATGTTCTAAAAAACATCAATCCATTAATGTAGTAAATGAACACTGAAGCCCTGCATCATGCACAGCTGCACCTCCTGATACACAAACATGAAGTTAAAATCTCTCTTCAAGCCCTGCAGAGGTGAGGAAGGTAGCAACTAGAGGTAGTAAAGGCCTTTTCACTGGCAGCAGCTCACGCTCAAATGGCCTCCAGCTTTGGGTCACCAGGCACCTGCTCTGTGCCTTTTAGGTGCCAGGCCACAGTGTTTATCTTTGCCCAAGCAAAATTGATTGTTTTTAATTGATAGTTTCAGAGGGCAGCCATGTTGATCTATCCAGTAGCACCTTCGAGACCAACAAGAATTTCAGTCCTCAAACAAAGAACTGTCAAGGGGAAATTACAACTTGAGACTGCTGAATCTGAGTTAATTCACAGGTTCGGAACAGTGGACCGCTCAGGGCTGAACAGGATTCTTATCTTACTACAGATGCTAATTTTCTTCCCCTCTACTTTAATCAAGCTGATTACAATATGCATGGTACCTTTGCATCCTTTATAAGCATTCTTTACAACATTCCTCTGATCTTCTGACTAGGATATGAAGAGGAGACGAAAGGTGTACACTGAAATAGCAGACAGATTCTCTTGTCTGACAGAAAGTAAAAGGTACTCAAAGACTTGTCAGACACTCATTGATGCTTATCCAGATGACATGAACAATACTTTGTCTACAGAGCTTCAGCAGTTCCATTCATATGTTCTTCATAAGTTTAAAACAACCAAGAAAACATCTTTCACTCACATGGAACTTTACAACACAATTACAGAAGACAAACTAGATGTTGAAATTGCCTTAAGAATATTTTTAACATTAATGGTGACCAACTGCACAACAGAGAGGTCTTTCTCACAACTGAAACATGTAAAAAACCCAAAAAGATCAGTTATGCTTCAAGAAAGACTCAACTCATTGTGTATATTAACACTTGAAGCAGACATTCTGAGAAGTATTAATTTTGAGGTTGTTACCAGTGATTTTGTGAAAATGAAATGTAAAAAAATGCCTTTCATATGAATATTGGAACTTTGATACATTTAACTTGTGAAATATTAAAATAGATGTTGTATTGCATTTTTATAGAACTTTATGTAGCCAAAGCTTGGCTTCGATTGTACAGTATATTGTGTTATCATATGAATAAATTTTTGTATTGCTGCAACCTGCATTGTACATCTGGTCAGACAGGTCAACAACTAAAACGGACTGGGTCAGTGTGGAAAGGAGGGGGGGGCACCAAGATTGGTCAGTGCTTAGGGCACTAAAGGTTCCCTTGCTCGAAAGCCAGTCGAATCCAACTCTAGGGTTGCGGTGCTCATCTCTGTTTCAAAGCCGAAGAGCCAGCGCTGTCCGAAGACTTTTCCGTGGTCGTGTGGCCGGCATGACTAAACACCAAGGTGCACGGAACGCTGTTACCTTCCCACCGAAGTGGTACCTATTTATCTACTTGCAATTTCTTGCTTTCGAACCGCTAGGTTGGCAGGAGCTGGAACTAGAGACAGGAGCTCACCCCGTCATGCGGCACCCGGGTCTCGAACTGCTGAACTACTGACCTTCCACAGCCTGCAGTTCAGAGTCTTAACCACTTGAGCCACCGCAGCTCCTGCTTAGGGCACTAGTGAGCCTTAATCTGCCCCTGGGTGGATGCATTGTCTTGAGCTTCGTTTATCAGTTGCAATTCAGCAGTCTGTCTTTCTAATCTCCCTCTGAAATTCCTTTGTAAGATAACTGCTACTTTTAGGTCGGCAACTGAATGTCCTGGAAGGTTAACTGTTCCCCCACTGGTTTTTGAATGTTGTGTTTTCTGATGTCGGACTTGTGTCTATTAATTCTTTGTCGAAGGGACTGGCCTGTTTGTCCAGTGTAGACAGTGGAAGGGCATTGCTGACACGTGATGGCATAAATCACATTAGAGGATGAGCAGGAGTAGGAGCCTGAGATGGTATGGCTGATGTTGCTGGGTCCAGTGATGGTGTTGCTAGGATCTATATGAGAGCACAGTTGGCATCTTAGTTTGTTGCAGGCCTTGGTACCAGAGTCTATGTTACAGTTAAGTAGTTTATCATTGCGGGTGAGAAGTTGTTTTAGGTTAGCAGGCTGCCTGTAAGCAACAAAAGATTGGGCCGCCAAGCAACTTTTCTGTCAGAGAAAACAGGAAGTTGGGGTCACATTTGAGTGCTGAAAGGGCTGGTTATGCTAGGGATCAGAGGACCTTCATGGACAGAAGCCGTGTGGGACAGGGGCTGTGTAGGAAGGAGTAGAAAAGCCGGCTAGATCCAACCCTGGATCTCTCCTTTGTTTCATGGGATGCGGAAGGCCTTGTGAGGCTCATCTAAATGAATATAACCCTTGACATTCTTATTAACAGTCTTCCCTCAGCCCAAGATCTCTTGTTCAATTTCTTTTTTATCTCTGTTTATTAGCAACTTTTATGGAGAATAGTAATAACCATAACAGTAGTAACACATAAAGGCCCAAGTATGATGTAGGTAAAGAACATCAGTAAAACAAATTTAGAGTCCAGTGGCACCTTATTTTTCTAAATTTGTTCTACTTCTTCAGACCAACTACTTGGATCTATCTTCATGAATAAAACAGTTAATAAGGAAGGATGGATAATAACAACATTAACTAGTGGTGTTCCAAAATAGGCACACTTGGATTAGTGAGCATTTATGTAATCACACCATATAAAATTTGGTTAGTTGGTGAAATACTTAAAATACTCTTAGTTTGACTACGTGATAATAATCCAGGGTGCAGCTGTCTATTGGGGCCCTTTTGTGAATTTGCTGCTTCGGTTTTCTGATATATATATATTTTTAAGGGTAGCCATCTATTTGTATGATGGATTGTTGGTAATTTTGAGCTGGGTGGAGATTTTTGTCCAAGATCAAGAGATCCCAGTTCTTAAGATACTGTTTTTTAATCAAAGGTATTTTTGTCATTTTCCTAAAAGCTACAATTAGGAATACAGCAGCAGCTTCTCTTGTTTTTTTCCAAAGGCTTCAACCCCATTACTCATTTCAGAACTTTCTTTTCTGTCTTAGGTCCTACATCAGCACAAAGATGCTGACACCTTGGTAGCCTTAATGGAGGTTTATGAGGAGGAAGATGAAGCATATTGGGAGCTGGTTACCGTGGCAACCAAATTTTATCAATATTTGTTGCAGCCGTTCAGAGACATGCGAGAACTGGCAACGTTATACAAATTGGAGATCCTAGTAGGTTTGGCTTCTCACAATCCCATTTAAAAATAATTAGAAATGGGCATTTTTTTTTAATTTTATTTTTGCATTCGGTTTGTGGTTTGTGGCTGAACCATGAATCGATATGTTGGTTTGTGAACCAAACCGTATCGGTTCATGATTTCTGCTTTCTGTTGCTGAAAGCCATTTAACATCTGCTTTCTGTTCCCCTCCAAGCCATTTAACCCCCTATTTTCTGCTCCCTGCCAAGCCATTTCTGCTCCCCTCCAAGCCATTAAACCCCTTGTTTTCTGCTCCATGCTTAGAACCATTTAAACCCCTGCTATCTGCTCTAATTGAAGTGCCACAAACTGCCTTAAAATCTGTGGCGGCTCTTCAGTTTGTGAACCATGAACCAGCCAGAATTCATGAGAGACTTTAGTTCATGAGCTGGTTCATGCTCATCCCTAAGCATAATAATCATAATCTTAAATACAGTTCAGTTTACCCCTACAACACAAAACAATTTAGTTGCCCTGGGCTCTGGAGACTTCCAGCATTTTTCATCAAATTTCTAACCCTTACAAAGTATACTGAATGTTGCCCCTGGGGTCCTTTGCCTGCCATCCTGTCCTTCAACTGTATAGAAAGTGTGTCCTGCTCTGAAAACTTCCTTAAATCACTCCCTCATCACCAATCTGGTATGAAAATTTTTGAAATGTTCCACTGTTGTTTCCACACTGACTTTTCTTGGGTTTGTCACTGGAGCTGATTGAGCATAATCATTCACTTGGAAAAGAAGTCTACACAGATGTATGCATTGTAGGAGGTCTAAGTCACATCAGAATGGTATGAACATAAGAAGAGCCCTGCTGGATCAGACCAGTGGTCCATCTTGTCCAGTCTCCCGTCTCACACAGTGGCCAACCAGTTACTCTGGAAGGTGAATCAGCAGGGCATAGAGGGCAAGGCCTTCCCTTGGTGTTGCCTCCTGGTACTAGAGAGACTGATTGCCTTTGAATGTGGAGGTTCCCTTTAGCCACTGTGGTGAGGACTGTAGAGACTCTTTTGCATACCTGAAGACCCAACCTAAGAAGAAGCCCCATCGCCAAAGGCTCAAGGCATTACAGAACAGCAGCAGTGATTGAGCCATCCTTGACATCATCATGCCCTTGAATGGCAGAATACCATCTGGTATGCCAGTTAGTCCAGAAGTGATTGGTGCACATAAAATGGGCAACTGTTCCTATTGGCTATCATTTTATTTACTTATTTATTATTTTGATTTAAATTTATATGCAAGTGGGCTCAGGGCAGCTCACAACAACAAACATAATAATAACAATATTAAAACAATACAATAAAACCAATTTAAAACATTTAAAGTGGACAGTGCAGTAAGTTTCAGTTCCTACAGCCGGAATGGATGGTTTGGTGCCGAGCCATAATGATCTCATGCACCTGGTAAATGCCTCCTGCTTCAGACAAGGGCTGGGCGGAACAGCTCCATTTTGCAGGGCCTGCAAAACTGTAACAGGTCTCACAATCAGAAACATGTTCCACCAGACTGGGGCCAGGACAGAAAAATTTAATGACTGACAACTTGAACTGTAGCCACCCTTGTCAACTTCTCTTCAGTGTGCTGTGTGGATTGTGCACCTTTCTGGACTGCTCTTTAAATGTGTGTTTGGGTTGAGACGTAAAAGAGATCTCTTTGCAGAAATCCTTACAAGCGGATAGGCTGGGCCCGAAAAGGAGAGATGCCTTGCAGGTGGAGGCAGAGGAATGGACCACACAAGTGGAAGAAGCCATGTGCTCCATCCAAGACATCACTGTCAGCTACTTCAAGGAGACGGTGATGGCACTGGCAGGTAAGTCGCAGTGGAGGACAGGAAGGCCAGAGGTGGCCTTCCTGTGGAGCCAGAGACTTCAGGCATTCCTGATTGTGGCCGAGTGGGAATTGGACGTATCCTTTAGGAGGTTCACCCCCAAAAGGTTTACATGTAGGCCCAGTTCAATTCATTGAGGTTTAGTTTAATTCAATATTTGGGCAGGAGAAATTCCTGGTGTCTCACCCGCAGGTTAACTACAAGTTCTGGCCTCACTCTGAAAGCACCGAAAGTACCGTAGACCAGCCCAGGAGCGGAGGCTTAAACATATCTGTCATAAAGGAGGTTCTAGTTTTGAGAAAAACAACCAAAGCTTTTTGTATTAATCTTTGCAATTACCCTGCATGGTAGGCCAGTCCCCTCGTACAAATGTGAGAGGGGGAGGGGGGAGGGAGGGGGGGGGCTTGTCAAAGGCCACCTAGTGTAGTTGTTTTTGTACCTGGTGCTTTGCAGAATACAAGGAGATGAGTCCGTGCCCCCAAGGAGTTTGCAGTCTAAAACTTGACATACAGGAGACTGCAAAAGGGAAGGGAGGTGTGTACCCAGAGTGCCTCAGAGGAAGGGTGAAATAAAGTGATAGGTCGAGTTCATGGCTGACGTAAGATTTGAACCAAGGACTTCCAGGCTCATGGCTTGTGCTCTCAGCCACTATGCTATACTAGCTCTCGACATCAAGCCCTTGGTTAAATTGTGTAGCTGCTAAAACTGTAGATGTTCAGGGTTAAAGAGCGATAGTAAAGTATCTGTTGTGCATGCAGAAGTCCCCAGGTTCAGCCTCAGCGAAAAGGATCAAGTAGTAGGTGATGTGAAAAGGACTCTACTGGATTTGATAGAAAGCTGTTTGATGTGTCCATATTTGTGAGAGTTTTTTCCTCTTTGCTTTGTGAATGCTAACCAAGCACCACTCAGCTTTTAGTAGGTTCCTGTCTTGAGAGAAGGCTCAAGAGTGCTCTTTAACAACACGGAATTTATTTCCTTTTCTCCCTCTTTTTGCTCCCTTCTGATTGGGCAGCGATGAAGAAACAGATGGAGCAAGACCGCCAGCGGTTTGGCCAAGCTGCCTGGGCATCAGCTTCTCCGAGACTAGAAAACCTCAAGTACCTTTTAGCCAAAGAGACCCTTCAGCACATGAGAGCAAGAGAACTGTGCCTCAACCACAAGAGAGCTGACATCCGGAAGCAGGTAAGAGCTCAGCAAATTGCCACCCTGTCTGCGCTCTCTCTCCCTTCCGCCTTTGCTCTCACTGTGGATTGATATCCAAATCCCTGCAGTCAAAAAAGGGATGCTGTTATAAGGAGTGAGAAGGATGTTAAATCCCGAGCCTTCCTTGGTTGAAGGTACAGAAGCCCAAATGCTGTGCATACCTGCAGAGAGGCCTGTTGCGTTCAGCTGGCTGGCTTGTATGACCCTGTTCTGCCAGGAGAGAAAAAAGACGTTTCTCCATCAGAAAAGCAAGAAAGCCGTTCCCCTTCAAAGGAAAACTTAGGAAAAGAAAGTCAGAGGATCCAACCCAATATGATTTGTCCTCAAAGAATCAAGCAGTAAAATAAAGTTGTTGTGTTTTTTTTGAGGTGTTGTTGTTTTTTTTTGCCAGCAGTACAGCAGTAGCAGAACAGAATGCAGAAACTAGAAAGGCCCCAGGTTCAAGCCTGACAGCTGCTAGGATCAAAAGCATTTCTTTTAGGCGTGCAGATCTGAGGTTGTGAGGAGACGAGGTTCCATTGGTTTGGGGCAACCTTGGCGGTGGGTGGGGGTTTGTCTAACCGCAGCAGGCTCACTTCCTCTTAACCCTCCGTCTTTCCTCTTAGACTTATAGCAGGGATGACCTTGGTCTGTGTCCCAAGTCAGCCACAATGCTTACTGGATAATCCTGGGCCAGTCATTATTTCTTAGCCTAACCTACTTCAGAGGGTTGACGGGAGGATAAAATACCCCGAGGACTTCCAAGAGGAATGGTGGGATAAAAAGGGAGTAAAACTTGAGCTTGCCTTGACCTGGACAGCCCAGGCTAACCTCTCAGAAACAAACCCCTGGCTAGTTTTTGGATGGGAGACCTCCAGGGAATACCAAGGCTGTGATATGGAGGCAGGCAATGGCTAAACCGCCTCTGAATGTCTTGTGCCTTGGAAACCCCACAAACAAGGGGGTGCCGTAAGTCCACTGTGACTTGACAGCAAACCCCCTTCCCCCCCGGACCTCAACAGGCCAGAACTGGCCTTTTTCACATAGCATTTGTGGTCTTACTGGTGTTTCCTTCCATGTTTTTGCAAACGTACAGATGGAAGCCTTTGAAGATCAGGGAAATGACCTGGCTCGACTAGAACAGCTGGAAATCGAATATTACGAAACCCAGCTGGAGCTGTACGAAGTACAGTTTGAGATTCTGAAGAATGAAGAAATGCTGCTTGTCACACAGTTGGAAACTTTGAGGCGAGGGATGAAAGGTGAGGTGGAAGGCCAGCTTCCACAGTCTCGTGGTGGCGGCGGCGGCGCTGCTGCAGACATCAGCCCAGGGCTGGGAATGTGTTTTGCCCCTCTGGGCGGGCTTCCACAGCCAGGGCTTTGCAACTGTGGGGCTGACACCTTCTGGCATAGCTGGGAATTTGCAAACCAAATGACACGAGACACAGAGAGAGCTGCATTTGTGTTTGTGGTGCACGACACTGAAGGATTGCTGGGTAGGCCCCAATGCAGAGTCCGAAGGCACCGGACTCAGTCAGGTGAGTGGTGGGTGCCATTCAACATTCAACAGTGCTGGCTGCTGGAAGCTACTTCGGGGGGGGGGCAGGGTTGAGGCCCATCTTGCTATGCCCAGCCGGCTTAGGCCTTGAAACAGACTTCCTGCAATCAGCTGCCTCTTTATAGCCCTTGTGCAGATTCCCACAGTGAAGTACTTCTTCACTCAATAAGTAATTAACTTGTGGGATTCACTGGCAGTAGACATAGTGATGGCTGGGAGCATAGGAGGCTCTGAAGAGGGGGCTAAGCAGATTCCTTACTGGCTACTAAAGGGAACCTCCATGTTCAGTGACAGCCAATCTCCGAACACAAATGCCAGGATGCAACAGCAGAGGTATTATTGGCCATTCAAGGGCAACTTTTTCACCATTTCATGGAACCAGGTGCTGGGTGAGATGGATCAGTGGTCTGATCCAGCAAGGATCTTTGTTCCCAAAGACTTGTCCCAAAGTCACACTGTGAGCTTCATAGCTGTGTGAGAATTGGTATGTGGACCTCCCCAGTCTTAGACTAGCTAGAGAGCCATTAGTTCTCTTGTACTGAGAGAACAATGGAATAACATTTTTAGGATTGTGCTCATGGAGACTCCCTAGTTCCTTTTGCTTGCAAGTGAAAGAATGGGCAGAAATCTTTCCCCATACCTTTGTTACAATTTCACAAGGCCTGGAGCTTGGATTATTGTACGGCAGGCCAATCCTAGCTGGCCATATTAATGCTCCAGGTCAGAAGCATCCAATGCAAGCTAGATTTTGATTATGGAAGAGCACAGAATCGTGAATTGAGCCAGGATTTTTCTAGGACATATGTTGTAACCAATCAGCAAACATTTTGAAAATCTTTTCTTTCCTGGTCTCCTTTCAGTTATATGAAAATTTATAGCTGTGTAGACCAGTGCTGGGTCTACAAATGTGCCTGAAGCTGCCCAAATTGTGAACTTTTTTTAAAAAAACTTTTTTGTGTGAGTATTTTCTTTTATGTGCTTGTGAGCCTGGAAATTATGGTAACTTCTGGTGACCCCTAGGGGAGCTAGGCCTAGGACGTTTCAGAGAGGTGGCTTGATAACCTGCCCCTGCATCCCGGCCCTGGTATTCCTTGGAGGTTGTCCTTCCAAGTACTTGCCAGGGTCAGCCGTACTTCGCATCTGAGATCTGACAAGATTGGGCTTGCCTGGGCTATCCAGGTCAGGGCTCCAAATTGTGAACTTGAGCCACTTCAGAGCCCACCCCATCTATAGGTAGCCCCCCTGCAGAGAACGAACCAGAGAGTAGGAGTATAGGCCCGACCGTGCCCAGATCCCAATCCATCAAAAAGCACTGCTGCTGCTGGTGCCAGATATACAGCACATGGTTCATCCGTGTCTTTGTAGGCCTGTGTCTCCAGCGTCACCCTTTTTTTTCTTTTTTTGCTCTTACACACTTGTTTGGTTTGCATGTCTGGCCTTCTGGGTGTCAACCCCCACCCTCCCAGCATTTCCACACAAGTTATCTGTTCTCTCCACCTCCCACAAGGCCTTGAGCATGCAGAGATACAATTCTAAACTCCTTTGAGAACAGGGACTGATTTCACACAAGAGCTGCGCCGCCGTTATGCCTCCCCTTGCACCGATTCCATTGGTCAGTTTCCCACTCGAAGCCACACAGACGCATTTTGACCTGCGGCTTCGCCTGATTTTCCCCCCAGTTTTCTGATCCTCAAAAAACAGGATCAGGAAATGGTGGGGGAAATCGGGCAAAGCCGCTGGTCAAAGTGCAGCCGTGCAGCTTCGAGTGGGAAACTGACCAATGGAAATGAGGCAAGGGGAGGTGTAACGGCAGTGCAGCTCCTTATGTGAAATCAGTCAGGGTGATTCTGCTGTATCAGAGTTAAATCGCGACACCCAGAGCAGGCTGACTGGAAGAAGGCAAGATGTAGCGCAGTCAATCTGGCAGAGAGACTGTAGGCACCCTTCTCTGGGGCATCAGTATTTTGAGCTCACAGAAGCCTTGTCAGTCTCCTTACCAGCTTGCTGAGAATTGTGGAGGTGACTGTAAAGGAGTTTTTAAGTTTTTCTCTGCCTTTCTCCCTGCTGAATGTAACCTTCTTAGAAATTCAGGATGAAGTGATTTATTATGATACATGTGAAAACCCTGATGAGCTGCAAGCCTCTGAGCAAGCCCTGGAAGAAGCGCACGTGCCTTCCTCCGAAATGGCGCAACTGCGGCAGAAGACCAAGCAGCTGGAGACGAAACGTGGGATTATCTGTTCAAGGCGAGCCTATCTCAGGAACAAAAAGGTAATACAGTCTACAGCATTTAAGTGTGTCCTGGGTGCAGAATCTGGAGAGAGACTCTTGTTTTTTTTTAAAAAAAATGTGCCAGGCTTCTAGTCCGTGAGGCCATGAAGGTGGTAGATAACTGGGTTGCACTTACCTGTAGCTGTTGTTCATTGAGTGGTCTTCTGTGCAGGCACACAGAATCCTCTGGAATGATCATAAAGAGCTGCCTTATCCCGAGTCAGACGAGTGGCCCATCTAGCTATCAACTCCGGCTGGCAGTGCCTGCAGGCAGTTCCTTCCCAGTGCCTGCTGCCTGAGAGCCTCTTAACTGGAGACCCCAGTGGTTTGATCCTGGGATCTTCTGTGGGCAAGGCATGAACTCTGGCCCTGGCCAGTTTCCATCCCTTTTGCATGTGAGTTCTGTGCCGTGGACCTACAAGTTGGTGTGGAAAGGATTCTTTGAAAGTAAAATATTGGAGAATGTTTCCCATAAACATGCTTGTTCCTAATGAATTAAAAGGGCCATAGCATCAAAATCGCAGGAGGTCATAGCCCCTCTGTATACTGCCTTGGTCAGGCCACACCTGGAGTACTGTGTGCAGTTCTGGAGGCCTCACTTCAAAAAGGATGTGGACAAAATTGAGAGGATACAGAAGAGAGTGACGAGGATGATCAGGGGTCTGGAGACTGAGCCCTACGAGGAAAGGCTTAAGGGCCTTGGGAATGTTTAGTTCGGAGAAGAGGAAATTGAAGGGGGGCATGATTGCTCTCTTTAAATATCTGAAAGGATGTCATTTGGAGGAGGGCAAGGAGCTGTTCCAGTTGGCAGCAGAGGATAGGACCCGAAGCAACAGGTTTAAATTACATGCGGAAAGGTATCAGCCGGATATTAGGAGACACTTTTTCACGGTCAGAGTGGTTCAACGGTGGAATCAGCTGCCTAGGGAGGTGGTTAGTTCCCCTTCTCTGGCAGCTTTAAAGAAGAGGCTGGACGAATATTTGTCAGAGATGTTTTAGGCTGGTCCTGCATTGGGCAGGGGCTGGACTAGATGGTCTGTATGGCCCCTTCCAGCTCTATGATTCTGATTCATGTCTTTTCCCCTTCTTCAAACCTGAACGAAAACCTTTTTTCTAAAAAAGACAATGCAGGATTGCATTGTTTTGCAGGATTTTCTAATGCAGGACAATGCAGGATTTTCTAAAAAAGACAATGTTCTAAAGTCAACTGACCAGGATTGCTTTTTATTTCCATCAGGACCAGTGTGAAGAAAGCCGCCATCTGAGGCTCCAGCAGGCACAAGAGAGTGCTCGGCATTTCCAGCAGCATCACAGCATCCAGATTGTGCGTACTGAGAAGGGGCCAGGGAGGCAGTTTTCTGTTTGGGGATATTACTTGTTGTTTAAAGTATTGATCGTTTGCCTTTCTGCAATGTCCAAGGCAGCTTACAAAATATAAACATACATGACACATATAAGTATGCATGTATCTATACATGAGCATTATACAGGCCAGGGCAGAATATACACCGGGATTCCAGGGGAGCCCAGAGAAGAGATGTGCAGAACTCAATGTGTTTGAGAATACTGGCTCATTTTCCCTTGTGGCTGCAAAGCAATTTGGGGGGAGGGGGCTGATTAAGATTTCCAGTGAGTGGTGGCAGGATTCCTGTTTCCTGCATAGCTGTTTGGCTTTCTCCCTGCACAGAGCAAAACCAGAAATAAGTGTAAGCTGAAGTCTCTTTGAGACTAACACTTGAATTCTATGATGAGTGGGCTGAAGCTGATGCTGTGGTAAATGTGCTCATCTTTAAGGTGCCGCTTAAAGCTAACAAGGCTGCCCCAAAATAGCAGTGCCCGGTTGAGCAGGAAGTACCTCAGCGACATGAGGCATTCATGGTTTAACACCCCCCCCCCCCCCAGTTTTTACAAGGGCAGTATGAGAAGCTAAAATGGCTACAGTCTGCCTGAAATCCAAAAAATATTTTGTTGTTGCTTGTTGAGATGTGTCATTATGACTTGCCAAGAAAGAACATTGTTGGGGAGCTATTAGCAACTCTCCTGACCAGTGTTCCCTCTAAGCTGAGTTAGTGTGAGCTAGCTCACAGTTTTTTAGCCTCCAGCTCACACATTTTTGTCCTAGCTTAGGAAGGATGGCTCCAGAGCAAACTATTTTATGCAGCAGCCAAATCGCTCGCTCACAAAGTACAATTTTTGCTCACAAGACTCCACAGCTTAGAGGGAGCAGTGCTCCTGACCTGTTAATATTGGTAAGGCTTATGTTTTTACCTTCTGAACACTGGATATTTAATATGCTTAGAGTGGCCAGGTCAGCTGCATGGGCCCATAGATTTAGGCGTGAACTGGACTGCCAAAGTGGATGGTTTTTCTGTGGCTTTATACTGCATCTAGTGTTACATTTTAATGTGTGCACGCCCACGAAAGCTTCTACCCAGAATAAAACTTTGTTGGTCTTAAAGGTGCCGCTGGACTCAAACTTTGTTCTGCTGCTTCAGACCAACACAGCCACCCACCTGAATCTATTTTAATGGATTGTTGCTGTAAATGGTTAAAAGGTTTTTGGCTGATCAATAAACCAGGTGCAGTAGAAAGAAATGGCCAATTATACAAACAAAAACACTTGGCATATCTGCTCAGGTTGCGGAGTTCCTCTTCTCTGGGCACAGGAGCTCACTTCCTTTGTAAGGGGCAAAGCACTTGTAGCTCCCCCTAAGCCTGAAGGAAGGCAGTGGCCATTCTGAGTCTTGATCATCCTCACCATAGGGCCGGGGTTCTGTGTGCTTGCAATTCCGCCAGAGCAAGTGCAAGGTTCAGGATTCAGCAGCCTGAAGAATTTCAGCTCTCTTGCCCATTTCCCTGTAGACTTGTTGCCATTACGCCTGTTATACAGACAGGGAAGTAAGGCTGGTGCTTTTATTTTTTCCCTGAGGGTCACCCAGGGGCTTTCTGGCTGAGGCTCGGTTTGTGCTGCAGCCCCAGTACTCTTATGTCCCTGCTAGGCCACAAAGGCTCTTAGCTGGGCCAGGAATGGAGGCCACAAATCTGCAGGGACAAAAAGCAATTATGTGCAATGTTCCCTCTAAGCTGTGGAGTCTTGCGGGCAAAAATTCTACTTTGTGAGCTAGTGGCATTAAAGTTGTGAGTGAGTGATTTGGCTACTGCATAAATTAGTTTGCTCTGGAGCCATCCTTCCTGAGCTAAGATGTCAGCTGGAGGCTAAAAAATTGTGAGCAAGCTCACACTAACTCAGCTTAGAGGGAACACTGCTTACGTGTTTCTCTTCCCATGTGCTCCAATGCAGAAAAGAGACAACAGGAAAGAAGAGGAGAAAAAGAAGAAAGCCTGGATAAAGGAGGAACGTCAGAAAACCTTGGAGAGGCTAAAATCCTTCAAAGAGGTATGGCGACAGGACCAGAGTCTCCCATGTTCATTCCATTGTTTTAGTGCACTTCAGCAAGCTAGAGTGTTTTAGCCTCTGCGGGTTGTGGTGAAATTGACCGGGATAGTATTGTAAGTGTACTGCACTCTTCCTTACATGTCACACCCCATTTGCTTCAATTCTGTGTTGAGTCAGCACCTTCTACCTTTGTAACTGTTTGTTTCTTCAATATGGTATGTCAAATCTTAGATCATTTATGCTAACTTGGGTAGTTCTTCAACTGTTTTGTTGCCATCAATAGGTTTTTTAGTTATTTGCTTGCCCTGTTTTCCACTTCTTCTATCCTAGCCCACTGCATTTTTTTTTTGTTCACTAGAGATCTGTGCCTCTTTGTTGAATTTGTCCTTCATATCTTGTAACTTGCCTTTTTAGTGAGAAAAGTGGGCTATATATGAAGTTAATAGCATTGCTCTGTAGAGACTCTTTGGAAGGGTTGCATTTCTTTGGTGGGGTGCAGATATGATGATCAGCACTGCTACTCCTTACAACAGTTGTTTTTTTGATTGAAACATGGAGGTTCTCGCTTTGCAGAAATGTCCAGCTCAGTTTGTGCTGAAGACTTCCCGCTCTCAGCCTCTGAGCTCCACGCAGCGGCAGGGCATCCCCCGCCGGACTCCAACCACCCCGCCTCAGCCTTTGTCAATAAGCAAGACTCCTGCAAAGCAGTCCAAAACCTCCCACCTCATGCAAGCCAAAGGTGTCAAAGCGCCTCGCCGGAAGCCGCCTGCAGATGTTCCTGTCCAGATTTTTCTTCCGCCCTGTGACCCAAAGCAACAGAAGAACAATGAGGGGGGCACAGTGCTGCCGCCGCCGCCACCACCACCTCCTCCTCCTCCACCACCACCACCTCCTCCTCCTCCTCCTCCACTTCTGGGCACTCCTCCTGTTTGCTCAAAATCGATGCAAGCTAAAGACAAGCCCCTGCCCCTTGCGTGTGAAGATCCTCCCAGAGAAAGGGACTCCAAAGGGGACAAACATGATACATCCAAGTGTGTACCAAGTAATTATACAGGTAAAGAGCCCCTCTTTCTGTGCATCATGTCGCTGTTTGTTTCACTGTTTGAATCTGAGGAAAAGATTCCTTTCCCCTCAAAGGTGGGAAATTTTGAAAATCAATGTGTTTGACGGTCACGATCAAGGTATACAGTGCTTTTCCAAACGGCAGCAGTGCACGCTCTGCTCACCGGACCTGTGACTCCCTTGTTACCAAGATCACCTCTCTCCTCCAGGCTTTCTTTTTGTAGTCTTTGAGAATTGTGGCCTGTGTCTGCACTTAGGCTACTTCCGGGGCTGGTGAGATGGTTGTACATGAGAGCCATACATCTGTGCAGTCTGCACGGGAGGATGGCTGTGTGCCCGCTAAAACCCTTGCGATCTGAAAAGCAGACTAGTTCAGTGGCTGGCATGCAGATGTGATCGGGGGTAGTGGATCCCTTGGTGATGTTCTGCGAGCTGGCTGACGTGATAGTCTTTTAGAGAAGAATTCAAGGGATGGTTTTGCTCATTCCGTGCTCTGCTTTTGAGTGATGCCACTGGTCCTGATGGTGTAGGAGCTTTGCCTCTGCTAGACACCTGTGCTCTTTGCTCCAAGAGTGGCAGCCAAGCAGACAAATTCTACAGCACTTTTTGACACAGACTTGCAGAAGTCTCTCCTCTGGTGTTCAAGGCATGGGTAATCCCACCCACACAAGCCTGGGCCATGCAGTGAATGAGATGGCATTGCAGTGGAGGCAGATGGTTTATGGGAGCACGGAGAATGGAAGCAGAGACATGGATGCTGTTGCCAAGGGCAGGATGTTTTTATTCCTTCAACACACTGCCCAAAATGTTTGCTGAAACCAGAAGAAGCTCCTGAAGTTGGAGGAGGGCCTCAGACTTGACTGAGAAGTGTCTGTGGATCAGGGCCAGGGAATGACTGGGCTTATCTTTAGAGTAAATGAACCAGGCAAAGTGTTGTTTTCTTATCACTTGTCTTTTTCCCCTGAGAGTAACCGATTGCTTTGCTCTGTCCCAGGATCCATGGATGAGGTTTTGGCTTCTCTTAAGCGTGGCGAGATCCTTCTTCGTAAAGTGGAACCGGCCTCTTCAGCTCCTCCCTTCAGCTCTTCTCTCAATGACAACATCCTGGCAGCCATCAGGAAGGGAGTGAAACTGCGGAAAGTCAGCCAAGAGCCCAAGAAAGATGTCGAGAGAGGATCCAACAGCGAGCTGGAGAGGAGCATCAAGGCGGCCATCCAGAGGATTAAGAAAGTGTCTGCCGATTCAGAAGAGGAGGAATGCAATGAGCACAATAGTGGGGAATGGAACAGTTAATGGGATGGTTTTTTAGTTCTGTTCTCACTGAGAAGATCATGAGTGGCTGACAAGCTTCTCTGAAATATGGTTTGCCCACCTGTCTGCAGCGCAGTCATAGGAGACATTTTGCCATGTGTGTTAGGACATGCTCTGTCCACGCATGGCAGCTCTGTGCCCCACACAGAACCCTGCACGAGCGGAGGCATTGACATCGCAAGTGTCTCAGATGAATCTGAGGAAAAGATTCCTTTCCCCTCAAAGGTGGGAAATTTTGAAAATCAATGTGTTTGACGGTCATGATCAAATGTAGAGTCCAGTGGCATCTTTAAGACCAACAAAAGATTATTCAGAGTGTGAGCTTTCATGTGCAAGGCACACTTTTTAAAATACACTGGAATGGAAGTTAGAATTCAAACTTACAGGCTGAGTAGCAAATTTACATGTAATGGTCATTTACATATAGAGGATCTGCAGACTTTTAGGAGGTGAATCAGTCTCTTTTGGAAACTGAAGGGATAGTATATGCATTTTAGAAGATTGTCCAGTAACAAATTGATTGGAATGGTTCAGATTGCCATCTAAGGCTCTTTATATTCCAGGGGACACTAATCCCCTGTTGCTGAATTTGCTGGACTTTGTGCACACTTGACCTATGAAAAGTAACTACCACTTAAAGAATACAGCCGCACTGTGTGATAAGAAATATATCTCAAAGTGGAAACAGCTCAAAAAATTCAGTTACGATATGGATTTAAGGTGGCTCGACGTTGTGTGTGAATGAAGTACCGCTCTTCAAAATGATGACAGGAATTTATAGCATAGGTATTTACATGGCCAATGAAGATATAACCATAACAGTGTTTTCCCCTCCAGTAAGCACTTTTCTACTGACCATCGACAATATGCTTTGACTAAGAACAAATAGATGATTTCAAAAGTAATGTAAACTGTTAACTTCTACTCTGACAGAGTGAAATGGGGTTTGGCTTTCAAAACCTTTTTCGGTGTTGGCACAGAAGCCAGCCACAGTGCTGACATACAGGGCGATCACTTTGTATACATGTGAAATAAGGAGAACGGCAAGTAGGGTGGGAAGGAGTTGGATTTGTGCATTTGCCTCTTAATGGGATGCAGGGCTTGGCGGTACAAACCATTTCCTGCCTAATATAATCAGTACAGCAAAGTCTGGGTCCAGGGGCACCTTTAAGACCAAAAAAAAGTTTAGTTCTGGGTATCAGCTTTCATGTGCAGGCACAGTTCTTCAGTGTATCCAAGGAAGTGTGCCTGCATATGAAATCTGATGCCCAGAATTAAACTTTGTTGATCTTAAAGGTGCCACTGGACTCAGACTTTGTTCTATTGCTTCAGCCCAAGACAGCTACCCACCTCAATAAAGTATTAGATTAATATTGCAGGTAGCGGTATTGGCGAGGGTGGCTGTGTCTACTAATTTCTTGCAGTCTTTGAAGGTGTATAAAAGGTCACAACTGTGCTAAGCTCCACTGTTCATCCTAAGTCTCTCGGCATAACTGCTGCATTTATCTAAGGTTAATATGGAAGCAAGCAATACAGGGGAGACCTAAGTAAAATGCCTTAACTTTCACCACACCAGAGTCTCCTTTGGCTCCATCCTATGCCAGATCTTGGTAATAAGCCTTCCTGTAAACATGTCTTGCCTTCCTGTGGTCTGTCAAATTCCACTACTGTTTTCTGTGTATCTCAACAAAAGCTCACTTTGTAGTTTCTGAGCAGTGAGACCCATGAAGGAAATTATTTATTTCCCCCCTGCCTTTAAATTGTTTAATTTTGCAAGCTGCTGCAATGCAGCACAGAAAAGGAGTTAACTATTCTGTGGCTCCTGATCTTGGAACAAGAATGAACGTGTCTGGTTCCTCTACAAGGAGAGGAGGGTGTTGGCCCTCTGTGAGTCACGTGGGTCCTACATGCTTTTGTTATGATTGCTGGTGGCATATATGGAATATATTTCTTTGTCTGCCTCCAGTTTGTGAACGTGCAGCCATGCCTGATTGTGAAGACGCATGGACTGCCCTAGAATTGGTCACCAGAACTGTGAAATTTCTAGAAATGTTGATGCCCTTGTTTTCTTTTAAAAAATGAAAGTTGGGGGGACAACTGAAATATATGCAATATTTTCTTACAAAAAAACTAAACTTACTGTTTTAATAGCATAATGTGTAATTTATAATGTAAATGCTGTACAAAACTGACCAGTATAAATGTCATAGTTTTTCCCCCCCCTCAAGCAAGCTTGTGAATACACAGAGGTACTCTTTGCCGAAGAAGTTGAGACAGACTGTGTTGTTGCTGTTGTTTTTCTTGGCGTGTGTGGGTTGTATTCTTTGTAGGCTTGTGTGTTTCTGTCCCGCTGTCAGAGTCAGCTCTGCAGGTGCACATGCACTGTGTACGCATAGGGGCCAAGCAGTAGTGCAAGAGTAGGGAGAACACTCCCTGAAGAAAGAGCAAGATTCGTAGGGGGGTCGTAGCCTGGGACGCATGGGAGACCCCTCCCGAGGTGGCAGCCAAGGGATTGAGGCTCCTTTTCGCTCCGAGAGGTTCCCACGGCACGGAGTCACCAATGACACCTAGAGGCGCACACCGGGCAGAGCGCGCAAGTGATCCAAAGAAAAGCAATCTTCCCTACCTTTTGAAGACACGCGAGCAAAAATGTGAGTTGACTCATGTACTAGCGAACAACCGTTCAAACGACAGCAGTCAAGCTGCGCCAAAGCCCCAAACAGTAGTGCAAGAGTGGTAAGAACACTCCCTGAAGAAAGAGCAAGATTTGAGTCCAGCAGTACCTCAAAGCCCGGTAAGATTTTCCTGGGCATAAACTTTTGCCAACGCAGCTACCCAACTGAGACTCCCCAAAGGAAGCATCCTGAGCCCAAATGACCTTAAATAACTCCTGCTGCTTAAGCAGATGGTCATAACAGAACCAGATTAGCAATTCTTCTGGAGCCATCATCGAGTTTGGATATACCATTGCCTGACAGATACTATGGTGGAGGCTAGTTAGGGGGGAGGGAGAACATTTCCTCCGCAGTTCCATTCTTACCTTGCTGGCTGGTTCCAGAAATAAGAAATGGGAAGGCTGGGGGCATTCCAGCTTGATTCATGACATTTATGCTGTAGGATCCTACATGGGTATCTCTCCCACCCCAGCCCCCCACCCCGCTATGAAACATCTACGTGAAGCTGCTGGGAGACCGTGAAGGTCAATGCAGGTAACACCAAATCCTGTTCCAACAGCTGAGTTGGGTAGGTTTGTGGAGGTCCTGGCAAGAGTGGATTGCTTTCTTCATCAGCATAACTGTGAGGGGGTTACACTCCCCCTGAAGAAGCAGTCGCACAATTGTAATACGCAAGTGAAAGGTTAAATGGTTGGGCAGCTCAGAAGCCTCTAAGCTCATTTTCCTGGAATTCAACAGGGTACCATGCAAGAAGGTCAGAAAGAACCTCTCAATCCAGCAGACAGATTGAAGGTGGTATTCCAGCACCCCTTTCCCTGCAGTGGCATGGATCATGGGAGACGAAGGCTCTGTCACGGGCCAGCCCAGTTAGCACCAGTTGTCCAGATGCCTTGTGGCTCACCTAAGCATTTCAGTTGTGTACCCCTCAGACAGCACATTAAAGAAGGAAGAATACAGAAAGGCTACAGAGAAAGGAGGACAGAGAGGGAAAGAGGGAGAAGACACAGAGAAGGAGGAAGCATGCGCAAGCAGGAGAAGTTGGAAGGGGCCCTACAGGCCATCTAGTCCAAACCCCCTGCTCAATGCAGGACCAGCCTAGAGCATCCCTGACAAGTGCTTGTCCAGCCACTGCTTAAGGACTGCCAGGGAGGGGGAGCTCACCACTGCTGAAGAACTCTTACTGTAATATCCAGCCAGTACCTTCCCGCCCTTAATTTAAACCCATTACTACCAGTCCCGTCCTCTGCTGTCAACTGGGACAACTCCCTGCACTCCTCTAAGTGACAGCCCTTCAAATACGGAAAGAGAGCCATCATGTCCCCCCTCAACCTCCTCTACTCCAGACTGAACATCCCCAAGTCCTCATAGGGCTTGATCTCCAGGCCCCCAATCATCCTTGTCACTCTCTTCTGCGCGTGTTCTGTTCTGTCCGCATCCTTTTTGAAGTGAGGCCTCCAGAATGGCAGACAATACTCCAGGTGCAGCCTGACCCATGCAGTGTACAGTGGGACTGTGACATCTTACAGTTTGGACGTTATGCCTCTGTTGATACACCCCAAGATTGCATTAGCCTTTTTTGTTGCTATATCACACTTGCTGCTCCTATTCATCTTTTGGTCCACCCTTACCCCAAGATTTTGTTCACACACACTGCTACCCAGAAGTGTATCCCTCATCCAATATGCATGTTCCTCATTTTTGTTACCCAGATGTAGAACTCGGCCAGTGGCAGACCTACATTTTTGGGGTCCCTTCTCAACCAGCAATAATAGGGCAACAGTGCTGCAAGCCCCCAAGAAAAAAAATGAAATTTGACCAATTACAGGGAGATTTTGAGGCCATATGAAATGGGTATTAGAGCATATTCTAAGGTCAGCATTAAGTACTTCAACCCAATGACTTATGATTTTGTCACTAAAATAGCCTTTTTTAAAATTAACAAACACTTTAAATAACTCCATCAATTTTGTTGAAAAATCCATTCAGAGCTTGTTGAATTCTATATCTTCTGGTGTGTTTGCGGCTGCTGCTCCTAATTTGGTGTCATCTACAGATTTAATGAGTAGCCCCTCCACACCCTCATCCAGATCATTTATAAAAATATTGAAAAGAACCAAGCCCAGAACTGAGCCCTGTGGCCCTCCACTGGACACCTCCCTCCATTCAGATGAAATTCCACTGAGTGCAGTTCTCCAACCAGTTCCCTATCCACCTAACTATCCTAGAGCCCACTCCGCAGTTCTTTAGTTTACCCATCAGAACATCATAGGGAACCCTGTCAAAAGTTTTACTGAAATCCAGGTAAACAACATCAACAGCATTCCCTTGATCCAGTAAGCTCATCGCTCAATCAATGAAGGAAATGTGGTTGATCTGGCAGGACTTGTTGGGAACAAATCCGTGCTGACTTCCCCAGATCACCAGGTTGTCTTTTATTTATTGATCCCTTTAAAATCTGCTCCAGTGTCTTCCCCGGGACAGAGGTCAGACTGACTGGCCTGTAGTTTCCTGGGTCATCCCTCCTCCCTTTTTTGAAAATTGGGATAACATCTGCCCTCCTCCAGTCTTGTGGCACGTCTCCCGTCCTCCAAGAGGTCTGGAAGATGATGGACAAAGGCTCTGCAAGCTCTCTAGAAAGTTCTTTGAGCTCTTTCACATGCATACCATCTGGCCCAGGGGATTTGTACTCATTCAGTACAACCAGGTGCCTCTCAACTACCTCTCTGTCCATGTCAACCAGCAGCCTTGCCTACTACCTTCTCTAGATAAGCCTGTTTTCTTCAGGGGAAAAATTGAGGCAAAATAGGCATTAAGACTCCCTGCTTTCTTCTGCCCTCGGTCAGAGTTTCTCCATTTTCACCCAACAGTGAAATGTATCTGAAGAAGTGTGTGTGCACTTGAAAACATATATCTTGAATAAAACTTTGTTGGTCTTAAAGGTGCCACTGGACTTTGTTCTTTGCGCAACTTCATTCTCTGACCCTAGAATGCCTGAAAAGTGTCTTAGAGACAAAACACTACACAGATTTGTTGACAGCCAGTACATTACTTAGTAAAGTATATTTAATGAATAACAATTAGTAGTTAGCTGTATGTTAGTGGAGGGGGGGGGTCTGTAAAGAATCACATGGGGGCCCATTGTTTATCTTCCTGTCATTCTTTTCAGGTTCCCAACTTGGTCAGCAGCACTATGTGCAAGTTGCCAAAGGCATTCTCTCAGAAAAGATCCACTTTCTCATTTCTATTAACTGCAGGCCAAGTCCTTATGAGGTCAGCACAGCCTTTCAAAAAGATCATTTTCTCTCAAGCAGCATCCAACACCTCCCCAGAACATTGCAAACATCGCACACTGGCCTGGCATTTGTTGTCTCTTTTCTGAGCACTTGTTTGCAGTGGGCACAAGTGGAAATGCCTCATTCCAATGAAGTAAAAAAAGCAAACAAAAAACGACCACCAAAAGCAGCAGTCAAGCTGGCCATTCAGCTTCAACCAGAGGTTTCAGAACACCAAGATGTCATTGTTTGTCCAAGTAGCAGGAACTTCCTCAGCCATGGTGGAATTTGGATGGGACGGACCCATTTGTCCGATCAACACTCTTTTCCATTAAGCAAGGCCAGCTCACATTGTGTGTGCAGCACTACAACCGCTGCGGAGTGCCCTGTTCATTTCCCTGGAAGGACAGTTCTGCACATGGGTTGAATTCAGATCATTCATTCCTCAGCATCAATATCGTGCCCTTCTTCCAAGGAAGTCAGGGTTAGGGACCTCCTCGCCTCAGTTCTGTTCTCACAACCAACCACCCTGTGGTGGAAAGCACTGTCAAGTCACAGTCAACTTATGGTGATCCCGTAAGGTTTTCAAGGCAAGAGCTGTTCAGAGGTGGTTTGCCATTGCCTGCCTCTGCAGAACAACCCTGTACCTCCAAGTACTGACTGGGGCTGACTCTGCTTAGCTTCCAAGACCTGATGAGACCCGGCTGGCCTGGGCCATCCCGGTCAGGGCACCAGCCATCCTACCACATGGGTTACATGATTACTCAGAGAGCTTCATGGCTGACAGGTGATCTGAACCTAGGTCTCCACAGCCCTACTCTGACATTCTAATGACTGGCTGCCTCACCGCAGGAGACTCTAGCAGGTGGACCTCTGAGCCCCATCCTCCTTGAGCTGAGCCAGTGGCTTTCCTGTTTCTGCATATTTGTCCTCATTAATGACAACAGCAACAAAATCCAATATCCGAAGACCAACAGGCCTAGACTGGAGTAAGCTTGCACAGGGTTGCGTTTGTAAGTTTCAGAGAATGACTGTAACAGCAACCAGAAACAATAAGGTATAAAGCCATCATGCTGAGAGACGAAAATAGTAACCGGGCAGCAGCTTAAAATTCATTGCTAAAGACAGGCATGCAAGTTTGGCATCGCCACCTATGGCTTAAAAGAAAATGCCATTTAAGAGTCTGCATTCTTCACCTCAGAAAGCACCCCACGTTCAACTTCTCTCTCTTTACATCCGAGAAAGAACACCAGCACCCGTGGGCATAGCAAGATGATGTATGGCTGGGACGGGGAAAGGGGCATATTGCTTCAAAGCAATGAAAAACGAGATGGAGAGCACAGCGGGAAGTGTCGCGTCTGCCGTCACTGCAAACACCAAGCGCAAGTACCAGTTTAATAATAGATGAAGACCAACACAACAGCGTTGAAAGGGGAATTTAACTTGGGCGGAGGTGGCCAAAGGACACTGCCTCGCTCTAGTGAGAAAAAGCACCAGAATCCACCTTCGCAGTCCCAGAACTTCCCAATGCAGGCGTCTAACCAAGGCAGGGGCGTGAAGCTGATACTGGTGGCATAATTAGACAGAAAATGGGAATCAAGCCCTTAGGGCTGGATCCAGCAGATCTGTTCCACTAGAGGAAGGTTTTCCTCCTCCACTCTCTCCTTCCTTCAAAGGAAAGAGCTTCCACTAGTCCAACAGATCCGTCAGATCCAGCCCATCTGCCGGTTCTCAAATTAAAGCTATCTTTAGACACAAAATATTTTCCTGCAGTCTAATTATTGCCATTTTTGTGTATTTATTTATTTCAGCAACTGGCACATTATTGTGGTGTGAGGCATGCCAAAGCCAAAAGCATTCTTACGTCTGTGGCACCAGCCGCATGGGAACAAGCCATTTATTACAGACACAGTCACTCATAACAGCTGAGCCTCAAGAGAAGCAAGCCAGTCACCAGGATTTGTCCCTCCCCCCCCACCTGGGAGTAAGAGATCTGGAGCCTGCCAGACTAGGAACCAGCGAGGAACCCACCTTTCCTCCAGCCAATGTTCTTATGGAATGAGTCACCAGCATTCTCTTCCCCCCAGCCTAGCCTCTGGCTCCGGGACCCAGGAGCTGAAGAGGGGGCAACGGCCATTATTAGTCGTCCCCCCCCCTCGCCTCACCTACACAAGAACCTTTCTTGGCCTCTCTCCTGAGAAGCCAATTAAAACTATCATGGAAGGGAGGGAAGAGTGAAAAGACACTTCCTAAAACCCTACACTATGAGTCGGCATCTTGGCATCATGCTACTCTAATGTGCCTGTTACAGGCAGCGTTGGCTGGGGAAGGGATGCCAGCCTACATTTAGAAGTAAGTGTAAAGAGTCTTAAAGGACAGTTAACTCTAGGGGGAAAGATTACATATATGCACTTGCTTAGAGGAATGTCCTCTTATTTGCTCTTACTCCAGAGTAAGTGCACATACAACTGCAGCCTTCACTACAGAGGAGACAGTGGATCAGCCCTGTCTGAGGTAGGTTTTTATAGCTAAGAGCCTCCAGGGGGTGCTGTGTGACACAGCAGAAGCTTGTTCTCGCCCACGGACATGTGCTTCCACGCTGCAGCACCCCCACCCTCAGTACCTCTTATACTGCTGAAGAAAGCATGCAGTGGGGCAGGAGGGAGGGTATGTGTCTCTGCCCAGAAGATACTCAATGAACAACAGGCACAGGTAAGTGCAACCTTGCTTTCATTGTCGATCTTCTGTGCAGTCCCACATGGGGATTTTAACAAGTTAATGCCAGGTGGTGGGGCATATTTGAACACAGACTGAAGGACCACCTTCCCCAATTGGGCTTCTCATCTTGCCTGAAGGTCCAGAGCGCAATGATGAACAAAGGTGTCCTCAGATGACCAGGTGGCTGCTTGACAAATCTGACAGCAGAACTCCACTCCAGAATGCAGCAGGAGAAGTCGCAGCCCTAGTAGAATGTACGCACACCTCTAAAGGACATGGCATCTTGGCTAATGAACAAATGGGACAGACTTCCTTGGGATCCCCCAACAGGAGAGAACAAGGGGGCAACGTTTTGAACTCTAACTTATATCCAGAAGTTATGATGTCCAGGACCCACTCATCTGAGGCAATGACCCTCCAGGCCTCCTGAAACTAGCCTAATCTGTCACCAGATTTAACCAGTTCTAGTCTGAAAGACTTCTGTGGCTGGGAAGGCTCCCTTGGTGGGGCCGACTGTCTCACAGAGTGGGCCCTACTTGAGCCTTTATGCCTTTAGTAGCTCTGCTAAGATGCAAAAGGTTTAACAGGAGGATTCTGAGCCCCTGGGGCATTAGCATATCTATAATCTTGCTGGTAGGAATGCCAAGACTGACGGTTATATGGTCTTTATATCCGTTTGTTAGTTTTTCTTTATTAGGGTCAGAGTTTCATCTGTCTTTTTGGACATTTGTACCACCTTTAACCAATGCTCCCTCTAAGCTGTGGAGTCTTGTGAGCAAAAATTCTACTTTGTGAGCTCCTGGCATTCAAGTTGTGAGCAAACAATTTGGCTGCTGCATGGGTTAGTTTGCTCTGGAGCCATCCTTCCTGAGCTGAGACAAAGATGTGTGAGCTGGAGGCTAAAAAACTGTGAGCTAGCTCACACTAACTCAGCTTAGAGGGTACACTGCCTCTAACCATTTAGAGTACGCATCAACTATTATTAAGAACACTTGCCCCTGAAATGGCCCCGCAAAGTCAATATGCAGTCTCGACCATGATCTGTGTGGTGTTTCCCAGTGATGTATGGGAGCCTGAGGGAGTTATGGCCAAGATTCCTGGCATGGTTGACACACTTTTACCCACTCCTCAATTTCATGGTCTATACAGGGCCACAGCTTTATTTAAAAGGTAGGATGAACACAGAACATGAGAGCAACAGGCTCTCTTTTAAACTATTCGGGCTTGGTAGGCCACGCCCTTAGTTGCGATAAGAACCAATCAAAATATGAACATAACAACCAGTCAAATCATTTCCCTCCTGCACCCTTTTTGTATCCTGATTGGGCAGCTGCGCAGAGTATCCAATCAGCGTGCAGGAGTTACAATACCAGACTTAAACAGGAGACAGAATTCAAGCTCAGGCATTATGTATACCAATACATAACACTTCCTTCTCACCTTAGCCTTCTTAGCAGGCGGTTCAGATGAGGCATACTGTGTAGATTGTGAGCCTGAGCAGATCCTTTGAGAACTGGAACTGGGGGGGGGGTTGACCGCATCAAATCCAACGAGGTGGTCATAGGCCACTTTTTGACAGTCTTTGTAGATGGGGGGGTCACCGTCAGAGGCTCTGAGTGCCTTATCCCAGAGCACTGCCTTAAGTTTTGAAGCCCTATCACAATGGGCTTTGGGGGTAAATCTCTGGCAAGCCTTGCAGGTAGACACGCTGTGTTCCTCCCCCCGACAAAACATTTGTTTATGTCATTTTAGCAATTTTTAACAAGTGCAATTTTTAAACAAAGTCTTCTGAGCCATTCCGGAGCTCAGAATGATCCAAAGAACAAAAACACAGCACAGTTCCTCACCAGTGTTGGAGCCAGGAGACTCCTGATCGACCAGCCTACTCTTTCGGCAGCAAAAGAGGGACTGAGGATGGGGGTGCTGCGGCTCAGGAGCACGTGGCCACTGGGCCAGAACAAGCTTCTGCTCTGGTGTGCAGTGGCCCCCTGGAGGCTCTTAGCAATAAAGCCTACCAATAGGAAGGCCAGCTCCTGGGCCCGGTGTTGTTCAGTGTTTTTATAAATGACCTGGAGGAAGACATAGAGGGGATGCTTATCAAATTTGCAGATGACACAAAGCTGGGTAGGATTGCTAATTCTGAAGAAGACAGAGTCAGGAGGATTCAAAATGATCTAGATAGGCTGGAACAGTGGGCTGAGGCAAATAAAATGAAATTCAGTAGAGGTAAGTGCAAAGTCCTACACCTGGGCACAAAAAATCAAAGGCACAGATATAGAATGGGAGGGACTTGGCTTGACAGCAGCACACGTGAAAGGGATCTAGGTGTTCTGGTTGATCACAAGCTCAACATGAGCCTACAGTGCGATGCGGCTGTGAAGAAAGCTAATGCAGTCTTAGGATGCATTAACAGAAGCATTGTGTCCAGATCACGGGAGGTGGTAGTTTCACTCTATTCTGCTATGGTCAGGCCTCACCTGGAGTGCTGTGTCCAGTTTTGGGCACCACATTTTAGGAAGGATGTTGACAAGCTTGAGCGTGTCCAGAAGAGGGCAACCAGGATGGTGAGATGGTATGAATCCAAGTCTTATGAGGAAAGGCTGAAAGAGTTGGGTATGTTTAGCCTGGGAAAGAGAAGACTTAGAGGGGACATGATTGCAGTCTTCAAGTATTTGAAGGGCTATCATGTAAAAGATGGAGCAGATCTATTATCCCTTGCTCCGGATTGCAAGACTAGATCTAATGGGTGGAAATTACGAGGGAGACGTTACCAGCTAGATATCAGGAGAAACTTCCTAACTGTAAGAGTGGTTGAGCAGTGGAACAGTCTGCCTCGGGAGGTGGTGGATGCTCCTTCCCTGGACGTTTTCAAGCGGAGGCTGGACGACCATCTTTTGGGTAAGTTGTAGGTATGCAGGGTTATCTTTCAGCTATGCACCTGCAGAGTGCAGGGGGTTGGACTAGATGAATAAAATGGTTCTTTTGGATCAAGTGCACAATTTATGATGTCTGCCTATTGTCAAAACTCCCACAAAAGAGATGCCTTTTTGAGATAACTGAAACGAAGATTAATAGCAAGGTGCTCTTCCCTATTACACTAACTCTAGAATGAAAAGAGCTTCAAAATACAGTCACATTCACACTTCATTCTCAGTCTGGCTAATTAACATTTTCTCCACAGCAATTAAGGGCCTAAAGATTCATCTAGCAAGCAAACCTATTTAAAGATTGCCACCAAAAAATAAACACACTTTCCGCACATGTGCAAAGGTACAGTGAGATGTGAAGAATGGTTTTAGACTCTGGCTTGTGTGTGGGGGGTAGATATTTATTTATTTAAAATATTTATATTGATGCTTTATCTCCATAGGCTCATGGTAGTTAACAAAGCAACAAAGTCAGAAACAAGTAAAGGCACCTAACAATCAATGAACAAGATAAAAACAACAATAACCTGATCTTGTCAGATCTCAGAAGCTAAGCAGGGTCAGTCCGTTGGGAGACCACCAAGGAAGTGCTTGGGAGAGGAAGGCAATCGCAAAGCACCTCTGCTTCTCAATCACCTTGAAAGCCCCTCAACGAGGTGACCATAAATTGGTTGCAACTTGATGGCACGTCATAAATATAATGCAAAGAACAGAATCAACAGCTGACAATCTTCACTCATCCCATCATCATCACACACAGTAAGCCCCACTGTTTACTACCAGGGGGCCGGGGGGAACTGAGCTTGTGAGCCACGGTCCTGGAGTTCAACCTGAAAGTCCAAAGACTTCAGGGCACCACTGGTGGGGGTAATTTCCCAAAATATAAGCACCATTTTGAGGTCTCCATAAACTATGAAGCTCATTAAGGATACATGTTTGCCTGTGCAACCTGTGGCGGCGGGGAAGCAGGGAAGAAAGGATTTAACTTTGACCTTCTCCTCTAAGTAGTATTTAAAAGTAAAGCATTTTGTCAAACAAGCCCAATCTGTCTTTGTTTTGAGTGGGTGGTTTGGTATACTATAATTAGGAGTGTGCTGCAGAGATGTTCCTGTAGGCCACCATCACGGAGTGCTTCTGTCTCCATGGCAACAGTAGTTGCCTGGTTCCTCTGGCTAAGCTATTTGGAACTACAAGTTCAGGCCCTCCTCCTTCTGATGCTCCATTCCCCAAAGGCTCTTCCTGGCTTACAGACAGCAACCCAGTGGCACAAGAACCACCTCTGGCAACAGATGACATGAAATAGCACTTCCCTCGTCATTTGGCATCTAGCAGAGTTCAAGTGCCACCATTGCCATGCCTCTCAAAGCATGTGGTTTGGGACACTTGTACGGGAACTGCTCACAAAAAAGAAATGAGCAGGAATGATTCTAAGCTCTCAGAAGATCGAGATTCGACTTCTAGCTTGGTAAGGAGTTGCAACAGCATAAGTCCTCTGCAGGATCCAATCCACCCTCTTTAGTTTTTAAGCAAACATTTGGTGGCTATGGTGTGTGTGTATAAGATTAGATAGATAGATGATCGATAGAGGCTTCTGAGAAAGAGTCCACCCAGACCTTGGGGTACGGGTGGACTGTAAGTTAAATATGAGCAGCCAGTGTGATGCAGCAACAAAAAAGACTAATGCAATCTTGGAGTGGATCAACAGAGGCATAACATCCAAATCATAAGATGTCATAGTCCCACTGTACACTGCATTGGTCAGGCCACACCTGGAGTATTGTGTGCAGTTCTGGAGGCCTCACTTCAAAAAGGATGTGGACAGAATGGAGCGCGTGCAGAGGAGAGTGACGAGGATGATCAGGGGTCTGGAGACCAAGCCCTGTGAGGAAAGGCTGAGGGACTTGGGAATGTTCAGTCTGGAGAAGAGGAGGTTGAGGGGGGGACATGATTGCTCTCTTTAAGTATGTGAAGGTCTGTCACTTAGAGGAGGGCAGGGAGCTGTTCTTGTTGGCAGCAGAGGATAGGACTCACGATAATGGGTTTAAATTAAGGACAGAAAGGTACCGGCTGGATATTAGGAAAAGCTTTTTTACAGTAAGAGTTGTTCAGCAGTGGAATCAGCTGCCTTGGGAGGTGGTGAGCTCCCCCTCATGGGCAGTCTTTAAGCAGCGGCTGGACAAACACTTGTCAGGAGTGCTCTAGGCTGATCCTGCATTGAGCAGGAAGTTGGACTAGGTGGCTTGTATGGCCCCTTCCAACTCTGTGATTTTACAGTAAATTAGGAATTGGCCTACAAAGTTGCAGAGTAGCCAACTTTATTCAGAGACCCGTTTTGACCTCACCGTATTCCCCAGCATAGGAACTGGGAGTGCAATCAGATCAGAGCACTTCCTTCTAAATCCTGGGTCCCCCTCCCTTGCCAAGCCTGGTGACAACAGAAGAGACTTCAGAAAGTTCTAGGGAGCTGGATGTTCCTACAGGGATGTCAGGCACTCCGGGAAAACTATGTGTCCCAGGTTCCTTCTTAGTGCCGCCTCCGCTGCTGCCACTGAGGGAGGTGAGAGGTATTCTTCTTAGGCACAGATTACACTCTTCTGAGTTGGAAAAATATTTTCTGGACATAGTGCTCACCTTGGATTGGAGACAAGTATTAAGACTTGTTGAGATACGTATGCCAAATTAAAGCATTGTGACCTTTGGGAGCACCAAAGAATGTCAATCTGTTAAGTCTTACCTCTCCCAGAATGGCTGGTGAGAAAAAAGAAAAATTTAATGGCTCTTCTAAATGTCTAGAAGCACAGATGGGCTTCATTTGGCTGGGCACGCCAAAGGCCTGGAGTCACCACAGAAAAGACCTTGCTGTGATCTTATTCCTGAGATGATAACCTATAAAGAGGACCTCTCTGCCCATCTCTGTATGTGATAGGAGGGGCTTGTAAACTCATTGAAAACAACCACTACGACACAGGGCAATAAGGGCTTTTAGCCAATGGGTGGAGCATGCAGTACAACAGCACACTCACAGGATTTATCTCAAGGTTAAGATTATACTTAGCATAAAAGTCTTTAGCCTTCTGCCCAAATCTTCCCAAGTCACCGACATAAGCATCCATCCACTTCAGCAGGAATCCATCTTCAGCCTACGAAGAGCGTGCCATGGAAGCGGCATTTTCAAGCCGAGAGGGCAAGGCTGAGCTATCGAGCAACGAACGTCTTTGTTAGCTTGCAGAACAAAGGGAGAGCCAAGAGCCTCTTCACCACGTATAATTAAAAAGTCCTCGTTCTGTTCTGCCGACTTTTCTTTGGATGACAAGTGCAACCATTCTGGAAAGTGTGGGCCTAGGAAAATGTGAGGTTTCCAACAGCTGAGCTCACTAGGCAGGCCTTGGAGGCCAAAATCTGAAGAGATACTTTGGGTACGCCCCAGATTTTAGCTGTCTGGTGTGATTTTGGACCCCTCCCCTGCAAACAGCTGTGTCCCCCCTCCCTGCATAGCTGCACTGGAAATTTTCCTCAGATTTCAAAGCGGTTTGCCAGTGGCATGGGGGGGGGGGCATTCTTAATGGAATGGCAATAATAATAAAAAATGTTACTTATGTTTTAATTCAACATTCTTCCAAGGAGCTTGTGGGTGGCACACACGGTCTCCTCCCATTTCATCCTCTCAGTAATCCTGACAGGTAGGTCAGGCTGACTGGCCCAAGGTTACCCCATGAGCTCCACTGAAGAGTGCAAGATGTGTCTGAGTAGGACCAGGGCAATCCAGGTGTGCCCTGACCATTACATCACACTGGCTTTCAAGAACCTCTGAGTGTATGCAGAGCGCTTTCCACACAGAAGTAAGGATTAACAGAGTCTTCAAATCTGAATGGGAAAGTACCTCTGAGGCTATTCTTGGTGACTGAATAGTTACTCACACAATTTAAGAACAGTCCGCAACCTAAAATTAAGCAGATTCAGCACACATTCCCCTCTTTCCACACACCAGTGCTCTAAGCTGCGGAGTCTTGTGAGCAAAAAGTCTACTTTGTGAGTGACTGGCATTAAAACGGTGAGCAGTTTGGCTACTGCATAAATTAGTTTGCTCTGGAGCCATCCCTTCCTGAGCTAAGACAAAAATGTGTGAGCCACAGGATAAAAAACTGTGAGCACCAACCCCCGTAAAGATTTTTTCGTACATAATAATCAAAAAACAACTATTGAGTATACAGCAAAAATAGGACATTTCAAATGTTTTCACTGTAGTTGCTGCAAACAAGTCTTGCCTGGGTTTAGAATGAAATTAAAACATCCTAGTTCACGCAATACAATAATTTATTTATTAAAATGTCCCTGCCAAAAGATTTACATTGGTTCTACTTCTAGACCTATTAGAACAAGAATTACAGAACACAAACTCAAATTGAAGGCTCAGAACTTAGATACCCCGTTGATAATTCATTTCAAGCAGTTGTGATAGCTTTCAATATATTGTATTAGAAATTGTACAGAGGATTCCTGGAGAAAGGACTGACTTGAGACTACGCCCTTTACGGAGAGAAATGTTTTGGATTCACTGGTTGAATAGTGTATCTCCACACAGACTAAATGCAGAAATGGACATTTCATGTTTTTTGTGATGTTTCTTTAAGTATACTGCCTCTTATCACCTTTCAGCAATTTGCAAGTTCCCCTTAATTGCACTCTGTTAGGAATCACCAGAGTGAGACACCTGGGATCCATTAGACGTTTAGCAGCATATTTTGAGACTGAATACTTATTGAGATCAGCATCCTATCTGAATGTATTGTAAGTTACTATTATACATGGGTTTATTTTTAAAATACTTTGTATTTTTTCATAATAAGAGGAATATTGTTATATTACAGATCTTTCATGACTTTTTGTAAAGCACTTTATGAGCAAGAGAGCTTTTGTACTACTCTGTAAGTAAGACTGTATTTGGATTTTACACTGTTTTTCATTGTTCACTTTGTATATATTCTAAAGAATTGTATCTTTGTACACTACAGATTATTTCCTGAGGAAGATCCAATTTTGAAACGCTGTTATATAATCCGGAGACGACGTTGATGATGTATTTTAACGCTAGGATTTTTTTATGATTTGAAGGAATTTGTTTATTGTATTGTGTTGTAGTGCTTTTGACCACAATATACAGAAAGCATTTTCTTTGCAAGTCTTGTTGACTGTGGTCAGACTCTCTGTCTGTGGGACTGATCTGTGGGTCAGACTCTCACGACTGTTTTCTTTACATTTGTTCCCTGATTAGGTCGTGATTGTCCACATTTGTCTTTTAACCAATTGGTGCTTTTTCTGGGTGGGACGGTTCAAGAAAGTGGTTTTCTCCTGCTCTTCATCTCTCATCCATGCAAAAAATCCCTTACAATTCAGTTTGGCTTCTAAAGGAGCTAAAAAAACCCAAACTACCTAAAAGTAATACATACATACATACATACATACATACATACATACATAAAAATGTAATTTGCACTTTAACAGCATTGCATTCTGGGAAGAGTATGAGAGGTCACAAGCACATGTAAGAGAATATTTTTAATGCCAGTTTCCTTGTAACATCTATACCAGTTATGGGACCGATACTTACAGTTTTTAGGCATACTTACAGCTTTGGGGAATGTTTATATCCACTGCCAATTCAGATCTGGACTGGAACCTGCCACATGGATGCAAAGAAATAGACGTGTTGCCTTATGATCAGGAAGATCTGAGGGTGAGTTTTTCTCCAGGACAGGACTGAAAAGTGAGGCTGTCCCAACTAAAACTGAACTGTCAGGTGTATGAACTGTACCACGCAGACAGAAGGTGCAAGAAGTAGTTTCTGAATCTCCCCCAAGTTAAATACACCCACCCACACAACACCTTTAAAACACCCACCACATTTCCATTCTTCCCTTCCTCGAAGGAGCCCAGAGTGACACAGACTCATAAAAGTGGCACTGCAGGAAACACACCAGGCTGCACTCTGTCTCCCTTACCCAGCAGGGTTTTGTTTTCGGGGGGGGGGGGACATAACAAAAAGCAATCTTTGCCTTTCAGCCCAGGCTGGGACACCTCCTTCTGCTGCATTCACAGTATACGGCTGCCCTGAGCCTACTTCAGCAGGGAGGGCTGGGTATAAATCAAACAAACAAACAAATAAATAAATATATTGCCAGCAGTGTCACCTAATTCAACTCTGTGTTCAATTAAAGTCTTTATTTTTAACCCCACCCAGTATAAAATAAAGCAAAAAAGAACATATCATTTCAGAAAATCAGAACTTCATCAAACCAGATAAGACACAAAAGGTTATTTTTTTAAACTTAAACTATATATATTTTACATAAACAACTCTATAATACAATAAAATTAGATAAAAATCACAAAAAATATGTTCCATAAAGAAAAAAATCAAGTATCATTTTCAAATATATAAAAACAGCATTTACTGAAAACTTGGAGAGGCTGCAAACATGGATGGCTATGGTTTAGTGACTTGGAGGAGAATTTTTTTTTTAAAATTAAAAATTCTTATTCACAGTAGACAACTAACAAGGTAAAAGGCAATTTCACACCAAACTGACTGATAATCATCCTGCAGAAATTAAACCATATATTAAATATTTTAGATCTGGACAAAAATATACATTTTAATCACACCAGTGTTTTCCCACATTGTTGAATTTAGCCAGTCAGTCACTAAACCTTACTTGAAACAGTAAAAAACAGTTTGCAAATTCATTACCAAAGGCTCATTATGGTTTTAAAACATTTTGGTATAGCAAAATCACACTCAAATACTCTTATATTATGAACTACAAGGAAGGCTATACTTGAATTTTTTAAAGTGATGTGCTCTGTACATCAAAAATGGAATTTCAGGCTCTATCATCACTAGAGTTAAAAACTCTAAATGTTGACGTTTTCTGCACCTTTCAGCCACCCAGCTGTCCAGATGCACAAAATGGTGGGGGAGGGGGAGGGGTGCAAGACTAGAAGTCAAATTGTAGGGTTGTCGTGTTTGGGGTTTGGTTTGGTTTTTTTAATCCTCCTCCTTAGTTGGAATATGGCTAAAAAGAAATTATTGCTAACCAGAAATTTGAAAACAGAAAATACAACTAGGCTAGTTCACTCCAGTGCCGAAGATGCCAAGGCCTTCGCGATCGGAGTGATGCCACATTCCTCCATTTTAGCTGCAACTCAGCACACAGCCAGGCATGCTGAACCTACTGAAATCAGTGGGCTCAAGAATGCCCAACTCCAATCTGGATTGTGGCCGCAGATTCCATTTACTTCAAAGGAACTAGGGACCTAGCTCAACACCTCAATCCTTTATATAAGCACAGCTTCAAAGGCACACAGAACTGTGACTGCTGTCAGGAATAAATCCAGTGCTTGTTGTGAAACTATGAAACTGTGTTGTATGTTCACATGTGGTCCACCTAGCCCAGTACTGCCCACTCCGACTGGCATCAGCTCTCCAAAGCCTCATGCAGAGGTCTTTCCCTGGACAAGGCAACAGAAATCCTTTTGCTGGAAATGCCAGAGATCAGACTTGGGGCTTTCTGCCTGCAAGGCACTTGCTTTCTACCCCTGAGCTATGAATCCTCCCACAGTGGGGCAAATCCATTCAGCTATGCTACTGGTCAGCAACAATCTCATTCCAAAAGACCCCATATAGCGAAAAAAGTCGGGCTGCCAAGTAAACCAACTGGTCAAGGCTGTGGCATGCTCTGCATGGTGCCAACATGACCATTGGCAGTAGCTAAGCTGGGATGGGCTATACAACTTGCATCTTTGGCTGGATTCAGATGGCTCTATTATTCACATTATTACTGCAGTTCAAAGCCATCTGAAACTTTCCTCATGTACTGGCTCTACACATATTTCTGATCTCCTAAAAGCAGCTTAAGCACATGTGGGACTGGGATAGAGAGGGTCATCTTGCCAGGGGGAAAGATTCTCACTATGCCAGTCAGTTGCCAACAGATTTCAAAGTCAATTTCTAGACCAGGTACAGCTGTTTGCATGGCTGGGCCCTCAGGTGGAGCTCCTAAGCACCCTTCTGGGGAAGCAGCACTGAGTCAATGGGAGGGACATCCAAGAACATGGGCTGATCCACACCTGCAGGCAAAACCAGCACTCCTGAGGCAGCACCACTGCAACGTGAAGGCTGGGCATATCTCACAACCTCCACATTCCAGTCTCCTGCATATAAAGATCACGATTCTCCTTGAAATGCTCATTTTCTTCATGCAGGGAGTAGGGGGTTTGTTTGTTTGTTTGGAACACAAACTATTTGCAATCTGAAACTGTACCATCACAGGGACTCAGTACCATACAGCTCACCTCAAAGTGTGGACTGAACCAATCATCTCAACAATGGATTGTAATTAACTGAAGCAAGACAAGGTACCCCACCCAGCACAAAGATCTAGTTTAAAAATATGCATATAAAATGTTTTTACATGTCTCAGCACCTTGATATTTTTCAGACATTCTCTCATCACCCTGTTTGATCACACTAAAATGTCAAACTAGGCTAGAAATACAGATTCTTCCTCAGACACTTATGAAAATATTTAACTGAGCTGTGTGGATGCTACACCCTCCTCTATCAACAGAATATTGAGTTCTTTATGACAAGCGCATTTGTAACATTCTTCAGTAGATGCCTTTATACACCATGTTATTCAGAGGTTCTTATTACTAAGAAAACAGTGTACAATATTCAAGACAGTCTCGCAAAGAAGCACACAACAGTTATTAGCTCATAACAGTTTCTACCACCTTGCCCGCCCAAATTATATATGAGATGGCTATTCATGACTTAAGAAACAGCTTTTCTAATGCTTCTTTTGCTGGTCATTTAGAAAATATTCTCTCTTATTTATCATAGGGTGACCAGGAAAGTGGCTATTTACAAGCCTGAGTCAAGACATGGGAATTCCTTAAACCACCATCTATTTTACTTCCTAAAGCAAATAAAAGTTATGAGCAAATGCTGAATAATGCTCGAGTTTTATGAAAGCAATTCATGACAGAAGCAATTCCTCTTTCCCGATGGCCCCAGAGAAGTACTGTGCCACTGAGTGTAGTAAAAATGTACTTTGCCTTCCCTTCCTTTGGCTCTACCTGAACATTACTTAAAGGACCTACTCAAAAACTGCCTACTTCCTAGAGAATTTGGTGAGATTTTGAACAACTGCTTAAATGTTTCAACAGAACCTACCAGGGGAAGGGGGCACCATTCTCCATGCCGCAGCCTAGAGGTGAGAAGTCTATTTTTTCTGGCAAACTCACCATTGCTTTGAATGGCCAGAAGCCATAATTAAGATGACACTGTCTAGCACTAATGGCCTATGTGGTTGTGGAACGCATGCATGCTCAAATAGAGATGCAGCATTAAAGGGTGGGTGCCCTTCTACAGCAAGTATACCTTTCACCAGAGGTAGCACCACCAGGTATCAGACACAATAGCTTCAGAAACTAGATCCAGTCTGCAGGCTGCCTGTTTTGTTTTTAATTTAAGAGAGGTATGTTCTGCCCTTCTAGCTCAACAGGTAACTCCAAGGCTTCTGGCCATCCCTAATCCAAGCTGACAGCCACTGAAGGGTGGGGAATTAGTGATTCACATAAACTCACTCGCACGCACCTACTGTAACTTCGGTCAACAGTCTGGATGCTGCTGGGAAGGAAAGTGCAGCCAGCACAAGCTCTGCAAAGTTTCCCTTCAGCATCTAGACCTAAGTAAGAAGCCAAGATGTTGGTTTTCAGCACACAGGTTGGTGCAGCAGATGGCAGTTTAAGGAAAGGAATGGGGAGGGAGAGAAACGTCAAATCTCACACAGGCCATTAAAACGGGGGTCTATAAAAATACAATAAGGCAGTCTTGGCATTACTTATAATAACTATTCTGTTACACTAACCCCTGTTTCAATTTTAAAGAATGTTTTCACTGGCAAGCCACCCATCATCACCACCACCACGGAACTGCCACAGAAACAAAGTAGACGGCCGGCAGGGCCACTCCTTCGAAGAGAACAAGCAGGGCCACCAACCATCAGCATCGGCCCTGACCTGTCGCCACCACCCACATCTCCCTTGTTGCAGCAGCTCAGTTCAGACATAACACAAAACCATGGCTTATTTTAACTGCAGTCAATGTATACAGGATTCGGCTTGCAGGTGCTCAACTCAGTTCCTGGCCTGTCTGGACAAAGTCTGGCTCCATTGCCTTTGCTCTATCCCCTGCTTAGACCTGAGCATAGATGGTATCCCAGACCTACGCTGTGATGGGGGCAGTGCCAGGGAACAAGTCAGGACAACGACGTTCCTATGCCATACAAAGCCAAAGCTTTGACTGTGGAGGTTTGTTTGTTTGTTGGATTTATATCCTGCCTTTCCCGCCGAGGCAGGCTCAGGGAGGCTTACATTTTATTTTTTTTATTTTTTTAATGAATAAAATCATACAAGGTTCTGGGTTTCACTTGCGAATGCCGCCTTCAACAGTCCTACTGCTCAGGGTAAGGGTGCTAGTTCTGAGTTGGGAAATACCCAGATATTCTGGGGGTGGAGCCTGAGGAGGGCGGGGTTTGGGAGAGGGAGGGGCTTCAATGGTGCATAACGCCACAGGGGCCACCTTCTGAAGCAGCCATTTTCTCCAGGGGAACTGATCAGCTGTAATCCCAGGAGGTCTCCAGCCACTGCCGAAACTAGCCCCAAGATGCCAGGCAGGAGCCCCTGGAGTGGGTTGGGTGGAAGTACAAAGTGGCAACTGAGCCCAGGCAGCTGGCCAGGTGGCTTTCAGGAAGCTCAGCAGCACTGTGGGTGGAGGAAGGACGGAACTGAGGCAGAATAAAACTGCTGTTCACTTAACTCCCCGCCCATAATTTTCCCAAAGGAAAAACTGGAAATTTGGGGCAGTGCTAAAAAAAAATTAAAAACCCAATTCAATATTTTGTCTTTTAGAATGGTAGTGTTTTCAGTAGGGTTGCCAACCTCCAGGTCAGGACTGGAGATCTCGCAGAGTTACAAGTGGTCTCCAGATGACTTTCCCTGGAGAAAATGGCTGATTTGGAGAATCCCCCCCCCCAAATCCCACTTTCTTCTGGTTCCACACTCAAAATCTTTAGGAACTTCCCAACCAGGAGTTAACAACCTTAAAACAATATTTTACTCAGAATGTTCCTGCAAGAAATCCAGGGCATTAAGTGAATAATTCCTGTGCATATAGCAAACATGTACAATACTTATTGTTCAGTTAGCATGATTTTATTCTCAGTTAATATGCTATAGCATGTATGATTATACACTACTGAATAGTTCAGTGTTTTCTGTGTTATAAAGCTTGATATCTGAATATGCTGCTAGTCCTGTTGTGACTGTATGAGATGGTTTCTGCCCTTTTCTACTGCAAAATTTGTGTTTCCAAATATTTTTGTTTGTAGAAAACTAAGGCATTTATCCTTTTAAATTTCATAAATATGCCAAATATGGTTTTACATGCTAAAGTATAAATTATACACCTTATGCTATTAAAGCACTAAGATAAATTTAAACTTCATAAGAAAGTATTGCATATATTTCAATTTTTCATTAATCCCCACCACCATCACCACCACGCAGTCGTCCCCCACAGCAACAAAACACCCAGAAATTTCTCATCTCTACTTCTTGCCCCAAGCTTGTCCAATTTTGTCAGATTTTGGAAGCTAAGCAGGGTTGATCCTGGTTAGTACTTGGTTTGGAGAACACCAGGGAAGTCCAGGGTTCTTAGGCAGAGGTGGGCGATGGAAAAACACCACTGTGTGTCTCATGCCTTGAAAGCCTCATTGTTCAGCTCTTCTTTCTGAGGCCTCTCTTGTTTCCAGAGGCTTGCTGAATCCTTAGTCTTGCCTCTCCCTGGCCCTTTCGGTTCACGCAGCCAGAGACCCCTCTGCACGCCCTCCCTGTCCATCTGGCACAGCAGAGAGCCTTCCCTAACTGCTGGAAGATGCTCCATCACCACCAACACCTTACAGTTCCATAGTGCATTTTTAATACAGGGCTATCTGCATATCTGCAGAGTAAAAATGACTGACTTAACAGTGGATCAAAGAACAGATATAAACTTCCAGCACCTAAGGAGCTGTGAGACTAGCTGCTGCTCAGCTCCTTCTCCCCTGCAGGAAGGAATGTCGACATATAAAAACTGCCTTCTTCAGTCTCAGTTCTTTGCAATGAGGAGAAAGGAGAGCCATCACAAGCACACTCCAGCCACTTGTAGGCTGGCAGACAGATTTACATTGTACTACCAACTCTTTTTTTGCAATAAATGTTTTCATCCATTGCAAAAAAAAAAAATTTGGTAGCACAACATAAATTTGTCTCCCAGCCGACAAGTGGCTGGAGTGTGCTTGTGACTGGGACACCTATCGAATGACAAAAAATACACTCGAAACACAGCCCAGGCTGCCAGGTATACACAGAGCCAGACTCCCTTTCCTGCCGTGTTAGAAGTGGTCTGAAGTGAAAGGGACCCGAGAAACAGAATGGAAGGGTAAGTGGAGCACATCCTCCAAGGGCCTGAATCCCCATGTTTGAATCCCAGCACTTCTGCATTAAAGAAGAGGAGCTGGGTTCAAGAGCTCTGCAGCAGTAAAAAGGGAGGATAAGGAGGATGACTGGAAAATGGCTGATGTTAACAGAGCAGGATGGCGCTGGCTTTTTACATGCTGCTTCAGTAGCAACTAAACTCAGTAGCATGGGATGTAACTCATTCCATGCAGGCTCTAGATTTAGATGCTTCTGGAATGGTGTGGGAAGCGACAGTGGATGAGAGCACTGATCTCTTCCACCCTGCTAACAAGACAGGTCTTCGAAAGGCACCGGGGGCCGTACTGGTTCTCTCAGAATAAGCACAGCGAAGGTGGGGTTGGGACCCAGTGATAATTCAGGCTCTGCCAGCACAGATTTGGATTTCGTCTTCACACTGGGTGCAGCGCTGCTCTCCATGTGAGCCACTATAATCTTCACTTAGCTTTACAAAGAGATATGTTGTCGAAGGCTTTCATGGCCAGAGTTCATTAGTTGCTGTAGATTTTCCGGGTTGTGCGGCCATGGTCTTGGCACTGTAGGACCTGAAAGATGGAGTACTCTGTATGTCAAGACTTTGGATTTAGGTGACAGTTTGCTAGTTTGTTTCAACAAGCAGCAGTTAGGTCTGATTTGGGAGGCTCTGGCATATCAGCATAATAAATCAGCCTATAAAAGCACTGCAACTGTGTCTCTGTGAGGCAGGGAGGAGCTAATACCAGTCTTCCTGAGAAAGAATTTGTTTTTTGTTGTTATTTTTTAGCCCCCCCATAGGGGATTTTTTATTGCTTTTTCTATAAACTACAAAGAATAAAGGGCAGGGTAACTACATACTACAGGAGAAAGTAAAGAAAACCACTAAAAACCCAAGAGATGGTGGTCATAAAATTAGCTCATGGTGCTTATAAAATTAGCTCATAATTAAGTGCTGTTAAAATTTGCTACGTCAAGTGAGTATACAGTTGTTACTATTTAAACTGAGATTGCCAACAAGTGTCAATATGTAAAAAGCCTTAGACAAAAATGATTTAAATTCATTTTAAACAGGGTCTAGAGAGAATCACAACTCATTTTTTGCTTTTTTTACTCCTCAGTCCATCTCTTATTTTGGGAACAGCTGCCCCCCGTTCTGAATCTGAGTCCTCATCAGAAGATCCCAGTACTCCTTCTTCTTCACTTCTCTTGTTGCTGTCATTTCCTTCTTTTATCCTCTTTGTCTGCTGGATGGGCGTGTTGATGAAGAAATTCACATGCTTTCGTAACAGAGTCAATTTGTTCTTTCTCGTCTTTAAATTTAAAAATTAATCCTTCTGGGATAATCCATTTGTAGAGACATTATTATTCTGTAAGAATAGTGCCAAGTCTCTAATTTTTTCTCTCTTCTTCTTTATTTCAAATGGAATGTCCTTCAAAACTCTTATTTCTTTGTCCTTGATTTTCAAGGTAATTCCACTTGTTGCTTTCAATACTTGGTCTCTTACTTTTCTTCTGGAGAATCTCACAACCTCGCCGGGCAGATTATTCTTTCTTATACAGACAGAATACGACCTATAGATCGCATCTATTTCATTTTGTAGAAAATCCGCTTTTAAATCTGTCACCTGCCCCAATGCATCGCACATAATGTATCTCAGGTCTTCTCCTTTTGCTTCAGGAATTCCCTGAAATCTTAAGACATAGCTAGCCTTTTCCATCTGCAGCTGTAAGAGTTGGGCCTCATTAACTGCTCTTTTTTTCCATCTCCTGCATTTGTTTTTTTTTAAGCTTCTGTGTATCACCATCTACTACTTTAAGTTCTTTCTCCATTTTATCAGTCTTTTTGGTAGTTTCAGTCGACGCTTTGCTGAGTGTCGAATTTCATGTGCAATGATGTCATTTGCTCCAGCAGAGGGTGCAAAGCCTCAGTCAGCATATTTTGGAAGTCTCTGGTAGTGTCCTGTCTGGGAACGGAACTTGCTGGTCTGGCATTTCCAGAAGGAAACTTCAGTTTTGGTTGCTTTTCTTTCTCCTCCCTCTTCGGAGGCGCCATTTTTTGAGGAATTGTTTACTTTTTTTTTGAAAGTTACAAAAGTCTCAAGATTCTTTGACAATGCCTGGTAAGTTCTCAAAAGTTCTTTACTATAGTTTAAATCCGCTTAATCTTCCGCCCCCCCCTCGCAATTCGCTTATAAAATCAAGTACAGCTTTTTCTTCCTTACGAGGGGGAGGTCCCTCCACTCGAGTTGTTGGGGGGAGCTTTTTATTCACTTTCTGGTGTCTTCATTTAACAATCACTCACATTTGCGCGTAGACTCACATAGGTTTCTTTTTCATCGCCCGGCCACCAAGTGCTTGTTCCAGCGTGCATCCCTGTGTCCATTGCTGGAAATCAGCGGCAGGACTGTCGGGGCAGGGAGTAGGCCCCCTTTGCTGGCTGGTTGCCAGAGGAAGGGCTCTCCAAGCGCCCCATGGCTTGGAGCCCAACTCAAGGGCTCCGGGGAGGGTACATACGATTGCACCCCCTCCTATCAGCCGATTCACAGCACGATCTTCCTGGAACTCCGGGGGATTGCAACCGCCATTAAGGTAGCCAAAACTGGAAGTCCAAAAAAAATTGTTTTTTAAAAAATATGTAAGTATTTTATTGGTTTTTGCAGTACTATGGGGTACGGGGGGAGGATACTAGTTCCCTACCTCTAAATTCTATAGGAGATGGGGAAAGGAGACTAATACATCACAAACTACTGGAATGGGGAAGGAAAACTAAAACCCTAACTCTAAGCATACTAATTGATATAGGGGAGGGTAAACTAACAGGGTGACACGATCTGGTTACATAAGTATATATCCTTGTCACCTAGTAGTACAGGAATGTTGCTGCTTATAAAAATTTAACAAAGAATGATAAAAAATTGCATTAGCTAAACGGTTTGCAAAAACTGCATTATCAACAGTAATCTTCGTTTTAGAGTCTTTTCTTCTTGCATTTCTTTTTTACTTGGGGTTTGGGGGGGTTTGATGTATCTGAAGAACTATACAGTTTAGGACTATCGCTTGATGAATCCTGTGAGTAGGATTCTTCATCTTCTTCTTCATCCGTTTTAGAATTCTTGTCTTTTTTGCATTGCGTTGAATTAAAGTATTGATCCACAAACTTTTTTGCCTTAGGAACAAGTGTCGATATTAAATTTTTTATCTTCATATTTAAAACACAGTCCTTCAGGAAATAACCATCTGTAAGGCACTCCTTTTTTTTGTAAAGAGAGAGTAAGTTCCTTGTAGAGCTTCCTCTGCTTCCTGACTTCAAAGGGTATATCCTTCAAGATTTTAATCTCTTCATTCTTGATTTTTAAAGGTTTCCCCTGTGTAGATTTCAGTACCAGATCTCTGGTAGACTGTCTCGTGAATTTCATACATATTTTTCCTGGAGTTTTTTTTTTTTTTTAATAAAATCCGGATAAGTCCTGTAAGCCCAGTCCATCTCCTTCAGTAAATCTTCCTGTTTGTAATCCATTCATGGGGCAAGAGCCTTTGCTAGATGAGCCTTTAAATCTTCGTTCTTTTCCTCTGGTACCCCTTGGAAACGTAGAATGTACATGGATCTTTCCAGCTGGAGCTGTGTTCGTTGTGTTTTATTGGAGGATATTTCTTTCTCTGCTTCATCCGCTCTTTTGTTGATACTCTCCGTCTGCTTTTCCATCTTTTTATAATGTCTTTTCCGTTACTGAGGTTCTTTTGTCCATTTGAATAAATTGTTTTTGCAAATTGTCCATTTTAGCATTGAGGTTAGTCATCTGTTCCATTAGGGGGTGCAGTGCATTCGCCAGCAGTGTAGACATGTCCGCTGCTACTTCCTGGTTCTGGGAGGGAGTCATTGGTAGGCTATTTCCGGCTGGTGTTTTTTTCTCCAATCCCACCTTCCATCCTCTCCCAGCCATAATATCAACAAGAAGTAAGTTTCCCAAAACAAAGTAAAAGTTAGCTGAATTTAATCCGCTTTACGTTCTTATGTAGCTTTTGATTTCGCTAGTAATCTGATGTGTTTAGTTTAACACAAAGTTCTTTATTTGCGCTTTAAAACCACCTTGCTTTAAGTATGTAGGGGGGGTGAAGTGTTGAGTTTCCTGCTCCTCCATCGCTTTGCACTTAGGCACTTCTAATTGCTACCAAAGTTCTCATAGATGCTTTAAATCACCTGAGCATTGCTTAACTCATGCTTTGTAGTCTTGGAAGTCTTTTAGAAGCATTTCAAAACTTTTGCCAGTCGCTGCTTGTCTGGCAGTCGTCTCTCGGCGCCATACTGGCTCTGTGGTGACGGGCAAAAGTTCTGAAATGCTTCCAAAAGACTTCCAAGGCTACAAAGCATGAGTTAAGCAATGCTCAGGTGATTTAAAGCGTCTATGGGAATCTTGGTAGCAATTAGAAGTGCCTAAGTGCAAAGCGATGGGGAGGGGGAAACTCAAGACTTTGTTGATAGTGTACCCCCCCCCGCTATGCCCCCCTTCTGTCTGGACAGCCCTGTGAACACGGAGAGGCATCTACACTATATGCCTCTTTGCTTTCTCTCATAATCTGCTTGCAAAAAAATCACCCAGATGCAGCAGTTTACAGACCTTTGCAAATCTCTTTCCTGAGACCCATTTTCCATGTCAGGGCTTATATTAAAATAAGCCAGGAAGATGATAAAAGATGAGCCTGCCCCTCCGCTCCCCTGGCATTAAGGAGCAGGGTTCCCAGTTCAAATCAGGAGCCTTCCAGGCAATCTAGATCCTCAGCACTGTTCCCATCAATGACCACATAAGACAAGTTGTTGTCTTGCCTGCCTGGCTCTATGACATCACCAGGCATGGAATAGGGCGGCAGTGGTGGGCTTTGAGGATACTGGGGTGGGAACTCAATTCTAGAACACTGCCATGGGCCATCTTCCTGCACCACCCCATTCAAAGTCACCTGCTTGCTGTTAAACTTGATCTCACCTGTAGGAATTGTGCTTACCTCCTATGGACTTCCTAAAAACAGTAAAGGTGGCCACTAAGCTATTGATTAGGGTTGCCAACTTCCAGGTGAGAACTGGAGATCTCCCACAATTACAACTGACCACCAGCCGACCGAGATCAGTTTCGGAGGATATATACTATGGTATGACACTGCTGTGGTCCTTCCCATCCCCAAGCCCACCCTCCTCAGACCCTGCCCCCGTCAACCCCCCCCAACCCAGAATTCTGCCTTTGCTCCGCAGGTGAACTGCCCTTGGATACCAAGAAGAAAAAGGGAAAAGTCCAATTTCCTGACATTCTGATAGGGGATATATATATTCCACAGATTTAAAGTGAAGATGATGGAGGACAGGAAATTCTCATCAATCTATGCAGGGTGGAGGGGCAGGTGGGGAATCACAGCTCCATCCTATCTGAAGTGTACAGAGTCGAGACCAAATTATACTGCAGTCTGCCTGCTTATTAAACATGGAGAATACCATAGGAGAGGCCTCCAGCCCACAGTCTTGTTTCTTCAAATTAGACCTCACTGATTGGTTCCTTTAGGGATGAGCAACCAAGGCAGTGGTCCCTCTACACTCGCCAGTGGCTCTTGTGAAGGCAGTTCCCCCCAAGCCCACTGAGACCCTGCCAGAAATCTTGCCTCGCCCTCCCTGCAGTCTGCTCCACAAAACGGGGAGAGAACAGCAAGGGGCTTAAGATCAGGAAGGGAAAGAAGAGAAGACGTGCTTCCTGTTTCTATGGTTGCAGCACCAGCAGCCCTTAAGACAGAAAAGATTTCCCTGCAACAACTAAACTGCATATTCGTTTTAAGGTAGATCTATTTCCCTTTTTCTCAGGCAAGACCCTCCCCCAACTGGTATAGAAATCCTCAAAGGCCAGAAGCGCAAGAAACAATTTCCTACGCTCAAATTAAAACAAGGGGTGGGGGAGTGAACAGCAATGTTTGAAAGGGGGGAGAAAGGAAAAAATGGATTATACTTCTATGTACAAATTGCATTGCAAACAAGAAGAATACTCTAGTTGCCTTTTGGGAAACAGATATTTCAGGTCAAACAACACACCCCCATGTTCAACTTACAATTCCGCCCCCCCCTAGTTGTCAATACCCAGTTTAGATAGTCCTTGCCGGAAATCGTGTAATTCGTCGATCTTTCCATCTAGTAAATCTAAAAAAGTCTGTAAATCAGTCTTAAGGTTGTTTTGTCTGTGTCTGCTCTCTTCCACCTCCGTCTGTAGAGTTCTGACTTTCTCCTCGAGGTCTTTATTCCTTTTTTCAGCGGCCTTTAAAAGAAAAAGTTGCAGGGAGAAAAATCTAAATATTTGCAAGAGCAAGCTCACACCACCTGGTGGATTTTCAACGCCCACCTCACACAGCCACCCTCTGCGTCTTTATTACTGAGCCCCCTGCCAAACACACCTGCACGCAAAATTCTGTCAGGGAAGAACAGTTATTATTTTAATCTGACTGGTGCACAGAAGGAGATGGATTAAGTGGAAGAGACTCTCTGCATTCAATTATGTCAGTTTGGACTCCATCTTAAAATCTGACTGGAATTTCTACACCCCACTCTGCATGCATTAATGGCATTGCAAGGCATTTCAGACTAGGTTCTAAAAATTATCTGTGGTGGTTTGGATTCTGCCCCATACAAAATACCACCTTTAAAAATGTGTGCCTTTATTGCAGGACACACACATACATTCTGAGCCCTTTCCTCTGGCTGAACATGCATAAAGACAGGAAAGAAAAATCAAGTTTCTCCAGCAATGGAGTTTACATTGCTTTTGTAAATACAGTGCTAATCCACCCACCCTTAAGCCCAAGGTTTGGATTTATTTTTTAAGTCTCAAAAGAAAAAAAATAGTTTGACCGAGCGAGATAATGGTTTGTGTTGGAGGCTGGGCCGCTAAACTCAGACAGCGGTTTTTGCAGTAAAGGAAGGAAAGTGTCCTTTTGGGGGCCTGAGACTGAAGGGCCAAGCCCTCCCCCACCTCCTCCCTTGAAGTGAGGCTGCACCCAAATCTCTATGGAAACCAAAGGAACACACTTACACTTTGCTCCAAACTGCTGAAATCAGTCTCATAATCCAAGGTGATTCCAGTTTACAGAACGTAAAGGCACACACAGGATCACTTTAAAATTTTGATGTAAATGCTCTCTATAGCAGTGATACTCACTCAGTTGCTTGTGCTTTTTAGCATGGCACTTGTGGCTCTTCTGAGCACTGTCCCCCCATGTGGCAACTACCCCATGTTTCAGGAAAGTGGGCAAGGCCCTTGCCTGAAAGGAAGGGCTTATGGTTGGCAGGTGGTTCCCCCCTTGAAACAACCGACCCTGGAGGAAAGAGTAAGCTGTGAGCCTCCCGGTGGTGCAGGTGCCATGCCAGGGACGGAAGTCAATGTGGCTCTTCCAGCTGATGATAATGGCCAGTGTGGCCCACAGAGAGAGTGCCCCAGTTCTGTTGCACACATCCACACAAACAGCAGTGAACAGCAAAAAGATGACTGAACTTGGCACTCCTATCAGACTGCTGACAATCCCAGATTAACTTTGTCACTGTACAAGCATACATCTGCATTTCCTCACTTTCTGGATATCCTGTAGTGAACACTGACAATGACACTGAGGTACCTGTTAACAGTTGCCATGGTAGCTGAGTTTTTGGCCATTCATTAGTAGAGTCATTTCAAACCCCGCTACTCTTCTTGTAGGGTTGGACAGTCTTTATTACTGATAGAGATCTTTTATCCTAACCTTCCCCCTTTTTAGGCTCCTGGGATATCTACAGCTGGATGTTCCGTTTTGGAAAAGTGCAAGGAAGGGACCCACAATGATGAAGGAGGAGGGACCTCATTTTCCCCGCCCCCACCTTTTCCTTTTCCCCTTCCCTGGCAGCTCCCACAGACTCTCTTTTCCTGCTTCCTTCTCTCCTTCCCATCCATGAGCAAACCTACCTTTATATGCTCCCCTGTCTTCAGCTTTCTCTCCCATTGGCAGATAGGAAAACTCTGTCTGACGTGCGCTGTCCCAGCTGCCAGGCCCCGTTGTATGGTACTGACAGCCAGGCCCAAGCCCAGTTGCACACTGGGGTGACCACAGGACTTGCAAGGGTACCTCACTTTTCCCCTGGATCCCCTTCCCCACACTATTTCCTACTTCCCTCCTCCTAGTAGTCTCCATGTCCTCTCGTCTTTCCCTGCATCCTTCTTTCCTTCCTTTTATCTGCTCCCCATCTTCAGCTGTATTTATTATTTATCTACTTCATTTGTATTTCACTTTTCTCCACAATGGGTAGCCAAAGTAGCTTACATCATTCTCCACCATTGTATCTTCACAACAAACCTGTGAGGCAGGTTAGGTTGACAGAGAATGACTGACCCAAGCTCACCCAGAAAGCTTCCATGGCACAGTGGGGATTTGAACCTGGGTCTCCCAGATCCTAGTTCAAAACTCTAACCAGTAATTCACATTGGCTTTTGTATGATGGCTGCTGTTGAACAGTAGCAAGCAACTTGGCCTGGATAAACCATGCAAGTCAATGTGAGCAAGTCTCCCAATGGCTGCTGGTGGGACTGGCCACAAGGAGTCCCCCTCAGAGGCCAAAACAGCCCAGGAAATGCCCCCCCGGTGCCTTATACTGACAGAAATGAAGGCTGGAAGTCTGGCAATATTGTTGTGGTTGTCTGGCAACCGTCACAGAGGGTGTTCATTTCTTAACGCTACAGCAGCTGATTCTATTATTGGGGGGGATTTGACCCCCCCACCAGTTGTTCGTTTGTTTGTTTTTACATTTCAGGATTTTTCTCCTACCTGGGGTTTTCCTCAGGTTTGTAGGAAGGTCAGTCTGGTCTGTTCAGGGCTCCAGTCTCTGGATTTAAGTATCCACAGATGGGGCCATGTTGATAATTAAATACAGTGACAATTTTAGTAGCCCTCTCTAATGTAATTTATCTTGGAATCTGTTATTACAACATTCAGACTGTCTTACAGTGATTTAAAAAACACATAGGTGAGAGAAAACAATTCCACTGATCATGCAAGGGAAGCAGGGGTTAAATGCACAACACATTAGCTGGCTGATCTTTAATGGAACCCAGAACCTGATGCTTGAAGTAGCTGCCTCACTTTGCCTCCCATTAGGGCCTGCCCTGCTTGAGGACGTGGTTATACCAAGCCACTCCTGCTAGGTGGGCATTCTGTCTCCCCCTTAGGACAAGGTAGGCAGAAAATACCTTCCTCCTGTATTGTGATGACAGCAGCCCTTTCGCTTAAAAATCAAGAGGGAAGTTCTGTTGCTGCAGATGCCCTGGCTTGCTCTTGCTGCACTTGGGTGTGAACAACTTTTGTCATCCAGACCTGAGCCATCCCCACCCATCACACCAGAATCATTTAAAATACAGATGGGTAAGCTGATCAAGCAGGTTAGGGTAACACCCTCCTCCCAGAGGGAAAAAAATGGGAGGAACACTTGAGTCGCTTTGCAAATACAGCAGCCCGTGATCATCTGTGTGTGGGAAGTTGAAAGAAACCGCAGGAAAGGTGGAATCGTTTTCAGCTGAGGTCCGAACAGTGCAGGCTGTGGTCATTTGCAAGGAACCTCCAGAGCCCTTGTCACATTCCTCCTTTGAGATTACAGCCTGGCTAAACTGTTATTCTGAGGAGTGAAAAGCCAGGGATTCATTAGCACTGGATCCATAGACTGGAATTTACTAGGTGATGCAAGTCAGTGACAGATGATACCTTTCCAAAATGCTTAAGCAGACTTGAAGAAGCCCACTACTCTTGGCTCAAGATCAAATTGGCCAGGTGGGCAAGCCAGCAGGAGTTTGCCCAGCTCCCAGTGAAGCAAGAAAGAAATATAAGACTCAAAAACACTAAGGCTGATTTGTGCACAAACAGACCTTCTAGAAACAGCCCTCGCCAAGCAAAAATGGTCCTGGGAAACACATGTGGGCCTCCTGCTCTCAAGAGAACTCGTGTGTTCTGCACCTGTGGACGACACCAGACGTTGCTGCCCAGGGAGACAGCACCCATCGCCTGTCGGGGGTGTGATTTCAGGCCCCCTCCCTCTGCGTTCAAGCTTTTCGTCAAGATCCAAGTCCTTTTTCCTTGTACTTAGAAAAGATACGGGTAGGGGAGAAGAATGGATGTGAGGGCAATACCCTGCTTAGCTACTCATTAACGAATAAACTTGCTCCCAGTTTCCAGCATTCTAGCCAATGAGCTGGAAGGCACTGCAGAGATGCACAGGCCCTTGGATTCTTGGCCACACTAAACTTACATCATTTAATTCCTACACGACTTTGGATGTATTCACCAATTTGCATTTTTGCTCCTCTGCACTCACCCTTGAATGAGATTGTCTGGAACATGGGGAGGAGGAGGAGGAGGAGGAGGAGGAGGAGGAGGAGGAGGAGGAGAGTTGGATTTATACCCCGCCCTTCACTTGGAGTCTTAGAGTGGCTTACAATCTCCTTCCCTTCCCCTCCCCACAACAGGCACTCTGTGAGATAGCTGGGGCTGAGAGAGCTCTGAGAGAACTGCTCTTGAGAGAACAGCTCTGGAAGGACTTGTGACTGACCCAAGGTCACACCAGCAGCTGCATGTGGAGGAGTGGGGAATCAAACCCAGGTCTCTCAGATTAGAGTCCATGCTATTAACCACTACACCAAACTGGCTCTTTGGAGGGCTGCTGATGACAGTCAGCTCTATATGTCATTACCTAAACAACCAGAAGCTGCCGTCTCTACCACAAGCTGTTGCCTGGATGCCACAGTCAAATGGCTAAGAGGGGAGGGTGACAAACAGAATCTAGTCAGGCAGAGGTGATACTGGTTGGGAAGGCTGTTAGTCTGAGGGGACTGAAAATTTAGTGGTGCAGGATGGGGTAACTTTACCATGGACTGATCAAGTAAAAAGCCGTGGATCCAGCTGTGATGATGGAGAAACAGACTGGGATTATGGTGAGAAGCGCCTTCTTCCACTTACACCTGACTCTCTGCCTAGACGCAGTCAGTGATGCCACGGTGATCCACGACATGGTAGCCTTCGAGTTGGATTACTGCAATGTACTGCATGTGGGGCTGCCCTTAAGGATAGTCCAGAAACTACAGACTGTTCAGCACTCAGCAGCCCCTCTTTTGACTAAGACCAGCCCCTGCCATCATATGACACTACCCCGGAGCCATTACACTGATTATTTGCTTCTGGGCTCAACGGTAACGCGCCTGGGACCTAGACACCTGAAGGCCTCTGCCTCTATGTATGCCAGTTAACCATAATCATGCCAAGGCATCCTTTCATCCTACAGGAGGACCATTTGAGGGCTTTCTCATCTCCAGAACTATGGAATTGGCTGCTGCTGGAATTCTGGGCCGCACCATCCCTTTCTGGCCTTGTCAGGTTGTGTAAAGTAGTTCTGTTTACAAATGCTTTTAGTTCTATTAGGCTGCCGGCTTTTATATTCATAAGGTTTTGTGACTGCTGTAAATTGCCCTGGTTTCCTATATATGAAGAAAGGCAGTATCTGAGAGAGCCAGTTTGGTGTAGTGGTTAAGTGTGTGGACTCTTATCTGGGAGAACTGGGTTTGATTCCCCACTCCTCCACTTGCACCTGCTGATGTGACCTTGGGTCAGTCACAAGCTCTGGCACAGCTGTTCTCTCAAGGACAGTTTCTGTCAGAAGTTCTCTCAGCCCCACCTACCTCACAAGGTGTCTGTTGTGGGGAGGGGAAGGGAAAAGGAGTTTGTAAGCCGCTCTGAGACGCCTTTGGGCAGTGAAGGGCGGGGTATAAATCCAGTCTCTTCTCTTCTCTTCTCTTCTCTTCTCTTCTCTTCTCTTCTCTTCTCTTCTCTTCTCTTCTCTTCTATTTCATTAAGTAAAAATGAACAAGACTGACAATCTCTCCCTACATGGGGAAGCATACCCTTAGACCTCCTCATCACAAACATTCTAGATACATTCTGAAGCTAGATACCTTGGCTTTGAGATTAATTTTGGAAATGTCTGATAGATATAAATACCTGCAGTTTCTGAGACACTGATTCACATTCTTGCATGAGCTGTGGTATGACTTCACCCTGTTTCCGAAGATCTTCCAGTTCCTAGAGAAAGTAACATAAAATATGGAAGTAATATAATTTAACTGAGGCAATCTATTTAAAAACAGAAACAAACCACAAGCCACAGGAAAAAAAATATTTTACAAAGACTTCCTTAGAAAGGGACAAGCAGAACAATTATGTGAGATGAGAAAGCAAGAAAAAAAAGTTTGTGCTCCTGGAGGATATGAATCGTAAATGTATTAAATTAGAAAATTATTTGTTTTGAAGCCGCGTTCTCTTCTCCCTCCCCCCCGATTATGTCAGCACTACCTCAGCATAATCCAGTTCCGAGAAACCAATGCTTTTTTATTTCATTAAATTATCAATGCACACAGTTACACCTACACAACAAAATTATGTTACACAAGGGAAAATGTACTGAAATAATACATACAAACACCAACAGTGCCATGCTAAGCAGAGTTCCACCCTTCTAAATCAACAGGCTTAGAAAGACATAACTGTTTAGGAGGAGAGACAAGCTCCCTCTCTTCATACACAATCTTCCCAATCCGAAACAGTCCTTCTGGGCTGGGAACTCCCAGACCACATGTGTCACCCAGCCACATAGATTTGTAATAGGTCAACTGGCCCTTAGTCAGACAGCATTTATCACCTGTCTGAAGGTGTATGGAAGACATTCACCTCCACTTGTGGCAGCCATCTGCTTGACAAGGGAGTTCCTCTCAAGGAGTGTGGGGTGCACATCGCTCTACTGCATGCAAAGGTCTCAGATTTATGTCAGAAACTTCAGCTTGTGCAAAATATGGCAGTTCATTTGTCGTCAAGGGCTGCCCATTGGAACAGCATTGTGCCAGTCCTGAAGTCCCTTCATCAGCCATTTGTTAGGTGCAGGTATTTACTTTTAAAGGTCTTTGTGATCTGGGCCCACATACCTGAAGGACTGCCCCCTCTTGAGATGAGCCCGTGTGGCAGGGGCACTCCTCAGAACAGGGTCTCCCGGCAGGCCCTTGAAAATTAGATCTATTATGACCCCTATCTTTCCTGTTGCTGCCCCACTGTGCAGAACAGACTCCCAGAAGGAGTGAGGCAGGTGCCCACCCCAGAGAGCTAAATAAATAACTACCTGCCATGCCCTTCTGCCGTACCCTCCGGCCTTTCAGTGTTCTTCAGAGCGCAAGGATTTCAAAGATGCCTGCACTGATGTGCAGACCCCATGCAGAGCTGGTCTTCAGATCCCAGAATAGAGGATGTTTGGTTTACTTAGCACTAATCAGGAGCTCACTTATGTCAGAACATAGCCTGAATGCCAGCCGGGGCAGCCCTCTGCAGCGAGCAGAAATGAAGCCTGTAATATTCATGAGTCCATTTTCTGGCTGAGTGGGAGTCTTGAAAGTTACAAAATACACCTCATTATGAAATGCTATTACCCGTGAAAGAAATGAGGAAGAAAGCATGGCAGTTCTCTTTGAAACACACTGCTGAAAGGCATTCATCACGGTGCAGGAAAATCCATCACCTCAAACTATGTCCACGCACTGACTTGGAGCTCTTTTAACAGGTCTGGGTTCTTAAGAGCATTAGCTACACCAGTCCTGAGAAGAACCTCTGCATATAGGCTGTTAGCTTCAGCTCAAGCCAGCCTGAGAGTTTCAAGAGCAAAATCCAGAAGGGCACAAACCTGACCCCTTCCCAATGGAGGCTCCACAGCTGGAAGACAAGTTTCCTGTTGACATGCAGCAGGCGCTCCAAGAGAAGCCTCTGGTTGCTGCACCTCGGCCTGATCTCATTTCAACACAAGGAGGACATTTCATACTAAGACGACAGGGCTGGGCCCAGCAACACACAATGATAGGACTGGATCCACAGGAAGAGTGAAAGGCTTCTCTGGATCTGACCCCATAGTCTGGATCCAACCCATGGTTATGGTTCTTCAACATCCCTCTCACTCCTAGCTAGAACCAGTCAAAACAGGAGGCATGAACGGGGACGCAGGAAGGGAAGCATTCCCAATATGCTTTGTAAACTGTGGCTGTGTGTTGGCATCCGCTTTTATTAAGCAGAGAGAGCTGAGACCCAGCGGGAGACTGTGGTGTGGACTTCAAGATGACTGCACACAAAAGCTCCCCAGAGGGGTGTATAAACTGTGCACAGAACTAGGGAGAAGAATTTGTCTGATGCAACACTTGGGCTAAAGCACCTGGTTTGCTGCTCCACAAGCATCCTATAACAAGATAAAAAAAGAACCACTATCATCTCCCTCCCCCTCAATACACTGTGCGATGGAGGTAGACTAAACTCTCACGTAACTCACTAGCAGAATATTGTTTTTACTCAAAGCGCCCCAAGAACTCAAGAATGCATGATCATTTTTATCTAACCCCCCCTTACAGAACTAAGTTCACAGAATTGTTGAAGAGGAAGCCTTTACAGTCAAACTGAGTGAGACTGTTAGGGTAGACATGGAGTTGGATCCCAACTAAACTGGCAATTTCCACCTATTCTTCCTTCCCGCAGTAGAGGCTGCCCCCCACGTTATTCCCCAAGACCCCTTATTGCCAGGAGCAGCATTTCGAGGAGACCAGTGGGCTGCAGGGGGAGGGGGGATTTAGTCTGGGCCCAACCTTAATCTCATGCGCTCCCTACCAAGCTCGCCCTTCCTACAGTGGCACCAGTCAATTTCCCCAGCATGACTTAACCTGCTCATTTTGGAAAATGAAATAATCATTCCACCAACCTCCTGATGAGCCTCTTGTTAACTAAATGGATCACGACTCAGATTAAAAGCACAGAGCACGGATGTCTAACAGCACTGATCGTTTGCAAAAATAATTCAGGCCCATTAATCAAATTCTCAGAAGCCTACAGATCTGTTTGGGCAACCTGTATTAATATTAGTAGTTGAGAAGGCCGCTGTTTCTCCAAAGACGCTGAGCACAAGTCTGTCGTTTTAGAACCATTTCACAATCAGGCTTTCGTTTTACATACCAGCTCCTTGTCTTGAAGTTCCGCTTCCAGCTCTTGGAGACGTCTGCTGAGCTGCATATTTCGCTCTCTCTCCTTATCCACCTCGTTGCACTGCTCTTCCAACTCCTCAATCTTCAAACAGAAGCAGAAGCACAGCCGGTCTAAGTGCTCATTCTATCGGACAGCCAGGCTTTAGAGCAGAGGGGTCAAACTCATTTGCTACGAGGGTTGGATCTGACATAAAAGTCACTTTGTTGGGGTGGGCCGTGTGCGCGTCATAAAATGTAATGTCAGGTACAGGGGATAGAAACTTTATAAAGGACACAGGCAAACTCAATTAATGATATTATTTTTTACTCACAATATAAGCATGCTTAAAACATTATCACTCTTACAATACTTCCTTGAAGTATCTCCCTGATGCTCACCCTCCCACTTCCGCTGCCTATTATACATTAGCACCAGGTCATAATGCACAGCCTCTGTCATCTGGCAGTAAAGGTAATCAGTTGCTTGCAGGCTGGATAAGAGCTCTGGATGGGCCGGTTCTGGCCCACGGGCCATATGTTTGACACCCCTGCTTTAGAGTTACTAGAGCTTTACTTTAAACACAAAGATCAGAATCTGCTAAATTCTGTGTTTAAGCCCTGGAATCCCCCTCCCCCAGTGCTTCCCAATCAGAGGGAAGTGGGCTAAAGTGGCTGAGTTTCCTTTGGTGCCCCATAAAGGGCTGCAGTGCCAATGACCTTTATCTACCAAGCAGGGAACTGGCACGATGATGGGATATGAAACTAGTGTGGGGTAGCCAGTCCCGGGGCTTAAATCCCCACCGAGCCAGGAACCGGTTGGGCCAATCACTCACTTTTGCTCAGCCACTGTTTCACAAGGGGTCTTCCTCCCGCTTGCACAACTCCGCAAGGTAGGTTAGACTGAGAAAGAGTGACTGGCCCAAGCTCACCCCAAACAGTTCCACAGCCAGGCTGGGGGACACAGTGAGGGGAGCTCGGGGCCCCTTCTCGTTAAGAGTCCTGGTCCGGATTGCATCCCTCGCACACCTGGAGGTTTGGTGAGCCAGTTTGGTGTAGTGGGTAAGTGCGCGGACTCTAATCTGGGAGAACTGGGTTTGATTCCCCACTCCCCCAGTTGCAGCTGCTGGATGACCTTGGGCAAGCCATAGTGCTGTCAGAGCTGTTCTCTCAAGGACAGTTCTGGAAAGAGCTCTCTCAGCCCCACCTACCTCACAGGGTGTCTGTTGTGGGGAGGGGAAGGGAGAGGAGTTTGTAAGCCGCTCTGAGACTCTGAGTGAAGGGTGGGGTATGAATCCAATCTCCTCTTCTTCTTCTCTTCCTGGCACACATCAGATTCAGGATCTTCCTATTGGCCACATATCTGCCATGTTGTAACATGTAAACTAGCCTAAGATCCAGTGCCGTGTAGTGGCCAGTGGATTAAAAAGAGGACCTGAGTTTAAATTCTTATGTGAGGAAGGGAAAAAAGAAGTTTAACAGCAAGTGGGGATTTGAACCCAAGTCTCCAACACTCTAGCAATTATTTCATACATACTTGCAACTTATTTACTTACTTCACTTATACCCCACTTCCCTCTCCAACGAGGACTCAAAGCGGCTCCCAACATTCTCCATTTTATTCCCACAAAAGTCCTGTGCGGTAGCCGAGGCTGAGAATGTGTGACTGGCCCAAGACCACCCAGTGAGCCGACAGGGCATAGTGGAAATCTGACCTGGGTCACCCAGTCCTAGTCTAACCACTACCCTACCCTGGCTCTTGGTTAAGGGGCTGGGAGGAAACTGTATACTGGCCAATGACTCTTGAAGGAAAGGTGGGTTGTGATGTCTTCAGCAACAGTTTGTGCTACTTAGAAATACACACACTTTGAAAGCAAAACTAGAGACAACATCCTCCATGTGCAAAGTAAGGCATGTTCCTGCCCAGGGCCTTCTTGTTAACATGAAAAGGAATGTTCTGAGTGGAATGAACTCATTTCCTGTTCCTGACTATCTTTTGCTGAGCTCCATGGATCCAAACGCTTTCCTCTCCAGCCTCCCACTTTTGGGATTGGACCCAAGCTGTGGAGAAACAAGCAATGGGGGGGGGCAGCACCCTGGAGGGTGCTGAAGGCTCTTAGCTGTGAGTGGCCAGATGTGTTCGCCCTTGCTTTGGATCAATCACTCTTGATGCAGAGACACAACAGAATCCCTTACTCAAGGGGGGAGGGTGCCTGTTGCAGCTCTGCGCAAGTGCCTGCTCTAGGTTTGCCTCCTTTCCAATTAGGAAACAGTGGTTCATACACAGGAGTGTATGATTATTCTTACTCCTATACACACTCAAAATATAATACTTTTGAAGCATAAGCTTACCGTGTACCTTTAATATTAATTCAAGAAAAGTCTGAGAAATTCGGCACTGGGTGCGGGAAAGAGTTACATGCGACTCCAGGCTCAACTACGCTCAATTATTACCACCTTATTTGCAGAAACAGAATTCCACGGCTGTCAGCAGACCTCTGCCAGGAACGTGTGGGCCAATTAAAATCCTTTGATAGATTGTACCTTATTATTTTAGTGACAGTACAAACTACTATTCTTGGATTGCAGTTTTAAACAGAGAGAGAGAGAGAGAGAGAGAGAGAGAGAGAGAGAGAGAGAGAGAGAGAGAGAGAGAGAGAGAGAGAGAGAGAGAGAGAGAGAGAGAGATATCTAAATTTACACCTCTCTGCCGTTCTCCTGTGCCTGCCGTTTATGTACAGCAGATCAATGGGGAAAAGAGACACTTTGCTTGGTATTGGGCAGGTGAGATTGTAATCTCTAGCTTTTATGACATTATCACACCCCAAGGTAATCCCAGTTTAGGGTCTACTGAGCAGCAATTTGGTTAATACGCAGGGGAAAGTGCTTACAGAAATTACAATAATCATGGTAGAATAAAGATGCATTAAATGGATCACAATAGATGTTCAAGAAATGGTTTTTCCTGCTCCCTCCCTTTGGGTTCCAGGATCAATTCTCTCCATCACATGAATATGAAGCCAGCAGGGAGGAGGAGATTTGCCCTTGGCTCCTGCATTCAACTGTCAGTGTGATTACCAGCAATTGCCAGAAGCAGCAGCTCCAGAAAATTGTTCTCAGACTGCTGCAGCAACATACAATGATGGGGCCACAAACTGACCCGGCCTTTATCCAGGGCACAGGACTGGGCAGAAGGCAACACTGATCTACCTTTTCCCAGAATTCATTGTGAGTAAAGAGCCATTAATTACTCAGGCTGTTGTTGGCGATCTAATGGTAAGGTTTTTATCTTTCCCCTAAAATGCTCTTGGTATATATAGGAAAAATACATACACATACATTTGTGTGTAGAGTGCGTGCACTGGGTTGATAGTGCACAAAGAAAGAAACTTCTGGTCCGTCCATTAGTTACCTCTCCTATACCCCAAGGAAGTCAGTGGTCCGCGCCACTTGGCTTGTTCTCTCCATCATACCATTTTCAGCAACAACTTTTCCCTTTGACTTCCCAATTGCTTCTTGGAAATAGCCAGGGTGATGTAAGCATCACCATTTTCCCCCTGTGGCACTCTCTTGCTTGGAACTCAGAAATTCAGCCAATAGTCACAGTTAACAACTGACATATTTTCTTACTAATAAAAGTTTGGACCCAGGAGGGCAGCAATTCGCTGAGACTTTCATTTGCTGCCTCTGATACCTTGCTCCGAAGCTGATCATTCTCTTCTTTGCAAATGGAAAACTGGGTCTTCCAATGCTCTATGCTGGCAGAAGATTCCTGCAGCGCAGAAGTCAGCCGAGTGTTGCTCTCCCGAAGAGTCTGCAGTTCTGTTTCCCATTTCTTTACATTGGAAGAACTGGAGGGGGGAAACCAACCACAGTTTCAACACTAGCTTGACCATGATTCTTCTGTACAATGCCCTTTAACAAACAAGAGGGGCAATAATGTTGTTACCTAGAATATGCAATGGATGGACATTTTCAGCAAAAAATCTCAACCATGAACCATCAGATATGACCACGCTATAAGTAAAATAAGGGGAAAGCAGGTTTTAAATAAATCTAAACCTGGACTAACAGGGTTGGATTAAGAATTGTGCCAAGTAACAGAGCAGCCCCACCACCCAGCTTCACCTTTGGGCTAGTGCAAGTTTCAGTTTGTCATTCTCTGTTTTCAGTTGTGCGTCCGAAGGAGTGCTGTGTGATGCCTTCTCATCATCTGTCCCATTCACACTGGATGCCCGAGTAGAACATGGAGTTTCACGGCCAGATTCCTGCACGACACACATCACAAAACAAGGAGGATTCAAGAAGCCCGAAGGAAAAACAGGTATGACGGAAAGCCCCTCTTGTCGCTTTTTGGCATGCTGCAGAACACCAACTTGTCTGACACAATCTATTTGACCAAGAAACAGGACCTTCTAATCTTCAGTAACCGTTCTTGTAGCTCAAAGACTGGCCTACAGAGAGCCAATCCCTGTGGTGAAACTGTTTCAACTTCACTTTGAATACTTTCCCATTTTAAAAAAATCCTGCAGAGATAAAATGAACATGCTATGGAGAAAGGGAGGCAGGAACTCTTCACCATGATGTATTCACTTTCTATGTAGGTGGGTTTTTAAAAGCGGGTGGGGAGTATTCAGACATTTGATTCTTCCCATCTACAATCTGAAGTAGTACAATTCTGGAGCAGTTTTTACTGTTCACATCTGCTGTGGTTATATTCTAGCAGCATACATACCCACAGAAGTTCTGGGCTACCACACACCATACAAGTAGTCTCTCAAAAAGAAGTCACAAATTTAAAACAAAATGTTTATGAATGCCTTTACTAACTCTCATACAAAATTAATCTTGAATAGTATTTTCTGTGTTTTAAGCTTGTTGGTAGAACCTGGTTGGTAAAAGTTGCCGATCTGATAACAGCAAGTTAAACAAGGACTTAGGATACGTCACTTACCTGGGAATGGTTGCTGGAGGTCTCCGTTTTTTCTTGCGATCTGTCTCGGGCTAGCCTGGCAGCTTCTTTGACTTCTTGAAATTTCTCTGCAAACTGAACATGCATATGCAAAGCATGACATTCGCTTGGCCCCAAACTAATAGCTTTCTCCAGCTTAAGTTAACCTACATGATTCTTAAAGCATAGAAAGAGTAAAGAGCTTTCGGTATCCTTACAGGCATCCAAAATAATCAGGAACTGGAGTATTTGTGGAGAGAAAGAGTACTCTTTGCAAATAGTAACAATGATATCAAACTATCAGAAATCTCACTGTATATACCTAAGGGTTAGACTATATGTATCAATGTGTTTTAAAGCAAGAATTGAATATGGGATAAGTTTTTATTGTTGCTGAATATTGAATGAAACAATAAGCGGGGCGGAGCATCGCTGGAAGCCGGGGGGGGGATAAATGAAAAGGATGTATTCAAAAGTACTTTGAGATATGGAGCGTGTTAATATATCCTGTTAATAAAAGTTTTATTAAAAAAAGAAAGAAAGAAATCTCACTGTATTTATTGATGGATTTTTACACAGGAAGTGTCCATATCTGCATAGAAACAAAAAAGAGAGAGGAACCATACTAGGCTGGATGCAGAGAGAACCAGATTCGCCCCTGGAAACTCAACCCTTGTCTCAGAACTCCACTTGTGCCAAAACATGTATGTAAACATATGATGATTCCTTACATCAGGCTGGACCACTGGTCCACATAGCTCATACTGTGGCTTCTGTGACAAGCAGTTACTCAAGCAGACAGGAGTCTCTCCTATCTCTGCTACCAAAGATCCTTGAATAGGAGATATTATGGACTAAACCTGGGTCCTTCCACATGCAAAGTGGGTGCTCTGTCGAGAATTGCCAACTCCAGGTTGGAAAATTCCCAGAGATTTGGGAAGCGGACGGACTTCAGTGGGGTACAGTGCCACAGAGTTCACTCTCCAAAGCAGCCATTTTCTTCAGGGGAACTGATCTCTGTAGGGTGGGATCAGCTCTAATTCTGGGAGACCTCCAGGCCCCACCTGGAGACTGGTAACCCTGGCTCTACCACTAAGCTACCACCCCTCCCAGGAGATACTCCCCCTCCCTTCTCCTACAATAGCTTTGCATCTGACGAGTTCTAATCATTTCAGAGTCAAAAGGGAGGGAAATAACTTTTCCATTTCAAATGAAGTAGAAAGTCTTGCCAAAAAGTTGCTCTCTGTTCATCACATTCACCCTTCCTTTTTGCAGTGTCCACCACCCACACTTCCCCCCCAATGCAAATGACTGTGCTAAAGTGAAAGCAATAAGTAATTGCAGATATTCATTCGAGCACACGTTTCTGAAAACAGTTCTAGCAAGTGTCCGCAACTGGCCATGAATGTAATTTTGATTGTCAAACTCTATGGCCCCAGACTTCATTAGAATAATGGATTTGTTGATATCAAGTCTTGGGAATTTATTTCGGGATACAGAACAGCACAAACATGCAAATGCTGTATTATTGCTCCACTGAAATCCAACAGCTCTACCCATGGCAGCCTCTCAAGGACTTATCTGAAGGTCATCTGAATCTGTGGATGCACTCCTAGTGCAGACAACCTTGCATTTACAGCGGTCAGCGTTTCAAACTCCTGCTCTGCAGGGCGGATTGCCCTCCCTGCCACCCCCCTCTAGTCACTGCATGCTGAGACAGACTCACACTTCCTCCTTGCCTCTTATAAAAGTTTGTTCCAAACAGTGACTCCTTTTTATAGATCTTGACATTTAGCCTGCATGAAATTTTCATGATTCCTGCTTTGTGCAGGCAATTAATGATACAGATCAGTTAGGCAAGGCAATGGCTTCTTAAGAGAGGAGCCTCTATGGGAAAGTGTTTGCAAAAGCTTTGAGCGCCACTGAAATAATGCTCAGGCACATTCATGCGTAGCAGTAGGGCCAATTAACTGTTATTGCCACAACTACATTTCCTCTCTCCCATTCCTGGGGACTGGCGCATCATTACGGCTGTAATTCTGTTATTCCCAAATGGCAAACTGAGACTTAACAGTGAGAAACGGAGGCTTGGCTGGTCGCCTGCCTGGCTGCTAGCAGGGAGTGTTTGGGGCAACAAGAAAGAGTGGCTCTTGGCTCTGCTGAAGGGATCAGCAGGAGGCCTCTTCCAGGGATGGGGCTCTTCATGGGTCAAAATGCGTCATTTAGGGGCTGTGGGAGTGACTGGTCACACCCTCTCGGCCTGATCCACCATGCAGGGATTTGTCAGAATAAAATGGAGGAAGGGAAAATGATGTTGAAGGCTGCTTTGGGGAGAACAAAACATTGGAGCTTACCTGAAGGTTTCTTCTCCTCAGTGGGGGAAGTCACCCAAACTGGTTAGGCCACGCCTCCTCTCACTCCACGCAGGGTTATGCAAATTTGTGTAGACTGTATTGGCTGACCCTCCAGTCTTAGTATAGCCCAGCTCCATATGCCTTCTAACTATTTTTTTTTTTTGGTGCAGTGGGGTGTGGATGACTTCACCCCACTGAATAGAAGAAACCTTCAGGAAAGCACCAAGGACAGAGCCGGAAGCCGCGCTGACGCAGAACCACGCGCCGGAGGGACCTGCTGACGCTGAGCCGATCCAGGATGGAAAGAACATTCACTCCACGGGGTGCCGGTAGGGCAGTTCCTTCCCAATTGCCTATGTGGCCATAGATAGGACATTGAAAGAGTAACTGTAAGTCGCTCAGAGACCCTTCTGGGGTTCGAGCGGGATATAAGCTGAAGAAATAAATAAATAAATAAATAATATTTAAGAACATAGGAACATAAGAGAAGCCAATGCTGGATCAGGCCAGTGGCCCATCCAGTCCAGTCCAAAAATACCAGGTGCCATCAGGAGGTCCAGCAGTGGGGCCTTCAGAGGCAGAAGTCACCCAAACTGGTAATGTCTAAACTACAACCTGGGTGGGATCCACTGTCAGATACCCTAGGGCAATACCATGATGACTGCGAAATGAGATGGCATAGGACAAAAAAAAGGTAGTATCAATTCTTGGTTAACACAATAAGGGGGAAATACCTCTGGCACAAAGGGAGAATCTGTTCTGAGTACCACCGAGACCTTGTGAAATATATATAATTCCTTCCTGGTCAATGAAGCCCCTAATTCAGAAATCCTTCTTGCAAAAGTCATCTCTGCAAGAAAAAAGACATCTTTTGAGAAGGAAGCTTTAGATTCCGACTATTTGAAAGACTCAAATGGCAGTTTGCACAAGGCCTGTAACACGTGCCTAATGGGAGGTGCCAACTGCATGGTTCCTTTGAGGATATGCCTAATATGCCCATGAGTAGAAAAAAATTATGCAATCTTTTGTGGTCCAATATAGTGGCCAGTGTTGTAACCTGTCTTTTAAGGTGTCTGGTCTTAGAACCTGATTCCAACCTTCGTATAGAAAGGGAATGATGTCTTTGTAAGTAGGTTTCAGTGGATCCTGCTTTTTCAGTACTGGCCCACTTCTCAATGTCAGCCACATACGATTATGGAGATGACTGGAAGCAGGTTTTCTGGACTGCACCATGATATCAACTATTTAAATTGGAAGACCCAGTCCTACTAAATCCACCTGTTCAGTCTCTAAACTGTCAGGTGGAGTCAAACAGGGTCTGGGGGGCAAATTGATTCTTGCACAAGGAGAACCCATCTGCTTTGCAATCTCTGTGGTGGATATATTGACATCTTCACTAGTTCTGAGGCCCAAAAAACTTCTGTGCCAGAAGGGAGTTATGAAAATCACCTCTGCTGCCTCTTTTGGCACTTTGTCCATGCCTCTGCTGATCAGTGTGGTTGGAGGGAAGGCGTAGAGCAGACCACTGGGACATCGGCAAGTGTGCGCATCCTCACCCTCTGTCCTGGGATTGTAAAAACTGGTTAGAAACCTGGCGACTTGATTGTTGTTCGATGTTGTAAAAAGATCCAAGATAAGAATCCCGAAATGAAGGGTGATTTTGCTGGAAGATTTTTTGGTTTAGCCTCCATTCTCCTGAATCTAAATCCTTCCTGTTCAACCAGTTGCCTAGGAGGTTTGTAAGACCTTATAGGTGTTCCGCTTTCAGACCTGCCAAAATTTTTGTCTGCCCTATTGAACAGGATTTTGGACTCCCAGAGGAACACCATCAATCTGGCGCCTCCTTGCTGATTGATGTGCACCTTGGCCATAGTATTGACTGTGCTCTAGCACATACTTGGACTTCAATAGGTTCTGGAAGGCAATCAATGCTAGTCTGAGTGTCCCAAGTTCCAGCCAGTTCATACTGTTCATTTCTCCCAATGGGCTCCACCTGCTTTGGACAACCTGATCCTTGCAGTGTGCTCCCCGTCCCCTTCTGCTGGTGTCCATAATTACCACCAGGTAAGGAGGCTGGAGGAAACTGACTCCCCTTGTCAGATTTGGTCATGAAGACCACCCGCTTAGTGATTTCTTCGGGGGGGCAGTATCTTGACCTATTTGTGCTCTTTTTTCTTTTATTTTTTGTCCTTCTGATAAGGAAGAAGAGTACATTGTACAAGGCCTGCCATGGAAGCGGGCCCAAGGCACCAAATCTATGGACTAGATTATCAGCCTCAGTACTGCCAATCGGTGCGTGAGGTCCACCAACCTCTGCCAGATTTCTTTCATCTGCATCTGAATCCTGGCCACTAAGTGGACTCTGTCCATGGAGGGTATGAGATGAATGGGGAAGGCCCAGGCCAGACTAAAGGCCTGCATTCTCTAATCTGTGAGAGGAGGGCTGAAAATAGGCAGGAAAACCTGAGCAGCCACCCTGTTGGAATTTTCCAGACTGCCAAACCTGCTGGGAGAGGCCTCAGAGAGACTTGGGGGGAGGGGCAAATTGCTCTGCTGCCCGCTTTGATCAGATCCTTGTTCACGTTGGAGGTCCTTATCCCGCTGCCCTCAAGGGCAGGGGGAGGGGTTGTCTAGCCTTCAGCTCCAGTCCCCTCACTCCTTGTAGGCCTGGGGCAGTCCACTCCTCATGGTTGTTTGGACCAGTAGGGCTCTGCCGGGCTTTTCCAGTGCAATTGGGGGCCGGCTGCGGAATGACCCAAAGTCTCAGGTCTGCCAGCACCAACACAGGCCCGTGCCACTGCAGATCCGCCATTGGCCAGTCTCCAGTGCCTGAAGCTTCAGGTGGGAGAGGCCTGTAGCTACAGTCTTCCTTTTCTTTCTAAGACTGGCAATGCAGCCCTTCCTCACAGTCTTTCTGTTGTCCATACCAACAAGGTAAGAGACTCCAAGAAAGCAGATCTAGGCTCGGGCTGTTCCTGTGCAGTTGGGGACTGGCTGTAGAATGACCCAATGCTTTGAATCTGTCAGCACTGATGTTGGCTTGTGCTCCTGTAGATGAATCTGTCGTTGGCTGGTCTCCGATACCTGGAACCTCAGGCAGGAGAGGTTTGTCTTAAAGGTCTCTTTTTTCTTCTTGAAGGCCAATGATGGGGCCTTTCTTCCATGGCTTTTCCATCTTCCATACCAATGAGGTAAGAGTCTTCAAGAAAGCGGAGCTAGGCTCAAGCACCTTGCTATCGATATTGGAGGGTCAGCCTCGCTCTGAGCCAATACAATCTACACAAATTTGCATAGCCCTGCCTGGAGCGAAAGGAAGCGTGACCTAACCATCTTGGATGACTTCCCCCATTGAAGAGAAAGGCAGGGCATAAATAAGAGCTAAAAACCAAAAAAGGATAAAATCCTAAAACCTTCATCACAAAAAACGTCCTTGTGGAATGCGATCATTATTATATTACTCATAATTTACAAACAGAGGACTGATTTATGGACCAGAAGAATGACAACCAACTCTGATTCAAGGAAGACGTTGTACAACAGACCACTGCCATTGCCCGATATACTAGTTACCCGACCTACTAGTGTGTGGATTGCGGCAGCAGAGGGAGCTATCTTCAGGCATCAGACTTTCATTCAACTCTACCCCCAGCACCACCATCAGACATTTGTACTCAACTCCAGCTGCTCATGTTTCTGGGTCCGCTGCAGAACATCTGTTTCATCCTCTGCTCAAAAGCCCCCCCCCCCCCATCCACTGACCAGCCAGCCTCTCTTCTACCTTCTGGTGATGGCTTGAAACAGTGCTCCATAGGATACTCCATCTGTGGAGTAAGGTGCTGCCCTGTTTTACACCTTTGGGCTCTATCCTGAACTAATCTGCCATGCTTCTAAGGCCTGATACTGGGAGGATGAACAGCTATCACAAATCCCATCTCACCCAGCCACCCGTGTATTTTAGCGACTGGGTCACAATTTTTATTTAGGTCTTGCTTTGATTGTATTTGTTGACACTGTGCCCTACTTTTCAGGGAACTGAGAGGTTACAAACAGCAAGACTAACACGGAATTTAGAGAACCATGCAAGGGCATTTCACGTAATTAAGCAATATAAGGAGTTAGTTTTATACCCCTCCCTTCACTACCTGAAGGAGTCTCAGAGTGGCTTAAAATTTGATGCCCCCCACCCAAGCTGCTTGTGTTAACAACATTAACTAGGTGTCACTTTGACAAGAGCATTTGACAAGAGCATTCTCTCAACACAAAGATAAAGAGCACTGTGTGTAAATTCTTGCTTATTTTATGGGACTCCCAATCATCTGATATATATAATTGCCCTAACGCGTTGGCACTTTCCAGCTCTCCCACTGGCTATGCTGTGCGCTCCATCAGCCATTGGCCCATCAACCGCCAACCAAGAGTAGTCACGTGCCATTGGCTGGGTGCTGGGTCCACTCCTCTTCCCCACCCACTGCCACCTCATCCACTGTTCCCTGTCAGAATAAACTGCCAAAACAGATGTGTCTCCTGATGAAGACATTTCTCCTGCTTGGCTCCTATGGGACTAACTTCCTCTCAGTGGCTGCTGCTAGGCAACCAAATTTGGTTCTGTCAGTAAAAAGGCAAAGCCAGGAGGCCCTTTCCAGGCCTTTGCGGGGAACTCATTGGGGCCAGTCCTGACTAGGGTTGCCAGCTCCAGGTTGGGAAATTCCTGGAGATTTTGTGGTGGAGTCTACAGAAGCCAGGGCTTGGGGAGGGGAGAGGCCTCAGCTGAATAGAATGCCATAAAGTCCACCCTCCAAAGCAGTTATTTTCTCCTGGGGAACCATTGCTGCCATTCTCCAGGTGACAGCTGGAGATCATTCTGAATTACAACTGCTCTCTAGATGGCAGCGCTCAGTTTCCCTGGAGAAAATGGTTGCTTTGCAGGGTGGACTCTGTGTCATTATACCCTGATGAGGTCACATCCCACCTGCTTGGGTCTCCACTGAGGAGAAAGACTACTTTTCCCAGGTAGAGGCTGCAGGTGGCGGTGGGGAGATGGAAAGCTGAAGTCAGAGAGGCAAGGGCAGATAAAGGTAGGTTGATGGTTGGCTGGGAAGGATAGGGTTGCCAACTCTAGGTTGGGAAATTCCTAGAGATTTGAGGAGTGGAGCCTGGAGAGGGTAGGGTTCGAGGAGGGGTGGGACCTCAGGTACAATGCCATATATGCCACCCTCCAAACCAGCTATTTCTTCCTTGGAACCATTGTTGCCATTCTCCTGGTGAGGGCTGGAGATCATTCCCCTGGAGAATCACAACTGCTCTCCAGATGGCAGAGATCAGTTCCCCTGGAGAAAATGGTGGCCTTTGTGCCATTATATCCTGCTGAGGTGCCTCCCCCCATGACAGTTAGTGTGATATAGCAGTTAGTGTGTCATGAGCTGGGCTGGGCTGAGAGGCAGGAGTCAGGTCCTGCCTGGGGGTCATAGTAAGGAGAGACAGAACAGGAGCCAAGTTGCGAGTCTGAGAGAGTGGTCGTCCAAAGCAGGGGTTAGGAAGCCAGGAAAGACAGAACAGGAGCTGAGCCAAGAGTCCAAAGCAGAAGGTCAGGAAGCCAGAAATCTGGAGCAAGGTTCAAGAGCAGGAGCCAAGGGTGGATGCGAAGTCAGCATGGATGCGACTCATTGCTTCCATGGAGAACTCACTCCTGAGTGGGAGCTATCTAGTCCTCTGGTCGTGCTGCACCTGTTAGTACTCAGGGATCAGCACCTGCCTTCCCTGCCAGCATGTGTCTTGGTGGCGGGTTGCTAAGTCCTTGCAGAGCCACTCCTTCAGCTGAGCCACCCATGGAGGTGAATCCAGCAGGCTTTCCATTTGCAATTGTGCCTCATTGGCTGCTACAGGACCAGGTGCAGGGCTTACTGACTCGGGTGCTGGCGGCGGCAAGCTGTCAACTCCCAATCTGGTGATTTTGGTGACTCCGGCTGTGCTGCCAGCTTGGGCAGGGGCCCGGCACCGTCATTGTTGCCCATGACATAGTGCTTCAGAGCAGGGTCTGCCAGACCCAGGTTCTTCCTGTGGAAGCTGATTGGGTGATTTCAGACCACTCACAGACTTTCAGCCTAACCTACCTCACAGCATTGTTATGCAAATCAAAACGGGGAGAGGAGAATGATGTGAGCTGCTTCGGTCCCCACTGTGGAGAAAGACTATACTTTTCCTAGGTAAGGGTTCCAGGTGTGTGTGGGGGCGAGATGGAAAGCTGGAGTCAGAGGGGCAGATAAAGGTACGCCAATGATTGGCTGGGAAGGAGATAGGATTGCCACCTCCAGGTTGGGAAATTCCTGGATATTTGAGGGGTGGAGTCTGGAGAGGATGTGGTTTGAGGGGGGTCCTCAGACAGGTACAATGCCATAGATTCCACACTCCAAACCAGCCATTTCCTCATGGGGAACCATTGTTGCCAATCTCCAGGGGAGGGCTGGAGATCACTCAGAATTACAACTGCTCTTCAGATGGCAGAGATCAGTTCCCTTGGAGAAAATGGTAAGCTCTGCGTCATTATACCTTGCTGAGGTCACCACAGCAAATTGATGCTGAGTGCCCAAGGCCAGGGTACCCGCCCAGAGTCTCTTTCTAGAGCTCGTCGTATTTATTTCCACAGTGGGCGCTATTCCTAGTAAGAAATAATTTTGCTGCAAGACTTGATTCTCTTGGATCTGATGGTGTTGGGGGGAGGTCTGTTTCAAGAAGATGCTTGCAGGAGCACTCAGAATCAGATCCAGCCACTGTCCTTCTGAGGAACTAGCCAAGTTGGAGGAGCCATTTGGACACTCCACTCCAGGGACGCCCCCCCTGCCCCCCTAAAAACATCTCCCCTCTCAGAGGCACAATCTGCAAGGCAGGGTTATGCAGAAAAGAAGACTGGAGGTCTCATGTAATTTTGCTCTGTTTTAAAATTTCTTTACTTCTATTTGGATCTAAAATTTTGTACCTAATTTTTAACCTGTCTCTCCATGCTTCAGAGCAGACCAGGACAGAAAACTAGACAATATGCTAATTGCATTGCCATTCCACCAAGGCAGCCCCCAGAAGCCTCCAGTGTGCACTTGTGTTTAGTAATGTCCCACTTTCCTCCCCACTGGGGACTCAAAGCAGCTTTGAACACTGTCCTCCCCATCTCCATATTTTCACAACAACCGCCCTGTGAGGTAGGTTAGGCAGACAGAATGAACATCGTCCTCCCCAGCTCTATTTTGTCACAACAACCACCCTGTGAGGTAGATCAGGTAGACAGAATGTGACTGGTCCAGGGTCACCCAGGGAGAGGGGAGTCAAATCTGGGTCTCTGGAACAGTGGCTTGTAGCACCTGAATGACTAAACAGATTAATTGCGGCATAAGCATTTGAAAGCTAGAGACAAGAAAGTTGATGCTACAAGAATTCCCTTCGTCTTCAAAGTTCCCAACCCTGCTGTCTAGATAGTCTTCATATCCTTATTCAATATAACCTGTGCCACCAGTGAAGGTGGGTTAAGAGGGAAAAGGCATGGGGCCATGGTTAAATTCTGGTACATGTAGATGCTGCAGAGCTAAACACACAGTTGCTACCTCTAGCTGTGGAATTCACTGCCAGAGGATATAGTGGTGGTCACAGCCACAGATGGCCTTGAAGAAGACGAAGTTGGATTTATGCCTTGCCCTTCACTTGGAGTCTCAGAGCAGCTTACAATCTCCTTCCCTTCCTTTCCCCACACCCTGTGAGGTAAGTGGGGCTGAGAGAGCTCTTTCGGGAACTGCTCTTGAGAGAACAGCTCTGAGAGAACTTGTGACTGACCAAGGTCACCCAGCAGTTGTATGGGGAGGAGTGAGGAATCAAACCCAGTTCTCTGGATGAGAGTCTGCTCCTCTTAACCACTACACCAAACCACTAGACCTACCTCACATGGCAATTGTGGTGAAAATATGGAGAGGACAATATTCAAAGCTCCTTTGAGTCCCCAGTTGGGAGGAAAGCAGGATATAAATAAATACCAGAGCACACTGGAGGCGGGGCTGCAGGTATCCTGAAAGAGGGCTACGCTTCTGAGTGCTGCCTTGGTGGAATGGCAATGCAATTTGAAAGGTACTAGACAGATTTATGGTGGTGGTGGTGGTGGGGGTCTATCAGTGGCTACTAGCCATGGTGACTAAAGGGAACCTTCACATTCAGAGGCAGGAAACCTCTGGATCCCAGAGCCAGGAGACAACACCAGGAGGCAACACCTCAGCCTCTATGTCCTGTTTCTTGACAGCTGGTTGGCCACTGCGTGGGACAGGATGCTGGATTAGATGGACTGCTCTCTCTTGTTATGTTCTTATGCTGAAACTTTAAGAGTTATTCTCTCAGCTGAGCAGTTGTGCTAAGAGAGGGAAGAGAACACCTCCACAGTTGCACAGGGAACAGTTTCAGGGCAACACGGGAAAGGGAAAGACTTTACTCCAAGTTCAGCTAGAGCAGCCCCAAAATACAACCTTCTTGCACATGCTCACACAATCATTCTGTTGGAGCAGAAGACCTCTTGCCATTACAGGGAAGCCATACTGTTGAGGTATGACGTTACAGCCTCTTCTTTAATGTTAACATCTATGGGAGCTACCATAGCACTGTGAACGAGGAAGCTCTCACTCAGATCTCATCTCTGCCATGAATCTGTCTCACGGCCTTTGGTTAACATTCTCCCCCTCTCTGCTTCAGTCCCCCGTCAGCAACATGGTGATCATAGAATCATAGAATGTTAGAGTTGGAAGGGACCTTGCAGGCCATCTAGTCCAACCCCCTGCACTCTGCAGGAACATAATACTGCAGTGATCATAATACTGCCTCGGGATCAGGCCCACAGCCAGGATTTTGTAATTCGGGGGCCTTTAAATAAGTCAGGGGGTGCTGACGTCACAAAATAAAATAAAATTAAAAATTAAAAACTCACTTTTGCGGCATTCGCACTCCGCTTGCCTACTTGGGAAGCAAGCCACACTTGGGGAAGGGTCAGTGGCAGGGAGTCCTCCAGGTGGCCCAGAGAGTTGGGGGCCTGGGGGCTGGATGGAAGTCAGGGGGCCTTGGCTGGAAGTCAGGGGGCCAGGCCCCAAAATGCCCCACTGTATCTACGGGCCTGCTCAGGATAGACAGTAGCTGAGTGGTAGAGTAGATGCTTTGCGCACGTTCAGTCCCTGGAAGCTCCAGCAGAAAGGATGGTCTCTCTCTGTGCAAGAACCTGGAGAGTCTCTGTGGGTCTGAAGAAACAGTGCTGAGCAAGATGGACCAATGGCCTGACTCAGTCTAGAGAATCTCTCATATGTTCAAGGAAGGCCTAGCAAGTCAGTCAGTCCCCATGAGATCAGATTAGAGAAGACACGAGCTTTCAGGTTGAATGTTAACACCTCCCACAAACTCTGGCCCACTCATTGATTCTGTGCAGGTGATTAATCTCTGAGACAAGCTGTTTTTTTAATGGAAACAGTTCCATATATATATTGCACTCCCACTAGATCCTTCTGTTTGTCCTTTTAACTAACAGATTATTACAGATTTTGCTACAAGAAAAAAGAGCAATGGGGAGGGAGAAGTAATTTAAACTCAATTACCTTTGACAGCTGCTGTTCAGAAGAAAATCCCAGGCCAAACACAGTGTTTGCTCTGCTATCTGCCCACTGACCAAACTTCTGTGACGTTTTAGTAAAGGTCATGTTAGGTGTGATTGTGCTATTTATAATTACCTATAAAAGAAAAAAATACATACACTAAGGAATATACGGATTTAAGAGAGGATTTTGTACTTGAATATAACTTCCTATGTACCAGAACCATTCAGGATGATTATCAGATTCAAGAATCACACACAGTGGGGGCTGACAAGTCTCCCGACACTGAATTCAGAAAACTGGAAGTCAGATCCTTCCCCAAAGCCAAAAGACCTGCCTACAATGAGTGCAGTCTACAATCTGGACATGATTCAGGGAGAGATGGGGGCTGAAGTCCCATCACTGCTATGCTGATGGCCTTGAAACCCAGGAGCATCAGCAGCTAGCAGTCAAGAGAGTTGACACTTACACCTGGGTGAAAAATAACACACAGACTGAGTACACTAGCCATGCCTACGCACAATCACTAAAACCAGAGCATGGCGCATACAAGCTGGACATGAATGTACACCATTTCTGTGGCTGGGAATTTTGCAAAAATAGCATTCCTGGTCATGAGGAAACAGCTGAGGTGCACACAGTTCTAGCATTAAACTTTGAAACATTGAAAACATTAAACTATTGAACAGCATGTCCTCATACATATTCCAGCATATTAATTAGGAAAAATAGTGACCTGTCAACAATATATGTTTGGATATGTAGGTGTACACAGGAATTATCATGATCTAATGCTGAAGATTTTTATATGCCTATTGCTGACACTTGATGGCATTCAATGTCAGGCATTGTAAGGCAAACATTTTCTTGCCCACAGACGGCCTCCTAACCTTAAACAACTTCTCACCCACAACAATGCCCTTCCTAACATGGGCACAGACTCTAGGACCAGGGCCTACAAGACACTGAGATGACAAGTCTGTCCCCCATATTCACTCTGACAACATGATCACGGAACCTAACAACACTAGACACACCATCTCACTTGTTCGTGTTCCAACATGATATGTGCCAACAAATGTCAGAAATGCCCCCCCGCTCTCTACATATGACAAACAGCTCAGTCCCAAGGCTAAAGAATAAATGGACATAAACCCAACATTAAAAACCACAACACTCAAAAACCAGTGGGAAGAACGCTTTAATCTTCCATGTCAATTCCACTGCTGACCTAAGAGTGGCGGTCCTCAAGCAGAAAAGCCTCAAGGGGAGAATACGAGTGAGGCTGCTGAACTTGAGCTCGTTGACAAGTTCACAACAATGGGCCCTCCCCCACTGAACAGGAGCACGGGATTCTTGCCTCACTACACATGCTAATTTTCTGCCCCCAAGCGCTTCCCCTCTGCTCTGATCAAGCTGATTGTACCGTGGGCTGTCTGCCTCTGCAACCTGAATTTCTTCTCTGCAGCACCCCTCCCACCTTCAGGCTGGGATAGAAGGAGGACTCAGGGATCACCACTCCTACCTGTATCTGATGAAGGGAGCTCTGACTCTCGAAAGAATCATAATGTAATGATAGTTGTATATATCCTGCAAACTGCTCTAGCTGACATGTGCAGACTACCCTTTAACCTCATGAAACAGTTGCCAAACCCTAGATGGGGCCTGGAGATCTCCCAGAATTACACCTGGCCTCCAGGCTAGAGATGAGTTCCCCTGAAGGAAACAGCAGCTTCATAAGGTGGATGCAGAGATGGATTTCCTGCTTCTGAGAGCCAGCTTGGTGTAGTGGTTAAGTGTGCAGACTCTAATCTGGGAGAACCGGGTTTGATTCCCCACTCCTCCATTTGCACCTGCTGGATGACTTTGGGCAAGCCATAGTTCTGTCAGAGCTGTTCTTGAAAAAGAGCAGTTTCTGTCAGAGCTCTCTCAGCCCCACCTACTTCACAGGGTGTCTACTGTGGGGAGGGGAAGGGAAAGGAGTGTGTAAGCCGCCCTGAGACTCCAAGTGAAGGGCGGAGTATAAATCCAATCTCCTCCTCCTCCTCCTCCTCCTCCTCCTCCTCCTCTTCCTCTTCTTCTTCTTCTTCTTCTTCTTCTTCCAGAGGCTTTGCTATTAGATTACTGAAAAATGCCATCTGGGAAACTGAAACGTGACCTGTTGACCTCAACTCTAATGTCAGCAGCTAGAACACTGCTAGCCTCAAAATGGAAAGATCAGAAAATGCTGACAATAGATCAATGGCTCCGGAAGTTGTGGGACTTTTATATTTTAGGTAAACTTATGAATAATACACAACTGAACAGATCAGATCAACCCTATGAAGAAAGGTTAAAATGCTTGGGGCTCTTTAGCTTGGAGAAACAATGGCTGAGGGGTGACATGATCGAGGTTTATAAGATTATCAATGGGATGGAGCAGGTTGAGAAAGAAGTTCTTTTCTCCCTTTCTCACAATACAAATTGCTGAGCAGTCGGGTTAGAACAGATAAAAGGAAATACTTCTTCACCCAAAGAGTGATTAACATATGGAATTCACTGCCACAGGTGGTGGTGGCAGCTGCAAGCATGGACAGTTTCAAGAGGGAATTAGATAAACATATGGAGCAGAAGTCCATCAGTGGTATAGATGGGAACTCTCAGTCTGGGGCAGGTGATGCACTCTATTCTTGGTGCTGGAGGGGGCAGCAGTGGGAGGGCTTCTGGTGCCCTGGCCCCACTGCTGGACCTCCTGATGGCACCTGGTGTTTTTGGCCGCTGTGTGACAGAGTGTTGGACTAGATGGGCCATTGGCCTGATTCAACATTGGCTTCTCTTATGTTCTTATGTTCTTAACACAAACTAGCATACACTGAATTGTGGTCTCCTGTTATTCATTATTTGATGGAAAATGACATATTACCAAATGATGAGAATTATGTTGATTTGGTATGACTATAAGCAGAGCTTTTTGTTTTGATGGTCGATCAGAGTTTATTCATCTCAGCCTCATGGCCTTATATGTCTTATTTATAGCTTCAATGTATTTGATGTGATCTTTTTAAAATAAAATTAAAAAGGGAAAAAAATAAGGTGGACTCTACGGCATCATATCCCTCACTGAGGTCCCCCCCAGGCTCCCCCCCCAAGTCTCCAGGAATGTCTCAACCTGGAGTTGGCGACTGTACCTCACAACGACCCCTGTCAGGTGGGTTAGGCCCAGGTAGCGGCTGGCCTGGAGTCACCCACTAAGTGAACTTGGTTTGGTGTAGAAGGAAGCGTGGCAGAATCAGTCCTCAAATGACCATCCTTCAGCAGGCGCACTGCAGCTGCCGTAAAAGGCCACCCCAGTGAAAAGGCCAGGTACAGCTTCCTTTGTTATCATCACAGATTATACCAGCCGATCTGCTGACAGAAGGAGACAGCACAGCCGCTTTCCCTCCCCCTTTCAATCAGGACATCAGACTGTGGTGCCGTTTTCAGAATCAGATGTTGAACACGCTGCACTGCAGCAGGTACACAAATCACGCCTTACTTCACTTGTGTATTCAAGAATGATTAATCTGCACAACTGAAAGTAATCCAGCAACACAATCTGAGATTCATTTCAAGGGCATACAAAAAGGTTTAATTTGCCTCTGTGGAGGAATTTCATCCAGGAAATGGCAATCCGTGTTTCCTCTCCTTCCCAACATAATTTCCCCACACACCCTCTTTCCCCACTTCCAGGGGAGTATTCAGCTAAATCCCTGGCAGGTCTCACTTGTGGTAAACTTTGGGGGTCATGGAACTACTAAATCTGTTGCTGAGAAACTTGTGGCGGATGTACATACCCCCACTTCTTTCACAGTTAAGAACTTTAAAATCCAGTTGGTTTTAATGAGAGAGGCTTCTGATTACATTTTCTCCTACTGAAATCAACAGGAACCTAAAAGTGCTTGACTTTGGCTGCATCCCATCATTTTCATCTTTTAGATTACTATGGTCCCGGTCACGTGAGCAGGATACTGCGCTGCTGAAGGGAGGCAAATTAGGGCTGGAGCAAAAAGATGCATGGTAGCGCGATCAGACGGGTCCCCATGATGCCACACAGACGCCGGTAGTCGGCAATCACACAGCAATGTTGAAGCGCATCAAAGGGCCTTGTGTATGCGCACTCTTATGTTTCTTCGCATACTGTGGGGGCTTGGGAAAAACACATTTGGTGTTTGGCATGCCGGATGCACCGGATTAACTCCGCTTCTGCGATCCAACGCTCGTCTGTGACCCACGTTTTCCGGTTGCTACTACCCTTTTGCTGGTACTTTTTAAATCCGCTTCTTCAGGCCGATGGTACGGGTCGGTAATGGGTGTGCTACACTTCCCAGATGTTGCCGTATGATCGTGCCTGTTTGATGTGCCCTCAACCCGTCCGTTTCGCAGGGCAAATCCTAAATCTTCCTGTGTGACTTGGGCCTATGTCCAGGGGTCTTTTCCTAGAAAAAGAGCTGCAGGAGCTCATTAGCATATGGTATGCTAATGAGCTATTAGGCTATTAGCATATGCCACACCCCCTGACATCACCGGAAGTGATTTCAGAAGGGGAAGCAAAAGGGGGAGGCATCTTCAAAAGCCTCCCTTCCCTAGCTGGCCTGGGTGGGGGAGCTAAGAGAGAAGGGGTTTAAAGTTTAAACTTCTTCTCATTAGAGTTGGGCCACAGAAGGAGGAAAGAGGGAAGGAAAGAGAGAGAGTAGAGAGAAGGAAAGAAGGAAAGAAAGAGAAGGAAAGAAGGAGGGAAAGAAAGAGAGAGAAGGAGGGAAACAGGGAAAGGAGGGAAAAAGAAGAGAAGAAGGTGGGAAAGAAAGAAAGAGAGAAGGGAAGAAGGAGGGAAAGAGAAAAAGGAGAGAAGGAAAGGAGGGAATGAAAGAAATTTGGTGGCAAATCGGCCCCATTATATCCTATGGGCCATTGAAGTCAATGGTGAAAACATAGGGTATATTCTGGGGGCTGGAGGGGAGGGGGTTTGAGGGAGAGGCTCCAAACTCACAGGGTAGCTTATGGAGCCTCTCCCCAAGATACCCACCAAGTTTCAAGAACATTGGGTCTGGGGGTCCAATTCTATGGGCCCCCAAACAGGGTGCCCCCATCCCCTCCATTGTTCTCTACGGTGGGAAAAAGGTTAGTTTTTCCCCACAGTGCTGTTAGTAGCTCTGGGGGGAGGGGGTTTGAGGGAGAGGCTTCAAACTTTCAGGGTAGCTTCGGGAGCCTCTCCTCACATACACCCCCATGTCTCAAAGCAATTGGACCAATGGGCCTAATTCTATGGGCACCCAAACAGGTTACTTGTTATGAAGTGTGCCACTTGTTCTCCTGGCAAACAAGCACCTCCCAAGACAGTTCACTTTCCCTGAGATTCTCTAGGAGAGTCTGACTGCTGGGTGGCTGCCTGCTTGCCTGCTGGGTTTCCCCATTGGAAACAATGGAAATAATGGGGGTAACCTGTTTGGGTGCCCATAGAATTAGGCCCATTGGAGTTTGGAGCCTCTTCAATGGCCCATAGGATATAATGGAGCTGAAATTGACATTCGGCTGCCTGAAAGACTCCCAGGAGGCCAGCTCCGGGCGGGGCTTGGCTCCTGAGCTGCCAGAGCCACAGCTCCGGTGCGCTCCCCCCCAAAAAAAAGACCCCTGCTTATGTCAAATAAATCATTTGCATTAATGGTTCATTTCCAATATTTAAAGCTGCCTCTGAATGAATGAACGAATGCATAGAAATATATAATATTAGAAAGAAGTTGCAAGGTTTATTTGAAATATTTACACCCTGCAGTTTGAGTTCAGAGCAGCTTCCAAACTTTTAAAACAAAATAGAAAATAAACATTATGTACTCAGCAGCACCTACGAAAACAGCAAACAACTATAAAAGCTCGCTTGAATTTACTTTTTCAGTTTGTATCCCACTGTTTGACCCAATTATACACCTTACAGAATCTAGAGACTGGCTGTTTAGGTTCCTTTAAGTTAAAACCAGTACCTTTAATTGTGCCTGGAAAGAAAAGACCGCCAGTGTAGAGTTTCCAAAACAGATGGGATGTGTTAGTTATGGCAGCTCCCCCTCATTCTGACCCAGCTGAAGTTTCTGACAGTCTTCAGATGTACCCCTAGAGGACTGTAAGGTCTCTCTGGGACACCATCTGAGCACAGATTACTGTTGCAATGTTGGGTGATGCTTGTTCAGCATACTTGAAAAAGAATTCCCATTTGTAGCAGCCAGGATTTTGTTATATTTCATAAAGGAATTCATTGTGCAACAAGAAGACGCTGACAGTCTGTCTGATTCATACCGGGCTGCAATTAAGGCAAACTCCTGGGGACCCAGCTTGAACCTCACTGAGGGAGACGCAGCTCTGTCAATCCAGTCCTGAACAAAGGAGTTTCCATTCCTGCCCCACACATCCACACACACAAAGCAAGAAAGGATTTCGTTTCTTACTCTGTGTGTGTATGCATTCATGTTTTTGTGTGTGGAAGTGTGCAGCAGAACAGAAAGGAGCTAAATTAGTCCAGAAGTGTCTATTTAACATGGAGTGCTTATGTGCACACACAGAGAGCACAATCCTTCGTTAGAGCAGTGTGGGGACTTTTGGGGCACATTCTGGGAAATGCAAAATGCAGCAGACATTGGACCACAGGGACATGTAGCCTGATCTGAGGAGGGGGAACTTTTATCCTCTCCACGGCTTCCCAGTTATATGTGCAATTAAACAGGGTTTATTTCCTGATGTGGAAAAATGCCGGCAGAATCATACCTAGCAAAGCTGGTGCTTTGTCATGGAGCTATGAGCCCCTCCTATGATAGATATTCCTCAGGCTATAGAAAGAAAAGAGAAAGTATTCCTGCCAGGCAAATTTCCATCCTTTTGAAGATCAACATCATGGAATGGAAGCCTTCTGCAGTAATGTTCAAAGTACTATCCATATATTGTCAAAGCAGCCATTGTGGCTACCTTTAAGCACATATTTCAGGGGGGAGCTGGCACTGCCAGTCTTCAGGTACAGCCTCACAGTCTCCCGGAATTACAACTGATCTCCCGACTACACCAGTCAGGTGCCCTGTAGGAAACAGCAGCTTTGGAGGGTGGACTTCATATCATCGCATCCTTATTGTGCTCCCTCCCTCCTCAGACTCTTCCCTCCCTGGGCTTAGCCCCCAAATCTCCATGAATTTCCCAACCTGGAGTTTGCGGGGGGGGGGGGCGCTGAGGCTGAGCATGGCTTGCCTAAGGCTCATGTCTGACACGATTCGAACCAGAGACCTCCTCTTTCTCGGCTCAGCTGTGCTTCACCGTCTCTCCAAGGCTGGGCTATTTCTCAGGCAGTTGATTTTGTTGCTCTGATAACTTGATCAAGTTCTTCTAATTGTTTTTTTTCTGATTCTGCCTCCCTGTGTTTTTGAACACAATTGTTTCTTCTCTTAATGTTGCAAAAAGGATGAGAGACCATCACCCTTCTTTCTCCCTCTATACTCATGTCACTAAAGACAAAAAAAATTCATAATGTATCAAACATGCAAACTATTGAAAGGATATGGAGATTGTATTTTTTGCTCATTTCCAAAGCAAGACACCAATTGGCACAACGGAGAATGGCTCTGTGGGAGGCATTCCGGAAAGCTCTGAGTCATTTGCAAGCCCACGCCGGAGAAGACAGAAAAGTGGAATCCCTATACCACATGCACTCAGGGGCTTAATAAATTTGATAAATTAGGGTATTGTTCTGCGAGGTGCTTATTGGATTTCTACTTCCTTCTCCTGTTTCAGGGCTTTGTCGTTCTCGATTGCATTATCGCTGAGTTCTTTGAAGCACTGGTTCTAAGAAATGGCTGGCAAGACGCTTTAAGTTTCTCCACCTTGGTGTCTCCAACAAAGGGAGTTCAGGGTAAAACTGAAGGATTTACACAATTCCCACACCCAGGGCCCCCCGCCCTCAATACCATAGTCAGAGCTCATATGTATGCAGTCATCAGTTTCAGGCCTGTGAAACATTGTGCGGGCAACTCCCTGTCTGACAGCTTTTAGCTTTAGGCTGACATAGCTCGAGGGCTGATAAGATGCTAGTCCAAATCTCAGCTCTGTTCACTGGGCTGGTTCAGACCATGGTTTGGTGTTATGGGAACAAGCCTCACGCCTTGTGCCTCCTGCTTCCGCCCCAACCAACACCACCCTACTGCACCCAGGACACTCTGATTCAATTTGGTTTGGAGCCAATTTACCATCTTAGTTTAAAACGCCAGCACAAACTGTAGTTTGCTAGTAACAGCAAGCTGTATTTGGTGCTGAAACCAGGAAGCCACTAACAGACTCAGAGCATGCAAGAGCAAGTCTTGCTCAACATAAGGCCAAATCATGGCTTGGGCAACGCGCCTGAACCAACAGAGTGAGTGGGCCACAATCGTTACTATGGAGATAATTGTATTTATTTATTATTTTAGATTTATATCCCGCCTTGCCTGCAGGTGCAGGCTCAAGGCAGCGTACATAGACTAAAATACCATAAAATATAAATACATAACAATAAAATTTCAAGCTGTAATATACATAAATTGCAAATTGATTCAGATGGCGATTACTAAAGTGGACCGATATCGACGGTGGACCAGTGTCCAGTTGTCTTGATGTCAGCAGCACAGGGCCTCAATGGTGCAATTTCCAGCACTCACCCACCAGGGTTGTCATATGGCAATCTTATATAACCATATACACAGTTGTTATTTAGCAGGACTTACTTTTTTGATGAGTAAACCCTGAAACATAACTAGAGTGATTATAGGAGATATTTCCCCCCCCAGGCACATTTACAAGGCCAGTTGTCTTACAAAAAGACAGCGCTGAAGATGTGTAGTATTTTTGCAGTGATAGTGGTGAAAAATACCGACTTATGGCAACCCCGCAGGATTTTCAAGGCAAGAGACAGTCAGGGGTAGCCTTCCTCTGCATCATAGTCCTAGACTTGCTTGGTGGTCTCCCATCCAAATACAAACCAGGGCTGACACTCTTTGGCTTCCAAGATCTAATGAGATCGGGCCAGCCTGGGTTATTCAGGTCCTAGGATCAAGCGAGATTGGCCAGAGATGATTGGGCCAGCTCCAGGCAGTCTGGCACAAAGCAAGACCATTCATTCTACTTTGGACCTTCAGACCTTCTTTCCTCGTGGCCATCCTTTTGACTGTAGGTTGGGCCTTGTGTATCTGGAACACCTGCCTCTTGGATTTTGGACTTTGGGATTTTATCTAGACTCTGTACCTTCAGTCTGACCAGGTAACATCTGGGTCAGAGGACTAAAGCCTGAATAAGTATTCTAGGATATTTAGTTTTATTATTTCCTTCTCAGCTTTGCACTGCTTCTATATTTGTAAACTTTTGCATATTTCTTTTAATAACCTTATTAATTATGCTCCTGCGGTGTTATTTGGGTTTTGGGACTTCAATCTAAACCCAGCACCTTGGCCTATTTTGGCTACAGCTACCAGGTAATTAGCCATATCTAAAGTTCTGCACCCACACCCCAATCTTCAAAGCCGATGTCTTTCGAGCTCTGGTGGTCCACATCCCAGCCACAGTCAGAGTGAGGAAAACTGTTTTGCACCCAGTCCTAGAAATGGTTGTGAGCCGAGCTGACCGTCCAAAATGACCAGGCCACAAGTGAACTGCAACCCTGGTGACTGAGCCATGCCAAAGCTAAAGAGAGGGCATGGACCACAGGAGAACCTAATCTACCTTGTACTAAAAATCGCAGCCACTCAGGGGTGCATAGTGAAAGAGAAAACGTAGGGGGGATTCATTTCCTCCTAATATTTATCTTTGATCACTAAGTGAAAATGATGAAATTTTTGAACTGGTTGATGCTCAAGAGGCATTAAGTGGTGGAACTGAGCCAACATGCCTGAATCTGCAAAGCAACAGCCAAAACTTTGCACTACCAGGATAGTAACGCACACTCTTTGCTGAATGGACTTGAGCAGCTTGCAGACAAGTAATTGCTCATCAATCACACCAGAAGGAGAGCAAGCAGGGGCCTAAAAGTTTAAGCCCCAGCTATATACAGCCTTTAGTGATCCATTTGTGGCATATTTAATACCACTGGCAGAAAACTTCAGGAGAAATAGCCAAGTTATTAGTGCTAAGGAGAGACTTTTCCATTCAAGTCAAGGGCCAACACAGAATTGTGTATAAAGACAGGAATTTATGTTCAATAGTCCAATAAAGTACTAACCATGTGTGATGCCTACCAGCCATGCCTTTGGGAACCTTGGCTCAATTTCTCTGCTAACAATGCTGTTGAGAAATTAAATGCTCCAATGCACTCGTCTCGCTCTTTCTCAAGAATGGAGTCCTATTTTTATAAATGCAGGTGATTTCAGCCACACAAATGGACTCAAGGTGCCTACTTAAATAATGTTCTAAATAAACATTTGCTAGAAAGAACATCTGAATAATCATTACACCTAAATAGTATAACAAAGGCACAATCTAAAACATCAGCATCTTCAAGAAGATTTTAAGAAATAGTAAAAGCTCATCCAATTTAACTTCTCCTACTAAATGTCAGTGAAAGAAACCATCTTATACCGATCACTGATCCCATCTAACCTAGTACCATGGCTGGTGATTCTTTTGTGTGTGTGTGTGTGTGTGTGTGTGTGTGTGTGTGTGTGTGTGTGCGTCTGCATGTGCACTTGCCTGGAAGTCATGGTTGACTTCTGGTGACCCCTACTGGGGGCTTGGATGTTTTTCAGAGAGGGGGCTTGATTAGCCTGCCTCTGCGTCCCACCTCTGGTATTCCTTGGAGGTCGCCCTTCCAAGTACCTGCCAGAGCCAGCCCTGCTTAGCTTCTGAGATCTGACGGGATCGGGCTTAATCCAATTCTTGATCCAATCTTCTGAACCTCCAAAGTGTTTCTGCCTGATTATCCTGAAGAACCTCGGGCTTGGCCTGCTTCAGGTTCAGCTACGATGGACAAGAAGTGTCTTCTTTAAGTGGAAGCAGCCTAACCATGTCATAGTCTTCAGGAGCTCGGAGAGACAGTGAAGGCCATGGGAGATTCAACAGCTGGGCTGATAAGGAGACAGCAGCGGCACAGCTTCACTGTCTAGTTGATGACGGAGGTACAATAAAGTTGAAAAACAGGGCAGAAGTTCAAAGGTGATTCCACAGGGAACCAATTGGCCTTCCATGGACGAACACTTAGTGATGTAAGGAATTAAGATGGACAATTAAGAGGGTTCCCTCAACAAGATCATTATGGGCAAGGCAGAGAGTTTTCTTGGAAGATACCAGTCATGGTGACCCACTAAAAGAAAATAGTTAGAAATACAGATAACTTTGCCACATCCCAAGAACTAGCCCCCGCAACTGACTCCCACTATCAGCACTGCCCCCGCACTGACTCCGACTGCCTCATCCCAGGACCAGAAAACAACGGCCTCGTTTGCTGGCACTTTCCAATGTGACACACACACCATTTGCGCCAAGCCAGGAGATCAGGCAGGCATAAAACAAAATACTGAACATTTTAACACTCAGAAACCATGGGGGGGGGGGTGGCATCTTCAGCCTCCCAGGACATTCGATAGCAGATCTTTAAGCCACAACATTCCAACAGACTGTTTCGGAGGGAGAGGCCAGGCAAGAATGGGGATTACTTGGCAGATTCAGCACCGTGGTACTTGGACTCAGGAGAGCCTGCCTTGCTACCCACCGTGGCCTTTGCATGCCTGTTTTACACTTAGATTTTGCTATATCTGTTTGTCGTTGGTGGCCTCTAACCAGGAACAAGTCCCGCCCATCCTGATGGGATCTGGAATTCATCTGTGTTCTCCGCAGTACACTGTGACACGTCTCCTGTTACCTCTATGGCTGCTTGATATTTTCAACTTGCTCAGTAAAAACTGTACCTTTCCCCCTTTCTCTCAGTGCTCTGGACTCCCCTCCCCATTGTATGCTTCCCCACAAGAAGAATTCCCAATCTGCTGTCCCTTCGTATATCTGAAGAAATGAGCTGTAACTCAAGAAAGCTCATACTGAAACAAATATTGTTGACATTAAGGTGTCACTGGATTTTTGCCAAGACAGACTAACGTGGCTAGCATTTTGCATCCTCAAATACACAACCATGTTGTGCATCTGGTCCATGAAGTATATGCCACAACGTTTCTGATGGAATAGGCAAACGCAGCTCACCCTCTCCCCGGGAACGTAAGAGCCTAGAAATCCCTGCTGCGGCCCTGTAAGGTAGGCCAGCATCTTATCCCCAGATGGATGTGGAGGGAATGACTTGAGAATCAGAAAAAGCCGCTTGCCTAAGGCAACCAAAGCAGACTGAGGTAAGGTGGGGTGAGCCTTTCCAGCCCATCCTGTTCAGCGTTATGCTCCATGGGCGTTTCGTGTTGGCTTTGATTCCCAACCACAGCTGTACCTAAAGTTTCCTCTTCCACTTTCTGGCTTCTATAGTTTTTGCTTTCATGTAGAACTGCCTTTTAACATTTGCTCATCCATTGGAATTTTTGCCCTCCTTCTCTTACTTCTCAGTGAAGCAATTTTAGGTGCCAGATACCATGGGGGGGACAGGGACGTCTAGGACTGAGGTCACACAAACTACATAGTGCACTTTCAATGCACTTTCCATCTGGATTTTGCCAGTTTACACAGTAAAATCCAGTTGGAAAGTGGATTGAAAGTGCATTATTTAGTGTGTGTGATTGCAGTGAAACAAAAAGATTTTTAGCCTGAAGCATTTGGCAAGGGCCATTTCTAGTACTTGGGTAGCAAACTCAGAGCAAACAAGTTCTCCATCTTTCCAGTATGTTTTCTAGATGTGTGTCCGGCTCCCACCCATCACTGGGAATGGAAAGCTCTTTTTAAAAGTCAGTCCTTCTTGCTTTGTGATTTTGATATGTTATGATTTGGGGTGAACAGAGGTTTCAACTGGGCTTCACACTTTAACTTAATTGAAATGGATCTGACCAGTTTCTCCATTCTTTATATTACAATACAGATCAGGAATCATTTAAGTCTCATGAACAGTGACATTACAGATGCTACCAAATAAATGAATCAATAGTGGCAAACTTGGAGCAGTGTTATTCCAGTAGCTGGGAAGATGAGCTTCTATCCTGCAGGGAAGCATGCAAAAAAATCTCAAAGCAGAAAGATCTACTGGCTACAATTACCTACAACAGTGAGTATTCACAGTGAGTATTCACAGTGGGGGGACAAAGCTGCAAATGCCTGGCCTTTCGGGGTGCTCCTTTCGCTTTTAATAGCAGTGAGATGGGTGAAACCTCTCCTGTTACTATAGCACTGTGGCTGGAGAAATCCATTGCTCCTGGGAGCAAAGCACAGTTGTTAAAAAGGATGGGAATCTTATTTAGAACAGCAGCTGGCAACCCTAGTGGATTAAAGAGGCTGCAGAAAGAAGGTAGATTGCTTTCAAAGTCAGACCATTTGCTTCAGGAACTTAAATCAAAATGTTACAAGAAGAAGAAGAAGAAGAGTTTGGATTTATACCCCGCCCTTCACTGCCCAAAGGCGTCTCAGAGCGGCTTACAAAGTCCCTTCCCTTCCCCTCCCCACAACAGGCACCCTGTGAGGTAGGTGGGGCTGAGAGAACTTCTGACACAAACTGTCCTTGAGAGAACAGCTGTGCCAGAGCTTGTGACTGACCCAAGGTCACATCAGCAGCTGCAAGTGGAGGAGTGGGGAATCAAACCCGGTTCTCTCAGATAAGAGTCCACACACTTAACCACTACACCAAACTGGCTCTCATGCAAGCTTTTGCATTCCCCAGAACTATTCCTCAAGTTCAGTTAAGAACAAAAAGAGGGTGCTGGATAAGAGAAAAGGGTATTTCATAACAGTGAACAAATCTACAGCTTTAAGTTTACAGATTGTTATTTTTTAAAAACTGAATTTCTAACATATTTAAAAAATCCTACAGCTTGTGTGAAGAAATGCTCTTTGTTCTGGGAGGTTTGAAACAGGCAAAACCTCCCCTGTGCTTTTTAACAGGGTTTTTTTCCTCTGGGCAGAGACCAGTCAGGAGAGGAGGGAGAGTCAGTCCAATTGCTCTCCAGCTTACTTTCATACAAATGATAATAGAAGGAGAGATAATGGGTAGGTCAAGCTCTCCCCCTTCTAGCAGGGAGCAGAGAGCTAGAGGACTTCAGACTTGAGAAGCACCAGGAATAATCTCAAGGAAGGAGCTGCAGGAAGCACTTCCTTGACCTGGTCTGACCTGGTCAGTGGATGGAGAAACAGATATGATTAAAAAAAACTCATTGCAACAGAAAGGAGGTCTCTTTTCCATGAGAGGAGGCAGGACTCTTAATTAAGGAGGCAGCCATTGACCATGTGATTGGCCTGGACAGCTGGAGCAAACTTCAAGGTAATGGTCACTATGCAGAGATTGGCAACTTCTTAAAGCTAAAGAGCCTGTTCTATATTTTAACATCTGACAGGGCACGTATAGAGAGAGGGCCAGAAGATTGCATTTTTACCCCTTTCTTTTGTATCACTTGCTCAAATCTGGTGCTGTGTTAAAAGTATGCTTGTGAACATTTTCTTTTGAATAAATACTTTATAACCTTTAATGCTGGTAGTGGTTCTCTGTACCACATAGACCGCCAACGTCTCAGACATGCTTAGAGTTGCCACTAAGCTCTTGCTGGCAGTGGCTGGGGGGGAGCTCTCCAGGAGTGGGGAGGTGGGGTGATGTTACCACACGTGACATCCCCAACATGATGACCACAGAGTTTTGTCCAAAATACCAGAGTGTTGTCACACGATGCCACAGCATGATGACACCACTTCTGCATAACATCATCATGCTGGGGATGTTGCGATGGGTCATGGTTGCTAGGGGTAGGGCTTCCCCTGCTGGCCAGCTGGCCAGTGGTGGGCAAGAGCTGGCATAATCAGGGGATCCCCTGCTCCCACCTGGGGGCTGGCAAACCTAGATATGCTATTTTAAAAGGAGTGCCAGGGGAAAGGCAGTCAGTCGACAAGTGGCTATTCCTCCAAGGACACGCAAAGCAGTAAACTGTCCCTGTGGTGACCAGGCACTGGGCAGCAGGAGACATACAGGCAAGGCTGCAGAGCTTGGAAGGGAAGCTGGGAGCCCCAACTCTCCCAGTGGATAATTCCTTATAAAGGTCAGATGGTGGTGGTGGGCTACTGGAGAGAAAGAAAAGACCCTCCAAGTGTTGAGAAACCCTTAGGGTGGAATGGAGCCTGCAGGCCTGTTCTGCCACAGCTTGCTTAGTCTAGCAGATTGCTCGACTAAGGGTAGAGGGAAACCAGGACCCCAGCCAACAGAGTCCCAAGGCAACAAATGAGCTTCTGCCGACAGCATCCTATTTTACACCCCCTCCCTACTACAGCGCATGAACATGGCCATCCTCCTGGAACTTCGTTAAATACCTTGAACAGGAACAGAAATGTGAACCATGTCCCCTTGGCAGTCCAGACTTCAGCTAGTTCCTTGCTTGTGTCACCCCACTAAAGTAGAATTCTCAGAAAAGCTGGCTTGTCTCCTTCACAGACCTTTCCAATCTGCAGCCCTGCTTGCGACCAGGTTTTGCTGACACAATCTTGTGGCAACAGTATGGAGAAAAGGCTACTCTGACAGCCATTTGGATTTGGGTGTGGAAAGGTTTCAAAGAGGGTTTTTCTTCTTCTTTTTAAATTTTATTATTGTTAAATTCACAGTTTATTAATTTCTATAGCAAACAATACAAAATATTAATCTTATTTTCCTACAGTCTATTATATTATTCACCCCCTTTATTGATAGAAAGTGTTCTCCAGCTTATCCATTAACTCCTATTTTACCTAATGTCAGGTGATCCTGCCATGAGATGGATGGGAGGGGAGGAGGGCTGGATGGTCTGTAACTTTTCATTTCTGGAATGTGGGGAGGTGTGCAGGTTGCCAGGGTGACGGAGCGATTCACAGCCTGGGTTATCTGCTAGTACCCAAATGGCCTTGGTCTCTCAGACTTTGTTTTCTTATTGTTTCCTCTGGGAAGACAGCTCAGACCGTTGGGTTATTTACCGCTTTATGACTTTTGCACCTTTCTTCCCGCGTGCAGGTTTGTTGGCCATTGGTAGACTGGGGGGGGGGGCATGAACCAGGGGGTATAATAGTAGAAGTTTGCCTGTAGTCCTTTATCTCTGACAAGGAATTGTTAATGCGCCTTTAGAACTGCTTTCAATAAACGCTAACCTCTTCATGAAGCCTGGTGTTTGACTGACTTTCTGAAGTGCCTGACACCTAATTACTAAACAAGGATTACTTCCTATCCTGAAATCATATTGTCTTGTTACCACCCGTTACATGTAATTCCATTTAGTTTTCTAAATTCTTCATTCCATACTCATATTAGTTACAATACATATATTTACTTAACATTGGACATTCTTCAGTTAACTATTTACTATTGCATTCTTCCAGTTTATTCTTCAGAAACGCCAACTTCTCCTAAAAAAAACAAACAGATGGGGCTGCCTCTCATTCCTGGGGCTGAAAACTTGGCAGAAAGGAACTCAGCCTCTCCTCCTCCTGTGAGAGGGCTTGTCGGGGAGCACTCCCCTCCCTCCTCATTACGCCCACTTTTGAAATTAAAACAGCTTAATTGCCTTCCAACCCCTTAATACTTTAAACCTTATCCCTTATCAATTATATGCCATCTTAATAAAAGGCATTGTTCAGTTACAAGCTAAATTACAAATCGTAGTAGTTTTCCATATTTTATATTACCAATTAATTAAATAAATGAGTTGATTTAAATTGCTCCTTAAGTTGAATCCAGAGGTCTCATGTTTCTGTAATTTACCACATAGCCATCTCTAAACATTTCTTACGATTTTACACATGCCGCCAAAAGCCTTTTTCCAGATGCCTTGTTGAAGGCTGTAAAAGTTTTATCATCCAAATGGACGCAGATGTGTTCTAAAGGTAGCCATCGAAATTTGACACCTTTATTAGTTAGCTTATCAGTGACCTCCTGCATTCAACTGCTTGCTGCTAGGATTTCTGGAGCAAGTCTGCATATAGAAAGACAATAGTGTCCCCGAGCTGTAAACCTTGTTTTTCTCTGGCGAGTTGAAACAGCCGCCTCTTATGTTGAATATCCTGAAGTTCAATAAGAATATCTGGCATTGCTCCAGATGGGGCAGCTTTCGACACTGGGAGACGATAAGTAGCTGTGATCACGTTCTGAGATTTAAAGAGGTATGCAAGTCTCCATTTGGTGCATAGTTTGTAGAAACACCTCTGATTTTAGCTTTTCTGTCTCTTGATTTAATGCCCTGCAATATAATTTTATTCTTTGCCCACATCTTGAAGTCCTTGACTGCTTTCAGCTCACTTGTGAATTTTGATGTTGTTTGTAGAGCCTTCTCCACTTTCCTCTCTGATTCTTTGATAGCAGACATTAATTCTTCTATTTTCTTATTCATTGGTTCTACTATTGTTTTAAGTTGTCCTACTCAAGTGGTTAAGACGCTGAACTGCAGGCTGTGGAAGATCAGCAGTTTGAGGCCCAAGTGGCCGCATGACGGAGTGAGCTCCCGTCTCTAGTTCCAGCTCCTGCCAACATAGCAGTTCGAAAGCAAGAAATTGCAAGTAGATAAATAGGTGCCACTTCAGTGGGAAGGTAATAGTGTCCCGTGCGCCTTGGTGTTTAGTCATGCCAGCCACATGACCACGGAAATGTCTTTGGACAGTGCTGGCTCTTCAGCTTTGAAACGGAGATGAGCACCACAACCCTAAAGTCAGATTCGACTGGCCTTCGAGCAAGGGAACCTTTACCTGTACTTCTGTTTTTAAATGCCCAATCTCACCTTTTATTGAATCAATTCCTTTGCTGAACTCATTTTTCATTTCTGTGAGGACATGCGTAATCGTTGTTTGGAAACTGAGATCAGCTCCAGCTCCACTCGTCGCCATTCCCTCTAACGAAAGCAATGAGGGCTCCAGCTCTTTGTCTGATTCGGATTCTGGTCTCTGTGGTGGTCTATATGGGGTTTTTTTTTGCTGCCTTTATTACCCCTGACTCTTCTCATCATTGACCTTGTAACGTGCATTTAAGTCCGTCCAATATTTCCAGAGCAATTCTTGTTTATCAAGAGGGAGTAACGGGTGGGAAGGCAGGATGTGGCCAGCCAGAAGCTCTGCCACCACGCCCCCCTTCTCTTCTTAACAGGTTTTGAGCAGGCTCTCTCTTCTCCAAGACATCCTTACTTTTTGAAGCTGCCTACAGGGCTGAGCCAGACGTTCAGTGGTAGACCAGAACATGGATACTTGGATCTCTGCAGAGCAGCTGCAGAACAAGGGGCAGAGCAAGATGGCAGGAGCAAAGGGATGCCTCACTTCCCCCCTCCTGCAAATTTCATCTTTAGTTGTGATCCTGTCCTGTGCCTGCGCTTCTGCTGATTTGGGGGCACAGCAGAGAAGGGGGAGGTGTGGAAGGGCTAAGCCTGCTTCCTCACCTGCCTTCTGCTTCTCCACTTGACCTCTGAACAGCAGCATCTGACACCTGGCACACAGGGGAGCATCTCATCCTGCCCACATAGTTCTCATTTCTGTTTTGAACAGGAGAAGACAAAAGCTCACTTTTTACAGTAAAAAAAAAATATGCATCCAGCCACTTACTGTCAGTGCACAAAAGACCAAATTATATGCAAGATTAGAGGTAACAACTGGAATGCCAGATATGTAACCTGGATCTTAAAAGTAGAGGGGAATATCCTGGGGAGGAGGAGAACTCTTCCCCTGGGCCATTTCCAGAATCAAAAATCCCCATCCAACTCCCTCCACTCACTTTCTTAAACTCCTGTAGAGATAAAGAACTAGGGCCTGTATTACACTTAGCATTTTTACCAACAGAGGGCAGTGGGGCAGCTCAGGCAAAGACAATTATGCCTTTCCCCAGTGCCCTGGCCCCAATGGTCTTCAGGGCCAACTAGGGTTGCCAGTTCTAGGTTGGGAAAATCCTGGAGACCTGGGGGGCACAGCCTGGGGAGGGCAGGGTTTGGGGAGGGCAGGGACCTCAGTGGGATATAATGCCACAGAGTCCACCCTCCAAAGTAGCCATTTTCTCCAGGGGAGCCAATCTCCGCAGTCTCGATCAGCTTTAATTTCAGGAGATCTCCAGCCCCCACAGGGAGGCTGGCAACCCTCACCAAATTATGGGGCTGGGATTCTAACTGTGGAACTTGAGTGGTTTGTTGAGATTGGCCTTGAGCTGAGTGAGCAAGGGAGTTGCCAGCTGTGTGCCCTACCCAGTAGGAGGAGAGTCTTTCAAGGCAGCTCCAAATTGCTTTGCTGCTCAGACTCCACACACAATTCCTTACAAAATACCCACCAAAGTTACATCACGAATTGTTTCCACCTGACGCCAGAGAAGCTTTTATATTCCCCACCCCCGTTCTGAACTCATGGCAGCAAAAACAAATTTAGTAAGGCTTTGTTGTTGTTGTTTTGATAAAGGCAGTAAAATCAGTGCCTTCCCGTTCTTATCAGTGTGCGCAACAGAAATAGAATCTGGCTGAAGAATGTAGACTGAGTTGAAGCTTCCGTGGATTTTTTGGCAGCTTTGCGGAGTCACAAAACCTAGGAAAAGGTGACACTGAATTCTCAAATAATTCAGGCTGGGGTAGATTAGAAACTGGGCTCCATGCGAGCTGAGGCTAGCCAGGAACCTGTTCTCAATGTAATGAGTCAAGGTTGCTTCATCCATGGCATTTCTCCCATCTGGGTGTGAGAAAGTCTGTACAAACTGCATATATGAAAACCATATCTTGCCATGGCCACAAGTCTACCTCTCCAGTGCTCAAAATTGCTCCCAGCATATTCAGCAGGGTCTAGCATCTGAATCAGCCATGTGAACAAGTTCTCACAAAAATGATTGGGCCGCTTGAACACTTTAACAGCCCCTCTCCCCTCTACATCCACATTAGTTCTGGGAGTCATGCTGACAGTCTGAAACACTCTCACACTCCCGTCTAATTAACATAAGCTTACCAGCCTGGTCATCCTTCCATGTTATAGGTAACTAAGCACCCTCCCTCCAAGGAACTCAGGACAACCTGCACGTCCCAATCACAACCTTGCATAGAAGCTGAAGATAAAGACAGCAAGCAGCCCCTGATGAACCAGTGAGTTTCATTGCACAATGCCAATTTGAATCCAGGTTCCCCCAGACCTAATCAGACACTCCAGGCAGAGTGCCAAACTGGCTCTGAATGATTTGTATATCCCACAAAAGAGAGATTTCCACCAATGAAAATTATCAAATACAAATAGGCCTAAAATGTTTAAGGTTTATCTGTGGCATACCACATTTCTACACCTAGGCAATATCCTCCATAGGTGCATGACATGGCCATTTCAGGTTGGCTATTTCATTTAGGGACAGTGCAGCCAAACTTACCATATCTATTTACATAAACTCTTATTTGATACCCCCACTGGAACTGTCCCGAATCTCTACAAATTATGGCTTTAAATCAAGCAAGAGCCGTGGTAAAGCAGCGACTATTTGATGTAGAGAGACAGAATGATATTGCTAGAGCCCCTAGTTTTTTGGCTCCCTCTCAAATAAGATATGTAGTCTCCTCAGCTCCATATCTGACGAATTTGGTAATTCCATCTCATCGAAGGGCCTTCTCTTTGGTTCGTTATAATATTTTTCCTTCTGAGGTCATAATAGGTTGTTACAAAAAGATACCTCTGGCTGACCATATCTGTCCTTGCGGTATTGGTAAGGCTGATACTATCAATCATATTTTGCTTGCGTGTGGGTTCTATCAAAATATACGAGCTACATTATCCAATCCATACAGGAAGGCTTTCAGGCCCTTTGGATTCTGATATTAGTATTTTGCTTATGATAGATGCCAAAGAAAAAAGAAAAGAAATGCAAAAAAGCAAAGTGGCTGTCTGATGAGGCTTTACACATAGCAGAGGAAAGAAGGAAAGCTAAAGGCAACGGGGAAAAGGAAAGATTTGCCCAACTGAATGCAGATTTCCAGAGAACAGCAAGGAGAGATAAGGAGGCTTTCCTGAATGAACAATGCAAAGTAATAGAGGAAAACAATAGATTGGGAAGGACTAGAGATCTCTTCAAGAAAATTGGAGAAATCAAGGGAACGTTCCATGCAAAGCTGGCCATGATAAAGGACAAAACGGTAGGGACCTAACAGAAGCAGAAGAGATTAGGAAAAGATGGCAAGAATACACAGAAGAACTATACAAGAAGGACCTCAATGTCCTTGACAACCACGATGGTATAATCACTGACCTCGAGCCAGACATCCTGGAAAGCGAAGTTAAATGGGCCTTAAAAAGCATTACTAACAACAAAGCTAGTGGAGGTGATGGTATCCCAGCTGAGTTATTCAAAGTCTTAAAAGAAGATGCTGTTAAAGTGCTGCACTCAATTTGCCAACAAATTTGGAAAACACAACAGTGGCCACAGGATTGGAAAAGGTCAGTGTACATTCCAATCCCAAAGAAGGGCAATGTCAAGGAATGTTCAAACTATCGCACAATTGCACTCATTTCACACGCTAGCAAGGTCATGCTCAAAATCCTACAAGCTAGGCTCCAACAGTACGTGGATAGAAAACTGCCAGAAGTACAGGCTGGGTTTCGAAGAGGTAGAGGAACTAGAGATCAAATTGCCAACATTTGCTGGATTATGGAGAAAGCAAGAGAGTACCAGAAAAACATCTACTTCTGCTTCATTGACTATGCTAAAGCCTTTGATTGTGTGGATCACAATAAATTATGGCAGGTTCTTAAAGAGATGGGAGTACCAGACCACCTCACATGTCTCCTGAGAAATCTGTATAAGGGTCAAGAAGCAACAGTTAGAACCGGATATGGGACAACTGATTGGTTTAGCATAGGAAAAGGAGTACGACAAGGATGTATATTGTCACCTTGCTTATTTAATTTATATGCAGAGTACATCATGCTGGCCTGGATGAATCACAAGCTGGAGTTAAGATTGCTGGGGAAAAGATCAATAACCTCAGATATGCAGACGATACCACTCTGATGGCAGAAAGTGAAGAGGACCTAAAGAGCCTCTTGCTCAGGGTCAAAGAGGAGAGCGCAAAAGTGGGCTTGAAGCTCAACATCAAAAAAACTAAGATCATGGCATCTGGCCCCATCACTCCTTGGCAAATAGAAGGGGAAGTCGTAGAAGTAGTGACAGACTTCACGTTCCTAGGATCCCAGATCACTGCAGATGGTGACTGCAGCCATGAAATTAAAAGATGCCTGCTCCTTGGGAGGAAAGCGATGGCAAACCTAAACAGCATGATAAAAAGCAGAGACATCACCTTGCCAACAAAAGTCCGCATGGTCAAAACAATGGTATTCCCCGTAGTAATGTATGGCTGCGAGAGTTGGACTATAAGGAAGGCCAAGCGCCGAAGAATAGATTCTTTTGAACTATGGTGCTGGAGAAGACTCTTGAGAGTCCCTTGGACTGCAAGGAGATCAAATCAGTCAATCCTAAAAGAAATCAACCCTGATTGTTCCCTGGAAGGCCAGATCCTGAAGCTGAAGCTCAAATACTTTGGCCACCAAATGAGAAGGGAGCATTCACTGGAGAAGACCCTGATGCTGGGAAAGATTGAAGGTCAAAGAAGAAGGGGACGGCAAAGGATGAGATGGTTAGACAGTGTCATCGATGCAACGAACATGAAGTTGAGCAAACTTCAGCAGACAGCGGAAGACAGGAGGGCCTGGCGTAATCTGGTCCATGGGGTCGCGAAGAGTCGGACTCGACTGTGCGACTGAACAACAAGATGCCAATCCACAGGTGACATTAGCATGCGCCAAATTTTTGGCAGCAGCCTACAGAATTAGGAAAGATCTTTTAAAAGCGTAACCTAAAGACTCTTAGGCTAATGCAGTGTATTATCTTGAAAATGATTTTGAATTATTTTGAGATGGATAGATGTATGCTTGGTTGGACTGTTTGTGCTGGTTACGAACCGTAATACAGATTTCTGGACCAAAGATTAGGTTTCTTGCTCATGTTCATGTACAAATGTTGCAGCAATTCAAATACATCTGACAGGGTAGGTGGTCAAAGATAAATCAATATACATATGGACTATACTGCCCTATACTGTCTAATGGAGAGTTGATCCCTGGTACCTGAGAATGCTTAAATGGGAATGCCAAATATTAAACCTGGGACCTTCTACATGTAAAACAGGTACTCTACCACTGTCCAAGGTTACTGCCATCTAAAAACAGAACTGTGCCTAAGAAGCTAAAAATTCCTGCAGTTTTATTGTCCCTACCCATTTCCATGTGACTTACTGCAATTCCTACAACTGTGGTTTCCTCACATACTTTTTGACTGTATTAGTATTTTCATTAGAAAGCTAACGTGGTGTAGCAGGGAGATCCAGGTTCAAATCCCCACCCACCATGAAACCTGGATCTACCTCCCAGGCATGCTCTTAAAATAAAACTGGGGAGAAGGGAACCATGTACGCCACCCAGAGCTCCTTGGCAGTGGGACAGGATGCCGGAGTAGCAAATAATACAAATAAATTATCTGTAATTTGCCAGTAAATCAAACAAGCAAAGTGACTCTCCTTATCTTCGCCACTGGTGCCTGTTGCCAACATTTCACAGCTTTCTATTTATACCCAGTGTTTAAGCATCTCTATCCTTTGATTATCAAAGCACATGTGCCACAAAGAATGCCAGACATGAAACCTGGGATTACCAGTCATTTGAAGTCCTGGCAGTCTCTCTCCCTCCTTTTTTAAATTTGCAGAAGGGATATTACTCAAAAAGTGTAACTCTGTTCCTAACAGCAAAATTTAGACCCAGCTCCAAAGGAAGCCTCCATGCAATCAAGATGCTGGCCCTACCTAGGATAACATTCAAAGACATACCTGAATGGGAACCTGAACCAGCATCTCTCCAGTCTTACTCTAACCATTGCACTGCACTAGTTCTCCATCACCTCAGGACTCTTCTCTATGGATAGCCAGGGCTGGATCCAGACTAAATTTCCCTGTGGCAGCACGGGACTTTCCTGCCTCCCCCCCCACTGCAGACCACTGATCTCCATGAAACACTCCTCAAGGGGAAGAGAGGATCTTAAGGAACCACATGAGATGGGTTTGCACTGAGAAGAGGGAATTGGTGGAAACTGAAGATTTAGCCTGGATCCAGCCCTGATTTTGGATCCCTCCCATCCGCCTTTTGGTAGAATGCTGACGCAGAACAGGACCAGAAACCTCTGATAAGTGGGGCCACATCTGATCTTCTGGGCGTTATTCTGATTTGCTACACCTGACTAGACAAATACCTAAGTACAGGATTGCTCTTTTACTGGGATTCAATTTTTTAAAATTGGACACATGAGATTCAACACAATCATCATCACAAATTAAAAATTACAGTAAATATAGCCAGGGCAAAAGGTATTATCCAGTTTACATTCTCACATGCTGCTTTCCAAAAAGATTCAGATTTTGTAATGGGAAGACTGTTAATTGTACTGATCTTGTTATTTCCCAAACCTCCACTCCTTCTTGGAATGATCTGAACGTGTTTCCCGGGGCTTTCCCAAAGGCATGACTTGCAGCTGTTAGCAAGGACAGCATCAGGGTTTCGGTTTCGGCGTTGCGAATGGCGGCCACCTTTCGGGACGCTCCCGGAGGTAGTTAGCCCACGCGCAGTTTGGGGGGGTCTTTGCATGAATGCAAGACCCTAGTGAGCCTTAGGCAAAGGCTCCGAACCGGGGGCGCTTTGGGGAGTAGCCTCTTTGCCGGCAGACAGCCGGGAAATTGAGGCTTTCTCCCCGCCCCAATCGGCCCCGCTGCGTAGTGACCCTGCAATGGGACTTAGCAGCGCCTCCGAATTCCACCAGGAGTGAAGAAAGCGGCATGAATTAAAATAAAAAGAAGAATTGCATCGAACCGTGAGTTGAAGATCTAGTTTGAAGCGAGATTAAACCCCCCGCAAGCGTATAAGCGTAGGGAGGAGGGAGGAGTCCCCGCCCCTTTTGAGAAGCGAGATCTACAAAGGGAGCGCGAAGAGGGGGTAAAGAGAAAAAAGTGTTGGTGAAGGTACCGTTGGGGTTTTGCAGGCGATCGCGACAGTGTTAGCTTCTTGGGGGATGCGGCACGAACTTTGAAAAAAGTAAACAAAAAAGAAAATGGCGATGCTGAAAACGGTCCTGCAAAAACCGGAAGAGAAGAGGGGAGGGACTTCCGGTCCGGGTAACCCCCCCCAGAGCTTGCTGTCAATCAACAGGAAAATGAGTTACTGCGGCCCCTGCTGGAGCAAATGCAGAAAATCAACGAAACTTTGTTTAAAGTGGAAAGTGCTCTCATCAATCGGCAAAAGCAAATCTCGGAAACAACAAGGAAGGCTAATCTGATGCTAATCTTTTTGGGCGAGAAAGAAGGAGAGAATAAAGATCTCAATTTTATCTTGGCAAATGACTTGGCACCCCTAACTGGCAGTGAAGCGAATGAATTAAAAGAAGAGGCGGACATGGCTCCCAAAGCCTACTCCGCTTTTATAAAGGAAAATAATCTGCCAGGAGAAGGGGTTGCTGAGCCGAGCAGGCAATGCATTAGAGATCTAATTCCATCTGTAGTGAGTATGAAGCCCGTAAAAATTGCTGGTTGGAAATATAAGGAAAAAGAGAAACGAGAGAAGATGGAATCCATCCGCAAAGCAACAAAACTTCTGAAGAGACATGTCAGCATGGAGGAAGCAGATCTCAAACCTTGGATTAATGCAAGCAGTGATGAAGACAGCAGCCCAGGGGAAAGAGGTGACGGAGAGGGAGTCATCAAGATGAAATGGACTCAATTTTTAGCTGAAGAGACCTAAGATGACAACGGGAGTAGTGACTGTTCGTGTAACATCTGGAAGGAGCTGTTTAATAACTAACCCCAATGGACTTTACTAACTTCATTAACAGAGTTATTTTGGACTTTGGACTGTTAAAAAGAAGATCTAACCACGATGGATGCTAAAAATAGTACTAACTAAAACTAACCCTTATTAACAGAAAAATTTCACTCCATTCTTTCTCTTTCTCCAGCTGTCTACCCTTCCTTTTTCTTATAAAAAGAATAAAATTCTCTCCTCTTTAGGAGAGTTTTACCAAAAAAAAAAAAAAAAGCAAGGACAGCATCACACCTCATGATATTCTGGAACTGCTACAAGATGTGGATCATTTAAGAAAACAGCTGGCAGGCTTAACAGTGGTTTTCTTTTCCAGGCTTGGATTCTGTCAAGTCTCAAGGCCTGGCAAGGTTTGCAAGGCCTGGCCCCGGCCTAAGGCACACTGAAGAAAGAAAACCCAGCATGTGGAGAATATAAAACTGCACTGAGTGAGCATCCGTTTCCTGTGGGTTTTGCCGATCAGTGTTTGCAGGCGACTCAGCTGACCCTCGGGCAATCTGTTCACCATGCCAATTAGTGGTGGTGGTGGTGGAAAGTTTCATCAAGTTGCAGCCGACTTATGGTGACCCTGCAGGGTCTTCAAGACAAGAGACATTCGGAGGTGGTTTGCCCTTGCCTGCCTCTGCACAGCAACCCTGGACTTCCTTGGTGGTCTCCCATCCAAGTATTAACCAGGGTCGACCCTGCTTAGCTTCCAGGATATGATGAGATGGGGCCAGCCGGGGCCATCCAGGTCAGGGCAGATGAATGTTATCAAATCATTAAAAGCCATGGAAGCCCCAGGTTTTGCACACATCACTGATGTCACAACCAGAGCAGAGAGAAAGAAGGCATCACCAAAATGGGGTATTAACTCCAGCAAGCAGGTTTAAAGCAAGGTTGCCAAGTGCATTCCATTAGAAGCTACTCTGAAAAGGGTAAATGTACCTCCCCTGATTTTTCATTGTAGTTGCCAAAAGCCAGACCTGGTAATTCACTGGTGCACAAAATGACACGCACTGATTAGGAAACAGGCCACGAAGAAGACTCTCTTGGGGCTTTTCTGCAGAGCATGGCCAGAAAATGAAACACTAAAATTTATCTCACACAAAATATCCAAAGATTTTTATTCTGACCTCTGAATAGCCAACTGATGACAGAAGTGCAGCTTCTAAAGAGAGTCAGTAAAGGAGGGAGGGTAAAACTCCCAAGAAAACTCCAAGTCAGTTTTTGTCTTCAGTATCTGGAATATCACATACAGTTCTGGTCAGCTCATTTTTTAAAAACAAACAACAAACAACACACCACATATATGGCAAAAGTACAGCAAAGTGCGACCAGCCTGGCAAAGGTGCAGGTCTGGAACAGCTTTTCTACAGGAAAAGGATTGGAAGTGCTTGCAGCTTTTTCATTTAGGGGGAAAAAATGACTCCTTGGGGAAAGAGACACAATAAAAGATTTATAAAATTATGAATTAGCATGGAGAGAGACACGTCCTCCTCCTTCCTCCCTCATTGTCCTAGAACCCTGGGGTCACGTGGTAAACCAAACTGGCAGGAGGCTTATGGAATTCAAAACTGGCTTATGGAATTCTCTGCCACAAAATGTAGCAGCAGCCGCTGGCTCAGTTAACTTGAAAAGGGGCTATCAGCAATGAGAGCTAAACAGAAGCCATAGACCTCAGGATGCTGCATGGTGGGGCAAACCGAAAAAAGCAGTTGTCTTTGTAATTGCTTGCGGGCTTTGCAAAGGCATCCTGGCTGGCCACTGTAGGGAACAGGATGCCAGAGTAGATGGAACCTGGTTTGGATCCAGCAGAGCTCTTCCTAGGCTCTTGCGTTCAGCAGGTTCTCTAACAACAATAAAGTGCTAATCAGCACTGAGAATCATTAATATATGGAAGAAAGGCATGCAATTTAACCTAGGAATGCATTCATACAATTGAAGATCCATAGCTATACCTCTGTCACTGTTGAAAAAGAGACTGTCAGCCCGATGCACTGTCCTGTACCAGAACTGGCACTGAGTAATTGCCAAACCAAATACTTCAGGGCTGTTCTGTATTATCTAACAGACAACATCCCCCAGGTTCCATTGCCCTCTCCAGAGCCACTTGCATGCATTGCTGTCAGCAGGAACAGAAGTATGAGAACAGGACGCAAAACAGAGAGCAGTTCATGCACGGAAGCTAAAAGAGGGAGCTGGTGAAACGCCAAGACAAATCGTACTTCATTAGCTATCCATAGGCAAGCTACTGGTCTCTTGGGCTTAGCCTTACCCTAAGCAATATGGGGTTACTGATACAAGGCAACCTTTGGGGGCTGCTGTATAAATTCCTGGGATCATATATATGAAGTTACTTTGAATGTGTATATAACATGCAAAGCAAGTAAGAAAGAACAATGTTCAGCATCTTTTTCCTCCGAGTGTTGCAGCCATATCATCTTTCTGTAGCAGGCAGGTTCCCTCAGCATCCACAAGTTTACAGAAGACTTGATCACAGTGCCATGGCAAATGGAGTCTTCCTGGGAGGAACAATGAAGAGGAACTGAGCAGGGAAGTAGGGTGGACAGCTCTGAGGTGGGAAATTCCTGGAGATTTGGGGGAAGAAACTAGGGAGGGCAGAGACCTTCGTGAGGTATAATGCGGTACAGTCCACCCTCCAAAGCGCCAGGGGAACTAATCTCTGTAGGCTGCAGGAGTGGCTCTGCTCCTCCAGACCTGCATGTTGCTGCCCATTCCATTGAGCAGGACTGGCTTCCAAAAGTCATTGTGCTTGGCTCTAGAAGCTTCCAAGCTTTGCTTCGCATAGGCACAAAGCCCCAACGGACTGCTTGCATGGGGACCACATTCATGAGAAAGACTTTTGCTTATGCTCTTTTCAACCTGCTTTCTTTTAGGTCACCATTGTTTCTGAAGGCCTAATAATATAGGTCAGTTTTAATGAGCTGTCTGGTGATTTTCCCCATACACTCTGCAGTAATTTTCATACGCATGTATTTTCCCTCAGTACAAACTCTCTGCTAACTTCCTCTCTCGCATCCCCAATACATTACTTCTTTGGCAAGGTAGATATCTGTCAGGATGAAGACAACAGGGTTGCACTTACCTGTAACTGTTGCTCATTGAGTATCTTCTGTGCAGGCACACATGGGGACTGCACACGAGCAGGCCTGCCATCGGAGAAGTTTTTCTAGCCAAAAGCCTCCAGGGGACACTGCGTGCTAGAGCAGAGGCCAGAATGGAGGTCTTTGATCTCACCCAGAGACTGCCAAAGAAAGCATGCAGCAGGGCAGGAGGTAGGGTATGCGTGCTTGCACAGAAGATACTCAGTGAACAACAATTACAGATAAGTGCAACCCTGTTTTCATTGTCGATCTTCTGCATAGTCCCAAATGGGGATTCTAGCAAGCTGAAAACAAATGTGGCAGGGCATGCTCACCTTACTTAAACAACGACTGAAGCACCGCCTTCCCCAGCTGCGCGTCCTGTCTTGCTTGCAGATCTAAAGTGTAATGCTTTACGAAGGTGTCAGCAGAGGACCAGGTGGCAGCAGATGTAGCCGTCATAGGAACACCATCCCTGCAGGCAGCAGATGTAGCCATGGTTCTCGCTGAGTGGGCATGAAGCCCAAAGGGGCTAACACTGCCTAATGCTAACACTGCCCAATGGTAGATACAATGCATCATGATAGTGTTTGGGAAGAAGCCCTCATCCCTCTATTCGGTCCAGCTAAGCACATGAATAGTGGTTTGTCCCTACAGAATTCTAAGATCCTTTTCAGGTAGAACAACAAGGCACATCTAATGTCTAGGGAATGCAAGTGTCTTTTGCTTTCCGAACTTGGAGTGGGGAAGAATACTAGCAGAATAATTTCCTGAGATAGGTGGAAACGTGACACTATCTTAGGACGAAAACTGAGACTAGGGCAAAGCACCACTCTTTGAGGGGAAATTTTCAGGAACAGAGGATCGAGGTAACAGCTACCAGGAAACTAACCTTCACAGCAAGCAAAGCCAATGAGCATGTGGCTAAGGGCTCAAAGGGTTTGTGCATGAGGTGAGCTAACACAGATACAAGGACCATTGAGGAATTAAGCAGTCCCTGGAAGGGTAAATATTACATAAACCTTTCATGAACCTCTTGGATAAATGATGGGAAAATACTGATTCCTCATCAATTTTCAAATGATAACAAGAAATGGCAGCCAGGTGAGCTTTCAGTTATGAAAACACCAAACCTTTATTCCTTAAAAACAATGAGTATTAAAAATGCCCTGCAATGGAAGAGTATGCAGAGACCCATGTTTCTCATTGCACTATAGAAAAAATGGTCGTATGGAATGCTATTTTATGTTGTTTTGCTGGTTTTATATTGTACGTTGGTTTTAAGACTTTATGTAAGCCACCCTGAGCCACTTCAGCGGGAGGGCAGGTTAGAAATGTAATCAAATTATTAAATAAATAAATAAATAAATAGAGTAAATAAGACCTTCTAGTACTAGGTTTTATAGAGTTTAAAAGAACCTCATTCACTTCCTATAAGAAAATTAAATCTCTGTTCCAATTCTCCACACTGTGAGCTGGAGGTGCTCCAAGTCACGATGGAGTGCCTCGCCTACTCTGATCAAATCACTCTGTCTGGGGAGAACAATCTACCATCCCCAGGGAAATGCCATAAGGCTCTGGAGCCAAATTTGGCAAGGCCAAAAGGGCACTATCAGAATCATCTCTGACCTCTACTTCCTGGCTTTCTTTAAAACTCTGACCAGTAAGGGAAAGGGAGGGAATGTGTAAAGGAGCTCTGGAAGGCATCCCCTAATGAGCTTGGCCCCCTCCCAGTACAAGAACAAAACCTTGCCGCTTTTGTATTGTCCCAAGTGGCAAACAGATCGACCCCCGGGATGCCCGAATGAGCAAAAATCAGCTCCAGAAATTTAAGTGCCAGAGAACATTTGTGAGAGAGACTTCCCACTCTGCTCAATTTGTCTGCCTCCACATTTAACCTGCCAGGTATATGAATAGCCAGAAGGGATGCATTAAGGCTTAATGCTGCTTTCCAGATTAGCATGGCTTCATGACATAGATCCCTGGCCCCAGTACCACCCTGATTGTTGATGTAAGAAACACAGTGACTGTGTTGTCTGTCTGGAGCAGCACAGACTGACCCTGCAGAATATCTGAGAAGCTGCTAAGGGATAAAGAATAGCCCGTAGTTCAAGTAAATTGATATGGCACGATCTCTCTGTCTCTGACCAGGTGCCCCAAGCTGCAAGTCCTTCAGAGTGCACACCCCAGTCTATGAGTGAACCATCTGTGGTATGTACCACCTCGTGTTGTGGAAACCCAAAAGAAATGCCATGTGCTAAGTTGTTGGGGGATTGCCACCGTGCCAAATGCACGAACCACCTGTCTGGGGGTTGAAAATCTTTTCCACATTGGATGCAAATCTGCCCTATAGAAATATAAAAATCAGAGCTGTAGGGGTCTCATGCAATCTAGCTAAAGGTAGGACTGCTGAGGTAGAGGCCATATACCCCAACAAATGGAAGATGTTTTGAACCAATTCGAATCGATTCATTCTGAATTTCTCAGCTAGGGTAGAAATAGTACTTATCTGCTGTGGGGGTAAAAACCCTTTACCCTGTGTGGAGTCTAATATAGCATCAGTGTTGAGACAGTTGTAGTCATACATGTTGAGACGGTTCTAGTTGTGACTGTTCCCAGTTAACCGAGAGCTAATTTCTCACAGGTCTCCAATACTAAAGAGCAATGTTGCTTTAGCTGCTCTCTAGAATCAGCTACTACTAACCAATCGTCTAGGTAGGGAAAATATTACAGCCTTGTAAACGTAAAAAGGCTATGACAGGAGAACAATGGGGAACATTCTCAAATTCTAATTTGTAACCTGAACTAACTGTGGCTAGGACCAATTTGTCAGACATCATTGACCTCCACGCATGAAGAAACTGGGCCAATCTGTCTCCAAACTTGGCAGGTTCTAGTCAGAAGGAGGCCTTCTGTGTCTGGGTTGCCTCTCTGTGTGCGACTGACTGGCTCGCAGCCTTAGGTCTATTAGAGCCCTTTCACCTTTGGCAGCTCTGCTGGTGTGAAAATGACTTAGAGGCAAAATACTGAGCCTCATTACTGAGGATTGGTGTATCTCTATTCCCTGAGATAGGGGTGCCATGACTGATGAGTATAGGACCTCTGTTTATACTGTGGTGTGTTCGGTTGAGAGACCCCCCCAACAACTGCTGTATGTTTATTCTTGATTAAGACCGAAGTCTTATCAGTCTTTGCAGAAAATAATGTGGAACCCTCGAAAGGTAGGTCTTCTAATTTTTGTTTCATTTTTGTGAGGTAATGTTGTAGATCTCAACCACGCCTGGGGCCACAGGACTATGGAGCTTGCCATGGCTCGGGCTGCTCCACCCGCAGAATGTCTTCCAGTGTTGATTTGCTGCTTTGACAATCTGATGGCCTCTGTTTGTAACACCTTAGCTAGTGGTTGTTGCTCCTCTGGTGGGAGCTCTATGAAGGGTAGCATACGTCCCCATAGGAATAACTGATAACTCGCCATTATGTCCTCATAGTTGGCAACTTGAAAGCCTAAAGCGGACGATGAGTACAGCTTTCTGTCTAAAATGTCCAGCTTGTGTCCCTCCCTGTCAGTGGGCGCCGAGGGAAATGGTTGTCAACCCTTGGGTTGCATCTCCTCTGTGACCAAGGATGACAGCAGGTCATGGGTAGTCAGGTAGTCAAATGTTTCCTTCTTGATTCTATAGAAGTGTTCAGCTGTCTTGGAAATGGCCTGTAACGAAGCTGGTCTCTGCCAAATTACCTGTGTTATGTCTTCCAAGCTCTCCAATACTTGAAAAGTGATCATGCCAGGTGAATCCAAGTACAATGTACCTGAAATTTTGTCTTTTGTTTGTGCTTGGAGGTCATGATCACGATCTCAAGTGACTGAGCCATGCAAGTAATCTGCTCACTATACATGTGTAAATCTTCAGCTGGGGATGCAGATGATGTATCACCGATTCTCTCATCTGGACTTGGATCTGAAGCCGAGCCATTGGATTCCATCACTACCTCCCCCTCCCTACTGTCGAATACAGGAGAACACGGTCTGTAAGATGCTGCCACTGTTGACGGGTATGAATATGGTTGAGGTGGGCAGGCATACAAACTTGGATCCATAGGTCTGTGAAAGGTATCTCCCCACTTTTCAGCATATCAGGGGGACATTCTATACAAATTAGAAGGCCACCTCATTGGTGGGTGGGACTGCCTCCACGCACCATCTGTTCAGACTCAATGTCATGTGAAACTTGTCCCACTGGTAAGTCCGGCTCTATCTCCCCCTCAGAGACAGAGATCAGAGGCAATCTTTGTTCTGGTGATGAAGTTCTGGGTCTGTCCCATACCACTTGGGTGAGGTCAGGGGCCTGAACCAATTGGGCAGAAGCCTTCTGTTTACTCTTTGATTTACCCTTCGCCTTCCTAGTCAATGGCTCCGAGGAAGTGTGCTATGCATGAGGCAAGCGCAAACCCAAATGGATCCATTGGGACTTGGATCGGGGGGATGGCGCCAAGTGCATCAATTTCAACAATGGAGGCAAACCCGACTTTTCTGTAGCCAACCTGGGCAGGGGTTCAGAGGCTTTACGTGCCTTTTCCCACAGTGCTGCCTTTAATTTGGAAGCTCTGTTCCCTCTGGCTTTGGGGGTGAAGGGGAAGCTTCACCCAGACAAAATAGACATAAGTTGTGTTTGTCATTCTGGGTCATTTTGGCACCACAGCAAGTGCACGTTTTAAAGAGCACTTTCTGAGCCATCGGGATTCAGAAGTGATCGTAACGAGTCCTCACCACTACAAAGCAAGAGACTCTTCAAACTCCAACCTACTTCTTCAGCAGTGAAAGAGGAACTGCGGGTAGGGGCGCTTGACGTGTCTCTGGGTCAGATCAAAGGCTCTGGAGCGCAGTGCCCCCTAGAGGCTTTTGGTTAGAAAACCCCCTCAGATGGCAGACCCGCTCATGCGTAGCCCTTATGTGGGACTGCAGAGAAGATCGATTATGAACTACAAAAGATCTTCAGGGTGCTCACAGCAGATTCTTCACTAACTGTACAAGCCTCACACTTCAGCTTGCATTATAAATGTACATTTCAGCAAATTCAACACTGGATCAGCATTAAGCCCTGCACTTCCTCATATGTGTCAGGAAAACCTATTTGTCCTTAATTTTAAAAAAATATTAATATGTAAATCCTTCACCGTTCCAAACAAAAAGCAAATACACAAACCAATTATAAATATTTTAAAACCAATTGTATTACTACTATGAGAATGGAAGTTAATAACGTGACAAGCACTAGCCAATAGGTCCCCTTTCATAGCTGACTTTTGTTCATTTGCTCGTGGGGTAGGGTGGGAAAGAAATCTCAAAAATAAAATAAATAAAATAAACACACCATAATGCGAGATTGCAGAACTAGTTTTACAAACACCAGAAAAAGGTGTTTGTACTGAATTTTTTATTTTGATCGTTTTTATGCAGAATGCAGTGAAGTCAGTCAGGCAGTCTTTAGTACAGCCAACGTGCCAGTCAGAAGCAGAGTAAAACAGAAAAAAAAAACCCTCGTATAAAATTAATTATCTATATGGAATCTCACCATAAATAATTTGTCCTAATACATGTATGCAGTAAAGGTGCTTTTACATCAACCCCACTCGTTTTGTTTTGCTGTCAAGTCATAGTTGACTTGCGACAACAGTGTAGGGTTTTCAAGGCAAGGGGTGGTTTGCCATTGCCTGCTTCTGTTTTGCGACCCTGGACTTCCTCGGCGGTCTCCTGTCCAAATACTAACTGTGCCCACCCTGCTTAGCTGCCAAGGTCTGATGAGATCAGGCTAGCCTGGGCACTTGTCTATGAAAATGTTGAATCTGTGGCAAGAACACATTTTTCCCTGGATCTTTTTCTTCTTTTTCTTTTGGTACACAATGGAATGGGGGGGACACACAGAATGATCTGCAGTGCTTATTTTCTTATCAAAACAAAATGTGCTTCGCTGCTTTGAGAAACTAAAATGCATAATTCGTAATTTGCTGCCAGCTCTGAGTTGGGAAATTCCCGGAGCTCAGTGGGCACCAGGGCACATACTGGCAGGTGCCATTGTGCCTGTGGTTGCCACATGCAAAGAAACATTTTATATACATATAAAAGCCTAGTTTAGATCTTTTCATGCTTGCTTCCTAGCTCTTCTAGGGAACCCATGAGCTACTCCCTAGCAGCCAGCAAGTTACCAATAGCCAATTAGCTTCCCGTTGGTCTACAAAATACACACGTATTTAAAGCTGTAGATTGGGGATGTCAAACTCATTAGGAGGGCTGGATCTGTGAGGCAGAAGAAAGCAGGAGAGAAGAAAACGGAGGCAGATGAGAGCCAGCTGCTCGTGGGCCAGATCTGAGCCCTGCGGGGGTGGGGGGTGGATCCGGCCCGTGGGCCACATGTTTGACTCCCCAGCTGTAAGTTGTCTGACATAAATATCTTCAAACTAGGCAAAAGCATTATGGGTGAGCAAAAGTGTCTGGAAAAGCATTTAACCAATTCTAAAAGACAAAATATATCACAGGAAACCCCCCCCATCTTTGAAATGTTCACTACTTCTGTTGGATAAAAAGAGAAAGAATGATAGTCTCCCCCTGCTAAATGCCCGCCAACCAATATTATCTTACACCTTTATGTCTTCCTGTGTTTTCCCCTCTTCAGGCAAGAAGGAACACTTGTCATGAAAAGAAAGATACTAATTTCCCTGGGGAAAAATATTTTAAAGACTCACTTAATTGTGACGATTTTCAAAAAGAGACTATGTTGGATTTTTCCCTGGTAAGTATACACATTCCCTCCTACCAAGAAGTGCCATTTCCGCAGCAGCAAGAAAACAGCACCGAGAGAAGCCCCCCCGCCAGCCTTCTGTACACCTCCCATCCTCATACCATTTAATTAGACCTATTAATAGCTTCATTACCTCCTCCCTCACTGTGTACACACTGCAAGAGTGTACCGAATGTTTACTTTACATTGAGACTGGCAGGTCAAGTGCCACTCGCTTGACTAATAACACACACTTCTAGGAAAGTGGATCTCATAACGTTGCCAGTATGGGGCTGGATTTTGAAATGCTGAATGTTGTTTTGTTTGTTTTTAGAAGACACTGTGCCACTGACAAAATGTGCAAATTTATGGCATCTTATTGTGAGCTTTCCAGTTGGAGGAAAATGAATATCTTGAAGATATTGATGCAATAAAGCTCTAGCTAGGCTGGTCACCAGACCACGTGGCAGGGGCTGCCTTGCTGACTTAACATCCCTACAACATTTACATCAACATCTTTTGCAGCTAAACCATGGGGCTTATGCAAGCCATGCCTTCTGTTCTTAAGGTGGCAATATTTTTTCCCTTCTGGGTTCACTACGTTTAGGCTGGTGACAAGAGATAGAGAAAGAGCTCAAGGTGGTCAAAGAGGCAGCAGTTCCAATGGGATAAATGCACTCCCTCTCCCCCCCTCCTTCACCTCTGGTCAAAAAGGTGCAGCAGGATTTGTTGAATCAATACAAAAAACCTACAGAAGTAGTTTGACAGAGACAAAAGTAGGATGAGTCCACTTTTTCCAAGTCTAGAAGGAACATCATCCTGATGGGCTCTTATAAAGAGAAATGCCGTTCCTTTTCAGGCAGCTGGGATCAAAGAAGCATATTCAACACATCCCCCTCGCTCACGGCTTCTCCCGGTTGGGGTAATGGTACAATGCATCTGGCTATCACATATAAAGTATATATTTAATGCACTAATTTCCTGAAATATAAAAAGCCACATTGTATTTTAGCTCCACTCAAGATTCCATTATTAAAAACCGAAGAGCAAAAATGATTGGAAATGAAATAAATAAACGTTATGTATAACATTACTTCACCTTTGCCAAACACAAAATGAACTACAATATCAACCCTAATTATGCAAATATATTCTGTTTCTCCCCTGAGAAGCTTTGTTTTGTTCAAGTTCCAGTGAAGAAAGAATGACAGCCAGGTGTGTTTTACAGAACCAGACCTGACACTGAGCAGTCTGTAAGGTCAAAACTCTTCAGGCTGTTCTGTATTAGCCAATAAACAAAATTGCTTCTCAATAACCTGCTGCATTCTGCAGGGGCGTTTCCACATATTGGTCTCACCAACTATGGCAGCTGGAAGACAGGAAGCAAGTCATGGCTAAAAGCCAGTCCAGAAATCCCAGTTTAAAATCTCACTACATCTAGAAGTTGAATGAGGATCTCTAGGCTTCAATTTCTTTTTTAAAAATGACAAAAACTTTCCCCCATAATCCATGCCATGTTGTTTCTACAGGAACAAAAGTAGCGATTGGTCTGTGGCAACTCAGCCCTGCCCTTATGTGGGTGTTTTATATGGTTTAACTAAAAGGGTATTGACCTAAAATGGTGCAAATGCATTTTTTAAAAAATCCAGTCTTACTCCCCCATTACAACAGGAAATAATCTGTCAGTTACAGAGAGTGTTAGCTTGTAATCATAAAATGAAAAAAAAAAATCTTCACATTTTAACAATCCACTCCCAGACTGACAACTTCTGAAAACAGCTCAAAAAGATTTTCAAGTTAACAACCATATTACTACAGGCCTAAAAACCCAAGCAATGAACTTTGCTCAGATCACCATCATCAAACTGACATTAAGGGATTCCAGTCCTTATTCTAGGATTTAGTCTTCAGGATGTCATTAAATGCAGTTCAAGAAACACAGGCGGGGCCGGCTCACTCACTAGGCAAACTAGACATTTGCCTAGGGCAGGCTGGCCCTTAGGGGGCCAAATTGCACCTGGCCCCGCCGCCAAAAGCCCCCCAGCTGCTGTCGCCACACGCCGCCTCCTTCCCCCAACACAACCGCCCGCCCTCCTGCCTTCCACCCTGGCTGCGATCCCTCCTTCCAAGTTGCGCCCGGGCCACCCTCCCTCCTTCCACAAAGTCAATCTTGGGAAGACAAATTGGTTTATTTTGCCACAAGGGGCTCCAGAGGGTGTTCACACATGAGCTCCCCTGTGTTGAACAAAATAAAACCAGGACTGTCTGAACCTGGTGGATTGGTTGGTTGAGAGACTTCTGAGACCAAAGGGCCAATTCCCACCTCACAATGAGTGTCTTCTAAATGGGAAGCGGGACAGCCACGGGTCGTTCCAAAGCAGGTCCCCGAGGCGATCCCTGTTCAGAGCACCTCTGCCTGCACGCACGTTGCTTGCCGGGGGACTTAAAGGCTGAGCGGGTGCAGCGGGGCAGGGGGGGACGGGGCACAGGCTGCCAACGGGGCCGCCAACAGGGCGGAGTGAGAAGAGTGGGAGGTGAGTGCTGAGGATGCGCCCAGAACGTCCGTGTTTTGTTTCCCACCCAAGAGGGCTCTTAAGTGGAGGTCTTGAGACCAGGCGACAGAGGGGGTGGCTGGCAGGCAAAAAATGTCCTTCTGTATTAAGAAGGCTCCCAATCTCGATTATTTACGGGGGGGGAGGGGGGGACTCTGAGGGGAAAAAACCCCTGTCGGATCTGGAGGAGGTACACATACAAATGTACCTTCTGTCCCCCCATTCTGGCTCTCAAGTCTCTCCATTTGACTTCCTGGTCCGGGAAAATTTCTCGAGAGTAATCCCCACTGACTAAAATGGGACTTACTTCTGAGTAGACCTGCTTTGGCGGTGCTCTCGAAAACGTGCTGACGTTTGGCCATATTTAGAAGTAGGCTCTTCTGAAATTCTGCTTGGAGAAATATAGATCTGCGTGGGGGCAGCACAAGGCAGCCTTGCCTAGTGCGCAGAAAAACCTGGGGCCGGCCCTGAACACAGGGAGGTTACAGCATCATCCCTTTGCTTTATGATGTCATAACTTTCAATGGCTACAATCAAGTAACTGCTGAGAAATGGAGGGGGCAGGGCATCTGGAGAAGGAGCGGAGCAGCAACCAGCTGAGCCCAGATCCTCCTGTGTTTCTCCAAGATAAAGTCCTGCCTCCCCCAACCAGGGATATTAATACAGCAAAGAGAGCAGGACCCAACGAAGTCAACAGAGAAACAGAAATGACTGACCAACCTCTCTCTCCTCGTGGTACACCCGTGCAGCTCTGAAGGGACACAGGATTTCCACAAGGTATCCAAGCACACCTCTTCCCTACAGGGCTGTACAACATATTACATATTCCACAGGACGGAAAGGTATATGCCATTCCACTTTGTTCTGGCCCAAGGAGCTGCTGTTTTTGCTTGAAAGACCAGCCAATTTGAACCCTTGACTGCATGGACAACTATTCCCACCTATTTTAGGAAGCCATAGCGTTTGATAGACAACTCAAGGCAGTGTGACAACTGTCAGGGCAGCAAGTTTGTGCCTTGTGACTCAGTGGAGATACGGAATGGCTTGAACGATGTCAGGACATCTCCACCGTTACCCTCTGGTGAACTTCCATAAGGCTAGCCCAGTTACATCGTGTCTCAGAAGCTAAGCAGGGTCTGCCCCCCTGGTTACTACTGGGGTGGGTGACCACCAGGGCAGTCCAGGGTTGCCACGCAGAGGTATGCAATGATAAATCATCTTCTTTTGCCTTGAAACCCTACAGAGTCACCATGAGTCCTCTGTGACTTGATGGCATTTTACACACACACACACATAGGCACCCCCTTCCGTAAATGAGAGCTGTGGGGAAATAGCTGGGAATGACATCATGACTGGGGGTGGTGATGGTGTTGCTTAAGACCTCTGTGGAGGTGGCCACCGTCGCTGCTAACTGAGCTCTCTCTTCTGTTACTACATTAGTATTCTTTTAATTGTGATGTTGGGAGAGCATAGGATGCAGCATCATTGCTCCAGTGTAAACTTGCACTCAACAGTAGCTGTTTTAAAATGGGCCACAGGATTGTCCAGTACTCAGTGCCTGCATTGGACCCCCATCGTGGTCTCCCATCCAGATTCTTGTCAGGTTTGTAAGTCCTTAAGCCTTTCTACTGCAACAGGATTGGGGACTGCCAGAACAATCACTGAGCTGCCTCTTAGTCAGCCCAGAGATCCATGTCCAGATGGCTATAAATTCTTTGCCAACGCATAGATGCTTTTGTGATCAAGAGGACACCCCGACTTCCCTGTAACCACCAGCTCACGGAGCACAGACAAATCTAGTGACGACTCAGCAGCCCATGCATTCATACCATTCCCTCCTCCATGCATGACTTTTCATTTGGCAGCCAAACAAGGCGCATCTGTGCCAACCTCCTACCTTGGCTCCATCCACACTGATTATCCGATAGCTGTTTCTTGTGCTGTCATAGAAGTAGGAAACAGTTACAGCCTGCTTGCTTGCAGGAACCCAGTTCTTCTTGGTGGTGGGGTCAATTTGGAAGACATGCGCTCTGGTGGTGAAGATGGGCTGCTCTCTGGAATAGGGAGGGACAGGAGACATGGAATGCATCATGAGTTTGTGAAAGATGAAATGTTGCACAATTTTGCCCTTGATCAGGCAGCATGGATCAAACCATGCCGAATGTTAACAGTCCACGATGAGATAAACTCTGGAATTCTAAGTGGGAGAGCAAAGAAGTAAGGTCACCATTCAAGGCAGTTCTCTTGTATCTATTCTGAGCCACATCTGACATGTTAGCTCCTTGCAGCCAAGGGCCTCGGACCTACCCAAGCAAAAACTGCTCCTGAAGCCGTGTCTTTCTCTTAAGTTTCCTGTGATGTTACAAAAGGCTTACACAAGCCAGCTCCTTTTTCTACATGAGTTGACCCTCTTAGCAAATCCACAAGTTTTATAATGTACCTCTTCTTTTTAGCTAAGCAGTTCCCTAATTTTCAGATTCTGAGACTTACTTACTTACTTATTAGATTTATATCCCTCACCTCCCCGCTGAAGCAGGCTCAGGGCGGCTCACAATGTATAATAGATAGATCTATTAAAACACTGACGTATAATAAAACATAGATTAATTAAAATCACAATGTATAGAATCATGCATGTTCAAAACAGAATGTTGGTATCAGATGGTGTCGGTCTCTCAGCATTACATGGTCACCCCCTGCCCAAATCCAGGCTCATGTCAGGCTGTAGATGTTAATGGTGAAATTGATGTTATTGATGTTAGAGCCAGGGCCAGGATATTAAAGGCGGCACCCTAAATGAAAGCCTGGCGGAAGAGCTCCGTTTTACAGGCCCTGCGGAACTGTAGAAGGTCCCGCAGGGCCCTGATGTCATCCAGGAGCTCATTCCACCAGTAAGGGGCCACCACAGAAAAGGCCATGGCCCTCATTGCAGCCAGCTTGGCTTCTTTAGGGCCCAGGAGAACCAGGTGATTTTGGGATCCCGCTCTTAGCGCTCTCCGGGGAACACGTGGGGAAAGGTGGTCCCTTAGGTAGATATGTTCCTGGCCATATAGGGCCTTAAAGGTAAGAACCAGCATCTTGAAACAAATCCGGTATGCTATTGGTAGCCAGTGCAGTGCTTTTAGGGTGGGCTGGATGTGTTCCCGCACAGGACGACACAGCAACAGCCTTGCCGCCGCGTTCTGCACCAGCTGCAGCTTCCAGATTTGGGACAAGGGCAGCCCCATGTAGAGAGCATTGCAGTAATCCAATCTCGAGGTGACCATTGCATGGATCACTGTTGCCAGGTCACTGCGTTAAAGGAAGGGAACCAACTTCAGGGTGTTCTCTGCTCATCAAGTCACCTGCCAAGGTATTGAGAGTCCTGGTACAAAACTCCTCTGAAAGGGTTCTGGGGCATTTTAGGGTTCTCACACAGTTCTCATGGGGTCCTTCCTTTGATTATCCATCCTCACTGTGACCCCCGCATGAACTATGAAGACACCCTAAACCACATCTTACACTCCATGTACTGCATTTTGGGAAGATTACCATGGAGATACTCAAATGAACTTCTCAGGAAGACAGTTTGAAAGTCAGAAGAGACCAGGAATAGCTCCTGTTTCCCCAAGGCCTGCTCTTCACTAAGTTTTATAGATCTGTTGGGGAAGGGATAAGTAGATTAATACCCCCAAGGAAGAGAGAGTGAATAGAAAGAAATTACTATTTTTAGTTTGCCCTCCTTTGTTCCCACTGCCCATTCAAATTTGAAACTTAAGACTCCAAGCCTCTGGGGACAGAGATAAATGTTGACAAAATTGCTGAAAGACACTATGAGCCCGTGGGACCTGGGGTGATGTAAATAAATAGATTAAAATTAATTAAAATTATAAACCCAACAACTTCAGGGTGAACGGGAGCAATTTTTAAGTGTCTTAACAAAAGGCATTGAAAACATGCAATGGCCTGATTCTAGTTAATTTAAATGACAAAATGTACATCAGAGGGTTAACTGCAGAATTAACTGCTTGCACGCTGTATGTCTCTGAGGAACTTATCTGAGCTTACATGTTCAGATACTAGCAGGGGGGGAAACAGTACTACTTTAAGATACCATACAGGTTTCCAAATAGGTGGGTCACACATTCAGATATAACCGCCAGGCACGTGCCCGGTGGACATTTGTCTCAGTGCCTCTCCCCATTCTAAAGAGCAGCCTCCAACGCCAACAAACACATCTAAGGTCAAGTGGTGTGGAATGAGTTTCTCTTTGCAATAAGCAATGCATTCCAGCTACAAGATGCAAAGAATCCCTGTGCAAAGGAATTCTCTGTGTTATTGAAGCAACAACATTCTGCATATCGGCTTTGTCCGGGGGTGTACACCCAGAAGAGGAACTGTCAGGAAAACAACCTTCCAGCTACTCTTGCCATCTTCCTTTCATCTCATCTTTGCATAATTAAATACACCAACTTACAATGTATACTGCTGATACTGTGACATTAGCATTGGGTTGCCAACATCCAGATGGGGCCTGAAAATCTCCTGGAATTACAAATGACCTCCAGAGTACCGAGAGATCAGTTCCTCTGGAGAAAACAGCTTGTTCTGGAGTATGGCCTCTGTGACACTTTACCACACTGAGGTTCCTCCTCTCCCCAAACCGCACCATCCCCAGGCTCTACACCCAAAATATCCAGGTTTGCCCAACCAGGAGTTAGGAACCCTTGCAGTCATGCCAGACCTGTATGTTTGTGAGCTGCAGATTGCTCCCTCCTTCCCCATGTGGTAGGAAGTTGCACGGGGACCTTTTTATCTTGCCCTTCAAAGGTGAGTGAATACTGGAAACCAGTATGTAAACAATGATCTATTTGTGTGCAAATTACAAGCTTACAATTACAACCACACAGAAAGAAAGCACCAGCCTACAAAGCAGAAACAGTTTCCCCAGACCAGAAGGCCCCTGCAAAGACCCCGTCACTTCAGTCAAGGGCTCTGGTTCTCATCTCCTTCACTGGTGGACTCTTCAACTGCCAAACTATTCTTCCCTAGAAGCCCCCCCCCCAGTTCAAAAATCATCAGTGCTGACTTAAGCAAGCAGCTTCCAACCATCAGTCCCCACTGAAGAAACACATTTAACCGGTGCCTTGTAAAACGACTCTTCTCCCTGCAATACCCACCTTCTGTACCATTTCTAACATTTAAATGTCGTTGTGCCCCCTCAGTGTGGCATCACTCTGCCTTTCTTCAAACACACCAAGTGCACTTTTTATCAAGAGAAGAGAAGAGGGAGAGAAACTATCTTTGCTGCTTGCAAAAACTACTTCCTGATGTGTCTCTTGGCCATGCCGAAGAGTGATAAAGAACGGGGAATGAAATTACACACACCCCTTTCATTAATATGCCTTGTCTCACACATTTACATTTATCTTTTATCCATACAACACTGCATAAGCAGTCATCATAAATCAGGTTGCCAGTTCTGGAAGTGCCTGGAGATTTGGGGGTGGGGGGGTCTGGGGAGGGCAGGGTTGAGGGGAGGGGAGGGGAGGGGAGGGGCCTCAGCAGGGCGCAATGCCACAGAGTCCACCCTCCAAAGCAGCCACTTGTTCTCCAGGGGAGCTGATCTCTGCCACCTGGAGATCAGTTGTAACTGTGGGAGATCCCCAGGTGCCACCTGGAGGGTGGCAACCGTAATCTGTGCCAAGGCAATTGCTGATGCAGGCAATTCAGGTTATCAAAACTGGCAGGGAAACCAGACGTTTATCATTGGTCTCCTCCTATGACTCACCCTGGATGCAACGTTTTAAGGTTCAAGCACTTACAGGAACCTGGAACTCCAAGGTCTACTGTCTGCAAAGGTTATCGGGACTAATCGTGAAAAGCATTCGGCCCATCACAGTGGTCACTGCTCTCCTGTCAAGCACAAACAGTTATCAGCTTGTAGCTTTTCCAAACCAGCCCTTGCTAATTAATTCTCTACAGCCACATTCTCCAAGCAACCTACACTTCCTGATGCCAGGACAAGAAAGAGAGTTTAAAAACTGCCAACCCAATTAAGGGAAAAAAGAGTGGGTGGAACACATGGCAATTCAACCTAGTAGGAGCTTCACTTTCCACAATGATGTACTCCTTTAGTATTTTTACATTCAGCATCCGAAAGAGCTTATGTGTTTAAAGCTTATGCGTTCCAGGCCTATCCCATATCTGATGGAGGTTTTTAATAAGGTCTCGTGCATGACAGTTCTACAATATTGACTATTCCAGGTGTTCTGAAGCTTGCCATATTTCACATGGCATGAGTGCCAAGATGTTCAGTTCACTTCTATAAAAGCTGAGTTTAGACTCTTAGCCCTAACCAACCTGGCACGGTGGATACTGTCTCCTTGAGCTGAGGCCGGAGACAGAGATGCAGAAGTGGATGATGGCGCCCTGGCTCCCGAAGGCAATGGAAGGGGTTGCCTTGACCCCAGGGGACACGGTGGAGCCAACAGGACAGAGCAAGCCAGGGTAGCTGCCATTACCTTTCCCCAACGCATGTAGCATTTCTTCCGGCTGGCCTTGTAAAGTCAGCAGACAAAAGGCAGGCGTCTACCTGGTTCTCCAAGGCAAAGCAGAAAAGGACTGTGACAGTTGGGGACAGGAAGCTTTCCTTAGCAATCACAGCATCTTTTTTGAAACTAGGCCACAGCACTGTAATAAATACAGCCATATATTGAAGTGGGGGGGAGACAAACAAAAAGCCAAAATCTTATACTAAGGTATAATTTTTTTTTTGAAAACTTTGACATGCACACAGAGAACAGAACAGAAAAGGAAAATAAGACTAAAACTGCAAGTTGATGGGGGGGAGTGAACACTTTGGGAAAGGAACTGTGAGGAACTCTTCCCTAAGAGAATTGAGCAGGGAGGCCCTCACCTCCCCCCTTGAGGCACACAGAGAGGCAGAAGTCTCCCTCAGGGAGCAGATCTGAGCATCATTTTCTGGGCTACAGATTACAGAACTTTCTAGAGTTGCTTCCCGATAGGGTTGCCCACTCCAGACTGGGAGATTCCTGGAAATTTGGGGGTGGAGTCTCGGGTGGGTGGGATTTGGGGATGGGAGGCACCGCAGCAGGATATAATGCCATAGGGGAATTTCAGACAGATGATATAATCCGGAAGAGGAACAGTTCCCAAACGGTTTCTGGTCTGGCATTTCAGACAGAACCGTTTTAGAACCGGTAATTTCACACAGAATTGCTTCTGTCCCGTTCAGGAAACAGGGCTGAAGCATTTTACCTGTCAACCGCTTCCAAGTAGTCGTCAGTTTCTTCTCCCGGATCCGATACGCTTTTTTCCCGCCTTTTTTCGCTCGCGCGGGCGATCTCCAGCTTTTTTTTTTTTTAACATTCGCTTTAGAGTGCTATAACGCTATAACGCTATAGCGCTATAGCGCAATAGCATCATAGCAACCCCATTGGAATGCCTGCAGTGTTGTTTTATAGCACTATAGTGCTATAGCGCTCTAAAGCGAACATTTTTTTAAAAAAAAAGGCGCGGTGGGAAACGGCGGGAAAACAAAGCGGTGCAGTCTGAATTGCCAAACCGCTTCTGATTCGGCTCTTTTCCGGTCAGGGAAAGCCATGTGTGAAATGGCAACCCTGTACCGGTTTACTTCAAGGCGAATCAGAAACGGCTTCAATCCAGCAGAATCTCGGTAATGTGAAATTCCCTATAGAGTCCACCCTCCAAGGAAGCCATTTTCTCCAGGGAAAGAGATCTTGGTATTCTGGAGGTTAGTTTAGGTGGGTAACTGTGTTGGTCTGAAACAGCAGAACAAAGTTTGAGTCCAGTGGCACCTTTACGACCAACAAAATTTTATTCTAGGTATAAGCTTTCGTGTGCATGCAGACTTCTTGTAATTCTGGGAAATCTGCAGGTCCCACCTGGCAGCTGGCAGCCCTCCTTCCTGCACCAACACAGAACCCATATGTGGGACTTCACAGAAACCATGAAGTAGAAAGTGTTTCACCAAAGGCCTTCTTCGACTTGCACAGGTGTTTAGTCTTTTTCATCTATCGTCATGTATAGCAAACTGCTGTTTTACTGAAGCCCAGAAGAAGAAGGAGGAGGAGAAGCTGTTATTTCATTGAGAGAAAAATCCAAAGTGACTCACTGTATGCATTATGGGAGACCTTTGGTCTCCGTGCATCCTGGGGAAAGATGCTGAGGCCTGGAGAACAACCTCAGAATCACTTCGTTCACACATTACAATATGGCCGTTTATTCAAGTATTTGGTTTCCTGTACACATCACACCACTATACACACCACTGGGCAATGCTGTATCCTGACATCAGCTTGACTTACATATACAAGTACCTTCCATTAGTGTATAGAGAAATCTGGACCCAAAACAACTATGATCTGGAAAGTTATCTTCAGTGTTCCTAACTAATCATAACAGAGAGCGATACCCAGTCCATGTGAAAGTTTTTACGTTTGGATGTTCAGTGCTTTGATTAAGCATGTTGTGATTTTAACAAAAACATGGCATGGTATGTATTGAACAAGTTTAACCCACTGAGGAAGTCTTTATTGATAAATGTACCTGGTCATAGGAAAGATACCTGTGCGCATGATACCCCTATATGTACAATTTTACTAAAAAGGGGTTTTTTACACTAATGGAAGGTACTTGTATATGTAAATCAAGCTGATGTATTTTGATGCAGTTTTTAATATTTACAATTTGATTAAAGATTTTGTGATTTAATATAATTTTAGCTCTTTTGGAGTTGACCTTCAGCAAACACCTCTAAACCATCTCAAAGACTGTGGCAAATAAACAAAAAAATACCTTTGGGCTTCTTAGTATTTGTAAGCATTTATTTTAGCTATGTTTGAAACAAGAAAAATTTCACACAACAACATACAACTTTAAAAAATTCACAAGTGTATAAGCAGCTAACCAGATGTAAACTGTTCTATAAGAATCTAAAGAAGATTTGAGATCTTAAAGAAATCTTTAACAAGTAAATCACAGTGAAGCAACTAACACACTCTAGCCAAATGTAAGCATTTTAAGTCCCATTCATTTCAAAGGGAGAAAGATAAGCACATTTTAAAATCTCAGTTGGAATAAAACAAGCTGAATCATGCTCACTGCAATTTAGGTCAACTTCTAATTGGGGCTGGGTCCTTTTTTAAAATTTATGTTACTCTGGGAAGGGCCACCTAGATTGAGGACACCACATAAATAATGTTTAGCTAGGCATTTTTACCCCACCTTTCTGCTGGGAGCTTCCCAGGCAGTTTACAAATCCAAAACAGACATGGAACTAAAGCAAGAGGAGAAAAACGTCACATGCTAGATTTATGCGTGTCCCGAAGCCTGGTTCTCAGTTACACTACTTCTGAGGCGTGCAGGCTACTGCCCTTGTGAGGCCAGTAAAGCAGCCACAACAAGAAAAGTCCCACCCCAGTGCCCCCAACTGCCACCGGAACCATCCCTCTGGCCAGTAAGGTCTGTGAGATTCAAGGAAGAGGTCAGAAGAAAGACCACTGGAACTCCTCTGAGCTGGGATGTTTTTTGCTGATTGTACTTTAAACTTTCTGTCGAAAGGCAGTTAAATATTAAAAATGGCAATAAAACAAAAACTATCAAATTAACACAATACACTAGATGCAGCAATAAGAACACAAACAAACTTTTAAAAAGAAGCCAGTCTTAACATTCAGTGTTTCTAAAAAGCCACAGGAAACAAGAATGTCTCCTGGCACCTAAAAGATTACGCAGCTGCCAGGGTTAACGGGACAAAGGAGGGACTTCCAACAGTTGGGGTGCCACCATCGAAAAGACCATCTCTTTGGTCAAACCTGTTCTGGAGATGAAGGCACCTGAGGGAGACCTCAGGTACAGATCTCAGCTGATCAGAAGGTCCACATCAGTCTGATGCAACACAGGTGCAAAACATGTTTAATTATGACCCGTTTTAATTGCCATAAAAGCAGGTGTCATATGAAATACAATATAGTTTGGGGGCATTAATTCACGCATGCAATAATGCACCCACGGACCATTTACAAGAATTCTCTTTACGCTCATTTCCCATATGTATGTTTCGGTTATGGATTAAATTCACAGCTTCTCCCCCCCCTAAAAAAGTATGCTTCCTTTAGATCTGCTGCCTAAGGGACAAAATGAAGGCATTCTTTAATTACAGTTTCCAAATGCATGCAAATCTGATGCTTTTAAGCCCTAAGCTGAGCAGAATAGATCACACAGGCAGAGTACCCTTTGATTTTGCACAAATTCATTTAGGAGAATATGTGAAAGTATAGCTTCTAAACTGCCATACATACACAAGCAAAGCTTAAGTTTGCACACAGATTCACAGGACAAGCCATCCAGTATCCATCTTCCTTTATCCCTACATTATGTCTATGCTGTTCATGCTTAAATATAGATTTGCTCCCAAAGATCACCAAATAATATCATTTCCTAGTAAACCCAGAGATGATGCTGACGATGGCTATGGCTTGTTGGCAATAATGGCAGACCCATTCTACAGGGAACACCATACTACGGAGACATTAATGAATGCCAGAGCTTAAGATCCAGGATAGGGTTGCCAACTCTGGGTTAGGACATTTTTGGAGATTTGGGGGAGGAGCCTGGAGATGGTGGGGTTTGGGGAGGGGAGGAACTTCAGAGATCTATTAATATCCTGGAGTCCATCCTCCAAAGCAGTCATTTTCTCCCTGGAAACTGATCTCTGTCATCTGGATATCAGTTATAATTCTGGGAGATCTCCAGGCCCCACCTGGAGGTTGGCAACCCTAGTCCAGGAGAAGGGACCTTTCTCAGTCCCATGATAGAAAAGACAGGGGACCCACGGCACATTATGCAGGAGATCAGTGATCAGGATTGCCTGCAGTATTTAAAACTAGGGAGCAAAGCCCGTTGTGGAGGAAGACAATGGGCCCTAGAAAGGGAGGGAGGGAGGGAGGGAGGGAGGAAGGAAGGAAGAGGGGGAAAGTGAAAGAAAGAAGGACAGAGGAAGAAAGGAAAGGGGGGAAAGGAAGGGAAGAGGGGCGGAACGGGCTTCTCTGGGCCCAGAGGATGGTTTGGGAGGGCGGAACGGGGTTCTCTGGGCCTACTCGGCCCTGAGAAGGCCCAGAGGATGGGGGCGGTGGAATGGGCTTCTCTGGGCCTACTGGGCCCTGAAAAGCCCAGAGGATGGTTTGGGGGGCGGAACGGGCTTCTCTGGGTCTACTGGGCCCTGAGAAGGGCCAGAGGATGGTTTGAGGGGGTGGAACAGGCTTCTCTGGGTCTACTGGGCCCTGAGAAGGGCCAGAGGATGGTTTGAGGGGGGCGGAACGGGCTTCTCTGGGCCTACTGGGCCCATAGAAGGGCCAGAGGAAGGTTTTGGGGGGCAAAACGGGCTTCTCTGGGCCTAATGGGCCCATAGAAGGCCCACAGGATGGGGGGGCTTCTCTGGGCCCACTAGGCCCATAGAAGGCCCAGAGGATGGGGGGGGCAAAACAGGCTTCTCTGGGCCTACTGCACCCATAGAAGGCCAAGAAGACGGTTTGGGGGGACGGAACGAGCTTCTCTGGGCCTACTGGGCCCATAGAAGGCCCAGAATATGGGGGGGGCAGAAGGGGCTTCTCTGGGCATACTGGGCCCACAGAAGGCCTAGAGGACGGGGGGGGGCAGAACGGGCTTCTCTCACCTGCCTCAGCCTTGAGAGCCTGTCCCTGCACTCACTGTGCAGATGGTCCTCTCCTGTCAGAGGACCGGAGCAGACTGAGCTGAAGACACTGGCCAGGGCTGATGTGGGCAGGACTCCGCCAAGCAGCCAGTCAGCCCCAGCCAGCGTCTTCTGACTGCCAGTTCTTGTGCCCAATCAATTGTGGCAATCATAGAATGTTGTTGGCCAAAACTCAATTATATATAAGGACAGGATAGCTAGTAGCAGTTGTTGGGGGGCTTGAAACAATCATCTGGGGCTGCAGCAGGAGAGGGGGTGACCTACCACCACCACACCACTGCAGCCCTCAAGCAATCACATATTTCTTGCATCTCATGCAACTTGATTATAAACTAGCAAAGAAACTCCTTGGATACTTAATTTCTACACATAGGTCACAGGATCCTGGCTGTTAAACGGTTCACTTCTGATTAATTTATTGTTAATTTCTGGTTTCTGCTTTTTTCCTTTTTAAAGGATGAGACAAATTCATGGAGGATAGATTAATCAAATTTGCAGATGACACAAAGCTGGGTGGGATTGTTAATTCTGAAGAAGACAGAGTCAGGATTCAAATTGATCTAGATAGGCTGGAACAGTGGGCTGAGGCAAATAAAATGAATTTCAATAGAGATAAGTACAAAGACCTACACTTAGGCACAAAAAATCAAAGGCACAGATATAGAATGGGAGGTACTTGGCTTGACAGCAGCACATGTGAGATCTAGGTGTTCTGGTTGATCACAAGCTCAACATGAGCCTGCAGTGCAATGTGGCTGTGAAGAAAGTTAATGCAATCTTAGGATGCATTAACAGAAGCATTGTGTCCAGATCACGGGAGGTGGTAGTTCCGCTCTATTCTGCTATGGTCAGGCCTCACCTGGAGTATTGTGTCTAGTTTTGGGCACCACACTTTAGGAAGGATGTTGACAAGCTTGAGCGTGTCCAGAAGAGGGCAACCAGGATGGTGAGAGAGTTGGAATCCAAGTCTTATGAGGAAAGGCTGAAAGAGTTGGGTCTGTTTAGCCTGGGAAAGAGAAGACTTAGAGGGCACATGATTGCAGTCTTCAAGTATTTGAAGGGCTGTCATGTAGTAGATGGAGCAGATCTATTCTCTCTTGCTCTGGACTGCAAGACTAGATCTAATGGGTGAAAAAAACAAGGGAGTCGTTACTGGCTAAATATCAGGAGAAACTTCCTAACTGTAGGAGCGGTTGAGCAGTGGAACAGACTGGACGTTTTCAAGCGGAGGTTGGACGACCATCTTCTGGGTATGTTGTAGGGCTATGCTCCTGCAGAGTGCAGAGGTTGGACTAAATGCCCTGCAAGGTCACTTCCAACTCTAACATTCTATGATTCTAAGAGCTAATAGCCAGGATAGCTAGAGAGATCCTCCATGCTCAGAGCCTGCATGACTCAGCACGTCCAGCACTCAGGACAAAGAGGGGAAAGGGCTTTAAACTTTGCTTGCTTGACCTAAAGACCATCCGCAGTTGGAAACAGAATGCTGGGCTAGACAGACCTTGTGTTGCATGCAGGTTCAATGCTTGGCATTTTGAGCTAAGGCAGCAGGCAACAGGGAGGGACATTTTTCTGCCTGAGACCTTGGAAAACTGTTGTCAGAGTAAACTATGCTGGGCTCAGTGGACCAAGGGTCAGACTCAGTAGAAGACAGGTTTGGATTTTCAACTCGACTTCAGTTTGCTGAATTTCACCTTTCCCCCCCTTCAGCTCTCTGTCTGTATCAAGAAGAAGAACCACTGCAAATATTTTGTTGGTTAGCAGCCAAGGAAGAGGTTGTTTTACCTGTTTTAGAAAACTTTCATGTCTCCCCTGCCTTTGGGGGGGGGGGGGACTTGAGTTGTCTTGGAACAACCAAAAATGCATTACATATCAAAACGTTAAAAACAACAGTTCGGCAATGTCATATAAAATACTACATCATCTAACAGTAGCACAAAAGCCCTACAGCCTTCCACTCAACTGCCCAGTGAGCTCAGTTAAAACAATTTAGATCACTAAAATGTCCTTGACAGCTCTCCTGAAAAATTTGGCTTCACACAATTTTTGAAACACCAGGAGGGCAGGAAAAGTTTTGATATTTCTGGTCATTTTGAAGCTGAAGGGTTGTTGTTTTTTCCTATGTAAAAAGGAAACTAAAGACCTGTACTACGGAAGCCACAGCAGTCCCAAAGTGGTTAGCAAATGACAAAAAGATCCTTTCTCTCAGGCCTTCATTTGCCTACGTGAGACTTCTCATTTTCAGGCTAGGACAAGAAAGGTGTGTCCCGTCCCCCTCCCCCCCGTTCCATTACATTTAAATATTGACCCTAATAGGGACAGGCAGGTAGGCCAATCAGCCAGCAAACAGCACTGTGCAGGATGCGAATAATGTCATTTATGGATTGACAAATGGAACAGATAGACTAATTGTATTTTAGTGTCTTTGGACAGCTTGCAAATCACACAACCATATGGCGATTATTTCTACTGTGCTGAAAATACATTAACACTTACCTCCCCCCCAACGCCCCCCAAAAAACAATTTTTAAAGTTAAGACTTATAGGATAAATGGAGCATTATCAGGTAATGATGAACAAAATCCCTGCTATGCATTTCCCCCAGAATCCTAACTCAGGATTAATCCGACTGCCCAAGGGCAACACAGCTATTGATTCAGCTGGCTTTTATGTGATGGGTCACTCTGATGGCGCAAAACAACACAATTGGATTATGCTGTCTCCCAGTAAAGCTGCATAGCAGCTGCTTGCACATTTGGTTTGGTGCTTCAGCCCCCAATCAGAAGTGCTCTCAACAAGACCGATAACGAAGCCCAAGAACAGGAGGAGGAGGAGGAGGAGGAGATTGGATGTATACCCCGCCCTTCACTCAGAGCGGTTTACAATCTCCTTCCCCTTCCCCTCCCCAGAACAGACTCCCTGTGAGGTAGGTGGGGCTGAGAGAGCTCTTTCGAGAACAGCTCTGAAAGAATTTGTGACTGACCCAAGGTCACACCATCTGCTGCATGTGGAAAAGTGGGGAATCAAACCTGGCTCTCCCAGATTAGAGCCAATCGCTCTTAACCCCTACACCAAACCACTACACCACTACACCCTGCAAAACCTGGTCGGCCGGAGACAACAGCAAGTATGGAATCCAGAACACAATGGACTTCTAACACCAACAAGCCCATCACAGTTTTCTCAAGCAGCCCAAACACTTCATCAGTTATATCTCAGTTAATCCTTAGAGCAGCCTGCTGGATCATCCATCTTGCCCAGCACCCCTAAAAAGCAAGAAGAGCTAGAGGCTAAGGCTCTCCCAACCACCATTACTCCCCCAGCAACTGGTATTTAGAAGTACAGTGCCCCTGAACATGGAGACTCCATTTAACCACTCGGTTCTATTGTGCCTTTTATTATTATTCTTAATATTCTTTAATAGTTTTTTTAATAGTTCTTTAAATTGCTTTGAAATTACTAAAACGCACAGGTTGCTTTTTGACCAACAGATAAAAAGCAGCCATTAATGGGCTTATCCTTCTTGTCAGTCTAATCCGCTTTTTGAGTCATCTAATCTATTGGCTGTCACCACATCTCATGGCACTGAGTTCCATAAAATTATGTACCATGTGAAGAAGTACTTACTTTTGTCTGTCCTGAATCTACTACCCCATCAAGGTGAGATTGGGTTCAGGTCTTTTTGTAGCAGGAACTCCTTTGCCTATTAGGCGACACACCCCTTATGTAGCCAATCCTCCAAGAGCTTACAGTAGCTCCCGTAAGAAGAGCTGTATAAGCTCTTGTAGGATTGGCTACATTAGGGGTGTGTCGCCTAATAGGCAAAGGAGTTCCTGCTACAAAAGAGCCCTCCCAAATTCTAGTACGGGGGGGGGAGTTCTCTCTGTTCCCTTCCTTGCCATCCTCCCTTGTACCACACAAAGCGTTCTGTATCAATCAGTAATATGTGCTTAGAGAAGTATTTGAAGCACTCAGACACACTCGGTAGCGGGGGGGGGGGGGGCAAACTTGCCTAATGTAAGAGACACATAGAATAAATGTCAGAAGTTTGGGAGCCGCAAGACATGAACAACTATTACAAGTTTTTACTGGTAAATATGCAAATTTGCTTTTTATTAACATTGAATGAGACTGCCAAAAATAATAACAAAAGCGGTAAAAGCAGAGATTGGTGATGACATTGAGCTTCCCCGGCCGCCCTGCCAGGAGCTGCACAATATGTGTGAAAGAGCCACGTGTGGCTCCCAAGCCACAGTCTGGCCACGCCTGCCCTGTAGCCTCTCTGTTGTCTTCAAAACACAACATGAAGGCATAAGTTGGAGCCAAAGGTAAGTATTCTGAAGCCCCAAAGATTTCAGTGGGAGGGAAAAGGTAAGCAGACAACTTACTCTCGCTGGGGAAAAAACCCAGTAGGACTAAAAAGTGCTTTGCTGTAGCTGGATCTCATCTTTTTATCAAATACAGTCACGTCCATGCAACGCGCGTTCAGCACCAGGACCACACCGTCCTCGCATTTTCTTCATCTGTGCCTAAGTAACAAATGTTGAATAAAAGTTTGCATAGTTGGGCTAAGGACACGGAGAGATGCCAGTCTGTTGATGCACACATCTCGTGTTCCCATGACAACTTCCACACAGAGATCGTACAGAACTGGGAAGTTTTTAAAAATAAAATCAGCACTCTATCCAAACCAGCATTGTTTTAATCATATTTTTAAAAAAATAAAACATGAAGAATTCCTATTTCCCCCATCAGCTTCCTCCACAATAAAGCAGGACAAAGATCAGAGAAGGGGTGGGGTATACCCAGCATCCACTTAATTCCTAATGTGACCAACAACTACTTCCCTGCTGTGTGAAAGAAGGACTTCTGCTCCACTCTGACCACCCTCCTATTGGTGCACAGGCAAATTGCATATCTAGCCTCAGATCGACTGCTGCATTAGAATCCCACCCTTCCTTCCAGAAGCTCAGGGAAAACATAGATGGTTCTGCATTCCTCCATATTATCCCCACCCTGGGAGGCAGCTAGGAGAGGGAGCAAATAATCCAAGGTGAGCTTCACAGCTGAGCAGGGATTGGAGCCTGGGGTCATCCTTCCCTACACCACCCGGGCTCAAAGTAATTGAGCATTTCATGACATCCCTTGGCAGCTTCCCTCCCCAGCTCCTCCTTTGCCTCAGCGTGCCCATCCTCAGCCATGCCTTGATTGTGTGCCACACCCTAGGACAGGTGTTCAGCCACCCCTTCTGGGCCAGTTAGAACAAACAGCAGGAGAAAACTGGAATGCACAAGTGTTTAAGCTTTACATTGCTTTGATTGTTTTAACCAGAAAGTCTCACTCCATGCAAACTAAAGATGCAGCCAGATGCTTATTTTTGGAGCACGGGGTTTGGTCCAGATGTACCACCTGCTCTGCAGGGCTGCACTTAAGGTAAAGGCATTCTTTTTCCTAGGCACAAAAGCTGACTGTGCACACACAGCTGACAAGCTGCCCAGCTTCGTGGGATATGGCAAGGCCTTTCCCTTCCCTGCTAGAACCAACTTTTCAACTTTTTAAAAAAGATTTTTTTTTCTTAATGAGACTAGGAATGAGCATTTAGTTGCACAAACATGCAAGCAGTGTTTCAAAAGACAAAAAAAGGGGCAGACCACCTGACGCACGGGAGAGAAGCAAAGTAACTGGCTGAATCAGCATTCAGTCTGCAGACCTGCACGTTTCCCACTGGCATTCTGAAGGTAGGAGAATGCTGGGTTCACCCTGTGGGGAAAATGTGTGCCATAATCCCTGTATTTTGGTACATCCAAATACACCTGACAAGGAAGAACAATGCTCAGGCTTCCCAAGAATTTATTGTAATTCGGCGGGGGACACATACTTCTTGGCAGGACCTTTCCCGGGGGGGGAGACGCGGCGCATGATGCCGTCGCCAGGAAGTGATGCCGGGCAATGCTCTGGCAATGGGGCTGGAAACTTGATGATACCATCGAGTTTTCAGCCCCATTGCCAGAGTGTCGCCCGGCATCACTTCCTGGCGACGGCATCATGTGGCGTGGGTGTTCCAAGGAGGAATGTTCCAGCCAGGGACTATGTCCCCCGCCAAATTACAGTAAGTACTTGGCAACCCTAACAATGCATCCAAGACCAAAATGACTAGAGCTGGTCAGGACCCAACAAAACTCAGAACCCCACAGGTGTTTGGTTTTTAAAGAATTTTTGCTGACTTTGTTTTGAATGCAAGTTTCAAGTTCTCATCAGGGCTGGCAGGAGCCATTAACAGGGGGAAATTCCAGCTGCCTTCCCTGCCCCTCTCCCCCCGTGGCTTGATCCAAAACAAACCACAAGGGAAACCACTTGGCTGTCTGTTACTCTTTCCCTTCTCTTCCTTCCTTCCTCTCTTTTCTTCCTTTCTTTCTCTCTTTCCCTTCTCTTCCTTCCTCTCTTTTCCTCCTTTCCTTCTCTCTTTCTTTCATTCCCTGCTTTCCTTCTCTCCTTTTCCTCTTTCCCTCCTTCTTTCTTTCCCTCTTCCCTCCTTCTTTCTTTCTTTCTTTCTTTCTTTCTTTCTTTCTTTCTTTCTTTCTTTCTTTCTTTCTTTCTTTCTTTCCTTCCTTCCTTCCTTCTTTCTTTCCTTCCTTCCTTCCTTCCTTCTTTCCTGCCTTCTTCTCTTCTCTTTTTTCCTCCTTTCCCTGTTTCCCTCCTTCTTCCCTCCTCTCTCTTTCTTTCCCTCCTTCTTTCCTTCTCTTTCTTTCCCTATTTCCTTCCTTCTTTTCTTCTCTCTACTCTCTCTCTTTCCTTCCCTCTTTCCTCCTTCTGTGGCCCAACTCTAGTGAGAAGGATTTTAAACTTTAACCCCCTTCTCTCTTTGTTCCCCCACCCAGGCCAGCTGGGGAAGGGAAGGGGAGGCTTTTGAAGATGCCTCCCCCCATTTTGCTTCCCCTTCTGACATCACTTCCGGCATGGCATATGCTAATAGCCTAGTAGCTCATTAGCATACTATATGCTAATGAGCTCCTGCAGCTCTTTTTCTACGAAAAGACCCCTGAGAACAGGTATACGATGGAGCAATTTATCCACAGGCATGGGTGAGGATTAACTGGAAGGGCAGCAACTATACATTGGTCGGATCCTGTGGCAATTTAACACAAGTCTACATTAACAAGATTCAACAAGGGAAAAAAGCAAAGCAAAGAGAGATTAAAGCAAGTCAACTCTGCAGAGGTCAATAGAGGCCAGAGCAATTGAACACCAAGGTCTCTTCTCCACCCTGCTCCCATGTCCCACACTCATCTGTGCTACAAAAACGGCTCTTTCAAAGCACACTGTGAAGCGCTGCAATATAATATTTATAATTCGCAGGAGAAGCCTCTTACATTCCTAACAGCAGTGGCACTTAATACAAAACCACTTAATACAAATCCTGCTTCATGCAGAGTGGCAGCAGCCACAGATGACAGATGACGCAGCAAGGGACCCCAACTCAGCTACAAACACTGAGAGGACAAGAAGTCTGGATAATGATTTAAAAACACAATCTGAGATGCTTTCATCTGACTTTTTAAAAGGCAGCTGGCTCATTGAAAGGATGTATCCTACTGTCTCTCAGTTACATACAGGGAGAAAAGAGGCCTTTGGCATGGGTCAGATATGATAGCAAATCACAGTTTGCTGCTATGTGAATAAGCCAGGAGACAGGGGGAGATCCTCAAGTCTGCAAGGTCCCTCCCTCCTTTAGCACGTAGTCAGATTACTGGGTTGGTGGCAAATCACAGTTTGCTGCTAGATCTGAACAGGTAAACTATGGTTGGGTCTTGCTCTCAAATCAGAATTCCAGCAGCTTGATTCTGGTTTGCAGGAAAGGTGCAAGCCAGTTTGCTGATTCCAGTGCAACAACAAACTATGGTTTGCCACCAACCCAGAAATATCTAATAATCTGGCTGCACACTAAAGGAGAAGGGAGAGTGAAAGCCAGAGGATCCCTGCAGACACATTCACATAGCAATAAAAAACAGGTTGCTTACCTGAAACTGATTATCTTCAAGTGGTCATCTGTGCAGTCACACCTATGGGATCTAGTGCGCCTGTGCTGATCTGATTGGTGTTGTACAAAGCTCACAAAGAGATTTTTGCACCTCCGCCCTGAGCCTGCACGGGAACCCTTACTGCACATGCCCAAGGGGGTGGGGCACGGACATCCTGCCAGTTCCTTCTGACCACTATCAACCAAAGTCGCGAGAGAAAAAACAACTGAGGATGACAGCAGTGGGGAAGGATGGGTGGGCGGTGTGACTGCACAGATGACCACTCGAAGATCATCAGTTACAGGTAAGCAACCTGTTTATCTTCTTCGTGGTCTCTGTGCGTCACACCCATGGGAGATTAAAAAGCAGCGGCTCACCTGGAGGTGGGTGCTGTCAGACTCAGTGCGCCACAGAGGACAGGACCAAATGACCCAAGTCGCCCTTGTGCACGAACATCCAGAGCGTAGTGCTTGATGAACATGGTTGGCGTGGACCATGTAGCAGCTCTGCAGATAGAGGACAGTGATGTGCCCTTCAGGAAGCCATGGAGGTCGCCATGGACCTGGTAGAGTGTGCCATCAAGCAAATAGAGAGAGGGTGCTTTGATAAGGAACAGCAAACCTGATTGTCCCAACAATCCACTTGGACAGGCGTTGACTTGAGATTCGCGACCCTAAGGAAGTGGTGGAGAAAGACAGGAACAGGTTGTTGCCCCTTCTGGTGGGCTGAGTCCTATTCAGGTAGAAGAGGAGTGCCATCTTGACATCCAGAGAGTGAAGCAAATGTTGTTCTTCTCCTTCAGGATGTGGAAAGAAGTAAGGCAGAAATATGTCAGAGTTTAGGGGGAAGTCTAAGACGATTTTTGGTAGAAATCTGGCACCAGATGAACCCCATTTGGCAAAAAGACTAAGTATGGAGGGTCATGACATAGTGCCATGAGTTCGCTGACCCTCCTGGCCGATGTGGTTGCCACTAGGAAGGCTGTTTTCCAGGCTGTGTATTGCAAGGCACAGGTTGCCATAGGTTCGAACGGCTTCCTGGTAAGGTGGCGGAGCACCAATGGCAAATCCCACAGCTCTGTAGGAGCACTGACAGGGGGATGCAGCCAAATCAGACCTCGGAGGAACTTCTTTGTAGTCAGATGGGAGAAAACAGAGTAGCCATCCAGGCCATTATGGTGTGCAGAAATGGCCACCAAGTAGACCTTGATGGAGGAGTGGGAAAGGCCCCAATCCATGAGGAACAGAAGGAATTCAAGGATTCTGTCCAGACCAACAGACGTTGGAGAAGTAGTCGATGTCTGCAGGAAGGAAAGGAACTTAAGCCGCTTCCTGTGGTAAGATAGACGAGTGGATGCCTTCCTAGCATTGAGGAGAACTTCTGAGACATGATAAGAGAAGGTTATCGCCCTATCCGCCAGGCTGTCAACTTCAGAGTGTCCACCTCGGTATGGAGAAGCGTCCTGTTCTCCGTGAGAAGGAGGTCCGGCACCTTGGGGAAGTGGTGGTACTTGCCCCTTGTGAGTCGAAGTAGCGTGATGAACCACAGTTGTCTGGGCCACCAGGGAGCCGCTATGATACATTCTGGCATGACCCTGGCCAGTTTCTGGACAACCCATAGCATGACAGGTAGAGGAGGAAACATGTACAGGAACGTCTGTCCCCATGGATGGAGGAGGCCGTCTCCTAGAGAGAGAGGATCTGCTCCCCCCAACTGCAGAAGAACGGGCATTTTGCATTCTTTCTGGAGGCAAAGACATCTATCTCCAAAGTGCCCCACTTCTGAAAGAGGGGACGAAGGTAGGAACAATTCAGCTCCCACTCTGTCTGCAGGAAGGTAAGCCGTGCATGTGGTAGAGTCCAGCACCACATCGATGAACTGCACCCTCTGTGATGGCTGTAGATGGGACTTCCCATGGTTGACCCGAAGGCCCAGGGAGGACAGGAGATGGAGCATCTGAGCAATATGATCCTCCAGGATCATGTAGGAATCCACCACTAAAAGCCAATCGTCTATGTAGGGAAAGATGGAAATCCCTTGCAGATGAAGATAAGCCGCCACCACCACCGTTGTCTTGGTGAAGACCCTTGGCGCCATGCATAAACCAAATGGGAGGCACTTGTACTGGAAGTGGAGGTCCCCTATAGCGAAATGGAAGTATCTCCAGTGGGATGGATGGATGTTGAGCTGAAAGCAAGCATCCTTGAGGTCGATGGTCGCCATCCAGGAGCCCCGAGCCAGAAGAGGGAGGATTACTTTCAAAGATGACATCTTGAATTTTTGGTATTGCACAAAGATGTTGAGGCCCCTCAGGTCTAAGATTGGGCACAAGCCCCCGTCCCATTCTGGAACTGCGGAATAACAAGAGTAAAAACCTGTCCCCTCATATGCCTTTGGAACATGCTCTATTGCATACTTCTCCAAGAGGGAACTGACCTCTTGTAGAAGAATGGAAAAGGAGGGTGGTGGTTTGAAAGACGGGTAACTTTGGTAAGTCCACAAATTCTATCAGGTAGCCATGGGTCAGAATGGATAGCACCCAACTGTCTGTGGTAATATCCCGCTAGGGGTGTGCATTCGGGAATCCCAAAACGGAAAAAAACCCGAAAAAAGCATTTTCGGGTTTTTTTCGGCTTTCGGGATCCCGGACAGGCTATTCACTGTAATCTTCGAATTCCAAAAAAAAATCCCGGAAACTTCGGGATTTTTTCGGCATTTTTCGGCATTGCCCAAAAAACGGCATTGTGGGGGGTTTTAAACTGTTAAAGGGCCCGGGAATTCCTTTTCCCGCCGTTTCCCCCTTTCCCGCCTTTTCCTCCTGTTTCCAGGAGGGGGGGGGAGGAGGCTCCAGACAGCCAATCACTGCAATGCATTTGCAAAATGCATTGCAGTTTGCAAGGCTGTTGTTACTGCCTGCAGCCCAACCACCAGTTTGCTCCTTTCCCAGGGAAGGAGCACTGTGGTGGCCAATAGGGTTCTGGCATCTGCTCTCTGGCCAATCACAGAAGGTTTTTCCTTTTTGAAATCCTTCTGTGTATGCTCAAAGAGCATAAAAGGAGCCAGTCTCTGGGCTGACTCTCATTGCTGTGTTCCTGGATCCTGCTGGCTGGTGAGAGAGAGCTGCCTGGCTTGGCTGTTGGAGATTGTGGCTGGCTGGCTTCTGCTGCCCCTGCTCCTGAGTCTGCCCTGCTTTCCTCCCTGCTCTTCGTGGACCTTGGATCAATACCTCAGAAGACTTCAGACTGTTTTGATTTATTAGGGCACTTTTAAATTTAATTTCTTTTCTCTTTATTTTATTCTTCCTAGGGTTTGTTTGGGAGAGACCTGGGGTTGGTGGGGTGGTGATTGCACATGGTCTGCTGCTGGCTTGGCAAACATGCCCCCTCACACCACTACCACACCTCTCAGGTTTTTTTACAGGGAGAATCTGCTTGCCTGATCCATTCCCATAGGAAACAATGGAGAACTGGGGGCACCCTATTTGGATGCCCCTAGAATTGGACCCCCTGGTCCAATCTTTTCAAAACTTGGGGGGTCTTTTGGGGAGAGGCTCCAGCAGCTACAGTCCAAATTTGGAGTCTCTACCTCAAACCCCCCCCTCTTCAGCCCCCTGCAAACTTTCCAGAAAATTTTGCCATTGAAGTCAATGGCCCCATTGGATATAATGGACCCAAATTTTTCGGGAATCCCAAAAAATTTCGGATTTCAATGCTTTACTGGTATAGGTATTCGGGTTTTTTCGGGAATACCGAAAAAAATTGGGTCCAATATGCCCAAATCCGAATTTTACCGAATTTTTTTTTTTTGCACACCCCTATATCCCGCCACACATGGAGGAAAGGGGAAAGGCGAGTGGATTCCCCTGTAATAATGGTGGGGAAGTCAAAGGCCCTGTTTGGTAGTCTTTTGGGACTTTGCTCTAGACTGATGTTTCTGAGAGCCATATCTTGATTTTGTCAGGTACTAGTACTGCAGATGTTGTCCCGATGGAGACTGGCGAGGCCTCCAAGCACCTTCTGGTGATGGTTTAGTAGGATAAGGACGTTTGGAGGCATAGCGGGACCAGGAGTGCTGGCGGTATGACTTAGATGGAGCAGTGACACCCAAAGATCTAGACGCTTTAATGCAGATCTTCAATATAAAGCCCTGGTATCAGGGGACAAGGAGGTCATCCTCCGCCAGGAATGCTGATGTAGAGCCACACCCAAAGACACTGTGGTGGAGAAGGTATCTAGGGCGTGCTTGGCAGTATTTAGAAGCTGCTTAGCTATGACCAAGCCTTCCTTTTGCAGGGCCCGAGCTTCTTGGGTTTTGTCCTCGGGAATGGAATAGAAGGTTTGCCATTCTCTGCCATAGCACGTATTGGTATCATCCCATACAAGCTATATAATTTGATGCCTTGATACCTAAGGCACCCGCAGAGTAAAAACACTTCCCAAAGGCATCCAGCTTTTTACTCTCCTTGTCCGAAGGAGCGATGTTGCTACTTCTATTTTTAGAAGACAATGAGACTACCATTGAGTTTGGCTTTGGATGCACGTAGAGGAAACCTGCCCCCTCCTCTTGCACATATGATCCAATCGTTTGGTTGATACCGGTGCAGATGAAGGTTTCTCCCAGGGAGTTTTTACCACTTGAAGGAGGACCTTCGACATCGGTAAGGAGATTGGTGTCAATGTGTCCATCTGGACCACATCGTAGACCTCATCCAATACTGACGGCTGCGGTTGAATGATGGATACGCCTAGACAGATGATGCAGAGAGTGTGCTCGTCTCGAGGGGCTAATTTACTGCCGCACGAAACACACCTCTTGAAGCACCCCCACTTTCTATCCATAAACGGATTCTTTGCCTGAGGGAAGGGAGCGGTGGGGAGGTGGGGTGGGGGCTCAGGTCCAAAGACCACGGAAAGTTCTCACCCCGGACACTCCGAGCTGTCCCATGAGGCAGAAGTCCAATAAAACGTAGAAAAATATTGAAAGAATAAAAATTCCAAACAATAAAGGGAGACCCGATGTGAGGGGGGAAACTAATGAACACCAACTGACAATTTAGCTGTTAACAGCGCGGTGGTCAGAAGAGAACTGGTGGGATGTCTGCGCCCCGCCCCCTTGGGCATGCGCAGTTGGGGTTCCTGCGCAGGCTCAGGGCAGAGGCGCAAAAATCCCTTTGTGAGCTTTGTACAACACCGATCAGATCAGCGCAGGCGCACTAGATCCCATAAGTGTGATGCACAGAGACCACGAAGAACATCCATGGTTTGCCATCACATCTTACCCATGCTTTAAGTAGTTTCTTCTAATAGTCTTTAGCAATTTGGGGAAAGTTAGCTGAAATTTAACTTGGAACACTGTAGAATTTGGGGGAAGAAGGGATTTTGCAGCAGGCCACACAGCAAGTGCCAGCTCTTTCAACAAACACTCCTCTCAACTAAATAGCTGGTTAACAAAGCATCATTTTAATAACCCCACAAAGTTGCCAGATACTGATGTGCTGCAGTGGTTAAGGGAATTAATTGTGAGTGGAGACAGCCCCAAGGCAACCTGCCATGGACTAGCAAAGGATCTCTGGACCAGCTACTGTTATTTCACTCTCAGCACCTCCGAGCCCCTTGGCCCAGGGAGGAGAGCACTCTCACCCCTGGAAACAGAAATGGTAAGAATAAAAATCTACAATGACGGGAAATGGGGGGGGGGGGGAGTTTTACAAGACTAAATGTACCTGCAGCCATTTCAGTGTACTTGTAAAGAAATAAAAGGAAAAACCTTCAACACTGAGAGCAGGTACTAACATCCTATATCTTAACTGGGACCAGCCATTGTCAGAATACCACTATTTCCCCCATACATCACAATAGTAAGAAATAGAACTGTTGTGTTTTATTGATTAATTAGCTAAACCAATTATACAAACCTTTTAATAGACTAAAACAGTGACCCCAATTAACCAGGCAGCCCATTTAATAAGAATTATTTTCAATCTAAGGACTGACAGGAACAGAAAGTGGCAGGCAGCATCTCATAACGGGCTCTCCTCCTCTCCTCCCACATAGGTGGGAATGCCTCTTCCACAATATACATGCATCATCTTGAAATCAACAAAGAGGTGCTTTTTCTCTTTTGGAAATACTGCCTTATTCATATACATGCTTCTGTAGATGTCACTGACTAAAATTTATGTAATTAACCAACTAAGAATTTCTTAATCTACTGACAGCTCAAGAAAGTAAATCTTTAAATTACTCCCCACTCCAAGACAAATCCCAGAAAAGATTCACAATTGCTTTAATATGTGCAAAAGGAACCCTGACATACACAAGCATAGGAGGAACCCAAAAAGAACCAGGAACAAATTTGGCTTGAAGAGAAATGTGTGACTTGCCCACTCAGCATTTGACAGTGACAGGGTAGGGAAAAAATGGCATGTTGAAATTATATGTGTGCTTGCAGCTTTCCCTGAAATACAAGGAGGAGACTAATCCAACAACCAAAGGAAAATATCACATGAGCACATTGCTTGTCACCCTGTCACTTTCAATTGGCAGAAAATTCTGCCCATTAGCTCCCCCCACCCCCTGCTCAGCACAGTATCTGGGCCACTTCTCCCAGGATCAAACTGCCAATGCTGAGAATGCGGGTCTAGCTGAAACTTACAGAGTTCAGCTCAGCGAAAGAGCCATGGGATCACTTAGCATATGCCTGCCTTCCAGGAGGCCCCAGGTTCAATCTCCGACAGCTCCAGTTAGATTTTTCTGTACGGGCACTGCCGTGAATGGGCATGGGACTTTACAGATTAGTCTGAGCAAAAGGCACACTGCTGCCCCTAGAAGCGTTCAATCTAATTTCTAATGGGAGGGGGGAGACGTGACAGGCAAGGCTAACCAGCGATGAATATGCCCCAATGCAGTCACTGTATGCATACTTGCTTATGGGAGAGCACTAGGCCTCGCAGAGAGGAGAGGGGGCATTACGGGGGAAGACAGACACAGGTGGTGGTACCACGATTGGGTAGCAGGTCCAGGACCCCACAGAGTCACCACCCCAGACGAGACTGGCCAACCGACTGGCTAAGGCAGCTTCTTGTGTTTGCAGAACTGTGAGCCCACCCCTGGCTCAAAACTTTGCCCATGTTTCCCTGTGTTTTGGTCGTGTCTTAGAGGATGAGGCAAACTTTAATGTCACAGGAGCCCAGACAGGAGCATAAAAAGCGGACAGCCCCAAGAGCCAACAGCCCACTGCTAATCAGGCAGCTGTTTTGCCTTTCTTAGCGGCCCCTTTTTTAAACTGTCACCATTCCACATTTCCACATAATAGGAAAGGGGCCGAAAGCGAGTCTGCTGACGCTGCACGGGCAATAGACCATCCTGTAGCCTGGCCATACTTTATTTGCTTTTTAGAAATATTGTCTCCTACCCATTTCAAAAAAAACTCAAGGCAGCCAAACAAAACATTTCAAAACCATAAAAAACGATCTACAAAAGAGACAAAAATACAACAAAGAGCTCCAACAGCAAGGACTAACTCATCAATCCAGACAGCTAGAAATGATATCAATCGTAAAGATAATTTCATACAACCACCAGGACATTGCAACTGTACAAACAATTATGTAACATCAGCAGAAAGCCTGTGTGTGTGTGGGGGGGAGAGACTAACTTTTTTACAAACCTTTCTGAAAGGTAACGGGGAAGGGGCGTGGCACGTCGGCTCAGCAAGACCCTTCCACGGAGACAGCGCAATACTGGAAAAGGCCCGGTTGCCGAAAGGGACTAGATGAGTGAGGTGTGTGTCCTGCGGAAGATACACAAGGCAAGACCTCAGAGAGAACTCAGGGCTTCACAGCAGGAGAGGCAGTCCTGCAGACTTCCGGAATACAATGCACAATTCTGGTCACTTCATCTGAAAAGGGTAGGGTTGTCATCTCCAGGCTGGGAAATTCCCAGAGTGTTAGGGGTGGAACCTGGGTTTGTGGAGGGAGGGACCACTGCACGGTATAATGGCATGGAGTTCACCCTCCAAAGCAGCCATTTTCTCCAGGGGAGCCGTTCTGTGTGGTCTGGAGATCAGTTGTGATTTCGGGAGACCTGCAGGCCCCACCTGGAAGCTGATGAGCTTATGAAACGGAGCTCTGGGAACTAACCAGGGTTGGAGCACCTCCCTTAAGAAGCAAACGCTAAAGCATCTGAGGCTTGGAGAGGGGACAGGCCATGAAGCGGGGCCAGGAGCACAGTGGTACAGAGCAATTATCCCCAAGGTGGAATCTGTCAATGGGTCTCCTCCTGGAATCTGCTTACTTCTTGAGGTTTAAGAGTAAAATCCAAAAGGGCTTGAATGGAACAAGGGGAGGGGGGCCAAAAAATTTCGAGTCACTTCCAAGCCGCCTACAGACTAGCAAAGCCTGAGAGCATTCTGGGCACAATGACATGACCTTGGCTTGACCACAGATACCAACCAGGCTTAGAAATAGGGTTGCCAACCTCCAGGTGGGGGCTAAAGCTCTCCTTGAATTACAACTGATCTCCAGATGACAAATTCCCCTGGAGAAAATGGCTGTTTGGGAGGGTGGACTCTTTCACACTAATATACCTCTGAAGTTCTTCCCCCCAACCCTCACCAGGCTCCTCCCCCAAATCCCCAGGAATTTCACAACTACTTAGAAACCTCTTTCCGTGCTGCTATCCAATGATATCTTACCAGCCACCTGATCCAATTTCAGCTCTGCATGTGCATCTTGGCTCTGAGTTGCCCCTCCTAACACCTCCTCCCCACTTTCCTGTAAGTAACCTTGAAGAGATCCAATGCTCCCTCTAAGCTGTGGAGTCTTGTGAGCAAAAATTCTACTTTGTGAGCTACTGGCATTAAAGTTGTGAGTGAGTGATTTGGCTATGGCATGAATTAGTGAGTGATTTGGCTACGGCATGAATTAGTTTGCTCTGGAGCCCTCCTTCCTTAGCCAGAGGCTAAAAAACTGTGAGCTAGCTCGCACTAATTCAACTTAGAGGAAACACTGAGTAGATCTTATTCCATTTACCCAGGGAAGTGTGCTTCGCACATGAAAGCTGGCCCTCTGAATAAAGCTCTTTTGGTCTTAGAGGTGCCACCAGAGGACTCAAACTTTGTTCTGCTGCTTCAGTCCAACATGGCTACTCACCTGAATTTCTCTTCCCATGGTTACCCAGGATGCAAACCTACACCTTCCTCTGAAAACTGAAGCCAAGCAGCAGGTCTTCCCCAAAGCAAAGAGACAATCTTGCCTGCCACACACACAGAGACAGGCGCGCACGGTCGTTCTGCAGTGACATCTGCTATCTTCTCTCAAAGTTCCAGAAGTTGCCACACATTGTGGGCAGTTCTGGAGGCCTCGTTTCAAAAAAGATGTGAACGGAATGGAGCAGAGAGTGACAAGGATGATTGGGGGGGGCTGGAGAACAAGCCCAAGGAGGAAAGGCTGAGGGACCTGGGAATGTTCAGTCTGGAGAGGAGGAGGTTGAGGGGGGACATGATGGCTCTCTTGAAGTACCTGAAGGGCTGTCACTTAGAGGAGGGCAGGGAGCTGTTCCTGTTGGCTGTAGAGGGCAGGACTCACAATCATGGGTTTTGATTAAGGGTGGGAAGGCCTCAGTTGGATATTAGGAAAACCTTTTCTTAGAGGAAGAGTTGCTCAGCAGTGGAATGGGCTGCCTAGGGAGGTGGTGAGCTCCCCCTCATTGGCAGTCTTTGAGCGGCGGCTGGACAAACCCTTGTCAGGGATGCCCTAGGCTGATCCCGCGTTGAGCAGGGGGTTGGACTAGATGGCCTGTAGAGCCCCTCTCAACTCTGTGATTCTATGATTCCATCTTGTATATTTTTATTCTGCCCTTCCTTCCTCCAAGGAATACATGGTTTGTCTTTCCACATTTTATGCTTACAGCCAGTCTATGAAGTACAGTAAGCTGAGAGGGCACAAATGGCCCAAGGTCATGCACATCCTTATCTAACACTAACCACTCTACCCCACTGCTTCTCAGGGAGGTTGCCACCCTCAAGGTGGGGCCTGGAGTTGCCCAGAAATCACATGCGATATCCAGATTATGAAGATCAGTTCCCCTGGAGGAAATGGTAGTTTTGGAGGGTGGACTCGAGGAGTTTAGGAGAAATTAAAGTTCGTCGCCTCCCCAAACTCCATCCTCCCCAGGCAACACCCCTAAGCCGTAGTCTCCATCCTTACTCTCAAGTCTGAGAAACTCTGGGGTACCGACAGAATTTGTTCAGTCTTTTGTGATGCCAGAACTCTAGGTCAGCCCAGTGAAATTAATTAGACATGGTTTCAGGACAGGCAAGATAAAGTACTTTGTGCTACATATAATTAAGTTGTGGAATTGCGGCTGAAAAATGCAATGGCCACAGGCTCAGATGGTTTCAGTGGGATTAGCTAAATTCCTGGAGGACTCATCTAGCGATGCATTACATCCACATTCAGCAACGTTTTGCTCTGATTATCGGATGCTGAGGGAGAGAAGGTGTCACCCACATTCTCTACTTTGTAACCTCCCGAAAAGCACCCGACTGGCCAATGTTCGAAACGGGGTGCCAGACTAGGTGTATCCTTGGCCTGACCCAGCAGTGCTTCTGAGCACTGAACTGCTTCAAAACACTTGTGCAGCTGGATCTCGTAAAGCCTGATTCTTTACAAGCTTCTTCAGCAGCAAGTCCTTGGCCTCTGAGGAGGTAAGATGAGATATGACTGAAATAAACAGAACAAGTAATATGCTAGTCAGTGCAACCAGCTTCCATGTACATACGCAGAGAATTGCAGCCCAAATGTGAAAGCAGAAGGATCTGACATTCTGTGAAGATTTTGTGCCATTTATAGATTTGATTTGGGGCGGGGAGGAAACCAAACTGCCTACTTTGGAATTGGAGAATGAGAGAAGAGGTGACATGTGTTATCCTGCATGTTAAGCAAGGAATATGCTTTCATTTCTATTCATCATCTTGGTGTTTTGTTTCACTCCTCTTTTTCAGAACATCAGCATTGTAAATGACCCCTCGCTTAGTCCTCTAGGGGGAGAAATAGTAGCCTTCAGGCAACCAGGGAAAGATGTTTCTGTAAGCCTGCATTTCACCATCTTGCCTGCATTTCAGCATGCTGCAGATGACCAACACATTTTGTGGGCTAGCAACTTTCCAAGGCCAACATTCAAGGCTATGTAACATAACTAGCATTCCCATCCCTCCCCATCTTCTTCCTTTCCAGCAAGACATTTCCCATGAATTCCTCCTCCTCTTCTCAGGCGCACAGTGCTGCCTGGTGTTCCCCTCTGAGTCACACATGCAATCTTACATAAAACCCCTGGAATTAGATTTCCAAGAACAATAATTTAAAGTACTTTTCTCATCTAACCATTAGCCTTAAGAAGTTTGGTCATCCTAACAGTTTCCACCATCACATCACCGTTATTGTCTATAAGAATCACTGGTTGCAGTTATTAAAGGCATGAAGCTAGGAATTTCCCACTGGTGCTGAGCATTAAAACCAAGCATTACCTGATTGTAGTTACACAGTGTCATCAAAGCACAGAGTAATAACACAAAACTCCCTAGCGCGGTGATCCCTAATCTCTGAGTACCATGGGACCTCCCAATGTGTCTCCTGGTGCCCACTTGCTTTGCTGCTGCCCAGGGGTCATTTCCTGCAGGAGCGCCCCCCCCGCCGCCATTCCTGGCCCACCTGTGCAGGCGGAGGGACAGGGAAGGCCTGCAGAGCCCCCCACCACCTGGGGGGATTTAAATCCCTTTCTTTCCTTTCCCCAGATGGGGAAGGGAGAGAAAGGCATTCTAAGTATGCCTGGGTTCCCTGCCCGATCTTCTCGAGGTGCCCCGCAACTCGAGAACATCGGGCAGGGAACCCAGGCATGTGTGCCTCTCTGCCCTCCCCTTTCCTTCTCCAGCCTGGCTGGAGAAGGGAAGGGAGGCAGGCCAACATGCCCCCCCTTCCCCTGAGCCTCCCTGGGGGGGGGGTTAAATGCCTCTCTTTCCCCATGTGAGGAAGGGAGAGAAAGGCATTCTAAACATGCCTGGGTTCCCTGCCTGACTGGAGAAGATCACCTTTGTCAGAGGGTGTGGCATATGCAAACGAGTTATGCAAATGAGCTCCTGCACTTCTTTTTCTATGAAATGACCCCTGCTGCTGCCCAGCTTCCTAACCACTCCTTTATCCCTTTTCAGGTTCCCTTCTTCTCTTTCTCTGTCTTTGCCCCATTCTTTCCTTGTCACTTTTCATATTCCTTTCATTCCCTTGAGCCAGCTCCTAAGCAGCCCAGGCATCACGGGAACCTTCAAGGGCAAGGGATACCTGAGCCTGCAGCTTAGCTCTCTTTGGGTTTGTTTGTTTTTTGGGGGGGGAGTAGGGCTTCAAATTACTTTGCCACAATGACAGCTACCCCAGCAGCAGAAAAGAAATTGTAGGAAAGAGACCCTCAGTACAAGAAAGGAATGTAAATGCGAGAAGAATCAGATGAGACGGTGAGGAGTCTGGAGATCAGGTCCTATGAGGAAAGGGTGAAGGGCCTGGGTATGTTTAGCCTGGAGAGGAGACGACTGAGAGGGGATATGATCACCAAGTACTTGAAGGGCTGCCATATAGAGGATGGTACGGAGTTGTGTTCTGTTGCCACAGAAGGTCGGACCAGAACCAACTGAAATTAAATCAGAAGGCTTTTTGGCTAAACATTAGGAAGAACTTCCTGACAGTTAGAGCGGTTCCTTGGGAGGTGGTGGCCTCTCCTTCTTGGGAGGTTTTCAAACAGAAGCTAGATGGCCCTCTGACAGCAATGCTGATTCTGTGAACTTAAGCAGATCATGAAAGGAAGGGCCGGAGGGGTTGCATTGGTGCTTGGTTCTTGTGGCCCCATCTTGCATGCCCAGGGAAATGCTGATTGCCACTTTGGAGTTGGGAAGCAGTTTTTCTCCAGGTCACTTTGGCCAGGGATCCTGGATATTTTTTGTCATCTTCTGGGCATGGAGCAGCAGTTGCTGGTGGGGGAGGTGTTTGTGGGTTTCCTGCCTTGTGTAGGGGTTGGACTGGATGGCACTGGAGGTCCTTTCCAACTCTATGATTCTGTGAGATGAGAAGGAAAAGGAGAAGGAAGAGAACGGAAGATCTGCACTCCCCTGGTCTCAGTCAGGAGAACCCACCTTCCCCAGGACATCTGCCACACCTAGGCCCCGATCATACGGGCCAGAAAATGCGGGGGAGAGGCATGGCAGTTCGCCCCGGAGCTAAATAAGGCGCGGTAGCCCAATCACATGGGCCACCGGGTTGCCACACTCCAGCTCTGCGCCCTGATCACACCATGCTGCTGCACCGTGGCAAAAAAGCAGCGAAGTGCGCATGCGCCATTGGGGGGGCGGGCCGCTGTCAGTGTCTTGTGTGTGCGCATGCACTGTTCAGCATTGGTGCACATCCCATGGACACTTACAACATCCGGGGACATGGGCGGGCGTTGGAAGCCGCGGGATATTGGCGCTCCCACGATCAGACGCCAGCCTTTGCCCCGGGGTTTCCGGAAACTAGTACTTCGGACCTACTAGTTTTTTACTCCGCGTTTTCCACGGGAAGCCGCGGGTTGGCCACGGGAGCACTACGCCTCCCAGATGTGCTCGTATGATCGCGCACGGAAAGTCCGCAGGGCTCCTGTGCCTTCAGCGGGGCAAATGCTCAGTGTGAACGGGGCCCTAGAATACCTTCACACACACACCCAAATAAAATCCATTGTCTACGGGCTTATGGACGCCACCATGTCAGCTTTAACTAGATTCCTCTGTCAGACTCCCCAGTTGACACAAAAAGATGGCAACTAGCCATAGTTTATTTAACTTGGCTAAATATTAGTATGCTCAGGCCATTACACTGTTAACCTGAGCATTCTTCCCCCCCCCCAAATAGTAATCTCATACACCCTCTCTGAACGTTTCAAGATCATGATCCCTGCCTCAAATTCAGGCAAAATGGGCTGAAGAAGGTATGACCTGCCCAGCCTCCTTGTCCAGGCAATTTGCACCAAGCTCCAAGCATGCAAACATGCTTTGGACGGAAACAAAGTGAGTTTGGATGTTACCTCTTTGAGAAAAAAAGCACAAAACTTTGCCACTGAACAGTCAAGTGACATAAATCTTCAAAACAACCCACCAAATTTCAGTTTCAGCATCCAATGCGGGCCACCTTAAACAAGGACTCCTCAACAGTGTAAGCACCAATAGATTCATGGCTTTGAAAATCACTCCCAGAGTCCTTTCCCCGCTGAATGCAGCGACAGAGCCTCTCACCCTTTTTTGTTGATGCACTGCGCTCATGACAGGAAAAATAAGCAGCTTAGAACAAATTATAAGTGCTCAGAAGAGTGGAGGTGGTTGTTCTTTTAAAAAAATGAAAGACAGTGTTTGCACACAAGAAGCCCTTGCTAATGCAAGTCACTAATCTCTACCACTCTCATCTCTGCCACAGCCCTGCTTTCCCCAAAAAAGATGCTGGGGCGGGGACAGACTTACAGTACTAGTATCTCATGCTGATACAACTACTACTGCTACACCAGCACATCAGACTCACGTACTACACGGCCTATCATGACCTGCCCCAAGGAGCTTACAGTGAGGGAGTCCATGCAGGGAAGGAAAGAGTAGCACACAAATGTGAAAGGGAATCTATGGGAGAGGTGTGGGCAGAGAGAGGGAGGCTTTAAGGAGGCTACCCTACACATGCACTGGAGCAAGTCCTGGTTTGCACAAGGAAAAGGCAGTGACAGAATGGACTGCTGCACCACTTCAGGCTGCAGATGGCAGATTCCAGTTCTGAAGTTTTCTTCACATAAAACACCCTGCAGGCAGAAAGTTTGTATGGCAGGGAGAAAGGTTCTCTCTCTCTCTCTCTCTCTCTCTCTCTCTCTCTCTCTCTCTCTCTCTCTCTCACACACACACATATTTCCCTGCCACCTCTTCAGAATCCTGACTGAAGCAGGTTACAACAAAACATAAGCAATTAAAAATCAAACAACATAAAAACTGTCCATAAAACAGAGCAGACCATTAAAAGCCGATAAAATAAAACTCCTAATCAAAAACCAAGGTAAAAAGATGTAAAACAGGTGCTATATGTGGGCCTCCAGGGGAAGGCATTCCAAGGCAAGGGGTCGCCACAGAAAATGCCACCTCGAGTCGTCACCTGCCTCATTGCTGAAGGGGGGGGCACAGACACCAGGGCGTGAGAGGGGGACCTCTGTGGGGAAGGAGACCAGTGGCCCTTTTGCATGCACACAGATGCCCAGAGAACTTGCTGGGCTGGTTTCCTATTTGGAGGGTTTCTTCCCTGCAAAGGTGGGCGTTGAAAAATGTGGGGTTCCCTCAGCAGTCGGAAGGGCTACAGAGCCTTCTCTGGCCTCCAATCTCAGCCACATCATTCCCAGACTTGCCAGGTCCCCTCAGCTGCTGGTGGGGAGCATGCGGGGGTGGGGGGGAGGCTCTGCATGGACAAACTGGGCCTCAGTTCCACTGAAACCAGTCAAGGTGCGCAGGATTGCACTGCAAGCTATATTCGTGAATCAAAAGCACTACTCTGCCATCCAGTCTTGTCTCCCGGGGGTATCTTACAAAGTGACTCCCCAGAATTCCCACTGATAAGTCCACCTGACCCACTCTGGAAAACATGTTACTGTAATCTTCCATGGCATTAATGGCCTCTCTCGCTGTTTGCACATTAAGAATTCTTCTCCCCGAACACTCTGGATCTAAAAGCTTCCCGTCCTAGTTGGAGGCGAGCGCACCATTTGCCCTGCCACACTGGGAAATTTAATCACAGTCTTTGTAACTATTTTAGGGTCATAGTGTTCAACTATTTGAGAGATGCAAATTATAAGGTTTTCCCACCTCCACCATCCCAAGCACAATTACAGCCTAACAAAGTAATTCCAAGATGCTATTTAAAGACAGTTGCGTGCACTATTAGCAATGGGGGAGGGGGGAGCAACCCAGAAAAGGAACAATATGCATGAACACAGCCTGTAGTATTCAGGATGGGGGGAACGAAACAGAGATTGCATCTGTTTTGATACAGAAGATTTCCCAATCTGAGCAAGCCCACATGACACGCAAATCCAGCAACTACCTTTTTGCCTTGCGACTAAATATTAGTGGCAGCCAGGGCCAGCACGCTCACTAGGCAAACTAGGCATTCGCCTAGAGCACGCCGGCCCTTAGGGGCGCCAAAAGCCCCACCAAAAAACCTCACCCCTTCCCTGGCTTGCTGGCGCTCAGATGGAAGGGATGGGGGTTTAAAACTCCTGCCCCTTCCCTGGCTTGTCAGTGCACCCTGCAGTTGTGGGGCGTGCAGGCAAGCCGGTGCTCAGACAGAAGGGACGGGGGTTTAAACCCACACCCCTTCTCTGGCTTGCCAGCGTGCCCCGCAACTGGGCAGACTACAGCAACTGGGCAGCTGGGCAGATTAGAGGTGGAGATACATTTTCCCTTAAGAGGGGGGTTGTTTGGGCACCTCTTGTGGCGCCGTTCTGCCTCCTGACTCCAGTGACCCCTTTGGCTTTGTGCTGCCGGGGGGGGGGCTTCTTCCCCTGGCACATACCCCCGGCCCTGCCTGGAGGTTGGCAACCCCATAATTGGTGCGCATGCATGGGGGGGGGCAGCAGAAGGTTGACCCGCCTAGGGCGCAAAAAAACCTCGGGCTGGCCCTGGCGGCAGCTACTGCTCAGTACTCGCATGACAAATAATGTTTTGAGGATCAGGCAGTTTTATTTCACACATACCAACAATATTATAAGCTGTGTTCAATTAAAAGGGAGAGAGAGATTTGATGTAGTGCAAGATGGTGGCAAGTGAGATGATATGCTGTCTGCCCAGCCTGCATAAGCAGGGATCCACCAAAGGGAATTGCAGCCCTCAGCAACCCAAGACACCGAGAGTCAGCCACCAGGGTGTTCATTGATACATTTCCTGCATTAGCTGCCTAAGGGGGATTGAGAGAACCAGGCAGGCTATTTTATATCACTGCCGGCTATGTGCTTGGGCTCGATGGCTCACAAAGTGCGCAGGCATGCTCTAAACCTAGGGACATTACTGAACTATACCTTTTAGAAGAAGAAGAAGAGTTTGGATTTATACCCCGCCCTTCACTGCCCAAAGGCGTCTCAGAGCGGCTTACAAACTCCTTTCCCTTCCTCTCCCCACAACAGACGCCCTGTGAGGTAGGTGGGGCTGAGAGAACTCTGACAAAAACTGTCCTTGAGAGAACAGCTGTGCCAGAGCTTGTGACTGACCCAAGGTCACATCAGCAGGTGCAAGTGGAGGAGTGGGGAATCAAACCCGGTTTTCCCAGATAAGAGTCCGCGCACTTAACCACTACACCAAACTGGCTTCAAAGCCAGGTCTTCTCCACATTGTATTTTTCTAACTTTCTATCAGCCAGCCCTAGTGACAGGCAACAAAAGAAACTGTTTTAGTATCATGCTTAAATGTTCTTAAGAGAGTTGCAAGGATGGACAGAATAAAAAGGCCTGACATCCGAAAAAGCCCAGTCACAAAAATGGGGAAACCCGTTTTGTCTTTCTAGCTAAGGGAGGTAGAGGTGGCTTAGCCTCTTCTTCATCCCAAATGTACACCTAATGACCATACAATACTCATCACCTCTGGGAACGTTTAAGCAACAGATGTCAGACGTCAGAGCAGACCAACATTAGTCTCAAGACGGAAAGGCAAAGAGGCCTTGGCTCAATCAAAATGTCAAGCACGTGAGCCACAGCAGTGAAAACCCAAAACCAGGTGAATGGGGCGTGGGGAAGTGATTCAAGGGGCAGAGCACCACGGCTGAGAAGGCTCCATCCCTTGCCTTGAATTAATCTGAGCGAGTCTACTGGAGCAGCAGTTCCCAACATTTTGGGCAGGGTGACCTACAAGTCCAAAGCAGATTATCAAACGCTCTGTCTGTGAGCACCTTGAACAGAATGAGTTAATTGGTAGTAGCCAGCATGGGTTTATCAAGAGTAAGTCATGCCAGACCAACCTTATCTCCTTTTTTGACAGAGTTACTAAAATGGTTGACTCTGGCAATGCTGTGGATATAGGGTATCTAGATTTCAGTAAAGCATTTGACAAAGTTTCTCATGATATCCTTGAGGATAAGCTGGTTAAGTGTGGGCTGGATGGAACAACCATTGGATGGATTCATGGTTGGTTGAAAAATTGTACACAACGAGTGCTTGTAAATGGCTCTGCGTCTACGTGGAGGAAAGTCTCAAGTGGAGTGCCATAGGGGTCGGTCCTGGGCCCGGTGTTGTTCAATGTTTTTATAAATGATCTGGAGGAAGACATAGAGGGGATGCTTATCAAATCTGCAGATGACACAAAACTGGGTGGGATTGCTAATTCTGAAGAAGACAGAGTCAGGATTCAAAATGATCTAGATAGGCTGGAACAGTGGGCTGAGGCAAATAAAATGAAATTCAATAGAGATGTGCAAAGTCCGACACCTAGGAACAAAAAATCAAAGGGACAGTTATAGAATGGGAGGGACTTGGCTTGACAGCAGCACATGTAAAAGGGATCTAGGTGTTCTGGTTGATCACAAGCTCAACATGAGCCTGCAGTGCAATGTGACTATGAAGAAAGCTAATGCAATCTTAGGATGCATTAACAGAAGCATTGTGTCCAGATCACGGGAGGTGGTAGTTCCGCTCTATTCTGCTATGGTCAGGCCTCACCTGGAGTACTGTGTCCAGTTTTGGGCACCACACTTTAGGAAGGATGTTGACAAGCTTGAGCATGTCCAGAAGAGGGCAACCAGGATGGTGAGAGGGTTTGAATCCAAGTCTTATGAGGAAAGGCTGAAAGAGTTGGGTCTGTTTAGCCTGGGAAAGAGAAGACTTAGAGGGCACATGATTGCAATCTTCAAGTATTTGAAGGGCTGTCATGCAAAAGATGGAACTGATCTATTCTCTCTTGCTCCGGATTGCAAGACTAGATCTAATGGGTGGAAATTATGAGGGAGTCGGTATCAGCTAGATATCAGGAGAAACTTCCTAACTGTAAGAGTGGTTGAGCAGTGGAACAGACTGCCTCGGGAGGTGGTGGATGCTCCTTCCCTGGACGTTTTCAAGAGGAGGCTGGATGACCATCTTTTGGGTATGTTGTAGGTACGTAGGGCTATCTTTCGGCTACACTCCTGCAGATTCCAGGGGGTTGGACTAGATGACTTGCAAGGTCCATTCCAACTCTAACATTCTATGATTCTACTTGGTATGGGGAGTCTCTTTAAAAAAAACCACAGAGCATACACCAAACTGCAAAAAAAGTCTAGGACACACTTTTACAGGCTTCATAAATAACGATTTTTTTCATTGGGACCCATAAATTGGAAAATGCTGCGCTGGATGACTAGGGAGATACAAAGTCTGTGGAGACAGGTTCAAAGCCTTTGTCATGATCTGTGTAGGACTGCGAAACAAGGCCTTGAGGCCTAGGCTCAGGAGAGACCTGTGTGGGAGTGGAAAGCCAACACAACCTACAATCCTCATACTGCTTAGCGATGGTTGTAACCAATCGGTGTCCAGGGATTGTGTGAGATGATTGTAACTTAAGCTTTGTGGGCTGTGGAACTGTATTCTTTTCTCTTCTGCGCTCTTGTCTCTCACAGAGGGGACAGCCTGGTCTGAGAGAAAGATCCCTCACTTGGGACAGAGTGAGTACAGGCACAGGTCTGGTATAAGAAGGCTGTGGGCCTTGAATAGTAACCAGTTAAGAAATAGGTAGTCATATTAGATTTGTTTATTTTGCCTTGAAACACTGTTATATATTTAATGTACCTGGTCTTGTTTTCCTTGCCCCATTATTGTATTAATAAACCATTTGTTTAATGTTCTCTGCCTGGTCATCACGCCTATATTTTTCGGCTTAAAAAAGGGCATATTGGTTGGGCTTGGGAGGGTACTCTGGGCCTTCCCAAGGGACCCTAAGTCCAGAGTGGTGGCATCGTCAAGTGGAAACCCACTAGGGGTCATGACAGCCTTATTTGCCACGAAACTCATTGGGTGATCTTGGGCCAATCACTCTCTCTGCCTAACCTTCCTCACAAGCTTGCTATGAGGATAAGATGGAGGAGGAGAGAATAATATACAGCGCCTGGAGCTCTTTGGAGGAAGGGCAGAATAAATAAATACAACCTACTACCCAGAGTGTTCTCTGCATCCATTATTAAAGACTCTCACCTACACCTCTAAACGCATCGGTCATGTTCCAGTGCAACTTTCTTCTGTCATCTCTCCTTGCCAGCCAGTCGGCTTATTTCCTTAAGGGATATGAGCAATGCCACTGCAGCAACAGGGAGATGTGTTCTATCCTGCCCGTTTCCACACTGAGGAATGGTCAAGTTGATAAAATTTAAAGAAACAGAATGGGAGAGATGTGACTAAGATGTAAGGCATGCAGCATAATTATCCGTGAGATGTGGCCCATTAAAATGATGTGCTACTTTGGGATTCCCTAATTCATCAGGTCATGGTGCTCTAGAAAAAAATTCTGCTCTATTTTGCATTCATTTTTTTTCAACTTTCATATTACCTGACATTACATAGCAGGCAGTGATGTGGGGGGAGAAAACTTTCCATAATGAAAAACCTTCCACTGCTACATTTTTCTTTACAAGATTTCCCATTTCTGAAAATGCACTGTTTCATAACATTAATTAGCAATTTAATGAACAGACATTGCTCCAATATATCCCACATACACACAGACCACATAATATGTACTTTATTAAATTGTTCTCCTGTAATCAAATATTCTGCTGCAATTTCTTTTAGCTACTGAAAAAACATCTGGAGACATTTATATGTCACATAAGATTAACATAGATCCAGGTGGGGAGCCATGTTGGTCTTAAGCAACAGAACAAAGTTTGAGTCCAGTGCGGCATCTTTAAGACCAACAAAGTGTTATTCAAGGTATAAGCTTTCGTGTGCACATGCTGGTCTTAAAGGTGCCACTGGACTCATACTTTGTTCTATAAGATTAACATGGTATACTTTGTTTTTACCATTTATGTTCATCTTATAAAACATACCACACCAAATTCCAATGGATTTGCATCTGTATCCCCGCCCCCGCAAGTATTCCCAGGTGTTTCAGGAGCAAGGACACTGAAGTGCAGCCAAGGGCACAGGGAGATCCATATGGGTACCGACCTTGAGGTGTCCTGTTCCCAGGCCATTTAGGGCTTTCAAGTGTACATGTCAAGAGAGAGCTGCAGTCAGTCTCAGATCTCTGATGAGTGCACCAGTATAACAAATGTGCTTTCAAACATCATTGGTCATGTTTACCCCTTGCATATTTCAGCATGTGCTAAAACAAAAAGGGTTTTTCTGCACCCAAACAAAAGGTTTTGTGTGAAGTGCCTGGGGGCATGCTATTAAAAACCTGACAGCATATCAGTCTTCAGCACATTGATTTGGAAGCATAACCTGCCAGCCCCGGTGGAACTGGCTTCTGAGTAAGCATGATTAGGTGCATAGCCTGAAGTTCCTGGAAATATTAACAATGATGGGTGACAGAGACACCACACACTCAAAGCCTAAAACAGGTTCTTGGGCAAACAGAGAATCTTCCTATGAAGAACAGCTGAAATGCAAAAATCCATGTGATCATTCGGCTATTGAAAACATAAAGCTGTTGAAAGTGATTCCTCAGCTTTGATGTCACTTTATATATCTGACTGACTTCAAGAACTTTTCACCTTATGGCTCTTCCAAGCCACTTTTTAGTCATTTTTTTCTCCCAGTCCAATCAATCAAGAGTACTATATTTAACTATCTACTTTTAATGCAATCATAGTTATTCAACTGATACTTCTCTTATTTTTATCCCACATTCCCTCTAAGGGACTCAAGACACCGTAAGCAGTTCTCTTCCATTTTATCCATACAACCACCCTGTGAGGTAGGATATGGTGGGAGTATGTGACTGGTCTTCAGCCACACAATAAGTTGAATTGCTGAATGGGGATTTAAACCTGATACTCTCAATATCTAGTGCAACATTCTATCCACTCTGCCATGCTGGCTTCCCAACCAATACCATGAGATATTGTTACCATGAGATAACTTTAAATTGCCTGTGCACATCAACACTGTTTCCACTCCCCTGCTTACAGATGAGAAACTTCTACAGAAGTTTTAATATCCAAAATCCGTTTTGGTAAGCATTAAAAGTCAATAGGCCAAGGACACTGCATACTGCGTTCTTAAAATTACTCTGAAGAATTCCCACTGAAATCAACAGGATCACCCTGAAACAGTGGTTGGAGGGATTTGAGAAAACACAGCTCACACAAATCATTGTTACACACACACATGTATGGTGTGAAGACCTATGCAGGTCTAAAAGTTGCAAGTTACCTGTCAAGATATGGACATCTTAAAAATTATAACCTATATTTTTACTAGTTTTTACTAATTAATAATACAAGACAATGCAAATACAAACACATAAATAAAGCCACTAAAATAAAGACAATCTGTAAAAACACCCGTCTCTCAGTAAACATGACTGTTTGGAACAACAAAGTAATTTCCAGATAGCACCTAACAGATATAGTGCAATCCTGAACAGTTACAGCAATCCAAATTCATTGTTTTCAGTGGTGTTACAAGGGTGTAACTGTGCAGAGGATAATGACGTAGATTTTTAATGAAATGCCTGGGGAAGCTATTTCTTGCTGGAACGCTACCACCACCAACAGGGCCCTGATCCTAGTAGCCACCAATCACACACACACACCCATTACTGAGTGAGGCCACTCTGAGCAGGAGCTCTGCTAAAGACCTTAATAAAGGGGCAGTCCTTAGGAAACCTTGATCCCAAACCAATTAGAAACCATCAGGGACCTGCTTCTTAAATACTTACAGAAAAGACATAAAGTGGAGCTGTGTGTATACGACGGGGATTCCACACAGGAGTGCCCAGAATGTTGGTTGCAGATATCACTGGAGTGATTATGTTTGAAAGGGATGCTTTCCTGTTCAAATCTCAGAAGCAAAGGAAGTTTCCAGGAACACAAGTGAGCCTTCAGCACTTCGTCGCACAGCTCCTTGCCGCCCCCCACGGATAGAAAAACCATGAATCACTTACAAAATCTAGCAAAAATTGCAGCAAGTGTGCGTAAAGTGCTGTCAAGTCACAGCTAACTCATGGCAAGCCCACAGGGTTTCCAAGACAAGAGACGGGCACTGCCCTGGCCTGCCTCTGTGCAGCAACCTTGGACTTCCTTGGTGGTCTCCCATCAAAGTACAAAGCAGAGCCAAGTCTGCTTAGCTTCCAAGATCTGACAAGATGAGTCTAGCTTTGGCCATCCAGGTCAGGGCAAACCGCAGCGTAACCTATGCCAATAGTCAAATTCAGGTGGGTTGTCGTGTTGGTCTAAAACAACAGAACGAAGCTTGAGTCTAGTGGCACCTTTAAGACTAACAAAGTTTAATTCTGGACATAAACTTTCCTGCACATGCACACTTCTTCAGATACGTTGAAATAGACTTTGCCAACCATTACATATAGGTAGAGAGAGGGTGGGAGGGGGCAAAGGATAAATGGACACAAATCTGACATCAAGAAATTGCGAAACCTGCAGGAGAACATTTCAACCTCAATGGGGGACCTCAAAGTAGCTGTTTTATAGCAAAGCATTTCAGAAACAGACTAGAATGGGAGATTATTGATTTACAAGTTATTACAACACTCAAGACAATGGAACCCCCAGGCCTTAACAGAGATATTGGGTTCTTATCTCACCACACATGCTAAGTCACTCAGTTCTTGCATCTGTTTGTTAACACTTTTATTATCTGTATGCTACTTTCCTGCTATCCACAGGTTTTACCAACTACTTTAATCCATTCATAGCTACTTATCATTTCATATTATACAGAGATGAATGCAGAAGTCTTAATACTTTTGTCCCTTCCCCATCTTTGTGTATTCTAAAATCTTAATAAACATTATTTTTTAAAAATCCAACCTTAGCTATACCTACCATTCAGTTACTTACACATCGTGGCTCCAATTAGCCTTTCTTGATAACTAACCCCCCCACCAATATGTATTGGTTGGTGAAGACTGTTTCAATGTATCTGAAGTGTGCCTGCACACTAAAGTTTATACCCAGAATTAACTTTTGTTGGTCTTAAAGGTGCCACGTGACTGGACACAAACTTTGTTCTGTCAGTAGTCAAAGTTAGGCATTTGTTCAGTTTGCATGATTACTACTACAAGCCATAGCATTTATTTAGGCACAAAATTTGCATGTATGGGTAGAAATTTTTTACACACATTTATTTATTTAGAAAATGTATATGTACCCTCTTCAAAAACCTGATGAAGGGGGCTCATGGCAGTACAGTAGAACCACCATAAAACATCTGTAAGCCATAAAAAGCCAAGACACAAAACTTTATAAAACAAAAGCCTAAACAGAATATTCATAAAACAGGCCTCAGGCTAGAAGTAAACCAGAAAAACAGCTAAAATAAGGTAGGACCTCTTAGTTAAAAGTTGGGGTAAAAATAAATTTTGGGGCTTGGTGCCAGAAAGATAATAAGGTAAGTGCCAAGTGAGTCTCAAGTGGAAGATTGTACCAGAGGCTAGGTGCCACCTTGGGTGGCAGAAGACCTCCCCCCTGGCATCCCTTGCACGTGGACTTACATCACTTTCAGGAAAGACCTGGAAGTGATGTCACTTTGCTCTTGGAATCAGTGGAAACTCTACCATTTTAACATAGTTTCAAGTGATTCCTAGAGCGACTTCATGGCACACATAATTCTGGCACCCCCCCTTTGCCCCCAGCTCTCGGCAGCTGCCAGCCAACCCTAATGCCACCACTGAAAAAAACACCCACCTCACCTTTGCAGGAGTGGCAAATGAACCAGGAATTAGGAAGAGGATCTTAACTGATGGGCTGGACAGTGTGTGTCTACAAATAAATAAATGTTAACACCATATGTTCCTTCTTGTTCTCTGAGACCAATAAATGCTCTGAATATCATCACACAGAGCTGTCAGACTGACATCCACTAGGAGCAGGGCCTTTTCTGTGGCTGCCCCAGTGTTATAGAACTCGGTGGGGGGTCCTTGGCTTTTTAAACAGATAAGTAAAGACTGCATTTTCCCACCAAGCTTTTAATGCAGTTCCATAAGCCCCTATCTGCTGATTTATTTCTTCCCAATTTATTCTATTAATCTGCTATAATTTTGCAGGCATATTTTAATGGTTAATTCAATAGCTCTCAATCTTTACAAATGGAATGTTGATATTGCTGCCACAATTTTTGAACAGTTTTATATGGCTTTGTTTTTAAAATTGCAATGAATATTTTTAACTTTCCATAAGCCCCTATGAAAAAATTTATATCAAGGCAGTATATAAATTGAGTAAAGAAATAAACACTTTTTTAAAAAGCACAAAATATGCACAAGCCTGGCTTTATAGAGTTCTACAGAAAGGAACTTCTGCCATTCCTCCATACTCATTTCTCTTTCGTCAGACATCTAAGCATATGGGTCCCATTTTGCATGTAATTAAGTTGTGCCAAAGGAGTCATTCCCTTCGCACCTTCCTTTACACAACTCCTGTTAAAGACAGATAAGGATAACATGTCCCTTCATATTGGTGAGAACATGGAAATCTCAGCTGGCAAGAATGAACAACCCACTTCCTTGGCTTCTACCCTTTGATTTGTTCGGAAGCGGTCAGTTAGATGTCTGGGCCAAGCTCCCTACACGATGTCTTTCCTAGAGCGTTCATATATAAACAGGTCAAGAAGTTCGAAGAGGAATTGCCCAAGATTAATGCTTACAGAGAGCGACTGCACTGTATGTGACAAAATAAAGAGACACTGGATGTTTAAGGGTGGCACAGTTAAAATCCTGCTATCTCACAAGTCAGAATCCCGGGGGGTCTGATCATCTCCTGTCCCTGCCGGGAGAAGCCACATTCAAGTGCAAACTGTGCTTTGCTGCATTTGCCTTGGAACTGGCAGCCTATGAAAAGAAGCAACAGAGTCTGGTGTGCCGCCCTTATTAAGCCTCTAAGCAAACCAACATTTGTCTTTCCATGTGGTTTTTCCTCAAAAAATGAGTTGATAATATTTCCACTTAGACTAATTAAATACATGCCAATTAACCCCATGGCCTTTAAAGTGAATGTCATGCTTCTTTCCAGGTTGCACCCTGGGCCACAGGCTTTATCGACCCTCCCTAATTCTCCCCTTGGTCTTATCTGCCAGGGCAATCTAGCTCAGCCACAAGGACACAGGTCCCGATTTCAATACTCCCTCCTAGTATTCGCAGCTGGTGATGAAAACCCCAGCCTAGCTTGCTCCTCTGCCTGCAGAAGCATCTTCTTGTGGAGACTTCAGAAGATAAATCTTTTCGGGATCTGGAGGTAAATGGCAGGTTAAGCAGCAGTTAGAAGCACAGAGTGGGCCAGGCCTCTTTTTAGTCAGCTGGCAACTTTGGTTATTGCATCCAAGGCTAATCAATCTCACAGTGCTCTTGTGAGGATTTTTAACTTTTATTTTAAAGTATTTGGGCACTTTTAACCCAACGAAATCTAAAAATACATTCATCTTTTTAATGCCACTCTTCTTCTACGGCACTCAGGGCTACAGACACCATTCACTCCTCCTGTTTTAGCTTCATAACAACCGTGTGAGGGAGGTTAGGTTAAGAGTCAATGACTTCCTTGAAGTCACCCCAGAAGTTTCTTGGCTCAGTGAGCATTTGAACCCAGGTCTCCTGGGTCCTGTAACCACTATGCCACCTCAGATCTCAATAAACAAGAGAAGATGCAATTGTGAAGTACGAGTAAAGACATTCAACATTTGATGCAGAAAAGAACTCAGCATTCAGTGAAGTAAACTAGATGTATCACCAAGAGCTCCAAAGGGATAAACCAGCAAAGAAAGTTTGAAATATGATATCAAACTTCCCCTTCAAACTAAAGCTATAAAATGAACAAGAAAACACAGAGTGGCCTGCTCTTGCATCTTCAGCTTGACACGCAGAAACAAGCAGCCAAAAACGAAGAAGATAAAAGCGCCCTACAGGATCAGATCAAAGACCAGCCTCATCCAGCACTTAATCCCAACAGCAGCCAGCAAAATGCTTCCAAGTAAAGCTTTTCACAGCACAGAAATCATCGCCAGCTAATATATGCATATCAAATTACAAGCAATTAAAAGCACAACTGGAATGCCCAGTTTAGAATTTGGTAACCCCAACCAATCCCAAAAATGTACACGTTGGAATTTGCACTCCCTGATTCCAAAATGCAGTAGATGCTTGTCCACTTGAGAAATCTAGTTACCCTGGAAGGCTTGAAGGGAAGTTCAACAGAAATTGGACTTTCCTGCAGGCAAGCCAGAATCAGGCTATGAACTGGAGAGCTCTGCACCCATCAGAATCCCAACTATGGAGAGGTTTAGCTCCAGCACAGGGTGCAAATTCAGCCCACATTCCAATCAACTGCATATAAGACACACTTGTAGACAGCCAGTTGCCTGCAAGCAGCAAAAATCACCACAACTTGGCAACCAACAGAAAATCTTCTATACATGGGAAGAGCATTAATTCTCTCCCCCTCAATTCTAAGCCATCACTGCAGTACCAAAGTAAGTACATGTGGATAAACAAGCAGATGAAAAATATTTCTGTGAGTTACAAACTTTTTGTGAACTTTCTGCAACCAGTCCTCACCAGCCCCGACCCAAACACCAGTGACCCGGAAAGCGGCCTGGGCAGCAGCAAAGAAGCCCAACCCATGAAGGGATCTCTCCGGTCTGCCAGTTGCGGGCACTGCATGGAGATGTGTGCTTCTCAGCATCCTTTGCAAACACGGCAAGGGGTTCCGGGCGCAACTCTAGGATTGTGCAGAGCAGCGTCTTGGACCCAGCCCGGCCTCACTTCCCCAACAGCCCCCTGTGCCCCCCCCCACCCCGTGCCCTGCCGGCCTCTCGGAGACCTGCTGAGTCCGCTGTAAATCCCGCCCCCCGAAGCCGGGCAGGGCCTCGGGGCGGCGATCCCGGGGCGGGGTAAGACGGGGACTGCCGCGCCGCCGCTGCTTCAGACGCCGCTGTCCCGGGAAGCCGCCTTGCTGGGCAGATGCGCCGCAGCCTGGGGCTCCTTCCGCCCCTGCCCCCCCCTCGGCCCTCCACGCCCCTCGCCCAGGGACGGGCTCTGCCCCCGAGACCGACTTTGCGGGGCCCTGCCAGGCTCGGGGCTCTTCGGACGAGCGAGAGGGCGGCGGCGGCGGCGGCAACAAGTCCTCCTCGGGCACTTCAGGCCGGCCTCGACCCCCGTCCCGCAGTTCGACGGGCACAGCCCGCCCCGGCCCCTCGGCTCCCTCCGCCCGGCCGAGAGCCAGGAAGGAGGCCGGCGGCCCCACGTGCAGGGCGCAGCGCACCCAGCTCCCCCGGGGGCGCCTTCCAGGCGGCGCTCTGCCCGGGCGGGGAGTCAGTCCGGCTGACCGGGGAAGGGTCTCCTGTCGAGCAGACCAGCCCAGCCCTGCCCGGCAGCTCATCGCCCATCACGCCCGGAGGAAGCCGACGCCGGGCCCCTCCGCCGCGCGCCCCTTGGCCCCGGCGGGCCCCGCAGCGAGGGAAAGCCCCTCCCCCACCCCCCACCCCGCTCCGGGCCGCTGCCTCCGCCACGGGGCAGGGGCTGAGCCGGGCTCGCCGGGGCCGGACCCCGAGGCAGGCGGACGCCCCTGCCTGCCGAGGCGGAGGACGGCTCCCTCCCTCCCGCCCCGCGGGCTGCTCCCGGGCACCGCGGCTCCCCCAGCTCCACGCCGCGCGGACCGGGCTCCGGGGGCAGCCAGCGCGCCCCGCCGGGCCGAACTTCCCGGGCGCCCGCCGCCGACTCACCCCATCTCCCGGCCCTTCTCTCCCGGCGGCAGCGCCGGCGGCGACAGCGCGCTGGCCGGCGGGGTCTCTCCGCCGCTCCGGTCCCCGGTGGGGAGGGCGGGCCGGGTGCCCACTTCGCACATGGCCAGGCCGCCCTCGCTCCGCTCCGCTCCGCACCGGCCGCTCGCTGGGGCGCGCCCTTTGCCCTCGGCCCGGCCCGCCGACCGGCCGGCGTCGCCTCTGGAGCAGCGCGCCTCCCCGCCGCCGCCGCCCGCCGCCTCTGCCTCTCCGCCGCGGCGCTGCCAGGCGAGTGAGCCGCACGCGGAGCGGGGAGGGGAGGGGAGGGGGAGCAGGACGGGGCGGAGCGGCCCGAGCCAGGGGAGGGGACGGGGAGGGGAGGGGAGGCGGCGCGGGGAAGGGAGCGGGCGAGCGGGGGCGCCAACCCGGTGGGCGGGGGCGAGGAGGGTCACTCGGGAGACGCTGCTGATGCGGGAGAAACGGGTGGGGGTGGCGCGGTGGGTGGCCCGATAGGTGGGGACTGGAGGCACCCAGACGTGAAAGAAGACTTGAAACACACAGACACACCAATATTTTATTTTATAAACACACACACACACACAATTGTTGTCATAGATCTATTATGTTACAAAGAGCTTTGCCTCCTCATGGCACATTTGCGACTGCTGTTTAAGGACTTTAAAGGGTGTCTTTTCACAACTTTCCAAGAGACACTGATAGCTGTGGAATCTGGCTATATATAAAATCCATGAACACCATAGCTGAAAAAGAGTTAAATGGAACAAAATTTTATTAACATTTCAGAACTCATGTCTCCTTTAAATTTGTCCAGTGTGACTTAAAACACAGTAATAAAGAACAGTCACTTCAGTTGATGGAATTGGAAGCCTAGCCTGAAAGTACTTGTTAAGGCATTGTTTAGTTACTGTCCCTATACAAGTGATTTACCTACTTGTGGTCTATTAAATACCATTTTGACCTAAGCAAAGGGGCAGGCCTGAGAGTCCCTGTAGTTTACCTATCTGAGGGGCTTGGGCCTCCCCCCGATTTTTCCGGGATGGACTGATTCGCTTCCAGGCCACCATTGCCAGGCAATAGTGACAAACTCCTCTGGGTTGATGAAAATGTTTTCCAATCCATTTTAAATTTTCAAGAAGGAGAGATAATGATCTTTGGAGACATGAATGGGATAATGGATCCTGTGAAGAAATGCATTTTTCCTCTGGGATGTTGGCAAGCAGGAAAAACCCCCCTAGTTTTTTTCCTCTGGGCTGGAAAAAGAAAATCTGGGCAATGACCTTCCAGGCTCACCTTCTGCCAAATGCCAATTGAAATAGCAGGGTAGACAATGGGATGGTTAAACATCCCCCTTCTCCCTCCTCCCTTCTCCAGGCAGGGAACATATATGTGGAGGTATCTGATGCTCCTGAAATTAAGCAAACCGGAGCATGACAGAAGACGGGGGGCCTGGCATGATCTGGTCCATGGGGTCAGGAAGAGTCAGACTCGACTGTGCAACTGAACAACAACAACATCAAATGCTACAATTGTCTTGTCAGAAGTCCTAACTTAGTCAGCAAAAACACCAGGCCTTGTGATGCAAGCAAGGATAGCGTTTATTAAGCTGCAATAGATAGATCACTGGAACAGGTTTCTTGTTCAGAATGACTTGGTTACAGAAAGCAAGCGGTTATACCGGGAAGGGGGTGAATGGGGACCCCCCCTTCTACCATACAAAGAATAACATGCGACTGGGAAATCGAAAGTTACTACGCTAATGAAATTCCCACCGCCCCCATTATTCACAGCAAGCTACATCTATGCCAGCGATAGTGAAGCGCGCAGCCTGACTTGTCAAGGTCAGAATGTCTAGGCTGCAAGAGATAGGGGAATAGAAGCCACATTCCATTCTCACACCCTAGGCGTAAATCAGCCAACTCCCCGGATTCCAACCTCCCGCCTGTCACGCCACTAAGGCGCCCAGAGCCCACCTCCCTCCCTTTCATCCATCATGGCAGGGCTACCTGACATGCAGCCCCCTCGAAAATAGTCCTACCCCTTTGGTTTATGGGGGTACAACTTGTGAAACGCCCGGACAAGCCGGGGGCCAAAACATTTTCCGCCCGCACCCACTCCCTCTGTTCCGGCCCAAAGTCAATCCATTCAACCAGGTAAAACAAGCGATTGCGAGAGATTTTAGAGTCCAGAATTTGCGATACTTCATAGTGAGGTTCCCCCCACCAGGAGCGGAGGGGGTCGGCCGTAGCGGTCTCCATCTGTTCTCTTCAGGCGCTTGGCGGAGAAGCTTTACAAGAAAAACAGGATGAACAGACTTTAAAGACTTAGGCAACGCAAGTTCAACAGTTACATTGTTAATCACTCTCACAATTTCAAAAGGACCAATATATTTCCAACCGAGTTTGCGACTCGGCTGAATTCGACGCAAATGTTGGGTGGACAAGTAAGCAAACTCTCCACATTTTGGAATCCAAGCAAGGCTACGTTTTTTATCTGCCTGGAGTTTGTATGCAGTCTTAGCCTCCTCAAGAGTCTTGGCCAACGAGCCCCACGCCTCCTGCAGTTGTTTACACCAGTCTCCAGCGTCTCCCGCCGGGAGGTTGGGAGAAGTCAAAAATGGCAACGGCGGGGCGTCGTAGCCATGTACTGCTTTAAACGGGGACATCCCCGTCGACGAGTGCTGAGTATTATTGTAACAGAACTCAGCCAAAGGTAAAAGAGAATGCCAATTGTCCTGCTGAAAGTTAGAAAAACACCGCAGGTATTGTTCCAGAGTCTGATTTACACGTTCGGTCTGCCCATCTGATTCAGGATGGTATGCACTGCTCACCCCCTCTCCACCCCAAGCAGTGACATAAGTTCGCTCCAGAACCTTGAAACGAATTGAACCCCCTGTCCGAGATCACCTTAGCAGGTAAGGTGTGGAGTCTCACAACGTGTTGCAAGAAAGCAGAGGCTAATTTCTTAGCAGAGGGGATGGTGGCAAACGGAACGAAATGCGCCTGCTTAGTAAACAGGTCCACTATCACCCATATGACGGTTTTCCCCCACTAGGGGGTAGATCCGTAATAAAGTCCATAGAGATCACTTCCCATGGCCGAGCCGGGGTAGGGAGGGGCTGTAGGGCACCTGGGGGTTTACCGGGCCGAGGCTTACTCATCAAGCACGTTTGACAAGCTGACGTGAAGAGAGAAATATCTTTACGTAGTCCTGGCCACCAAAATTGTCTTTGTAGTAGCTGGAGAGATTTCACAAACCCCGTGTGTCCAGCTAGCTTTGATCCGTGCGCCCAGCCCATTACCTCCCCCCTGAGAGACCGTGGAACAAAGAGTTTGTTATTTTTAGTCCAGCAGCCATGCGCATCTCTGGACATTCCTTCTTCCCCCGCCACCTCCTCCCTGTCCTCATCCGACAGTTCTGCTGAGAATTTCACCGCCCATTCGTTTGGAGGAGGGTCTGACGGTGAGGGGGAATGTTTGGCCTGCCTCCGAGTGGTTACTGCTCCTCCCAACTGGGAGGGAGTGAAAATCGAGTCACGAATCTCCTCCCTTTTGCTGTCGTGTTGAGGGAGGCGTGACAGTGCATCGGCCAGTGAGTTAGATGTCCCCGGGAAGTGGTGCAGTGTGAAATTGAACTTGGAGAAGAAATCAGCCCAGCGGAGCTGTTTGGCGTTCAAGGAACGGGGGAGCGGAGTAGTTCGAGGTTTTTGTGATCAGTCCAGACCTCGAACAGGACTCGCGCCCCCTCTAGCCAATGGTGCCAGGTAGCCAACGCTAAACGGATCGATCCCGCTTCTTTTTCCCACACCGACCAATTCCGTTCGGTATCGTTAAATTTTTTGGAAACATAGGCAAGGGGGTGCAATCTGCCATCCTCCCCCTCTTGGAGGATCGCCCCCCATTGCAACGTCCGAGGCGTCAACTTGAACAATGAATTTTTTAAGTTCATTCGGGTGGGCCAACACGGGTTCCGACGTAAAAAGGGCTTTCAATCTTTCGAACGCCCGCTGGCACTCTGGCGACCATTCTAATTTGGCCCCGGGGCGAGTGCAATCGGGTGGCTTCCCTTTGGTTTTCAGTAAGTCAGTCAAGGGAAGAGCCACCTGGGCAAAGTTCGCGAGGAACGATCTATAAAAGTTCGCGAATCCGAGGAACCCCTGGAGTTGCCTCCTCGTTTTGGGAGGCTCCCACCCCACGACATCTTTAACTTTGTCAGGGTCCATCTCAATCCCTTTCTGGGAAATGCGGTAGCCCAAAAAAGGGATCTCCGTTTTGTGAAATTCACACTTGGATAGTTTGGCAAACAGTTTATGCTTGTGCAACGTTTGTAGTACTTCCCGCACCAGTTTCACATGCGATTTAAGGTCGGGGGAGTACAAAAGAATGTCATCAAGGTAAACAAGGACCCCCTTGAACAAGTGCTTATGCAACACCTCGTTAATCAAGTTCATGAAGACCCCAGGGGCCCCCTGGAGCCCGAATGGCATGACTAAGTATTCAAACTGGCCGAGGGGGGTGTTGAACGCCGTTTTAAATTCATCCCCCTCCCGTATGTGGACTCTGAAATAGGCATCCCGGAGGTCTAGCTTAGAGAAAATTTTTCCCCCAGCCACTGCAGCCAACAAGTCTTTTATGAGAGGCATGGGGTAAGCGTTTGTGTTTGACACTGCATTCAAGCCGCGGTAGTCGGTACATAGCCGCAATCCCCCATCCTTTTTTTCCGAAAAAGCACAGGAGCCGCAAACGGGGAGGATGCTGGCCGTATGAAACCCCTACTGAGGTTTTTATCGATGAACTTCCTCAGTTCCACCTTTTCCGAAGGGCTCATAGAATACAGTTTTCCCTTCGGTAATTTCTGGTTGGGTAAAATTTCAATTGCACAGTCAGAGTTTCTGTGGGGGGGCAATTCATCGGCCTCCTCCTCTCCAAAAACGGGAGCCAGGTCGTGATACTCGGGGGGAATGCCTTCTAGCTCCGCGTCTGCCACCCCCGCTGTCACTAGGAGTTGCCCCCCATCATAGATCCCCACTCTTTTTTCCATGTGTGGGACTGGCATTTTTTGAGATGAAGTTGACCTTCCCCTCCCCCCATAGTACATGAGGATCGTGATCAAAGAACCATGGGCTCCCTAGAACCAAGGGAAATCGGGCTGAAGGGGTAACCACGAAAGGTCTTTCTTCCCAGTGTTGCCCGAGTCCCACCCGCAAGGGTACAGTCTCGTATTTGCAGGGTTCTTTCATGGTGGACCCGTCCATTTGCGTAAAAATCAAGGGGTCAGTTAATTTAACAACTTTCGCCCCCAGTCCCGTTATTAGTGTGGGGTTAATGAGGTCTCTCCCACACCCAGAGTCAATGAGAGCTCGTACTCTCACATGGGTCAATAGACCCGGGTCCATTAAAGTCACCGTGAGGAAGAAAAGAGAGGGGGTTTGCTCACCGGGAGTTGCGCCTGGGGATGTGGGACCTGCTGTTCAGCGCTGTTTACAGCAGGTCCGTCTCGTTTCCCTGTGGCACGGTCTCGCCATCGGATGAGTCGGATGCTTCGCTGAGCGGTTTGGCTTGCAGAGCTTTCGCCCCCTTCGGCTTCGCCACCTGTTTTGGCGTGGATGTGTCAAACTTCTTCTTGGCTCCTTTCGGTGCTCCGGATGATGCAGACGATGCTGGGCAGTTCGCAGCGAAATGGCCCCCTTCTCCACATTTGAGGCAAAGACCTTGTTTCATTCGGAGCTCCCTGGTGCCATCCCTCAGCTTCGGGTTCGGTGCAGGGGTTTTCCCTCTCGCAGCCGGTGCAGGGCCCCTGTTAGCCATCGCTGCGTCGTCGTCCAGCTTGATGGTCTTCAGGCGGTTCTCCATCGTGACGGCTGCTTGGACCCATCCAGTGAGGGTGTTCGGGTCTTGATTTCTGGTGACTTCCCTGCGAATCTCCGCGTTGAGTCCCCACTTGTAGAAGTCAACGAGGTTCCCTTCCCCTCGGAGTTTGGCGGCGCAGCTGCGGAACTCCCAGGTGTAGTCTCTCACCGACCGTGCGCCCTGTTTGAGGCTTCGGATCATTGCCTTCGCTGCTTTGGTGGAGTGCACGTCCTCAAATTGCTCCTTCATGGCCCACATGAAAGAATCGATTTCTCTCAGCTCGCGCCCGTCGGCTTGATGGAGTCCCACATACCAGTCCGCAGCTGCTCCCTTTAGGTGGGCTGCGATGACATCGACCATCCGCTCTTCTCGCTGGAATAGGTGGCCCCAGGTCTCGATAAACCTCTCGGCTCGCACCAGAAAGAATGGGAATTTCTCGGGGTCTCCGTCAAAGTCAGCATCCAGAAGTTCTGTAGGCTTGGGCGGCAAGAACCCCCAAGGATGAGGGGGTGGTTGCCCCGGCGGCCCCTGCGGTCCTGGCCCCGCTGGCTGGTCCACCGGCCCGGCTGGCACGTTTCCCTGGTCTTGGTCTGGCACCGGCCGCTGATTGGGAGGGACCTGGGCTGGTGGTTCCTCGCGTCTCTGCCGCTCGCGCTCCTCCCGGATGCCCTCTGCGATCATCTGTGGGATGCGTGCGAGGGATTCGTCTAGGAATCGCATCAGGCGGTCTTGGCTCGGCTCCTCAGTCCATCTCCTCCTCACCACGGCGCCTTCCAGAGTATCGGAGTCTCGGCCAGTCTCTTCTAGGGCTTCCGCCGTGATTAGTTTTCGGACCGACCTCTCGGGTGGCTCACCCCCATGGAAGCTCTCGGGGTCCCGAACCACGCTTCGTGGGTATCAGCCAGGGGTTTCACCCAGTCACGTCTACGTCCAACTCGGGTGGTCACCCCCCATAGGCTGCCCCATAGGGATCTCCGTAGGGCCCTCCAAAGTCGTACTCCAGACCCCATTGTCTCGGCACGTATGTGTCCGGGGTCTCTCTGGGTACTTCTTTCCCGGGAGGTTTCTTATCCTTTTCTTCTTCTTCAATTGGGAGAGTGTCTTCTTCTCCGCCACTCATTTTGGAGTTGTGGGTTTAGGACCAGTCCCAAAAGTAAATGATGATTCTGAACAAACTGTCAGAAGTCCTAACTTAGTCAGCAAAAACACCAGGCCTTGTGATGCAAGCAAGGATAGCGTTTATTAAGCTGCAATAGATAGATCACTGGAACAGGTTTCTTGTTCAGAATGACTTGGTTACAGAAAGCAAGCGGTTATACCGGGAAGGGGGTGAATGGGGACCCCCCCTTCTACCATACAAAGAATAACATGCGACTGGGAAATCGAAAGTTACTACGCTAATGAAATTCCCACCGCCCCCATTATTCACAGCAAGCTACATCTATGCCAGCGATAGTGAAGCGCGCAGCCTGACTTGTCAAGGTCAGAATGTCTAGGCTGCAAGAGATAGGGGAATAGAAGCCACATTCCATTCTCACACCCTAGGCGTAAATCAGCCAACTCCCCGGATTCCAACCTCCCGCCTGTCACGCCACTAAGGCGCCCAGAGCCCACCTCCCTCCCTTTCATCCATCATGGCAGGGCTACCTGACATGTCTTTAGGAAGACCAGTCTCTGGAGACTGGAAAAGTTGCCATGACCTGGGTGGGGAAAGAGATTTGATAACATTCCTTGCAACAGGAAGAGAAGGTCTCTTATGGCTGGATCCATCAGGGGAGACAGACCCTCTGACATGAGATCAAGGGAAGGTGGCCATTTTTTACTATCCAACCGGCCTAGAGGGCTGAGGGACACTTGATATTATAAATGGTAATTGTGACATGCAAAGGTTTTCAGTTGTATCTTTGCACTCTCTAGATTAATAATTAAGGTTTTTGATATCCAGAACATATCAATCCATGAGTATGTTTGGCGTCTGTCGGAAAAGAAAATATAGTCCTCAATCCTGGCTGGGTCCACCCATTTTCAGTGTAGCAACAGTCAGACTGCAAAGCCTCTGTTGGGCCCAACATACTTGCTAGGCTCCAATTTACACTTGGGGAAAAAGTGTGTCTCTGTTTTATTTTACTAGGTTCTGTATATACTTTAGAACAGTTGCTTATTTTTCATGGTAGTGAGGGGGGACTGCTTCAGCCACTTCTAAGCTCTTTATTTCAATTTCCATTTCATTTTTAAATGGTGAGGTGGTATCTATTGAAGAAAAGGACAATTCCAAAAATGGCAGCCTGGGTGCTGTCTCTCTGAAGCAATGAGAAAGCCCATCTGCATGAACAAGATTGGGGGGGGGCATGCAGATCAGAGGCCTTTTAAAAATTTTCTTTTGCCCTGTGTGCAGCCCAAAGAGAACATTGGCAAGAATGTGCACTCTGTAAATGTACCAAAAGGAATGACAGGATTGCCCACTGGAAACAATGGGAGATGCTTGAAGGCCCATTGGAGATAATGGGAGCCAGGAATGCCAATTGACTTGCATGGGCTCCAGTGAAATACATTGAAGTACAAAAAAGGTTGCAAAGAAAATGCGAAATGTTTTTTTCATTAAGGTCTTTGGGCCCAGATAGGCTACTCTGGTACTGGAATGACAGCCCCCGAAGTAGAATGAGTGTCCCTAGAAAGAGAAGCTGTGCTCTAGGACTGGAGTGAGGTTGCAGAGTGAAATGACAGCCCCTGGAAGTAGCAGAAGCATTCTGGGACTGGAATGACAGGTCACAGAGTGGAATGACAGCCTCTGGGAACTGGCTTAGTGTTCTGGGACTGGGATGATGGCCTCTGGGAGGAGCAGAGGTGTTCTGGGACTGGAATGACAGCCCTCAGAGTGGAATGATAGTCCCAGACTCTTTTGCAACTCTCAGGGGCTGTCATTCCAGTTCCTGAACACTTCTGCTACTCCCAGGGACTGTCATTCAACTCTGGGGCTTGTCATTCCAGTCCCTGAACATTTCTGCTATTTGATTTTATTGTATTTTAAAAAATGTAAATAAAAATTTGTATTGTTATTTAAAAGTTAAAGTTGTATTTCAGCTGTCTGAAGATCATTTGTTGAAGCCAAATGTGTTTTGTAAGTTGAAGAGCAGAAATTAACCATCCACAGAAATGCAGTCATTTCCCATAAACTTAATTATGTGATTTTTATTAATAATTTGTTCTGAATGTCTGAGTTTAGGCGGAATTTCTAAGCAGTGTGCTAAGAAGACAAGGTCTATAAAATCCTTGGTGGCATAACTGTGTGTTTTGGGGGGGTCATGGCTATGGGCACTGTTCTGAATTGCCCCAAAGTGTACTTGTAGGATATAAATTTGAAGAAGATTGCTACTGCTCTGAACTCTGTACATTGCTCATAAATTGAGTGCACAACAATTGTTTTGAATTCTGCCCTGGCTCAGAGACTTCAGCCATGTATTTACCAAATGAAGGCATCTGTGATTCTATAATTCAGTAAATTTCAGTACAAAGTCACCCTTATGAATAAGGCAGAAACAGGACTCCTGTAAATGAACATCCAGAAAAAAATTAAAAATATTCTCCCACAGGCTTTTCTGTGTTGCCTTTTTTAGTATCAAATTTGTGACCATTAGTTTGTTCTATGCACATGGTATGTATATTTGCAGATCTTCAAATGACTATTCTACAAGTGAATTTCAAAAACAGGACACAGCAGAAGACTGCTGAGATACCACTTGTTGTATAGTGGGTTAGATGCATAATAAAACCACAGACAACGATGTAGTGATCAGCATGGTTCACTATTATACAACACGAGACGAGAGTACCTGGCCAGGTGGCCAACTATATACAAGCGAAGGGGAACACCCCCTGGTGCCATTGGCGGGTTTGAATTCCCGCCGCCGTTTCCATTGGTCTCCCTTTGCTGGAGCCAGGAGCCTCAGTCCCATTGTTCTCCGGGACTCAAGCTCAGGCTCTGTCACTGATGCCTATGGCAGTCCGTGGACACAACACCACTATAACTACTGGGCAGCTTCCACCTTCTCCCACCTTAGTCCAGCCCAGAGGCATTCCTAGGGGGGTTCTTAGGGTCCCCTAAATTTCTGGGGAGCCCCTTCCTAAATCCCACACGGCTCTGCCTCCATAGATAGTGACAATGGCCTGTGATGTCACTGGCTCCTCCCTATGATGTCACGGGGCCCCAATTCTTTTAAGGACCTATCATAGCAATGCCTCTGGCCCATCCCCATCCCCCACACACCAGGAAATTGGAAAGTCTACGTCCCTGGATTCAAAGAGTGTAAGTCATAAGAGGCAGACAAGGAAATACACATAGTTAAGAGTCATAGAAATCTTAACACTATGGGTTTTTACATAGCTGGCTAACTTTGAAGTACATGACTTGAATTTATTGTTTCCAAAGATTACTGGAACATAGTATGTTTTTATTCAAAGAAAAAAAACCATTCAGTTCTTATTTTTGTGACTTTTTTTCTGGTTCCCAGACAGCTGGGATTTTCAAATATGCTTCTATTCTGTGATTTGAAATTTAGCCACACTGTTGTGACAAAATGCTATATATGAGCAGCAGAAAAGTGTATATGTTCACTTTTGTTATTTTTTTCCCTTTCCATAAATACTGTGTGGGTACTTTGATGCAGTTGAAGAGTGCCACTCTGACTGAATCTCTGCACAGCTTGACAAGTTTCTCTGCTGTGTGGGTTCTCTGATGCTGTTGCAGATGACCACTCTGACTGAATCTCTTTCTATACGCTGAGCATTCAAAAGGTTTCTCCCTTGTGTGGGTTCTCTGGTGCTCTTTACAGACAGCCACTCTGACTGAATCTCTTTCCACACTCTGAGCATTCAAAAGGTTTCTCTCCTGTGTGGGTTTTCTGATGCTGCTGAAGAGTGCCGCTTACCCTGAATCTCTTTCCACACTCTGAACATTCAAAAGTTTTCTCCCTTCTGAGGGTTCTCTTATGGTGTTGCAGATGGCCACTCTGACTGAATCTCTTTCTGCACTGTGAGCATTCAAAACGTTTCTCTCCTCTGTGTATTCTTTGGTGCACAAGGAGCTATGATCTATTTCTGAAGTACCTTCCACACTGAATGTATCTACGTGCCTTCATAATCCTGTGCTTTGGAAAATGTACATTAAGCTTTCTTTCATCTCACTTCTCAATCATACGGCCGCAGGGCCAGCTCGCCCACTAGGTGAGCTAGGCACTCTCCTAGGGCGCGCTGGCTGCAGGGGCACCAAACTGCACCCCGGCCCCTCCCGCAAAAAGCTCCCCGCCACTGCCACCGCTTCCCCGAACACCCTGCCGGGGCTCAGAAGGCGGCAGCAGAGCTTGCCCGCCCTCTCCCCAAGGCCGGGGGGGGAGAGGAGGCGGAGCGGAAGCCGGCGCTGCCAGCAAAGAGCGCCCCGGCGGGTGCTCAAAAACAAGCCAGCACTGAAAGGGAAGAGGCGGGGGTTTAAACCCCCACCTCTTCCATGGCTTGCCAGCTGAAAGGGAAGAGGCGGGCTCCAGGCAGAGGGGAGGTTCCCGGGCTGGGCCATGGGGCGGGTGGGCAGGCGGCGGCACGGCTTCTCCCACCCCCTCCCAAGACTCGGGGGACCCTCTCGGGAGTACATGGGGACGAAGGAGCCCACTCGCTGTCCCTCCAGCCCCCCCCACCGCCGTTGAGCTGCCGCCTGCCCGAGCAGGGCCACCAAAGCCCAGAGCCCGCCACCAACTTCGCCTCCTCTCTCGGTCACCCCCAAGTATTTATGATTGTGGAGCAGGTCCGGATGACGAGGAGTTGGAGAAGGAGCAGGTAAGCGGGCCAATTGCAGCCCCCTTTTCCCAACGCCGGCGTGTGCTGCTCCTTGGCCGTGACTTGCCCTTTTCTTTCCCTTCCCTGTGAACCGAAGAGGTGCTTTTTTTTCTGGGGCGGGGGGGGGAGCCTGGGAGGAGGAGGAGGAGGAAGGAGGGGGGAAGAGAGAGAGAGACAGTCTTCTGTGCTTTCCCTCTCCGGATGCCTTTGCTTCCCTTGATTCTCCCTCCGCCCGCCCCCCCTCCAGTTTTCAGAGTTTATGTCTGCTCCGCTCATGTTTTGTCTGAATTGGGGGAGAGTTGGGGCTGCGAAGGCAGGCTCCAAGCAGAGCTTGCCCACCCTCTCCCCAAGTCCCGGGGGGGAGAGGAGGCGGGCAGAGGGGAGGTTCCCAGGCTGGGTCATGGGGCGGGTGGGCAGGTGGCGGCACAGCTTCTCCCCCTCCACGGCCCTCCCAAGCCCACCTCTGGCCAGAGAAGAGGTTTCCCCCCCCCATGGCCCTCCCAAGCCGCAGCCCAGCTCTCAGCACCCCTGATGCTCGGGGGGGGCGCCAGAAGGTAGCCCCACCTAGGGCGCAAAGAACCCTAGGGCTGGCCCTGTACGGCCGCCTTTCTTTCTCTTAGGTCTTCCTAGATTCTTGACGTTTTCTTTCAAGTCTTCATTTTTAAAACTGACATTTGCTTATGAAGTTCCTCAACCTCATTCCTCTGATCATCCCCTGCTGCAATAAAGAGAGAGATCCTGTAAGCATCTGGGAGGGCTGGTAAGGTCCAAAGGCATCTATGTGACTGCAGTAGCAAAAGATTGACAGTCCTTTGGGCTCATCCGGTTTGGCTGACCTTAACCTCCCCTCCACCTTTTCCCATAATATCTAGTATTTAAGGATGCCTCACCCCCTCAAGAGCCACAGCTGAGCTCTCGCCCAGAAGGAGTTTCTGAGCCTCAAGATTTCAGACCCCCAGAAGGCCTCCCTCCCTCCCTCCATACCCACCAGACTGTATGACTGTACCAAACCAAATGTTGCTGAGAAGTGAAATCTCCCATGGCTATTCTTTGCCTGTTCCCTTGACATAATCTTGAAGGATATGCACTTTCAACCAGCTCATTTGGGAAGGAAGTATGCTCTTGGGATCCACTTGAGAAACTCCCCCAGCCTTTCTTTCAATGCACCTTCACAACCTATTTCTTAAAATGTTCCTCTCCCCTGTTGGGCAGGCCTCAGACACCAGCTGGCAGCCCTGGACCCAGAGTGGGAAGGCATTGGGGGTCTTGGGATAGGGCTGTGGTTGATTCCCAAGACAGGCAGGAGTCCTCTTCCTCCCCAAGTCCTTTCTTACTCATCTGATGGGGGGGACGACCAGCTTTTTGTTTCGTAATTAAAACGACCAGCAAAAGAATATCAGTTTCATTCATTTAACCTTTCTTGTACTGAAAGACATTGATTACCCCCCCCTGAAAGTATAATTACATAGTGCAAAACTAGTTCCTAACTGGGTTGTCAACCTCCAGGTGGGGCCTGGAGTTCTCCCAGAATTACAACCAACCTGCCGCTGGCGGGAGATCAGGTCCCCTGGAGAAAATGGCTGCACTGGGGGGTGGTTAGGGCTGCCAGCTCTGGGTAGAGAAATACCTGGAGATTTTGGGGGTGGGGCCTGAGGAGGGCAGGGTTTGGGAAGAGGAGGGGCTTCAATAGGGTACAAGGCCAATAAGAGTCCACCTTCCAAAGTGGCCATTTTCTCCAGGTGTCCTGATCTCTGTCACCTGGAGATCAGTTGTAATCCCAGGAGATCTCCAGCCACTGCCTGGAGCTTGGCAGCCCTAGGGTGGAGGACTCTATGGCCTTGTTCCCATCTGAGGTCCTCCCAACCCCAAACTGGGCCCTTCTCAGAAACGATCCTGCAAAACGTCCAGGAATTTGCCATCCGGGAGTTGCTAACACCATGAAAACCATGTGTCAGGTTCAAAAGCAAGTAGGTCCAGGCATTCTTGATCAAAAGAAAGGCTTTATTGGATTATAGTGCTAAAACCCACAGTAGAAGGTCATTGTCAGGAATGGGGGGCAAGAGCAAAGCGAGCAGGGTTATAGTATGATGCAAGCAAGCGACTAGCGAATGAACTGTAAGCGCGCGCGCATGGGAAACTCCCGGCGGGAGAGTTACTTCATGGGCAGGAGACGACTCCCCCTCCTCTCGCATTCACAGGACTGGAAAATTCTCATCAACACAAGAATAGCCCAAAGCCTACATTCAAGGCCACCGTGATAAGGAGAAGCGGCAAGGGAAGAAGCTCCCACGTTACTGCCTGCATACCTACGCAAGCGCAAAGCAGAATAGGGAACACATAACAATGGACTCAGTGAGAATCATCAAATAGACCTTTTTTCTGACACCATGGCTGAGAATGATCCCAGCCTTCCAAGATCTCAAAACTTATCCCCCCATACCCTACTTCGAAGGAAACCAGGATCTGGCTGCACATACAATACACAAACGCGCCTCCCCACTGACTGAACTCTTATCCAAACTTAGAAGCAATAACTTCCCACACGCCTGGTCCCCTTAGGATCCACAGAAACCACAACAGTGGTGGGCATAGGGAACCCAGAAAAGTGCTTCATTCAGCCCCCAAAGTTTATCCAAATAATGAGGAGCACGGTAGAGTAAAACAGAAGGAGGGGGTGACAGCAAAAGACACCCTAGCTGCCCACGGGAAAGGGGGCTTGTACTGTGCAACTGCAAGTGGTGCATGGTGATACTGGTGCAGCAATTGGCCAGTGGGAGCCGTCAGCAGCATTGGTTGGTTCAAAGCAGCGGAAATGGTTGTGTGCTGGAGAGGGTTGGCTTGGCGGGCAGTGTGAAGTGTCCTTGGTGGAAGTGATCCTGAAGGGAGGAAAGTGGCCAAGGGTCGAGATCGTGGCCTCAGTGGATGGAAGGGCCTTTGAGGTGCACAGGGTTGCCTTGGATAACAGCTCGGTGGTCTCTTTACTTGTCTGTAAATCCTGCTGTAAACAATGTGGCATGCAGAAAGTATGCATTGATTGACCCTTCTATGTACACTGCATACAAAATAAACAAAGTGCTCCTTCACAGAAGCAGCCATTGATTGTGCATAACTATGCAAACACCTTCACTAACGTAAGAACGTAAGAGAACATAAGAGAAGCCAATGTTGGATCAGACCAATGGCCCATCCAGTCCAACACTCTGTCACACAACGGCCAAAAATACCAGGCACCATCAGGATGTCCAGCACTGGGGCCACGACACTAGAAGCTTTTACCTAGGGAGAGAAGCTGTGTTTTTCATGCGGGCATTGCCTGCTGTTACGTCCTGGGTCACTTCCGGGGGAGTCGGAGCCCTCAGCTGACTGGGGAGGAAAGCACCACGGAATGGAGTTGGACCTCCACCCCAGCAACTGGGCCTTCTGCCATAAGCTTGCCATTAAGGATTTCAGGACTGCCGGGGAAACCTCTGGACAGTGTGTGTTTCACAACAGAGCAAACACAAAGTGTGGGTGGGAAAACCTGGGCAGACCTTGAAAGGCGCATGTACACATTAGGTTAGGGGAGAAGCCTGATCCCATTCACTGCCCCAAACGCCTGTGCAAAAGTGTCTGTGAGCCCCAAGCTGTGTCGAAACAACAAAGAATCATGTGGCACCTTAAAGATGAACAAGTTTATTGTGACATGGAGTTTCATCAGATGCCTGAAGGGCCTTGTTTTTGCTGCAGGAAACACTCTGAAGGCCCACAGGCCAGGAAGAAATAACCAGCCTCCTCTGCGCCACCTTAGCCTTTGACAAAGCATTCTGACTCAGCAGGTGAGATCTTGCCCGCCTGAATGACCCATCACAGAACAAAGAACAAACTTGCCCACCTCTTCACATCAGCTCAGGCATCAAACCTTTCTATATGCCAATAGAGTCAATTTGCACATTCATCTGTAACTCATCAATCAAAGGCAGTCATGGAGCTAATATGCAGGTGTGAGCCAAAACGAGGCACAACTGTCCAATTGAATGCTTAAGTAGAAGTGTCAGTATTTATTTCTGTTGATTAATTACTTACACCTACTTCACATAATCAGCAATACTCTGTGGTCCTTACCCCTAGGTTTCTCATTGCTGTGTCAATTTTCCCTTCAGGGCATTCTTCAGAACAGTCTCAGGTTTAACTGAAATGAAATGTAGAAACTTACAACAATCATTTTTTTCCTGTGTAGATCAGATGTTGCTTCTTTATCAGCTCTAAAAGCTTTCCCGATCATATTGTGTCCAATCCAGTGACATTCTGAAGTTTGTGCTTTGACATTTCACAAGAATACCTGATTTAAAACCTGATTTAAAACTAGTGAGCAGGGCACATGTTCTTCTGAAATGGTTTCCGCTTTCCAGACATCCTTCTGTTTGCTTTCCAAATAATTTGAACTTTTTCTCACTTAAAAAAAGCAAGAAATTTTGCAAATTAATTTTAAACTCCCAAGTAAATTCTGTCCTGTGAAACTATTTTGGAAAAACTTTTCCAAAGCAAATCCAGAAAGGTAACAGTATTGGTTACTGCAGCAAAAGTGGAGTATTGCAGCAAAAAACAAACAATAATAAAAAACAATTACAATTGTTATCTTTAACATGCTGCAAGAATACTGTTTATGTGCAGAACACATACTCCTGGATACTGGGCATATGACGCCTCTGAATGTTGTCTTACCAGAAGTTAACTAAACCAAAATAAGGAAGTCAGATGTAAACTCATATGATAAAATTACTTTGTATCTAAAAGATGGACTCAAACATGCCAAAACACTTTTTAAGAGGATCATTTACTCATTGCAATGAAAGCTTTATTTACTATGTCAATAATATAATCACTGTGTGAATTACTAGAATATTTGAGGCTGTTAGCATTCTTCACCACAAGCTATTGCCTCTGGTTATGTCAGGCAAATCCCTAATGGATGCCAAGCCAAGTAGAATAAAGACCTACTTCACACACATAGCAGGTAAAAAACAAAAACAAAACCTGTTTGTAGACTGTACCTTTTAAAAAAGCCCCTCATGTAGTTTTCAAGAAACTTAGTTGTCTCAAGTAGAAGAGCCCTAACCTAGTCTTAGAGTAATGTGCTTGTCTTTTTCTGCAGGAGATCCTCGCCCCCACCATAGACAGTCATTCATATATGCCACCCCCTGCCTGCAGGCACTAAGCAGTACAGCCCAGGAACAGTTTTTATCTGCTCATCTTCCATTAATGTGAACTGAGCCTTAGAAGCCGAGTGCCAGGGATCCAAGGTGACTCAGGGCACCAGTAGAGGGCTCATGCTGGCCATGTGAACATGGGAACTCGCCCACAGGCTGAAAAATCCCTGGGACGGGCAATTCTTCTCTTCTCAAAGGCTTAGGAAAATGGAAAACATTGGCAACAGGGGCTCCTGGGAGTGGCCATAAAGCAAAGTTATATGAGTCATGAAGAAGCAAAGCTGCAGTATAGGAGTTCTGTGCACTGTGAGAAGGCTGCATGTTTTTGAAAGCACACTGTTGCATATTTTGGACTTAAAACTTTAAAAATCCAGTAGTTAGTAGATATGGGTTAAAAACCTTTATTCTGCCCTCCCCTCTCAGCCCAGGATGCAGCTTTCATGTAATAAACAATAAAACTACCATAATATAGTAAAACCACAAGATAAGCAGTGGCAATAAACAAGTCAGTAACAACCATTAAGACCTAATTAAGGTTCATAAAATCACTTAAAGGAGGAGGGGGGGAATCCCTAACCAAAGGCCCGGAGGGAAAAGTTTCCACCTGGGCACTTAAAAAGATATAAACCAGGTGCCAGGTGAGAAAGCAGCTGTGGGAAGCAAGTTCCAGAGTCAAGGTGCCACCGCAGAGGGAGCCATGCTTCTGGTCATAGCTCTGTGCCAGGGCATGTTTCTAGACCTCATGGAAGCAGTTTGCTCCAAAATTGCTATTTGGTTTACTTACTGTAAAAAAAAAGTTAGGCCCTGGTCACATGGGTCAGATAATGCGGGAGGGGGGGAGGTGTGGCTTTTTGTGCCGGTGCACTTTGACTTGCCCGAACGTGATCAGACGCTATGGTGGGGAATCAGGGTTTCAGTTCGTCAGCCAGCATTTCTGGCGCGCTGCAACACAGGGAGGGGAGTGCACTGGAGCAATCAGACGGAGGAAGTCCATCTGCGGCCCGTCGCAAGTGTTAGATGGTGGACTTTCTCCGGTACCTTTTAATTCCAGATCTTCGGCCGGGCATGACGGGCTGGTAATGGGTACGTGACGCTTGCCAGATGGGCCCGTTTGATTGCAGGGCAACTTCTGCATGTGATCAGGGCCTCAATTTATTTTCCTCTGATTATTTGGCTGTGTTGGGGCCATGGGAGCGCCCTTTCAGAACTTTCACTTATGTGGCTCTGCTGCTGCCGCTGCTGCTCCCCTGCCAGTTCCACCCCACTTAGGCCTGATTAACACATGATGCTGGTGACCCAAAAGAACCTGGCAGTAGCCCCACTGTTGCTAGGGACTGGCCAGCAAGCCTCATCTTGCCTGTTTTATAATTGCTTAATTTGCTGCCAGTTTGTTCCTGGGTTTAATTCAAGGTGCTGGTTACAAGCTTCACCCCCCAAGATGCACGTATCTAAAGGACTGTCCATCCTCATGTATCTCTGCACAACTCCTACAGTACTCAGCTTGCCTCCTTCTGGTTTGTTCCCCCATTAAAGGTGGCCCTCCTGGTGTTGATAAAGGCCTGTGCTTTTTTCCTGTGATTGCTCCCACTTGATGGAATGGGCTCCCCGAGAAGGTGAGGAGAACACCACCTCTGGAAACTTTTAGGAGGGGCTGTAAGGCTGCTTCGTTCACTAGAGCTTTTAAATGAATGTAGGTTGCAGGCATTTTATTACTTTATTAGGTTGGGAGGGGAAATCCAGGGTTTTATTATTGATTGATGTTCTATTTACTGGTGAGATATAAATATTTAAATAAAGAACTTTCCTGGATGCCTTTGCACTCCCCAAGCATCTTTCAAGTGCACTGCTACCTGTGCCAAACAGCTATATGTGCTGCTTGGGCTACAGACCTCTGGTGGCGTGCTGAGCATGGGTGGTAGTCACCATAAGTCCTACGTCAGTCCCACTTGTAGAGTAAGAAGCCACGTGACACATTGGGCACCACTGCTTCGGTGTGAACACTGCACAGAACTATTTTCCCATTGGTTTTGGAAAGGTTAAGTACATTGGAGGTGAAGTTAAATGCAAAGAAAGGGCACAGCCAGAGATGGAAGAATGGTGCCAAATGGGCATGGATTTTTTAAAAAATGAGCCAGGGTTGGGGAAGGACTGCAAGTACCAAACCAAGAGAACCTTCCATTTTTTCCTGTTCATGATTTAGTAGTAACGATATTTAGTTGGCTGTTGCACAATAATGTTTGTTTCTTTTCCCAACATCTTTTGATGGGGCACTTCATTGAAAATAAGGATGTTGCAGCCCCGAACTGGATAGCCCAGGCAAGCCTGATCTCATCAGATCTCAGAAGCTAAGCAGGGCTGGCCCTGGCTAGTATTTGGATGGGAGACCTCCAAGGAATACCAGAGTCGTAACACAGAGGCAGGTGATGGCAAGCCAATTCTGAATGTTCCTGGCCTCCAAGCCCCTCTAAGGGTCGCCATAAATCAGCTTGACTTTATGGCAAAAAGAAAAGAAGGATGTTGTAAATGCTGTGCTGTCACAACCAGGGAACAGGTGAAAAAGGGGAGGAAAAAGGAAGCCCCCACTCACCATAAGGAGTCTTATGGCAACCGTGCAGAATAAGGATGAAATTCCATCTAGGGAAGTGATATCACAAGACCACTCCAGTGAAGCTCAAGCAGTTTAGCGTCACCGGAGACCTGAGATGGAATTACATCCTTCTGTGTGCATCATGCTAAGAACTTTTCAAGTGCTATAGTAGCTGTAACACTGAGATAAATGTTTTGAAATATCTCATGCAAATTTCGAAAAGCCTTCCAAGATAAGCAGCTGTGCCATTCTGACATTTGAGGCAAATATAGTCCAAGGGATTTTCTTTCATCAGGAATGTTATATACTCGATAGTCAAATATACATTTACAGATTTCACATTATATTTTAACCACTTCCAGCTTTAGTCCTTACGCCCATTTGAAGGAGAATCAAAAGGCCAAACCATGATTCGTCACACCAGTCCTGCAAGAATCAATGAAGCCACTCTGGAATCAGCAGCTGGTTTGATTAGTTCACTTTCTAAAGAATGCATCCTTCATAAAACATTCCTACCTCTTTAATTACAATTAATTTGTTCTTCTTCTCCAGAAAGGGACTTTTAGAACATTTTATGCATAGGGGTATCCTTAAACAAATTTAATTCTAATGTACTATGCTCTGAATTGGTATGTTAGCTATTACAGCTTCATATAGTCCTCTGAATCCACTGTGCATCTCTACCTGTCCCAGCGCTTGTGGACTCTAGAGATATACCTTAGTAGTAGTAGAGCAGAGTGGAAACAGCAAGCAGGGTGTAGAAGAGAAGCATTGGGGTGTCAGACTGTGGAAGTTTTCCAATGATTCCCACCTGCTGGACACTTGAAAAGGCACTGCGGCCGATGGCCAGGGGATAACAAGAGTGACTGACTCATAACAGTAATAGGCTCCCCAGGTAGTGAGGAGTTCTAGGACAATTCTACTAGGTCTAGTTTCCTTTGTACAGGAGCACACTGCCTTTGCCTTACTTACAGATACGCAGACAGAATGGAAAGGGAGGAAGTCCTATAAGGTAGATTCCCCAAGAACTAAGTCAGCAGCCTCCCAGACAGCCTATCTTCAGTTTCAACTAATTCCATCAAGAAACTCCCCCTCCCAATTGCCAACTGCAGTTGCACATATACATTCTTATCCCCTCCCTTCAGCTGCAGGAGGGGGTCACTTCCCCCATGGAGATCTCATTCACAAACACAGGGAGATTTCCATCTGTTAGGGGCCATTTCCTGCTCATGAAACATCACTCATCCATACTTGGTCTCCTAACTAGCAATCCTCCTAACAATGACAGGGTCAACCAGCAGCCTTAACAATTTTTTTGTGATCAGTTAAAGTTACCTAACCAACAATTTTAATACCTGAATCTTAACACTAGCTAAACTGGGAGATGAGGAGCAGGAGAGAAGACAGACGAGAGCTAAGTTTTGAAAGTTTCCCTACCTGGCCATCGTGCTTCTTACTCACCAAAGGTGCCTGGGCAACTAGCCACTTCCAGGGCTGGTGGTTCTAGTTACAAAGTGCAGCCTGTTTTTCCTTGTTCCTACCTGGGTGTGGACCCATCTGCGGGCTCTGTAATTTCCACTAAGGCAGCACTGCTACCCATCGTAAGGCTGCTGAGGTACATTTGTGCAAATGCTGAGCATAGGCTGTACCAGCACAGCAGAGTCGTGACTTAGGTTCTTGGCCTGAACGGTCTGTCTATTCCTTCCAGTTCTACAAAAACAGAGACTGAAAAACAGAGCCAACATGATTGGTGTTGGTGTGGAACGAGGACTGGAAAGACTTGGGTTCAAATCCTGGGCCAGCTGCCCTCTCAGTCTAACCCACCTCACAGGAGGTGTTGCAAGGGCGAAATAGCGGCACACTGGCCTGAACGTCCTGGAAGGAAAGGCCGGATAAAATGCTAGACGGATGGGCAGCAAGGGCCAGGTCATGTACAGAACACAAAGGTTTTGGAGGAAAGCAGAATAATTCTCCAAGCTAATTAAAATCACAAAGCCATTTTGTTCTACAAAATATTTTTCCCACATATCGATTTGCATGTCATTTGGGTGTTTTGAATTCTCAGTTTCTTGTCACCATCTGTAACTCCTTATCTTCATTTCTCAAAAGAAAAGACATTGATTAAAATATCCATACCTTTTGTGGCATGAGAAATTCACAGTCCAATTTCATCTAATAAAAGCTGGACTGGGCTAGAAATCTTTCGTTTTCACAACGCGTTTTGGGCTTGACTTTGGGATTACCTGTTTCCTTGGCAAGTCAAGCAGTGGAGGCACTGCACCCCTTCTGTGGATTCTGCAAGAGGCTGTTTTCTGTGCCCACTGGCGGTGGGGTTTGACTTCTCTGCTCATCCCAAAAGGACACCGCTCTCCCCTGGCCAGTTGGTGACCAACCATCCAACCATTCTTGGGGGGGAGATTGGTGACTGCCCTTAGGGTCAGCCGTGGGTCTTTTCCTTTCTGCCCCCTGCCCCCCAGGGTTGCTGAAGGCCCACACCTCAGAGTTCCTTCTCTCTTCCCCCACCTTTGCCCCTCAGCAACCAAGTCACAAACCACCTTCTGGGGCGGGGAGCTGGCAAAATCCCCTGGGCATGGGCCATGGGTCTTCTCCCCATTCTGCACCCTGCGTCCCAGGGTTGCTGAAGTCTCTCACCTCAGAGTTCTCTCTCTGGCCTGGAAAGGGGGCACCCCACTCTCTGACCATTTCCTGGGGGAGGTTTGCAGACTGCCCTTGGGACTGACTGAGGGGCTCGCATTTCTTCTTTGAAAGAGCCCCCCCTCTTTCTGCTTGGGTCACTGCAGTCTCGGATTTGGCAGTTCCTTCTCTCCCGTGGCAAGTGGGCACCCCACTCTCGAAGCACATTCCGGGGGGGGCTAACTGTCCTTGACACCGATTGCAGGGCTTGCCTCCACTGCCCCTGCCAAAATAAAAAAACCTTCTCCCTGGGTGGGTTGAGTCTCTGCCTTTGGGTCCCCCTCTCTCCTCTGACTGCTGGCTGTGGGGACTTGCCTCGACTGCCCCCGTTGAAAGGGGGGGAAAACCCTTCTCCTTGGGTGGTCTGAGTCTCTGCCTTCAGCCCCCTCCTCTGCCAATTAGGCTCCCAACCCACTGACCCTCGCAGCATTTCCTCGTGACTCGAGCAGCCACTCCTTCACCCCCACTACCTGGGCCTTATGGGTGGGGACATGAGGGGGGCCCCAAGAGGTTGTGGTCACGGGCATGGGCAGATAGGAAGACAGGGCACTCTGACCACAGGTGGTGGGATATGACCACATTCTCCCACACCGGTGCCCTCCTGCTTGGGTACTTCATCAGTGGCCTCTGTGTCAGGTTCCCCTGCAGCGTCCACAGGGCTGGTCTTGGTCACCAGATGAGAGCCCCCCCTGGTTCCAGGTGGGCCATGGGGACAAAGTACGTGTGAGAGGGAGGAGAATATGTAATCTTTCATTAATATCTGCCTCCATTCCTGAGGACTGGAAGGTAGCTAATGTCACTCCCACCTTTAAAAAGGGTTCCAGAGGAGATCCGGGAAATTATAGGCCACTCACTCTGACATTGATACCGGGTACATTGGTGGAAACTGTTATTAAGGAGAGAATTAGTAGGCACATTGGTGAACAAAAACTATTGAGGCAGACTCAGCATGGGTTCTGTAAGGGAAGATCTTGTCTCACTAACCTGTTAGTGTTTTTTGAGGGAGTGAACAAACATGTGGACAAGGGGGACCCAATAGATGTTGTTTACCTTGACTTTCAGGAAGCTTTTGATAAAGTTCCTCATCAAAGGCTCCTAAGTAAGCTCAATAGTCACGGGATAAAAGGACAAGTCCTCTTGTGGTTCAAAAACTGGCTAATTAATAGGAAACAGAGTGAGTATAAATGGGCAATTTTCTCACTGGAGGGAGTAAGCAGTGGGGTACCACAGAGATCAGTACTTGGTCTGATGCTTTTTAACTTGTTTATTAATGATTTGGAGTTGGGAGTAAGCAGTGAAGTGGCTAAATTTGCGAAAGACACGAAGTTGTTCAAGGTGGTGAGAACCAGGGAGGTTGTGAGGCACTCCAAAGGGATCTGTCGAGGATGGACGAGTGAGCGTTAACATGGCAAATGGGGTTCAATGTGGCCAAGTGCAAAGTCATGCACATTGGAGCCAAAAATCCTAAACATAAATACACATTGATGGGGTCCGAACTGGCAAAGACTCACTAGTAGATAACTCAATGAAAATGTCTAGACATTGTGCAACTGCAATAAAAAACGCCAATGCTATGCTGGGGATTATTAGGAAGGGAACTGAAAACAAATCAGCCAACAAAATACACCCAGGAGTCTTTTTTTGTATCCAGACCGGTCTGCGAACCAGTTCACAAACTGGCCACAGTCCGGTTTGAGAACAGGTCTGGAAACAGATCAGCCAATATCATAATGCCTCTATAAAAATCAATGGCGCGACCTCATTTGGAGTACTGTGTACAATTCTGGTCACCACACCTTAAAAAGGATATTATAGCATTGGAAAAAGTGCAGAGAAGGGCAACTAGAATGATAAAAGGGTTGGAACACTTTCCCTATGAAGAAAGGTTAAAACACTTGGGGTTCTTTAGCTTGGAGAAACGACGCCTGAGGGGTGACATGATCGAGGTTTATAAGATTATGCATGGGATAGAGCAGGTAGAGAAAGAAGTACTTTTCTCCCTTTCTCATAATACAAGAACTCATGGGCACTCAATGAAATTGTTGAGCGGTCGGTCGGGTTAGAACAGATAAAAGGAAGTACTTCTTCATCCAAAGAGTGATTAACACATGGAATTCACTGCCACAGGAGGTGGTGGCAGCTATAAGCATGGACAGCTTTAAGAGGGAATTTTTTTTTTTTATTTACAATTTTTTTGGAGTAACAATCAATAACATATCATTTGAATATCAATTCAACAATATTTTACATACTTTCAAAACATTGTTTCGTATTGTACATTGTCAGGAATTACACCATTTTCCAACATAAAACTAATAACAGGGTACCAAATAGCTACAACTTTTTTGTGGTATTTATCTGGTGATACATTAGACAAATTAAAAGACATTTTTTGCATAATAAAAATTTCCCATATTCGGTTATAGCATTGAGATAAAGTAGGAGGTTTTTTTTCTAACCATTTGGCTGCAACTAACAAACGTGCTGCCGCTAATAGATATGCTATTAATTCTTCACTTCTTTTGTCTTTTCTCGGTTGGGGCCATCGTTCTAACAAAATCACTTCAGGGGAACAAGGTAAGTCAATTTCTGTAATTTCTTTAATTTTTTTTAATATTCTGCCAAAATTGGTATATTGTAGGGCAAAGCCAACAACAGTGTAAAAAATCAGCGTTATTCCCACATTGTTTAGTACATGTTGGAGTAAACGTTTTGTTAAAGCAGTGGAGTCTGATAGGTGGAAGATACCATCTCATGATAAGTTTAGACATTTGAGTGTGTATAGAGTGAATTTTTGAGGTCCAACTGTAACCACTCCATATTAAGTTCCAATCATCCTCTGTGAGTTCGATTTTTAAATCTTCTTTCCATTGTTTTTGGTATAAAGTGTTTGCCTCTTCTTTACTAACACTTAAATGTTTATAAACTAATGTCAAATTTCTACTTAAATTAACTTTTTTCTCTAACCATTGTTCCAAAGGTGTCGAAGTGCGATTTCTAGTTCAAGAGGGAATTAGATAAACATCTGGAGCAGCGGTCCATTAGTGGCTATTAGCCACAAGGTATAGATAGGAACTCTCAGGCTGGGGCAAGTGATGCTCTGTATTCTCGGTGCTTGGGAGGGCAACAGTGGGAGGGCTTCTAGTGTCCTGGCCCCAGTGGTGGAACTCCTGATGGCACCTGGTATTTTTGGCCACCACATGAAGAGTGTTGGACTAGATGGGCCATTAGTCTGATCCAACATTGGCTTCTCTTATGTTCTAATGTTCTTAAACCACCCTTCAAGAGATCATGCTCATTGGATCCTCCCCAGTGCCTGGAAAGAGGATGAGGGCCAGGGCTCACAAAGCGATCATTCAGCACATTGGATGAATGATCACCCTGGATGGCCAGGCTTTCTCTCTTGTAGAGGATGTGGGCTTTCAGGGGCTACTACGTTGCATGGCCCCATGGTATACCATTCCCTCCTGGAGGACCATAAGCTGCCTGCCATGTACTGCCTGCCACGTACTGCCTGCCATGTACCAGCCCATGGTGTCTGGTGAAAGCTGAGCTAGTCAAGGCACGAGGGAGAACTGTCCACCTGATGGCCAACCTTTGGAGAGGCCAGCACCATGGCTACCTCTCCCTCACTGCACACTGGTGGCAACCCGAGGAGGAGTGGGAAGGGGGACCCGCTGCCTCAAGCAGGGATGAGCTTGCTTCTGTCCAGCTACAAGGCGGTGCTTCTCCACACTCAGGGTATGGACACGGAGCACACATTGGTGAATATCTCTGCAGCCATTCAGAGTAGCCTGAAGACCTGGTGAAGACAGATCACCCATGGTCACAGACAGCGGCCCGCACATGTGTAGGGCCACCGAAAAAGCCAAACTCAGAAACGTCATCTGCATGGCACACAAGATTCAACTGGTAGTGAAGGATGCCCTGGGGCTGGGGAGCAATGCCACTGCTGAGGAGGGCACCACTGACATCAGTTCCCTGCTGGAGAACTGTCAATGCTTGGAGGGTCACTTCTCGAAAAGGATCAGGGCTTCACAGCTGCTGAGAGAGAGGCAGTGTGAGGCAGCTGAGCAGGAGTACATCCTCCTCCAGGACGTCGGCACCTGGTGGAACTCCACCTACGCCATGATTGCCTGTTTGGTGGAGCAGAAGACAGTGCTCCAGGACATCCTGTCCTCCGTGTCCATCCAGTGGGGGGGGGCAAGCTGAGCATCAGCTCCAACAAATGGCTGACCCTGTCCCAGATGGCACATGTCCTGAAACTGTTTCAGGATGCCACCAATGTCCTCTATGCCCACACAGCCAGCCTGGGGCAAGTCATCCCCCTCATTCATGGGCTAGATTGGGCGATGGAGTCTATGCTGGAGCCAGGCCCTGAGGGAACCAAGGTTCTCCCTCGAGTCAGGGCCCTGGTTGACAGGTTGCGCCATGACATCAAGTAGTGCCTGCATCTGCTCCTTGAGCAGCGGGAATTCAAGTTGGCGTGCATGTGTGACCCCCGTATCAAGGGAATCATCACCCTTCGAAGCACACAGCTTCATCAGTGGAAGCATAAGAACATAAGAACATAAGAGAAGCCAATGTTGAATCAGGCCAATGGCCCATCTAGTCCAACACTCTGTCACACAGCGACCAAAATATACCACGTGCCATCAGGAGTTCCACCACTGGGGCCAGGACACTAGAAGCCCTCCCACTGCTGCCCCCTCCAGCACCAAGAATAGAGTGCATCACCTGCCCCAGACAGAGAGTTCCCATCTATACCCTGTGGCTAATAGCCACTGATGGACTTCTGCTCCATACGTTTATCTAATTCCCTCTTGAAACTGTCCATGCTTGTAGCTGCCACCACCTCCTGTGGCAGTGAATTCCATATGTTAATCACTCTTTGGGTGAAGAAATATTTCCTTTTATCTGTTCTAACCCGACTGCTCAGCTATTTCATGGAGTGCTCACGAGTTCTTGTATTGTGAGAAAGGGAGAAAAGTACTTCTTTCTCCCTTTCAGCCAGTTTGGTGTAGTGGTTCAGTGCGTGGACTCTAATCTGGGAGAACCGGGTTTGATTCCCCACTCCTCCACTTGCACCTGCTGATGTGACCTTGGGTCAGTCACAAGCTCTGGCACAGCTTTTTTCTCAAGGGCACTTTCTGTCAGAAGTTCTCTCAGCCCCACCTACCTCACAGGGTGTCTGTTGTGGGGAGGGGAAGGGAAAGGAGTTTGTAAGCCGCTCTGAGACACATTTGGGCAGTGAAGGGCGGGGTATAAATCCAAACTCTTCTTCTTCTTCTTCTCAATCTGCTCAATCCCATTCATAATCTTATAGACCTCGATCATGTCACCCCTCAGGCATCGTTTCTCCAAGCTAAAGAGCCCCAAGCGTTTTAACCTTTCTTCATAGGGAAGGTGTTCCAACCCTCCTATCATTCTAGTTGCCCTTCTCTGCACTTTTTCCAATGCTATCATATCCTTTTTGAGATGTGGCGACCAGGACTGTACATAGTATTCCAAATGAGGTCACACCAATGATTTATAGAGGGGCATTATGATACTGGCTGATTTGTTTTCAATTCCCTTCCTAATAATCCCCAGCATAGTGTTGGCCTTCTTTATTGCAGCTACACACTGTCTAGACATTTTCATTGAGTTATCTACTACGACTCCAAGATCTCTCTCTTGGTCCGTCTCTGCCACTTTTTTGTGGGACAATGTGTATTTATATTTAGGATTTTTAGCTCCAATGTGCATCACTTTGCACTTGGCCACATTGAACCACATTTGCCACGTTGACGCCCACTCACCCATCCTCAACAGATCCCTTTGGAGTGCCTCACAATCCTCCCTGGTTTTCACCACCCTGAACAACTTCGTGTCATCTGCAAATTTAGCCACTTCACTGCTTACTCCCAATTCCAAATCGTTAAGAAACAAGTTAAAAAGCATCGGACAGAGTACTGATCCCTGTGGTACCCCACTGCTTACCACCCTCCACTGAAAAAGTTTCCCATTTATACTCACTCTCTGTTTCCTATTTATAAGCCAGTTTTTGATCCACAAGAGGACTTGTCCTTTTATCCCATGACTATCAAGCTTATTTAGGAGCCTTTGATGAAGAACTGTATCAAAAGCTTTCTGGAAGTCAAGGTAAATAATATCTATTGGGTCCCCCTTGTCCACATGTTTGTTCACTCCCTCAAAAAACACTAACAGATTAGTGAGACAAGATCTTCCCTTACAGAACCCATGCTGAGTCTGCCTCAATAGTTTTTGTTCACCAATGTGCCTACTAATTCTTTCCTTAATAACAGTTTCCACCAATTTACCCGGTATCGATGTCAGACTGACTGGCCTGTAATTTCCCGGATCTCCCCTGGAGCCCTTTTTAAAGATGGGAGTGACATTAGCTACCTTTCAGTCCTCAGGAATGGAGGCAGATTTTAAAGAAAGATTACATATTTTTGTCAGGAGATCCACAAGTTCACATTTGAGTTCTTTTAGAACTCTTGGATTAACGCCATCCGGGCCTGGCGATTTATTAGTTTTTAAATTGTCCATCAGTCGTAGGACTTCCTCTCTTGTCACCGCAATCTGATTCAGGTCTTTCAAACCCCCTCCCGAAATCAGTGCTTCTGGAGTGGGCAAGCACTTCTCCTCTTCCACAGTGAAGACAGAGGCAAAAAATGCATTCAGCTTCTCAGCCATTTCCCTATCATCCTTCACTACTCTTTTTACCCCTTGGTCATCCAAGGACCCCACTGCCTCCCTGGCTGGCTTCCTACTTCTAATGTATTTGAAGAAAGTTTTATTGTTGGTCTTTATGTTTTTTGCGATATGCTCCTCATATTCCCTTTTTGCTTGCCTGATCACAGACTTGCATTTTATTTGCCATAGTCTGTGTTCCCTTTTATCAACTTCACTAAGACTAGCTTTCCACTGCTTAAAGGAATCCTTCTTACCTTTTACAGCTTCCATTACTTTATCTGTTAACCATGCAGGCTTTTTTCTATACGTATTTGTGCCTGTCCTAACTTGCGGTATATATTTTTTCTGAGCTTGTAGGATTGTATTTTTAAATAGTCCCCAAGCGGTGCAATCACTCTTACATCTCTCACCAGGTCTTGGGTGTTACTTAGGACCAAATCCAGGATCACCTCTCCCCTGGTAGGATCTGTGACCATCTATTCCATAGCACAATCATTGAGACTGTCTAAAAACTCAATCTCTTTTTCCCGACTAGAACTTATATTGACCCAATCAATGTGTGGGTAGTTGAAGTTGCCTATTACAACACAGTTATTCTGTCTAGCCGCTCTCTTTAATTCATTCATCATCTTATAATCCTCCTCTATCTTTTGATCTGGTGGGCGATAACAAACTCCCATTGTTAAGCCTCCTGTTGCACCCACTATTTCAACCCATAGCATTTCTAGAAGCGAATCCAATATTCTTACCCTCTCAATCTTACTGGACTGTATACTCTCTCTGACATACAGAGCCACCCCACCTCCAACCCTTCCCCCCCATCCTTCCAATATAATTTATAACCAGGAATCACCGTATCCCACTGATTTTCCTCATCCCACCAAGTTTCTGAAATACCCGCAATGTCTATTTCCCCTCCCAACACCAAGCATTCCAACTCCCTGATTTTACCTCGGAGACTTCTAGCATTTGTGTATAAACACTTACAGTTTCCCATGTTTGTTAAGCCCACAGCCTTCCTCTTGCTGCCTTGAGACCTTGCCAGGCAGTTCCTGTCATTAGCCACAGTCTCAGTGGACAATTTTAACCCATTTCCTTGTACAAAAGTAATAGCTATCCCTTCATCTCTTTGAGATGAGCCATCCCGAACCAGACACTTTTCATCTCCTGGCGGCTTTCCCACATTATTCAGTTTAAAAACTGCTCTGCCACCTTTTTGATTTTGAGCGCCAGCAGCCTGGTTCCTTCTTGGGACAAGTGGAGACCGTCCCTTTTGTACAGCTCCCTCTTGTCCCAAAAAGCATCCCAGTGCCTAACAAACTTGAACCCTTCCCCCCTACACCATCGTCTCATCCACGCATCGAGACTCCTGATCTGTGCCTGTCTCTCCGGCCCTGCGCATGGAACAGTTAGCACTTCTGAGAAGGCTACCTTGGAGGTCCTGGCCTTGAGTTTCCTGCCCAGCAGCCTAAATTTCTCCTCCAGGACCTCACGACTGCATTTCCCCACATCGTTGGTGCCGACGGGCACCACGACCACTGGCTCCTCCCCAGCACTATCTACCAGCCTATCTAAAACACATGCAATGTCCGCTACCTTCGCACCAGGCAGGCAAGTCATCATACGGTCAGTACGCGGGTTCGCCACCCAGCTGTCTACCTGCCTAAGGATCGAATCACCAACTACCAAGAGCCCCCCTCCAACCCTTCCCAGGGACGGTTCCTTGGTATGAAAGGGTACCTGTTCATCAGCTGAAGAAGAGGTCCCTTCTGAGGGCACATTCCCCTTATCCTCAGCACGGTGCCCCGTTTCCCCTTGACCCTCATGCTCCCTGGCAGCAGCTGGGCTGCCAGATCCAGAGTGGGACATATCTAACAAGTCCCCGAGAGTCTTCTCCATGCACCTAACTGACTGTCTCTGCTTCTCCAGGTCAGCCACCTTGGCCTCAAGGGAGCAAATTCGCTCCCTGAGAACCAGGAGCTCCTTGCACTGAGCACACACCCAAGACTTCTGACCAGTGGGCAGATAGTCATACATGTGACATTCCATGCAAAACACTGAATAGCCCCCGACCCCCTGCTGGCATTCTGGCTTCATAATTGTTTTAAACAAATACTTTTATATAACCCCTTTTAAAGCCCTTTGTATTTATATGGTTACTATTGTAGAAGTCTACTTACCTTACTGGGAACCCAAGGAGCCAAGGTCCCTGGCTTTCTGGCTCTTCTTGGGCTTCTTACAGAGCCCCTAGGCTGAGAGTCCCTAGGCCAAGAGCCACAGGCCAAGAGCCTCACCCTTTGGCTCGTGCCTCTTGCAAGCTTCCTGCCTTAAATAGAAGCCTCCCCCAGGAGAGGGTGTGGCCAGCAGCTATTCAAATTCACCCTAGGCATTTAATTACAGGCAAACAATGACCCTTTCACACCCTAACTCCAGCAGCCAGGAGTCTGCTACAACTCACCCACACACTCTCAAATACAGTCCCCCACACAGTACCTTCTCAGCTAAAGCACCTCAGCTGAAAGTAAATAAATAAAAAAAACACTCACCCCTCTGTCAGCTCTAACACCTTGCTCCTTCTCAGAGCTCAGCTGGGTCAGCTCTGCTTCTGGCAAGCTTCCTGCCTTAAATTGAAGCATGAACTGTGTTGCCAGGTGCTGGTGTTTCAACACTGTGACTGGGGCCAGAGACAGCTGAGGGATGTGGGAGATGATGAGGTGGAGGAGGAGGATGGCACGGAGGGGGGGCAGGGAGAGGCAGAAGATTGGGAGGGGGGACCATGAGGGGGGCAAGCTCGTAGAGAAAGGGCGGGCCCCCGAAACTGAGCGGAGACAGTGTAAGAACCAGGAGTTCTGGATGTCCATTGTGAGGTGGGAGGTACAGAGTACGGGGGGGAGAGATTTTTGCAAGGCCCGGCAGCTGGCAGCTCCTCAGGCCTCGCCACTGGAGCCAGGGGTGGTGGTGGAGGGGTGGAGGAGACCGGGGGGGGGGAATCGGCGGACTTGGTGGCTGGCAGCCACTCACGCCGCGCCGCCGGTGTCCGGGATGGAGGGAGGCTTACCTCCTGCTGCTGCTTCCTCCTCCTCCTGTTCTGCGTGGAGCTCTTCTCTCCCCCCCGCGAGTATCGCAGGTCCCCTTTCTTATATAATCTATTATCATTTGTATTACAAGCCATATATTTATATTAAACTTATTTATATTTATATGGAACATATTTGTATTACTTAATCTCCCAGGCTTAAGGGCACATAGTCACTTTGCAAAGCACCAGAACACATCAGATTGCCTCTACCATGCTACTGAGGCCAGCGCTCCCCCACCACCTTCTTCAATGAACCTCCCAGGCTTAAGGGCACATAGAGTCACTTTGCAAAGCACCAGAATACACCAGATCACCTCTAGCACACTGCTGAGGCCAGCACTCCCCCCACCTTCTTCAACTAACCTCCCAGGCTTAAGGGCACATAGAGTCACTTTGCAAAGCACCAGAACACACCAGATCGCCTCTAGCACACAGCTGAGGCCAGCTCCCCACCTCAAGACAAAACAAACACCCAGGCAACTCACCTCAGGAAGGGCAGGATATCTCCAGGAGCATGAGGCAGAGGACTGCTGGGGAGGGTAGCAGCGCCTCCTTTCACAGGGCAAGCAAACCCCAGCTGAGGGGAGGCGGGGCCAGCCCAGATTAGGAAACACAAAGCATACTGCTGTGTTTCTGTGCTGCACGGCCATTGGGAAGGGAACCTCCCACCCCTGCGCTGTGGTAAAAATTGCTGTGCTGGCTAGGGGAAGTCGGTGCACCAGCACAGCCTGGCGCAGCTTAAAGGGAACCTAGGTAGCCACCAATCTGCTCTCCTGCCCACTCACCAGCATCCAGAGCTAGTGTTCTCCCACCTCGGAGACATCCTTTGCCCACATCAATCCCAACTAGACCCGGCCAGGGTAGATAAGCTGTTCTTTCTGAAGGTCAATCTATCCATGCTGAGCAACCCTGTTCTGGATGGGGTGGACTGAGACTGCAGTCTCTCATCTTCCCTCCTCATGTCCTCCCTTCCTTTCCCCCCTCTTCCTCTATGGGTATTCCCTGCATGCAGCCCATGGGGTGCATCTGTCAGTGACTGGGTGGGAGGAAGGCCACCCCTGCCGAGAGGGGTTCTTCTGGGGGCCGGGACTCCCCACCTGTCCGCCCGCCATGGCCAGGCAGTTGTACCACGCTCCCAGATCCCTCCTGGGTTGCTGAGCAACTGGGTTAGAACGGATAAAAGGAAGTACTTCTTCATCCAAAGAGTGATTAACACATGGAATTCACTGCCACAGGAGGTGGTGGCGGCTGCAAGCATGGATGGCTTCAAGAGGGAATTAGATAAGCATATGGAGCAGAGGTCCATCGGTGGTTATTAGGCACAAGATATAGATAGGGACTCTAAGGCAAGTGACGCTCTGTATTCTTGGTGCTTGGGGGGGGCAAAAGTTGGAGGCCTTCTAGTGTCCTGGCCCCATTGGTGGACCTCCTGATAGCACCTGGTATTTTTGGCCACTGTGTGACACAGAGTGTTGGAATGGATGGGTCATTGGCCTGATCCATCATTGGCTTCTCTTATGTTCTTATGCTAAGTGTCAGTTCGGTACGGTCCTGGGCAAAATTTGGAAAGTGTCCATTCCTAGTTGCTGATAAGTAAGATGCTCTACCTAGGCAGTATTCAAATTTCCTATCTTCCAAGAATTATTTCCACACTGACATCTGCCAAGGAATCACTGTTTGTCTTCCTGGAACCCGAATATGTTGCAGAGCCAGGGCGTTAGCTAGGGGATGCTGCCATATTTCCAGAAAGATGTAGAGAAAACAGAGAGATCACAGGAAGGATGCAAATAATGATGAAAACAACCAAATTAAACAAATTCTTTCCATGCTCCTGAGTGGGAAGAGTGATTGAGTGTTAATTCACAGATTAGTATTGTTGATGTGTAAATTAATGTTATTTACACCGTGAAAAAGCTGTTATGTGAAATGGGAGTATATGCAGTTTCCGTAGTGTGTATGCGTATATCTTTATTACTTGTTGAAGAAACACTACTCACTGCAAAACAGCAGTCTAAATATATTTTCATAATACTACATCACGGTTGTTTTCATAATTGTTTATATTTCCAGGTGGGGCTGTTAGAGAAATGAAGGGAAAAATTCATGGTTTGACCATGACCAAAGAAACATTCAAAATTGTCTTGTCAAGTCTAAGTACCTACTAGTATTGCAGTGTTTCCATATGATTTATATCAGAAACACAAAACTGAAATAAGAACAGTTTTTAAAAGTGCAGGAACAACTTCCTTAAATGAAGAGCATTCTCTTGTCCTTTTTAAGCACCATGCCATGGTCACAGCCCTAGCAGCTGAAAGGGGATTTTTCCAGGGTCACTTAAGAGTGTGAAGGCAATCATGACCTTGAAAAATACTCAAGGGAGAAGGTTGAGGGTGTGAGGATTCTGGAGCATTGCCGCCCTGAGAAGTAGGGCACCAGCATCCACTGATGACTACAACCAGAAATCTTCTAAACAGAAGCTGTCATTCTTTAGATTGAAATGTCACAAATTAAAAGGCTTCTTTGAGAAAACAAAGGCTGGCAAAGCACCCAGGTGGGACAGTGCACCCATTCGCCCCATCCAGACTATGCACTAGATTCTAGGGAACAAACTCAGTTCAGCCTGGAACATCGATTAGACCAGCTGTGACTCCCCATCAAGCTGCATGAACAAACGTGTATCTCAGAATAATGGCCAGCTGTATAGTGAGGAAGGTGAGGCAGTGATCTCAGGCAGTGGATTTTGTAAGGCGACAGTCTTCACTACCACTCCCATGCCACCCCTAAACAGAACCAGGAACACCAATCACAGTGTGGAAAGTCACATGTGCCCAAACAGGGCTTCCCAAACTCAGAGAGTTCAAGAATCCCTGGTGGACATGCCTGGCCTGCCCCACTGTCTTTAAAGCTGCCTCAGGAACAAGGGAGGGAGGAAGCATTCGCTGCCCCTGGGCAGTGGGCATGGCAAGAGGCAGCAGGGGGTAGAAGCAAGTGGGTTAGCCAGGGGTGGCAGCCTCAGGCGGCACAACTTGTTACGCTGCCGCTGCCTGAGGCACACCCAGTGGTTTCCTGTGGCTACAGACTGCGAATAAGCTTCTCTGCTCCTACTGATCTGATTGAAGAAACCCTAAAAAGCTCCCAAGGAGCTCCCTCAAACATAGTTGGAAAACCCACAATGAGTTTGGCTCACAGATTTACCACACACATATCCTGAATCACTCTTGTTCCTATAACCCTGTTAGAGAATGCTTACACTTTGATTCAAATAGACTGAGAAGGAATTATTTAAAAATAAGATATGTTTGCTCTTTTGTGGTCCAGCACAAAACAGCTGTATCAAAAACTGCTACTTAATGGAGCTGCATACATAAAACTGTATAGACTTGTCAGGTAGTATACATTTGTTTCTAATCCCAAATCAATTTTTCACAGATGTAACAAAGAACTATCCCGACAGCCTTTGATGTACAGGGAAAGCAACGTTACACTGTCATTCTATGATTACGTCATTTTTTTTTTCAGTGTATTGCTCATAAAAGAAATAATGTCATTATTATCAAGGTTATTCACTAAAATTTGCTGTAAGAGAGTACTGACCCCCCCCCAGTAGGAGACTGGCCTTCACCCAAGTATTTGAATATGATCATGTCCATCTGGTGTATGTCTGGCTCATCCTTCCTGTTGCTTTGTCCATCTGCTTAAAATCTACTTCCAAAATGCCATATAACTCCCCCCTCCCCACCATACACAATCTACAAAAAAGAGGTTACACAGATCCTTCTGCAATCTTCAGATGATACCAGGCTACAAGGCATAATTTAATCTAAGAAAATAGAAGGTTGGGCTTTTTGGGTTAGTTGTCCTTTTAATCTCTGTGATCGTTCTGGTCTGTGTAAACATTTCTCACTTTCAAGTTATCAATATTGAGGAACTTGCACTTAATATTGTGCCATATTAAAAGTGGTATATTTGTGTATAGGTCCAATAAATGCAAAAACAGGTGTCTAAATTATTCTTTAAGAAGTTTCATAAAATGGGGAGATGCCAGAATACCTAGTATTCTAAGACACAGGAGTGCCACATCATATACACATGACATGAAGCTGGGTGGGATTGCTAATTCTGAAGAAGACAGAGTCAGGATTCAAACTGATCTAGATAGGCTGGAACAGTGGGCTGAGACAAATAAAATGAATTTCAATAGAGATAAGTGCAAAGTCTTACACTTAGGTACGAAAAATCATAGGCACAGATATAGAATGGGAGGTACTTGGCTTGACAGCAGCACATGTGAAAGGGATCTAGGTGTTCTGGTTGATCACAAAGTAAACATGAGCCTGCAGTGCGATGTGGCTGTGAAGAAAGCTAATGCAATCTTAGGATGCATTAACATAAGAACATAAGAGAAGCCAATGTTGAATCAGGCCAATGGCCCATCTAGTCCAACACTATTTCACACAGCGGCCAAAATATACCAGGTGCCATCAGGAGGTCCAGCAGTGGGGCCAGGACACCAGAAGCCCTCCCACTGCTGCCCCCTCCAGCACCAAGAATAGAGTGCATCACCTGCCCCAGACTGAAAGTTCCCATCTATACCCTGTGGCTAATAGCCACTGATGGACTTCTGCTCCATATGTTTATCTAATTCCCTCTTGAAACTGTCCACGCTTGTAGCTGCCACCACCTCCTGTGGCAGTGAATTCCATATGTTAATCACTCTTTGGGTGAAGAAGTATTTCCTTTTATCTGTTCTAACCCGACTGCTCAGCAATTTCATGGAGTGCCTATGAGTTCTTGTATTGTGAGAAAGGGAGAAAAGTACTTCTTTCTCAACCTGCTCAATCCCATTCATAATCTTATAAACCTCGATCATGTCACCCCTCAGCTGTCGTTTCTCCAAGCATTAACAGAAGCATTGTGTCCAGATCACAGGAGGTGGTAGTTCCACTCTATTCTGCTATGGTCAGGCCTCACCTGGAGTACCGTGTCCAGTTTTGGACACCACACTTTAGGAAGGATGTTGACAAGCTCGAATGTGTCCAGAAGAGGGCAACCAGGATGGTGAGAGGGTTGGAATCCAAGTCTTCTGAGGAAAGGCTGAAAGAGTTGGGTATGTTTAGCCTGGGAAAGAGAAGACTTAGAGGCCACATGATTGCAGTCTTCAAGTATTTGAAGGGCTGTCATGTAGAAGCTGGAGCAGATCTATTCTCTCTTGCTCCAGATTGCAAGACTAGATCTAATGGGTGGAAATTACAAGGGAGTCATTACCGGATAAATATCAGGAGAAACTTCTTAACTGTAAGGGTGGTTGAGCAGTGGAACAGACTGCCTCGGGAGGTGGTGGATGCTCCTTCGCTGGATGTTTCCAAGCGGAAGCTGGACAACCATGTTTCGGGTATGTTGTAGGGCTATCTTTCAGCTATGCTCCTGCAGAGTGCAGGGGGTTGGACTAGATGACCTGCAAGGTCCCTTCCAACTCTAACATTCTATGATTCTATATATCAAGGCTCAGATGAAATGTTTCTTTGATTGCCATTGCCTTTCAGAAAACCTGGGTCTACCACAAGCAACACATCTGGTATCGTAAGGAGATGTTAGAAGAGAAGCCCTCCTACACAAGCTCCACTCAAATGAAGAAAAGTGGTGTGAGAGCAGTACTGAGTTCTTGGTCTGCATACAGGTACTCCAAATAATACAGATGTGAATACTGGTGTTCCACATTCCAGTTTAAGGAGACTGTGTGTCAGATACCAACATTTGATGAAACAGTAATAGCTCAGGGAGCGGGGGGATGCCTTAATAAGCCCTCAAGCAGAAATAGGTTGCCTGCAAGACTGGCCTGAGAAGTCTTAGGACCTGAGACAGAAAATGTAAATAATGTTTCTTCTCATCTCCACCTACCTGCAAAAAAATAATAATCAAATCTTAAATACTTGACACCAAAATCTGCTATCTAAAGTCGGAGGGCCATGCTTTCCTAAACAAATCCTTGCATGGAGGAAGAAGAAGGAGGAGGATCTTGTGTACCCAGCGAGACCGCACATGTGGTCGGGTCTGCATGCGGTCATGTGAAGGGCCCAAGCTTCGCTCCGAAAGACAATAGCCTGAAAGGATCCTAGCACACACCTATTGGAGGTCTAGGATCCAAGAATGGACCTATGGGACTCAAATGCACTGTAAATAGCGTATCACGGGAGTGGGTGTGTGTTGGGTGTGGTCTGGCTACAGGGATATGAACTGGCCTCTGGGCTGGGTGTGGGCATTTTAAGATCAACCTGTAACTAAATAAAGTATGAGCTGAAATCACTTTCCAATGCATCAGCCTCAGTACTTTATACTGGCGACGAAGGTAGGATCCCGATGAGCGAGCCTGACTCTTCATCCAGCACAGCACCGAGCATTGCTCCAGTGGAAGCCGCCATGCCCCACATTGCTCCTGAGCAGCACCGGAATATGCACCGCTCCCCAGGACACTGCTTCCCACTTCGCTTGAGAATCATGACTGTTGCTCCGGGACACCTCGAGGTCTTCGACCCCACACACCCTGAATTCTGGGAATCCTGTGTAGACCAGCTCACCAGCTACTTCACTTACCACGAGGTCATGGATGCCGACAAGAAACGGGCCCTACTCCTCAGCACATGTGGAGTGGCCACCATTTGTCCTGGTGCCCAAGACGCTAACTGAAAATACCTACGATGAGATCATTGCGATCTTAACGAAGTACTATGGGCCAAGGCCCACCATGATGGCCAAGCGCATGGACTTCCAAGCATGTCTCCAGAAGCCCAGCGAAACAGCCTCTGCATTCATTGCCGAACTCCGTCAACAAGCGATGGTCTGTGAGTTCACAAAAGTGGAAGAAAACATCCTGACACAATTTGTCTGGGGGCTGCAGGACGCCAAACTCCACTGCAAACTGGTAGGCACCACCGACCTCAAGATAGATGGAGACCTCCAGATGGCCGCCGCATTCAAGGGCTCACACCGCGACCATCCGCCATCTTCATCCTCAACACACCACGTGTTCCCAGCTGCAGCATCCGACTATTCGGATGACGATAAGGTACTACAGGTCTGCCAACCCAGCTGCCGGAATCACCAACCCCAGGCCGGGGCCACTGCACATTGGGGAAAACCAGCATCCCAAGCGGCATGTGCTAGCTGCGGAGACTCACACGAGTGCAAAACATGCTACTTCCGTGACGCTGTCTGCCGAACATGTGGAAAGCAAGGCCACATCGCCCAGGCCTGCCAATCCTGTGGCAACTGGAGGACTACGTCCACTCACCAGGAGAACCTGGACCTGCATACGCTGACCATCAACCACCACCAGCACCAGGTAATGAATTTGCCCCCAGAAGCCCCTAACAAAATGCACGTTACTGTATTAATAGAGGGGTCCTCCTGCCACATGGAACTGGACATGGGCTCCTCATTTCCCATAATTTTCGCAGATACATTATGGAAACTCTGCCCCCGGGGGGGGGACCCCTCCCCTGGGGAACCAGAAGTTACAGATCCTCCGCATCCAGGGACAAGCATGATTCCCGGAGGGGTGGACAGCGGCCACCCAGAACCAACAGGCAACCCAGAGCCCAGCATCACACCAGCTCAGGCTCTGATCCCAGCAGCAGAGACTCCGTCCCCGGAGCCAACAGGAATGGTGCCAGGGAGCCCAACCCCGGTTCCAGACGTTTGCCGCTCCCCACGAACCTAAAGGACTATGTATGCTAGGGTAACCTGGACCAAGGGGGAGAGGAGTGTTGTGTACCCAGCGAGACTGCGCAAAGTGGTTGGGTGGCCATGCGAAGAGCCCAAGCGTCGCTCTGAAAGACAATAGACCTAATGAATCCTACCGCACACCTATCGGAGAGCTAGGATCCGAGAATGGACCTATGGGACTTGAGTGCACTGTAAATAGCGTATCACAGGAGTGTGTGTGTGTGTTGGGTGTGGTTTGGCTACAGGGATATGAACTGGCCTTTGGGCCGGGTGTGGGCATCTCAAGATCAACCTGTAACTAAATAAAGTATGAGCTGAAATCACTCTCCAATGCATCAGCCTCAGTACTTTATAGAGGAGGAGGAGGAGGAGATTGGATTTATACCCCGCCCTTCACTTGGAGTCTCAGAGCGGCTTACAAACTCCTTTCACTTCCCCTCCCCACAACAGGCACCCTGTGAGGTAGGTGGGGCTGAGAGAGCTCTGACAGAAACTAGTCTTTTCAAGAACATCTCTGACAGAACTGTGGTTTGCCCAAGGTCACCCAGCAGCTGCAAGTGGAGGAGTGGGGAATCAAACCCGGTTCTCCCAGATTAGAGTCCGCATACTTAACCAATACACCAAACTGGTTCTTAGTAACATTGCTGTTTGTGTTCCAAACCATCACCAGTTTTGAAAAAGCAGAATGGAGCAAGCTGCAGATATGTTTCCAGGTCATGTTCCATTTGCCTTCAATTAAATTAATGGAACTGAACAGCTTGATCTGATCCATCTTTACTTAGAAGTAAATCCCATTAATTTCTGCAGTTTTCAGTATGCCTAAAATGGCAACCATGCATGTCTGTTCAGCCACATATGTCTATTCAGAAGTAAGTCCCACCAAATTCAGTAGGGCTTTCTCTTGAATACTGTTCTATCGGTATGAGCCCTGAATGCTGGTGCTGTGAGATCAGGATTCACTTCTAAGTGCTTACTAAGGAAGTTTGTAATATTCCCACAGAAGCATTTAATATAAAGAGGTATGCATTATTTTTAGATACAGCCAATACAGCAGAGCCTAAAGAACAAATCTCATTCAGAGCTCCATCCAAACCTGGTACTCAGATGTGGGTCTCCCCCCCCTTTTTAAAAGCTAGGACTATTTGTACTTTTAGAAAGGTGATCCTGTGGTCCTGCTGCACTAAGCAACTGCTTTACCAGGGCTACGGTCAGCATAACACAGTCACCATCCTGTAGACTCCCAGCAGAAAGGAAAAACTAACATAGCCACCCAGCGGCCATGGCAACTTCACCATCATTCACCAACCAGTGTCAATTAATGATGGAAGTTCCCACATTGCCCATGTAGATATTTATTCTATGTATTTTTTTATCTAACACTTTCTCTAAGGAGCTCAAGTTGGCATGCATCAATTCCCCATCTCAATTCCATTTTTGCATCATATAAAAACATTGTGAGAGAGTGACTGGCCTAAGTTAATAGAAAGCATCAAGCGACTTGCAGTGTTAGTATGGATACAATGGTGCCATCACCATACCCAATACACACCTAAGGCACAAGCATGACTCTAGGGACAGACAGCAGCAGCACCTTTGCACACAAGAGCCCCCCATGGCCTAGAGCTCAGGAACCCATACGTAGGAGTTCAGAGGCTTCCCAGGAATACCTAAGCCTTGTTGGGAGTGGGACAACAGTGGTTCCACACACACAACACTAATAACATTGCACACAATATATTTATTTGGATGTCTGGGTAAAGGCAACAACCTCTTTTGCAAGGCAAGGAGAAACAGAACCACACAAATGGTGTTCCACTTTGCTACTTACCTGTGCAAAGTACCTTCTCTTTGCAACTCCAGTTGTAGCTGCAGAGGTTCCTGGAGTTTGTGTGTAGAATCTACTTGTAAGAGTTTAGAGAAGTCAGATGTTATTCATCGGGCTCTCCCCGCCCCTGTGGGCTGTTTGTGCAAAGTTCTCACACGTGCTCTTGGGTGTGAACACATGGGGGCAGAGTGACATGGGCTTTAAGCCGCACATCTTGACATATGTAAGTTATGTTCTTTGACCAGGGTGTATATACTCCTGGCTGTGTGCACTTCTCTTAAAACTGACCTTTAAATGTTAACTGCTTGTAAAAAATGCTTTTATGTTGAACAGATGAACTAATAATAATCCTGTTTCCAGAAAAATGTTGGGGGAGAGGGGTTAGGCGGTTTTTCTGGAATTCAGGTATAGTAAATTGGCATTTTGAATGCTGTGCACAATGTATCGATCACCTCTTATTTATCTCAGTTTCACAACAAGAACCACAGAAATACTTCAGAGCTTTATATCTCTGGTACTCGGCATTATGTTTTATGGCACACATGGCCCAGCCTGACAAAGTGACATCTATGTCAGATCTCGCCCTCATAACAAACGAGTTTGACACCCCTGCCTTGGGAGCCTCTAAGAGTCCAAATCACCCATCCACAGAATGAGGCTGCCTGCTATGCCTCTGCATGATTTACTTCTCTGGTCTTCCAATCAGCTATTTCTTGCTGCAGTTAACTCTGCCATGTCTCAGAAGTTAGTAATTGGATAATTTAACCTCTTCCAATTCAGATGTGTAATATAATTAATTGTCCTTAAAGGCGGCTTTCTGTTACATATCTGTTTTTTTTTTTTTTTTTGGGGGGGGGGGTTGTGTGTATATGTGCTCACATGCCTGGAAGTCATGGTGACTTCTGGCAACTCCTAGTGGGACTGGGACGTTTCAGAGAGGTGGCTTGATATTGCCTGCCTCTGTGTCCCAGGCCTGATATTTTTTGGAGGTCTGCCTTCCACGAACTTGCCAGGGTCGGGCCTGCTTAGCTTCCGAGATCTGATGAGATTGGACTTGCCTGGGCTATCCAGGTCAGGGCTCTGTTGCATCTCTTCATTATCAGTGCATTTTTTCCAATTTCCAGAACCAAAATTAATGCATAAACACAAATTATTAATGTCTCTAAGGGCGGATAATCCTTACTTATGCAACTCTGAAAGTAAATCTTTTCAGGTGGAAGAATGACACATGCCTGACACAGTGATTTACAGAAGTATAAGAAAGGATCAAAAGATGCCAGCATAAATAAATACTTGTGCCTGCAAAAAGCAGCTATGATACCAACTCTGCCCATACATGGCAGAAAATTGAGCAGAGTTTGGGTGGGAGAACTGGAAGTGAGTTGGAGTTTTATGCTTAGCTCAGAAACCGGTTCTGATACCACTGAGACACTAAGAAATAGCGTGGACTTAAGAGACTTAAATTACCTTCAGTACAAAAGCATTTTAAAAAGCCAGACGGTTAACATTTAAAGGTCACTGTGAAGAAAAGTGTACTTTTGGAAGGCATTGTATGGAAATTGAAAACTGCCTCCAGTTATGTTTATTTAAAAGTCTCAGTGAGAAATAATACCACCTTTCCACAATTCCCAAGGCAGCTTACAAAATATAAACATACAGTTTAAATCAGAGTTAAAACACATACATCTGATTAAAGCCTTAACTCTTACAACTGATATCACCATGTGAAGAAAGGTGGTGAGGAAATCTCTCCTATAATTGCATTTTAGTCTGCCAACATTCTATGCCCGCCAAAATGTGTCAATCACAAGGTGTCTCTATCCACTGGCTGCATTGCCTGAGTTCTCTCCCATCCACTACAGCCTAGGCCACTTTTCTCTGATTGGACCAGTGTTTCAAGGTTATTTGCATATGGAAGTTGATTGGACTTCACTCCATTCCGTACCTCAAATCCCCCCCCCGTGAGACAGTTGGGACTGTCAGTTGCATATGCAACCTAGTGTATTCTGAGGTAAAACTATGTCCTCACCCACAACATATCACTTCCCCTTCAAAAGAAACAAACCCAATAACACAACCATGCCACACCACAAAAAAAAAGACAGATCACACCACAGGCAGAATACCACAAGGCAAAAAATGATAGGAAAAGGTGCCAGCAGTCCCCCCATTACTGTACCTGAGAGTGCTTCAGAAAATAGTGCGCAGGTCCCAGGTCCATGTTATAAAAGCTGCCTGGGGGATTATGGACCATTCACAGACTTTCTACCTCACAGAGTTATTGTGCGGATCATACGGGGGAGAGGAGGAGGATGTCAGCTGCTTTGGTTCCTACTGCAGGGAAAGACAGTCCTTTCCCTAGGCAGAGGCTGCAGGGGTGGGGGGGAGATGTAAACCTGAAGGCAGACAGGAAGATAAAGGTAGGCTGATGGTTGCCTGGAAAGGACATAGGGTTGCGAGCTCCAGGTTGGAAACTTCCAGGATATTTTAGGGATGAAGCCTGCTGAGGGTGGGATCTGAAGAGGAGGAAGAAGAGGGGGACCTCAGACGGATCCAGTGCCATAGACCACCCCCAAACAAGCTGTTGCCAATCTCCAGGTGACAGCTGGAGCTTCTTAACGCTCTGGTGCTAATTCAAAGTACTGAGGATGTGCTGCGTTCTGGCAGGGACACTGTGAGTGTAGAAAATGAATTATCAACAGAGTAGTTTTGGAAAATCTTTAGGAATTGTTTGGTCCATTTACCCATCCACAGCCTCTGGCATTTTCTCACTCTGCTGGCATCAAAACCAGTTTAAGGCGCCTTTCGGTTTCGGCGTCGCGAATGGCGGCCACTTCTCGGGACGCTCCCGGAGGCGGTTAGCCCACGCGCAGTTAGGGGGGGTCTTCGCATGTGCGAAAGACCCTAGTGAGCCTTAGGCAAAGGCTCCGAACCGGGGGCGCTTGGGGAGTAGCCTCTTTGCCGGCAGACAGCCGGGAAATTGAGGCTTTCTCCCCGCCCCAATCGGCCCTGCTGCGGCGTGCCCGTAATGGGACTTAGCGGCGCCACCGATTTCCAGGAGTGAAGACAGCGCCATGGTTTAACATAAAAAGAAGAAGTAGCATCGAATCGTGAGTTGAAGATCTATTTTGAAGCGTAAATCGGAGCCCCCCTGCATGCGTATAAGCGTTGGGAGGAGGGAGGAGTTCCCACCCCCTTTGAGAAGCAAGATCTACAAAGGGAGCGTGAAGGGGGGCAGAGAGAAAACAAAGTGTTGGTGAAAGTACCGTTGGGGTTGCATGGAAGACTGCGATCATCTTAGCTTCCTGGGGGATGCGGCACGAACTTTTTAAAAGTAAACAAAAAAACAAAATGTCGATAATGGAAAAAGTCCTGCAGACACCGGAAGAGAAGAGAGGAGGGACTTCCGGTCCAGACAGCCCCCCCCAAGAGCTTGCTGTCAATCAACAGGAAAAGGAGATGCTGTGCCCCCTGCTGGAACAATTGCAGAAAATCAACGAAACTCTGTTCAAAATGGAAAGTGTTCTCATCAGTCGACAGAAACAGATATCGGAAACAACTAGAAAGATGATGGAGATCGAACAGAAATCGAATTTGATTCTATGTTTCCAGGGCGTTAAAGAAGAAGAGAAAGAAGATCTCGGATTTACCTTGACAAATGTCTTGGCACCCCTAACTGGCAGTGAAGCGATAAAGTTAAAAGAAGAGGTGGATAAGGCTCCCAAAGCCTATTCCGCTTTTATAAAAGAAAATACTCTGCCAGTAGAAGGGGATGTCGAGCATAGCAGGCGACAAACTGGAGATCTAATTTCATCTGAAGAGTTTATGGAGCCCTGGAAGCTTGAAGGTCAGAAGTTTAAGGAAAAAGAGAAAAGAAAGAAGACGGATTTCATCTTGAAAATACGGAAACTTCTGAAGAGACACGCCAGCAGGGAGGAGGATGCAGCATTCAAAACTGGGATAAGTGAAGAAGACAGCAGCCCAGGGGAAAGTGGTGATGGAACGGAAGACTTCAAAGTTAAAATGGACTCAATCCATAACTGGAAGAAAATTAAAAAGAAGATACTTTGAGGACTGTTCGTGTAGCATCTGGAAGGAGCTGTTTAATTACTAACCCCAATGGACTTTACTAACTGTATTAACAGAGTGACTTTGGACTTTGCAATAGTTAAAAAGAAGATCTTCTAACCATGATGGATGCCAAAATTGGTATTGGTTATTAACCTAAACTAACCCTCACTAACAGAAAAAATTTTCACTCCATCTTTCTCTTTCTCCATCTGTCTACCCTTCCCTTTTCTTATAAAAAGAATAAAATTCTCTCTTTTTTAAGAGAGTTTTACAAAAAAAAAAACAGTTTAAGGCAAAATAGAGATATGGGGTGCGTTTAGACAGCGTGCTGGAGCGGTTTAAACTGCTCCGGCACGATGCGTTTTTTTTTTTAAACTGGAGAATCGCGATCACACTCACCTCCTCCTTCCCTCCTTCAGAGCTCCCTGCCGTCCTCCTGCAGGTGGGGGGGGGTTCCCCTCTCCTTTGAGCATGCGCACAGGCAGCCCTCTCCCGAACAGGAAGTTTGGCGTGTGCGCAGAAGAGCGATCTTAACTGGTCCCTTTAAAGTTTAAATGAAGACTCCTTTTACATTGTCTCCCCGAAAATGGCCTCCCCGAGATCCCAGACTCGTCTAAATGCCTAAATTAGGTACCAGTGAAGCTTTTTTTCATTTAACTTAGGAGCGGAGCTCCGCTCAAGCGCACACCGCTAAGGGGGGGGGAAATGGCGGACTAAAACCGGAAGCTGGAGGCAGCTTCCCAGAGGGGAGGGGGTTGAAGCACCCGGAAGTGGCTGGATGGAGCGATCAGACAGGGAAAAGTGCGGCTTGAAACGGAGAATCATGGAAAACACCACTTGGGTAAGTGGTGTCAAAATACTCCGTTTCAAAGGGGGTTTGCTCCAGAAAGCGACGGCTGGGGACGGTAGGCAGATATTGGGCGTGTGAACGCGCAGGTAAAAGCCGTTTCTGAGCCGTGCCGAAAACGGCTCAAACGGCGCGTCTGAACGCACCCATGGACACTTTTCCATCCTCCTTTGCATCAACCTGACTTTGTTGGCAACCCTAGGCCTGCCAGCACTCTCAGGGTGACTTCATGCCTCCTGACTGGCATTACTTCTGGCTGCTTGCTCCTGTTCAGCAGGAGCCTCCCTATGGAAGCTGCCTGGGCCTGCCAGCCACAGACTTTCTACCTAACCTACCTGGCAGGGTTGCTGTACAGATCACAAAGTGGAAGAGGAGAATGAAGTAAGCTGTATTCGCCCCACTAACAAGAAAGACTGCCTAGGAACAGGCTGCTGAGAGGGGAGGAGATAAAGTTGCCAATTTTAGGTATAGAAATTCCTGGAGATTTGAGGGGTGGAGCCTGGAGACAGTGAGGTTTGAGGAGGGGTGGGACCTCGTACAGTGCCATAGACTCCATCCTCCAAACAAGCCATTTCCTCCTGGGGAACCATTGCTGCCAATCTCCAGGGGAGGGCTGGAAATCACTTAGAAATACAACTGCTATCCAGGAGGGAGGGGAGAGGAGATGGAAAGCTGAAGTCAAAAGAGGAGATAAAGGTAGGTTGATGGTTGGCTGGGAAGGAGATAGGGTTGCCAATTTTAGGTATAGAAATTCCTGGAGATTTGAAGGGTGGAGCCTGGAGAAGGTGGGGTTTGAGGAAGGGTGAGACCTCAGACAGGTACAATGCCATAGACTCCCCCCTCCAAACCAGCCATTTTCTCCTGGGGGAACCATTGTTGCCAATCTCCAGAGGAGGGCCGGAGATCACTCAGAATTACAACTGCTGTTCACATGGCAGAGATCAGCTCCCTTGAAGAAAAGGGTGACCTCTGTGTCATTATACCCTGCTGAGGTCACCACAGCAAATTGACACTGAGTGCCCAAGAGTGCCTCTTTCTAGAGCTCTGTTATATGTATTTCCACAGGGGGCCTTATTTTTAGTATTTCAATAAATGAAATTCAATCTCCCTTTGATTGGCCCACAAGATAGGCAGAGAGTGGATGGGGACCACAAGGTCGCCAGGGCACCCCTCGCCACTGGCAGGGGTAAATCCGGTTGCCAGAGCCAGGTGGGGACCCTCCTGGTGATTTGTGGATGAAGCCTGGGGAGCTCAGGGAGCTCTATGGAGCACAGTGCCACAGCGTCCACCCTCCAAGGCATCCCTTTCCCCATGGGAACTGAGCTCTGTAGGCTGGAGATGAGCTGCTGTAATTCCACGGGGGGTTCCAGGTCCTACCGGGAGGCTGGCATCCCTCAATTAGAGGGATAATTACTCTGAACGTAAAAATTATTTGTGCCTTTTTCGGGGCGGCCACGAGGTCTGAACCGGCTCCGCCGCACAGCACCCCTTTCTCCTCCTTCTCCTCCTCCCCCCCTCCCCCCCCCATCAGGCGACACCGCCGCTGCAGACCGAGACCGCCCTTTTTAAAGGCCTCAGCCGCTGCAAACCCCGCCCACCGCCGCCAGGGCCACGCCCACGCGGGCGGGGCTGGCCGGCGGCGGAAGTGGAGAGTCGCGGCGCGGAAAGGGAAGAGCCGAGGAGGTCTGGCCGGGCCCCGGGTGAGGAGCGTCGCCTTTTATTTTCCCTGGGCGCGGGGGCTGGGCGCAGAACGGCTGGTTGTCCCCCCCGGTCCCTCCCTCGGAACCGAGAGAGCGGGGCTGAAGGCAGGCCCAGATTAATTCCCTCCACCCCCCGCACTGTGCAGTGAGATTGTCGCATGGCTGGATCTCTCTCCCTCCCGCCCCCCCCCCCATACACGCACGCCCCGCAACGGCACAGTTTTTAAATTTCCTTTGGAATAGTGAGCTTTGTAAGCCTCATAATTTACATGCGCTCCAGTTTAGTTCGTGCGGAGGCGGTGTGCGCATGTGTGGGCAATTTGGAATCTCTGCTTCTTTCATAAATCTGAAAAGGCTTATGTATATGTGGAGGGGCACTGTCTTGGTATTCACGTATAGGATTACTAATCTCCTGATGGAGTCTGGAGTTCTGGAATAACAACTGCTTTACAAAGATGAAGTTGCAGTTTTGGAGAGGGCAAAAATCTGTGGTATCACTTCTCCCCCCTGCCCTGCTGATTTTGTCCTGCTTCTCAGACTCCACCTTCCCCAGGTGCCGCTTTCAGATCTCCAGGGATTTCTCAGGCCAGAGTTGGCAACCCTGCTCACAACAGTTTTGAAAGGAACATGATGCTTGACCACTAAATACAGATGCCTCAGTTAGCTGTATCTTGCATCTGAGTGCTTTTTGTCCCTTTTGCCGTGGATGCATGTTAATCTGTTTGGGGTGCATTTGCACCATTTGTGCTGGAACCCCACCACACATGCACATACACACACACACTCACCCCTCTGTGGGAAACTTCACCTTGGTTCCTACCTGTGACCTGACAAGTAAAGCTCTGAGCTCACTGGCCTGGGCAAGAGTGTCACAGCTGCACACCTTTGGCTTGCCTATTCTGTCTCTGGTCATGGAGACCTCTCTGTGGTTGTGCAGTGCTTCAGAAGCTGAAAGTAAAGTGTTCCTTCTCCAAAACAAAGAGCTGATCCTGGGTTTCCTCTGCCTTCTTGGAGCATGAGGTGCTTCTGGAGAGCTCAGGAGACAACACACATTGACAAAGGAGTGCCAGCTCAGAAGCAGCTGCCTCTTATAGGGAAAACCTGGACTTGGGGACTTCCCAACAATTTTGTGACTGGCCTTGCCCCCATGGAAACAATTTTGTGGTTGTGCCCGCTACTGTCTCTCAAGATTCCAACAATTTCCGCTGGCTCTTGATTTATACAGATAGTTGACTTTTTAAAAGACTGACAAAGCAGCTTTTTGTATCTGCAGAGATTTCAGAATGGCTTCTGCTCCTGATGTCCTTCAACATTATGAGGAGATGTTTATACATCGATTTACATCAGAAGACAAGGAATATCAGAAATATGTCCACCGCCCTGCAGATCCACCTCCTGTAGTAGAAGACTGGTTAAACAGGTGACATTCCCTATTGAGCTCTGAATTTTTTTCTTTTGGTGGGGAGTCATAGGGCGGTATTGTGGGGAATGGGGCTGCAGGCCCATAAATCAATGCAAATAGAATGATCTGTTCATTAACTTTCAAAACAATTTGTTGTCCCTATAACTGTTGGTGACTGCCTTCTTTAACTGCAGTGTATTCTTCATTAAGGAAATCAACACAAATTTATATCACTTGAGCTTGTGGACACACAATGGGAAAACCAGACCTATTGAAGATTAGTACAAAGCTGGGGAAGGGGAACTTATGCCTCTATTAGTTGCATTGCAGAGTAGGTCAGTGAGTCTCAATGGTATCACAGGGAGAAACCATAAAAAGACATTGTCCACAAGAAAAGGGCCCAGTTTTTTTCCCTTGGTCCTGTGATGTGGAGATCAGATGGAAGAGCAGGATGATCAAAGATGCTTTAAAATCCCCGAAGGATCAGAAGAAATGCATACTGTACACACACACAAACACACACTATGTACACCACCTGAGCTCCTTAGAAGGAGGACAGGATAAAAGCCTAATAAATAATTTAAAATCAGTTTGTGAACATCACTGAATATAGACTGTTGGCCATTCCTGGTGGCTCACCAACAATGATTGGAAATGCTACTTGACTGGGACAGTAAACTAGGCTAGAGATGGGGAGTTTTTCCCCCAGAGATTTGAAAGTGATTTAAAGGAAGATCATTGCTTGTGGTGTGAACACCAATTTTGCCTCTCAGAAGAATGTTCTGTGGGTCCTAGTACTGTTTCCAAATCCAAGGGCAACAGTGGGGAAGAAATGGTACTGTGATTACCTTTGGAACTGATGCTGCCTGTCTAAACCATTTTCAGCACTCAAGAAGTGTCTCCGGACTTGAGATTGAATCCTACCAACTTTTCTGTTGGTGAGAAAGGCAGGGTAGCTCCCATTTGACTACCCCAGTAAGTTATTTGTGGGGATCATGGGACCTGTGTATACAAAAACCATGTGGGACAGAGGTCTGTAATAAAATGGGTACGATGGAGTGGAAAACCCCTCAGCTAGAACCAACCTATAGTGAGGTCATTAATCCCTCAGAAGACAGCTGGTGGAATTCACCAGTTTGAAGGGTCACCATTGGTGCGCACTAGATAGAGAGGCTTGTGTAGGAGTAAGCCATGGATGGCTGCACAGGTGTGTTGTCCACAGTCACTGGAATCCTTGCTTGCCTTACTGAAGCAACAGCTGCCAACATATCGGGGAAAGCTGCTCTTGCTATACACCATCCTGCCAATCCAATTGGTCAACAATTTCAGCCCCATAGTTGATATCAATAAGAAACATTTTGTCATACCAGGATGATGTTTTTTGTTTTTATATTTTTATCAGAGAACGCAAGGTGCCTTCCACACTTGAGATCCTTCAGAATTATGAAAAGATGTTTGCCCATCGATTTACGTCGGAAGATGAGGAGTATCAGAAATACGTTCAACGCCCCACAGACCCACCTCCCCTAATAGGAGACTGGAGAAGCAGATCAGGGGGTCACCGATATAGAGATCGGTACTGGTTTTATTTTGTTAAAATAGGTTTCTTATCTTTACAGAGGGAAAATAAAAATACCATGGGTGTTCTATCAGTGTTTATCTTTCCAATACGTTGTTCTGATCAGCAGCTAGTGTTATTTTGAAGAGGAGCTGGTAGGTGGCCAGCCAGAATACCACTTTGTCATCTCCCCAAAAACCGACTGCTGGTTAGAACCTTCCACAGAATCTTCTTGCTTTTGGGCTGGCAAACCAGGCCCTAGATATTATCTATCATGAGGCAGTCTTGTTATTGGGACTTGCCAATTCTACACTGAGAGAGTTTCCCTGAATAATTTTTATTCAACCCAGCAGGTAAGTTTTTTAAAAAAGGGAGCTGTAGAATTCTTCTAGATTGCAGCTCTAAGTGATTTTGCATTCTGTGCAGGACTGAAACAAAGTGTCCTTTATGCCAAAAGAAATGAACTGAAACTCTTGAAAGAACAGCCTTGGGGGCGATCTACTGCTTGCTCGGTCACAAAGTGATTCTTCTTGCAGCAGGAAAAAGGGATCCAATCCATTGCCTTAATAAACTGAAGATCCTGTCTTCTGTGGCCTAATTATTAACAGAAAATTGACCATGCTGAGGAGCAGACTGAACATTGTGCAATTAGTTCTCTCTTAGTGTCCAAAAAATATTTCATTAGCATCCTTAGATCACATTCAGTGTGCTCTACATTTTCTGGCCTGCATTTCATTTGATTCTTTGTGACTGAATATTTTTGGTAGGTACAAACCCCCGGGTGCTTAGCAGGGGGAGATGATATATATTCAACGAAGTCATGCTTTTAATTTTTTTACTCCAGGCTGCACATGCTGCCCTCCCAGAGCTTTTAAGCTTCATCTTGCCTACTGGCACTTTGGCAGACAAAAAAGGATGTTGTGCATTAGAAACTGATAGTGGCTAGGCAGAAACCAGGCTAGGCAGGAACCAGGTCAGATAATCAAGAGTCCATCAGCTGCTGTCTTCCTTTATATAACAAACTAGGGGGAAATATGAGAGGTTGATCAGTCCACTAGAATGGAACCATTGGCTGGTCTTCTCATGGGTTTAGGCGTACTGTCCAAAGCAAAACACTCTGCTAGATGGGGAGGTTGCCCTCTAGAATAATAGCGTAAAAATCAGCTGTAAGAGAATTTCCTTGTCTGTGGGTTGGGGTGGAGCAGGGTCCAGAGAGCAACTCCTGGAATGTAGCAAAACAGCAGCTTCCCCTTTGGTGGGCTGCATGCAACTTACCATAGAACTGTGAGCCTAAATCCTGCATTGGCTTTGAACTAAAGAGCTATTTTGCTGTGCTTGGTGAATTTGTATACTGATGCCAGTGCAAATCAACAAAGACTTCTCCCAGAAGGCTGCTGTCCCTCCTCCGAGTGAGCCGAAATCCCTTGAGGGGGAGGGATCTTACTCCTGTCTGTGTGTCATGATGATGCTTTCCAGATTTCACTTTGAAATTAGTGTCCCTGGGACACTTCCTTGGGCCTCAGGCTGTTAGTTTGGTGCAGGGATTAGCTGGACAATAGATGTGATGTGATTTGAGAAACGTGAAGGTGCTGTATGACCACATTGCTAAAACGTGAGCTGTTTCATTTTCCACTTCCTCAGGTTCAGAGACGGCAGACAGTTCAGAGGCAGAGGGGAGAGATATGACCGGCAAGGAGGCTATCGATCTGGTCAGTGGCAAGAAAGAGGCTGGGGTAACAGCTACCAGCGACACAGAGAGCCATCTTATGCCCAGCACGGACGATTACCCCAGTACGGTTACAGCTCTTACTCTCCACGCCCCAAGTATGATTATTACTGATAGGTCCCATTAAAATGATAACTTGCAGTTGAATTTCCAGTATTATAATCTCCCTCCTTCGTTCTATCAGATGCAAATATTGTTTTTATTCTGTTTTAGATTTTGAGTTTGTATATAATAGATTTGGTGGTTGGTTTGTTTTTTAAACACAAAGCTTGCCAATATATTTTTGCAATATAGTTTAGCAAAGGTAGCAGATGTTTTGAAACTGAACTGCAAAAAGTAAAACTGTGAGTTCTCTACCCTCCTGTTCATTTCTGCTTCCCATTTTGTGCCCCTGGCCTCTGATATTTAATGGTTCGAGGAAGAAGAAATTGAGTTTGTATCAGATGGATTTGATAAGGGCCATAAGCACAAAGGGTGGGCTGCTCTTTGTGAAATTCTGACTCCTACTTTATTGTTGCTAGTGATAGATGTGTTACTGATTTTAATCTTTAATAATGGGAGAGAAACATAACAGGTTAAATTTCTGGTATGTTGTTTGGCTACTGCTAATAAATAGGCTTTGTGTTTTCTAGTTTCATTCCAAATGTGTGTGTTGTTTTTCATAAATCCACATGAAGAAGAGGAGGTTGGCTTTATACCCCACCCTTCACTACCTGAAGTAGGGCCATGGTGGCTCAGAGGTTAAAATGCTGAGCTGCAGACTGGAAGGTCTGTGGTTCGGCAGTTTGAGAGTGACCCAAGTGCCACATGGTGGAGCGAGCTCCCGTCTCTGGCCCCAGCTCCTGCCAACCTAGCAGTTCGAAAGCAAGAAATTGCAAACAGATAAATAGGTACCGCTTTGGTGGGAAGGTAACAGCGTTCTATGCGCCTCAGTGTTTAGTCACGCCAGCCCATGACCATGGAAACGTCTTCAGACAGCGGTGGCTCTTCAGATTGGAAATGGAGATGAGCACTGCCTCCTAGAGTCGGATTTGACTGGCTTTCTCCTGAAGGAATCTCAGAGCGGCTTACAATCCCTTCCCCTCCTCGCAACAGAGACCCTGTGGGGTAGGTGGGGTTGAGAGAGCTCTCCTGAGAACTGCCCTTGAGAACAGCTCTGAAAGAACTTATGACTGACCCAAGGTCACACCAGCAGCTGCATGTGAAGGAGTGGGGAATCAAATCGTCCCAGGTTAAAGTCCGCAGTCTTAATGCCAAAAATGGCATTGTTGGCTTAATTTTCTATTTAACCTACTAAAAACCGATGAGCTAAAAAAGTCAGATTAAGAAGGAAAGAACAGTAAAAGATGCAAAAGGTTAAAAAGGAAATCTTAATACAAGATTTATAAAGAATTGAATAGTGTCCTCTTGAATTCTTTTCCCAAACCCCTTATTTCCAAGGTCCTTAAAGAGGCTGTGTTGTGATTCAGTGTGGCATAAGATTCAGTGACTTACTGAAACGGCCAAGCCATCTCCATCGGCAGTCTGTGAGGTCTTGCCTGTTTCTTTCATCTGCTGGGAATATGTAGGGACAGTGCTGGAAGCTCAGCTGTTGTCAGTAATATGAAGCTCTTCTGCACCTTGGATTTATTGATTTATTACATTATATTTATTAATCGCCTAATCCCCATGACTGTGGGGCTCTAGGCGATATACAAATTCTAAAACCATTAAAAAACAGAAAAACCATATCCAGCAAATTATCCAGTAATTAAAGCAAGTGGCTAAAATCCCTGGTATTTCTCTCCCACATCTGGTGTGTCGGTGCTGCACAAGCGCAGGTGAGGGAGTTCCTAAGGAGAAGAGGATCCAGGTTGGGTGCCAGCCATGATGTAAACCATCACTGTCCCCAGCCGAAAGCCTGGCGGGACATCTCTGCCTTGCAGGACCTGTGGAATTGCATGAGATCTTGCAGGGCCCTGATGTTATTTGGCAGAGAGCTCCACCAGGTCGGGGCCAGGGCGAAACTTGACTTGGTGCTCCACCAGAAGCCAGTGCAGCTGGCATGGCACAGGTTGAATATGTGCAGTCTGCGATGTTCCTATTAGGACATGCACCGCCACATTCTGTACCAGTTGGAGCTTCCAGGTCAGTCTCAAGGGCAGGCCAGTGTAAAGTGAGTTACAGTAGTCTAGCCTGGAGGTGACGGTCACAAGGATTACTGTGGCCAGGTTGGAGCATGACAGGAAAGGAGCCAGCTGCCAGGCTTGGCGTAGATGGAAAAATGCCAACCTGGTTGTATGTGTGACTCAGGCCTCCATATTGAGGGAGGAATCCAGGGACACACCCAGGCTCCGGGTGGACTGCGCTGGTGCCCTGTCAGGGGCTGGTAAGTGGAACCTGAGCCTTGAAGCCCCTCCCCCCAGCCACAGAACCTCCCTCTCTGTCAGACTCAGTTTCAACCTGCTCTTTTTTAACCATTCAACCACAGCCTCCAAACCCATGGCCAGATGTTCTGGGACGGCATCCAGGTGGCCATCCAAAAGCAGATACAGCTGGGTGTCATCAGCATATTGGTGACACCCAAGCCCAAAACTCTATGCCAGCTGGGCAAAGGGGTGCATATCCAGCCACCTGTTCCTTTTCAGGCCCCCCACCATCCCCAGGGCATAGACCACTCCCTTATAAAGCGGGGTAACTGTATGTGAAGCACAGAGAAGGCCTTACCATGGCCAGGAGACCAGAGTAGAGGAGACGAGTCTGTGGAAGGAAGGGATAATGCTGCAGATAGGCTCTAGATTAACCCTGTATGCCTCCTGTCAGCCTTAACAGCACATCCAGTGGAGTCATGGCAGAGCACAGCTGGGAAGTGGTCACGTGTGATACTGGATTGTGGATTTTGGGTGTGACTGGATATGGAGGTTGCCTATTCCAAAGGAATTTCGTATGATCTGCTTTCTCTGAATTCTTTATATGCCTTTTCTGAAATGAAACAAGATCTAGGTTAAATTTACATATTTTCAAAGTATGCATGTGGGTAAAGTTCAGGACACAGAATCCCACACCTTTCTGTCCTAACTGTTGAATTATGTTAGCTATTTTAATTGGTGGAGTTGTTTCCTCCTCAAAAATAATTTGTGGTTGTCTTGGCAACCTTCCTTTGTTTCCTGGTAGATTTTTCCTTTCACAGTCCAAAGCATTTGCATGCAAAAAGAGCATGTAAAACAGAGAATACTTAACTTGTTATCTCTTTGATTGTATGGAGGGGGTCCAGTATTTGCAAAATGGAAGCAGATGAAAACATTAAACATAGTGGAAGTATCATTGGGTGCTTCTGGAGATCTGTGAATTTTTGGAACTTTGTTTCAGAATGAGCTTAGGACATAATAGTGCCTTTCAAGTGACACAAGAAAAGCTGTGTTTTGAGCTGGGTCAGACAACTGAATTCATAAAACAGGGAGTGTGGAAACAAAACTTGTGTGTCAATGATTTGGTGCTGTATCACCAACCCTGCTTAGTTTTATTTTGAAAATGCACCTTCTGCCGCTTCTCCCGGGGTAGGGCAGGGACAAAAATGCAGTACTATTGAAATGACCAGCTTGGCGGGGGGGCAGAAGAGTGCTGCAGCCACAGAAAAGACCCTTGATGTTAGACGAAGTTTCCTAAATTTGCTTCAAGAGTTTAAGAGCATCCCTGGATTAATTTCTGCCCAAATCAATGCCTGTCATGTGCTCTATTGAAAGCAAGGAGGATCAGCATAACCCAACATGCCACACCTACCATGAAACTATAAGAGCCGCGTTGGATTGGATCCCTGGTCCATCTAGTCCAGCCTCCTGTTTCCTACAGTGGCCAACCACATGCCCCAAAAAGAACAGCAAAGCAGAGCAAACAGGCCTCTTATTTTTATTTATATATTCAGTTTTTGAATCGCCTATTCCTTACAATGTAAGGTGCTAGGCAATGTACAACCGTTAAAAACAAAATTAAAAGCAAAAATGAAAAATCAGCTACATTATCTCACATGGCATCAAACATTCCTTTGTTACTGTACTTTGGACTGCATCGCTGTCTTGCAGGCAGATGAGGAGAGGGTCAAAGCGAGGATGGGGGAAAGAAAAAGGAGGAGGGTGCCAGCTATGATGGAACCATTGTTGTCCTCAAACAAAAGCCTGACGGAACATCTCTGCCTTACAGGCCCTGCGGAATTGCATTAAGTCCCACAGGACCCTGGTGCTATTAGGCAGAGAGTTCCACCAGGTTGGGGCCAGGGACCACCAGTAGATTATTCTCAACAGAGCATAATGCATTCCTGGGGACATACTGGAGGAGGTGGTCCCAAACATACGCAGGTCCCAGACCACTCAAAGCCTTAAAGGTCAATACCAAAACCTTGAACCTGACTCAGCATTCCACTGAAACCCAGTGTAGCTGGCACAGCAAAGGTTGTCTATGTGCTGTCAGTGGCGTTCCATCAGGTCTCTTTTTTAACCAGCCCACCATGGCCTCCAGACCCTCGGCCAGATTGTCAGGGGCAGTATCTGGGCAGCTGTCCAGTAGCAGATATAGCAGGGGGTCATCCCCAGCCTGAAACTCTGCACCAGCTGAGCAAGGGGGTGCATACAGATGTTAAATAACATTGGAGAGAGGACTGCCCCCTGGGGGACCCCACACATCAGAGGGTACCCAGGTGACACCTTCTCCCCTAACACCACCCTCTGTCTCTGACCACTGAGAAATGAGGTAAACTATTGTAAGGCCACCCTGCAGGCTCTCTTGTCGGCTAGGCAGCGAGTCAGAAGATAGTAAGTGACTGTGTTGAATGCTGCTGTGAGATTGAACAGCAATGCCTTGATCCAGCTGACGACAGTGATAATCTGTCAGGGTGACCAACACCGGTGCTGTGGGGTGGAAGCCAGACTGGAATGGATCTGGTGCCGATATGTCATCCAGAAAGTTCTGGAGCTGCTAGGCTACTTCTCTCTCAATCACCTTACCCAGAAACAGTAAGTTCAAAACCGGGTGGTAATTGGCAGGATCCTTCGGATCTGGAGATGACTTCTTCAAGAGCGGTATGACCACAGCCTCCTTTAAGCCCTCTGGATAGACCTCTGTCTCCAGAGACAGGTTAAGAATGTCTAGCAGACATTGCCTTCCAGTAACTAGTATTCAGAGGCCTCTGAACACTGAGGTTCCGTTGACCCTCCACACACATATCTAGTCCTGTCAAATCATTCACACCTAGTGGTCATTGCTACATCCTGTAGTTTGACAAGTTTCTCTGAATGAAGAAGTTATTTCTTTTTGTTGGTCCTGAATTTACAGCTCTTCAAGTTTATTGGGTGTCCGCAGATTCTAGAACTAAGAAAGAGACAGGAGTTTACTCTCTCTTTCCCCCCGTTGTCTCCACCCCACACACCATTATGTAAGCCTCAGGCCACGAACTGTTGGGCTGTTCTTTGGCCAGTGTGGTGGAGTGATGAGAGTGTTAGACTAGAATCTGGGACAGCCAGGCTTGAATCCCCACTGTGCCATGGAAGCTTGATGGTGATCTTGGGCCAGTGATATACACACTCAACCTAATCTACCTCACAGGGTTGTTGTGAGGATAAAATGGAGGTGGGAGAACTACATAAGCTGCTTTGAGTCCCCATTGGGAGAAAGGCAGAGTCTACGCGAAGTTAATATTAATTATTGATAAATAAATTTTCTTCACCAAGACTTTGGCTATTTAAATTCTCATCTGCACCTTTTCTGGTTCCATAATACCTTTTGACATGAGGTCACCAGGACTGTACAAATGCAGCTGCCCCACATATGTAGACAAGGGCTGCAAGTCTGAACTGGCAATATTTTTTTAATTGCTTTGTATAACTTGGCATAATCTGCCCAAGTGAAGTTGTCTGATTGATGTGAGACAGAATACTTAAGTCTGGTGTGCTAATCCTTACCCAAGGGCATGATGTGATATGGGGACTGCAACCCTTCAGATTTGCAGTTTTAGCCAATCAGCTCATTTGCAGCAGGAGAACTCCTTTTTATGCTGTTTTCTTAACCTTTGCACAAGGCAGGGGGAAAAACAATCTAGCTGGCCATTTTATAAATATTGGGACATACTGCTGTGCAGCTGTATCATGGCAGAAGGGGAAATATATCCCTAGAATCATAGAGTTGGAAGGGACCTCCAGGGTTATCTAGTCCAACTGCCTGCACAATGCAGGAAATTCACAAATACCTTCCCCCCCCCCACACCCCCAGTGATCCCTGCTGCACACCCAGAAAATGGCAAAAAAAAAAAAAAATGCCCCCTGGATCCCTGGCCAAACTGGCTTGGAGAAAAATTGCTTCCTGACCCCAACATGGTGATCAGCATTTCCCTGGGTGTGTAAGAAAGGGCCACAAGAACTAAATACTGCTGATGCAGCCCTTTCTGCCCTCGTTCTCTTGATCTTCCTAAATTCACAGAATCATTGCTGCCAGATGGCCATCTAGCCTCTGTTTCAAAACCTCCAAAGAAGGAGAGCCCACCACCTCCCAAGGAAGCCTGTTCCACTGAAGAACCACTCTGTCAGGAAGTTCTTCCTAATGTTTAGCCGAAAACTCTTCTGATTTAATTTCAACCCATTGGTTCTGGTCTGACCTTCTGGGGCAACAGAAAACCACTCTGTACCATCCTCTATATGACAGCCCATCAAGTACTTGAAAATGGTTATCATATCACCTCTCAATCATCTTCCCAGGCTAAACATATCCAGCTCTTTCAGCCTTTCCTCACAGGACTTGGTCTCCAGACCCCACACCATCTTTGTTGCCCTCCTCTGGACACTTTACAGCTTGTCTATATCATTCTAAATTGTGGTGCCCAAAACTGAACACAGTACTCTAGCTGAGGGCTAATCAGAGCAGAATAAAGCGATACCATCACTTTGAGTGATCTGGACACTACACTTCCATTTATACAGCACAAAATAACATTTGCCTACTGCATCACACTGTTCAGTTTATGGTCTACTAAGACCCCTAGATCCTTTTTGCACACTACTGCCAAGACAGGTCTTCTCCCTCCTATAATTATGCATTTGATTTTTCCTACCTAAATGCAGAAAAACAGGTTGCTTACCTGTAACTGATGATCTTCGAGTGGTCATCTGTGCAGTACCACACATGGGTTGGGCGCCTGTGCACGACCTCGTTCGGAGAAACTTCTAGAGCTTTACCTCAGAAGAGCTTTTGGCGGGCTCTCCTCCCGCCCTGGGGGAGGAGACATGCACTGCGCATGCCCAGAGTGGGAGAGAGAGCCGCCTCCCACTCAGTTCCTTCGACCGCCACTGTCAAGGCCAAAGAATCCAAAACAGGACATCTGGAGATGCCAGAAGCGGGGAAGGCTGGGTGGGATTGTGGTACTGCACAGATGACCACTCGAAGATCATCAGTTACAGGTAAGCAACCTGTTTATCTTCGTCGTGGTCTCTGTGCAGTCCCACACATGGGTGATTACAAGAGCTGAACCAGTTGGAGGAGGGAGCTGGCAGCTGCAAAGGACACAAAAATAATGGTTAAGACACAGTATCACCATCAAACAAAATCACCCACGGGTCCTACCTGAGGGTCCACAAGGGTCAAGCGAAGAGGGATCGCAGTACCGTCTGACCAAAGGCAGCATCCCGCCGAGCTCGGACGTCGAGTGCGTAGTGGGTCACGAAGGTCGATGCCGAGGACCACGTAGCAGCCGCACAGACGTCTTCCAACGGGACACCGGCCAGGAAAGCGGTGGACGTCGACACCGCCCGTGTGGAATGGGCAGTGAGACAGGTAGGAACGGGTTGACGCGCCAGCTCATAGCAAAGGGCTATGGTGGAAGTCACCCACTTAGAGAGACGTTGAGAAGAAATGGGTTCCCCCGCGTGAGGGGGGCCATAAGCTAGGAACAGCCGAGGAGATTTACGTATGGGCTGCGTCCTGTGTAGATAGAAAGAGAGCACTCTGCGCACATCTAGACAGTGCAGGGCTCTCTGAGAAGCATCAGTCGGGTTCGGGAAGAAAGTAGGCAGAACAGACGACTGAGAGAGGTGAAAGGCAGAGATAACTTTAGGGAGGAAGGAAGGATCTGTTCTAAGGACCACCTTCTCCCTATGAAAAACGGTGTAGGGGGGATCGGCCCTGAAGGCAGCTAACTCCCCTACTCTGCGTGCAGTGGTAATGGCTACGAGAAAAGCCATCTTCCAGGACACTAACCTGAGGTCGGCGGTAGCCATCGGCTCGAACGGTTTAGCCATGAGAGAGGACTAGAGACAAGCTCCAGGAAGGCACCAACGGTTTCCTAGGCGGGCACATGCGAAGAAGACCCTTGAGGAACGTCTTGGTGAGACGGTGGGAGAACACTGACGAGCCTTGGATGAGGGGGTGGTAGGCGGAGATCGCCGCCAAATGAACCCTCAAGGACGAGTATGCCAGGCCCGCATCCTTCAAATGCACAATGTAGGCGAAGATCTCACGGAGAGATGATCGAATTGGATCGAAGGAGTGACCAGTAGCATAGGATTGGAATCTGTTCCACTTGAACCGATAGGAACGTCGAGTAGAAGGCTTCCTACCATTCAGGAGGATTTCAGAGACCTGAGGCGGGAAGTCTAGGGCTGGATCTTCCAGGCCGTTAATTTGAAAAATCCCGGATTGGGATGGATGATTCTCCCTCGGGCCCGAGAAAGGAGATCTGGGACGACAGGGAGGGGACGGAAGGAACGACAGGAGAGTTGAAGCAGGTGCGGGAACCAGACCTGGCGTGGCCACCACGGAGTGATCAGAATGCAGGAGGTGCGGTCTGCACGAATCTTCTGCACGACCCGAGAGATGAGAGGGAACGGAGGGAACAGATAAAACAGGGTTCCGTTCCATTTGTGGAGAAAGGCATCCCCGAGCGACCGAGCAGACGGGGGACCCCTGCTGAAAAACAGGCGACATCGAGCATTGTCGACGGACGCGAAGCCGTCGACAGATGGGTGACCGAACTCCCGAAACAGAGGCCGAAGATACCGGAGGGGAATGGACCATTCGTTGTCCGATGAGGCAGAACGACTCAACCGGTCCGCATCGACATTCTGATCCCCGGGAATATGAATCGCCGAGAGCGTGATGGAGTGGCGGAGGCACCAGGACCAGAGGTCTATCGCCAAGGTGCAGAGACGAACAGAGGCAGTGCCGCCCTGTTTGTTGACATAATAAACAGCCGTGGTGCTGTCGGAAGCCACTTGGACGACACGGCCTTGGAGGGTCGGAAGAAAAGACCGGAGGGCCAGGTAAATTGCTTGCAACTCCAGGTAATTTATGTGGCGAGCTGCCTCTCGAGCAGACCAAGACCCTTGAACAGTAAGCGTTCCGCTCCGGGCTCCCCAACCCGAGAGGGAAGCGTCCGTGGTCAACAACAAGTCAGGAGGAGGAGGACGAAATGGCATCCCGGAAAGGAGGTGGACAGGTTGAGCCCACCACTCGAGGGAGGCGAGGACGGTTTGTGGGATCGACAGAATCGTGTGCCAAGGCCTCCGGAGGGGATCGAAGGCTCGTAGGAGCCAGAGCTGAAGCGGCCGCATCTTCAACCGGGCATTGCGTACAACGAACACCGTAGAGGCAAAGTGACCCAGAAGCCTCATGACCGAACGGGCGAATTGTTGGGGACACGTCTGAAAGGCGGACACCATCGCCCGAATGTCGGAAGCCCTGGACTCCGGAAGGAAAGCCGCTTCGAGGTTGGTTTCGAGTCGAGCCCCGAGGAATCGAAGGATTTGGAGGGGCTGAAGGGAGGACTTGGCATGGTTGACGCAAAGGCCAAGAGCACGGAGGAGGGAGAGAGTCTCCCGAGTGTCGTGGAGCAACTGAGTTGGCGTTGGAGCTACGAGAAGCCAGTCGTCGATGTAAGGATAAAGAGTGACTCCCCGTCGGTGGAGTTCGGCTACCACCACAGCCATCAGCTTGGTGAACACCCGTGGAGCTGTAGAAAGGCCGAAGGGAAGCACCCTGTACTGGTAGTGGGCATCTCCAACGGCGAAGCGGAGAAACCGCCGATGTTGGGGATGGATCGTGACATGGAAGTATGCGTCTTGAAGATCGACTGACGCGAGCCACGCTGCCCGTGGAAGGAGAGGAAGAATCGACTGCAGAGTGACCATTCTGAATTTTTGATACCGAATGTAACGGTTGAGATCCTGAAGGTCCATAATTGGTCTGAAGCCGCCGTCCCTCTTGGGGACCAGGAAATACTTTGAGTAGAAGCCGAGAGTTCGTTGCGTCTCCGGGACGACCTCGATGGCCCCCTTGGCAAGGAGAGCAGAAACCTCGAGATCGAGGAGGGGGTTTGGAGGTGTGATGACAAAGTGTGGGAGGATCGGAGGCGAAACGAACTCTATGGCGTACCCGACCCACAGGATGGTGAGGACCCAAGAGTCGGTTGAAATTTCTTCCCAGGCTGGTAGAAAGGGGAAGAGGCGGGTACGGACGGAAGGAGTGAACGACATTGGAGAGAGACGGTGGGAACAGTCAAACAGACTGCTTAGGCTGCGGCGGCTTTTTGGTGGGTTGGGAATGGTGTTTGGAAGGAGGACGGGTGTCATACGGTTTTCTCCTCCATTGGGAGTGAGGTGCCGGAGATAGGTATCGCCTGGAGCCGGAAGGTTTCCAGGAACGGTTCCTGGGACGGTAAGGTGCAGCCGAGACTCCAAGGTTTCGGGCCTGCTTACGACTCATCAACAGCCTTCAACACTTCGTCGGTGGTGGAGTGGAAGAGGCCGTTTCCGTCAAAGGGGAGGTCTTCTACACGGAACTTGACGTCCGGTTGTAGGGAGGTGCCCCGGAGCCAGGCATGACGCCGGAGAGCGACAGAAGACACCAGGAGTTTAGAGGAGCAGCTGACTGCATGACGAACGGAATTGATTTGTTGCTTTGATATGGCACAAACCTCAGACAAGGCAGCCGAGAGAGTGGGACGGTGCTCTTCCGGAACAAACTCCAGGACAGGGCGAATTGCATTGGCAACGTTGAATGCGTAAGCAGATAAATACGAGAGATAAGTATCGACCCGGAGATTCATGGAGGCCAGAGAGTACATCTTCTTGGCCAGAAGATCCAGTTTACGACCCTCACGGTCAGGGGGCGTGGACTGGCGAGCAGGCTGCCTCGATTTCGAAGAAGAGTGAACCACCATGGAGTTCGGTGGTGGCTGAGAAAGGAGGAATTTGCCAGGAGCATCCTGGATCCTGTACAACCCATCATAGCGCCTTGAAACCGGAGGGATCGAAGCCGGGTGTTCCCATGACTCTTTCAACATAGAAAGGTGGACAGGCAGCAAAGGCAAGACGGGAGACGGAGGAAGATCAGCCTGGACCAATCGGTGAACGACGTCGGTCACTGCTGGGGACTCCGTAAAGCCCTGAACTTGGAGGGCAGTCGCCATCCTGGTAACGAGCTCCAAAAATGCCTTAGGGCCTTCCGTAGGGGAAATCGACCCCGAGCGTCGGTGCTCGTCCTCGATTCGAGAGACCTCGGGATCGAACTCCGCCGAATCCGGCCCGTCCGAGATCGACATAGGAGAGGAGGATCGGGGTTGGACAAGGTCGACGACCGGATGGTCGACGGCAGGACGGTGTCGAGGTTCCATTGGGGAACTCCTTGGGGCGTCCCGATTTCTGGGAAGGTCAGAAGGCTGTTCCCGAGAGGCAGAATGAGCCGAGGCCACAGATGCCGAGCGCCGAGGGCGGTCAGGGGCGTGGGCCTGATCTCCGCGTTCCGAATGCTGGATTCGGTCATAGCGGTGTCTCTCCGGTGTCGGAGACCTCGAATAATAATAGGCCGCATCCGGACGCTCCCGACGGTCTTCGCAGGACCAGCATTGGTGGTCAGAGGCGGAATCAGACGACGACGGGGATTGCCTACGGATCAGGCATTGATGACCAAGTCGAGATCGGGACCGAGCATGGCGGTGCACAACCAGACCCTCGTCCAAAGTGTGGATCGGGTTAGTGGAGCACCTCCGTGGAGACCGGGAGCCTGTTCGCGGAGACAGGTGCGGAGGCGATCTGGTCAACTGGCCCAACGGTATCATCTCCGTAGGTGACGAGTGGGGGTGCTGCGGAGTCTGTTGTCGAGCCGCAGACTGATGAGATGTAGAGGCAAGGGCCGGCATCGACGTCGACAACCCAGTCACGATGATGGGGTCCACTTTCGAAACCGAAGCAGAGGGCGTGGCCTTCGACCTCGAAGGGGTCTTATCTTCAGCCCGCTTAGGTTTCTGTTTCGGTGCCTTTGAGGAGGTGTCCGATTTCTTGGCTACCGAGACCTGGGAAGCTCCCGAAGACATTGTGGGACGCAGAGCCGATTCAACAAGAAGAGCTTTGAGCCTAGCCTCTCGATTACGGCGAGCCTGACGAGTGAAACTCGCGCAATGAGGGCAAGAATCTACTCTATGGGCCTCACCCAAACAAACTAAGCAAAGGTTGTGCCCGTCGTTGGATGGAATTTTAGCAGGGCAACGACGACAGACCTTAAAGAATTGAGTCTTTCCCATACAAAAATCCCCACCCACCCTCCAAAGAAAGGAGAGGGGGGGGAAAGAGAGATAGACAAAGATTTTTTTTTTTTAAATATTTTTTAGAAGAGAAAGAAGCAGATGGAAAAATAAAGCGAAAGCGAAGAAAGATATACTCAGCTGAGGTAAATGGAGGAACGACAGGAACGAGGTGTGAACACGAAGGCGGTCGAAGAAGAACTGAGTGGGAGGCGGCTCTCTCTCCCGCTCTGGGCATGTGCAGTGCATGTCTCCTCCCCCAGGGCGGGAGGAGAGCCCGCCAAAAGCTCTTCTGAGGTAAAGCTCTAGAAGTTTCTCCGAACGAGGTCGTGCGCAGGCTCCCAACCCATGTGTGGGACTGCACAGAGACCACGACGAAGATCTTTACATTTATCCCTATTGAAATTCATTTTATTTATTTAAACCCAGTTTTCCAGCCTGTTAAGATCATCCTGTATCTTGACTCTGTTTTCTACCATATTTGCTAACCCTCCCAGTTTAGTAGCTGCAAATGTAATAAGCATTCCCTCTATTCCTTCATCCAAATCATTGATAAAAATGTTGGACAAAACAGGTTCCAAGACAGATCCTTGAGGCTCTGCACTTGTCATTCCTCTCCAAGAAGATGAGGAACCATTCACAAGCACTTTTTGGGTGTGATCTGTCAACCAGTTACAGATCCACCTAACAGTCATAGGATCGAAGCCACATTTTACCAATTTGTCAATAAGAACATTATGTGGAACCTTATCAAAAGCCTTACTGAAATCAAGATAAACTATGTCTACAGCATTCCCCTGATTCAGCAAGGTAGTAATTTATAATAATCAGTATAAAGAAATATAAGAGAACAATAAAAAAGGAAGAACAAGAACCTGTTATATAAGATGCAAGAAATCAAGGTAAAATTTAAATCACAGGCATGCTGAAAGATAACATGGAATACATTAACTGAAAGGGGAGAATAAAGAAAAGGTAGTAATACGCTCCCCGGGTTCCCCACCCAGCCACTGGTGGGGATGGGGGGGTAGGGTTGCCAGATCCAGGTTGGCAAACTCCTGGAGGTTTGGGGATGGAGCCTGGGGAGGACAGACACCTCAGTGGGATACAATGCCACAGAGTCCACCGTCCAAAGCATCCAGTTTTTCCAGGGGAATTGATCTCTGTAGTCTGGAGGTGACCTGTAATTCGGGGGGGGGAGAGATCCTCAGGTCCCACTTGGAGGCCGGCCCCCTCGGGAACAATACACTGAAGAACTGTACAGAAGAGGTGAAAGAAGAATCTTTTGAAGAACGACCTAAAAGTTTTAGAGAATGAAGTGGAAGCTGCACTGGGAGCAACTGAGAGAAACCCATCACCAGGAGTAGAGGGGATATCAATAGAACTATTCCAAGCTACAGAAATGAAGTCCATCAAAATCTTAAGAAGAATATGCCAACAAATATGGAAAACAAAAACATGGCCCATAGACTGGATCCCAATTCCTAAAAAAGGAGACTTCAAAGACTGCATCAACTATCAGACCATTGCATTAATTTCTCATGCAAGTAAAGTGATGCTCAAAATCTTACAACAAAGACTGTTACCAGATATAGAATGAGGTGTGGTGGATTCAGAAAAGGAAGAGGCCCTAGAGATCATATTGCAAATTTATGATGGTTACCGGAGGAGATGAGAGAATTTCAGAAGAAAATTGGCTTGTGTTTCATAGATTACAGCAAAGGTTTTGACTCTGTGTAGATCATCAACCAAAAGGGAGAGTGCGACCAAGAAATCAGAAGAGGACTGAGTGTAAGACTGTATTGCTGGTGACCAAGATGAAGATAATTCATACCGTAGTATTCCCCATTACTATACATGGGTTTGGAGCAGGGAAACAGGAAGCCGGGCCCCCAACTGGCGAGCCCATGAACCTGAGGATGTCTTAGAATCATAGAATGTTAAAGTTGGAAGGGACCTTGCAGATCATCTAGTCCAACCCCCTGCACTCTGCAGGAGCATAGCCAAAAGATAGCCCAACATACCTACAACATACCCAAAAGATGGTCATCCAGCCTCCACTTGAAAATGTCCAGGGAAGGAGCATCCACCATCTCCCGCGGCAGACTGTTCCACTGCTCAACCACTCTTACAGTCAGGAAGTTTCTCCTGATATCTAGACTTCCTCATAATTTCCACCCATTAGATCTAGTCTTGCAATCTGGAGCAAGAGAGAATAGATCTGCTCCATCTTTTACATGACAGCCCTTCAAATACTTGAAGACTGCAATTATGTCCCCTCTAAGTCTTCTCTTTCCCAGGCTAAACAGACCCAACTCTTTCAGCCTTTCCTCATGAGACCTGGATTCCAACCCTCTCACCATCCTGGTTGCCCTCTTCTGGACACGTTCGAGCTTGTCAACATCCTTCCTAAAGTGTGGTGCCCAAAACTGGGCACAGTACTCCAGGTGAGGCCTGACCATAGCAGAATAGAGCAGAACTACCACCTCCCGTGACCTGGACACAATACTTCTGTTAATGCATCCTAAGATTGCATTAGCTTTCTTCACAGCCACATCGCACTGCAGGCTCATGTTGAGCTTGTGATCAACCAGAACACCCAGATCCCTTTCACATGTGCTGCTGTCAAGCCAAGTCCCTCCCATTCTATATCTGTGCCTGTGATTTTTTGTGCCCAGGTGTAGGACTTTGCACTTATCTCTATTGAATTTGCTGACTGTAATTAGATACAAATGCATGCAAAACAAAAACATGACCACCTCCACACACCACACTTCTACCCAAGTGGTTTTCTAGAGACTGATGCCAGTTTGAACCCCCTACATCTAACCTGCCTTGCATTTTGTTCACTTTGGACTTGCCATGGTATGCATTAGCATCAAGGGATTGATGTAACCAGCTTCCAAATGGCATGATTTTTTAGTGCAAGAAGACTGATGAGCTTCCAAAACCGATAACTATGTGGACAGAAATCATATAAGATAGGCACTGCAAATGTTAACCTTCCCTAGCCTTGCTTCAAAAGGTGATGTTTTGGCAGGTCTGTGTGTGGCATGCAACATTTCTGGAAGACTCTGTGCCAAGTTGAAGAGAAATTACTGCTGTCTCTTGGTCTGCCTCATTCCTTCTGGCTTTTTCTGCCCTGGCCCCTACCTGGTAGAACTCTCTTCCAAATAACATCCATGCCCTGCGGGACTTGTTGCCATTCCACAGGGCATGTAGGGCAGAGATGTTCTGCCAGGCGTTTGGTTGAGGACAGCAACAGTCTTCCATCTAGCCTGGCACGCTTCTTCCTCTACAAGACAACAACACTGCCAGGAGTTATCGTTGTCAGACTGGCTTAGGCTGCTGTGAAATGTATATTATGTATCATTTTAAATTTTGAACTTTTTGTGAAATCTCTGTAATTTTTATCACTGTTGTATGCCACCCTGACCCCTGTTTTGCAATTGTGGGAAGGAGCTGAAAGCCACTGGAAGTCTTGCTCAACCCATCTCTAGCTTCAGCGGTTTTACCAGCCAGTGCCCACGTTTTCAAGTATAAATTCTCACTTACAGGTCTGAAAAAGTGAGGTTCTGAGACAGGTAATGTCTGCAAACAATGCCACATTCTGTTTTCTTACCAAACAGGGGCTGATGCACAGTTCTGATTATGTGCAGTTTTACAGGGGATGCTATATATGTGTTTATATTTCTCACGTGAAAGAAGTTCTCAGATTCTGTGGCCAGTGTGCTAAACACAGCATAGAACATTAAGAGAATTATCTCTGTAATACCCAAATTGTACATGCCACCCCATGTAAGACCTACGTGATGAGAAATAAGACCATTCTAAAGAAGCAGGCTCCTCTTCTGGAGACACTGTTCACAAGACAGACACTCCCTGCAGAATCACCTGTCTGTGAACAGATGATGTGCTTTCTCCTCAAATAACACTGGTCAGATGCCGGCACAGTGCACTGGGTGACAGAAGTGAGATTACCTGCAGTCATCCAAGGATAAGGACCAATCCCTTGGTTAAGAGCAAGGAGAAGCTAGGTAAGCTTGTCAACGTGAAGAGTGAGGAAAATACAATTAGAGACGGATGGGGGAGGAGAGATGAGGTGGGTGTTTTGGACTGAAAATCATGGAATGCCTCTTGTTAGCAATGCCAGGCAGCAGTGGCTTTTAAAGAGTTTGTTCCCCAGCCAAGGAAATGGTGTGAATAATAAAGCGGATGAAATTTAAAAAAGAAAGCAAAATAGAACTTCCATTTCCAGGCCAAAATGGTTGATGTGAGTTGGATTGGCGTCACCCTTTTCCTTGGCGCAAAACCCCCAGGCCAGATTGCGTGTGTTTGTCATGATTGTTCCCGGAGAAGATCAGAGGCTTCCCGCAGTCCCTTTATCAAATCTGCTTGTTGCTGGTAATGGGGACAGTTGTTTTTATGTGGGATGGGACATCCAAATGTTATTTTTCCAGGTACATCTGAAATGTACAGGATGCAGCCACCTTGCTGAAGCTTAGCAAGTCTGGCTCTGCTCAACACCTGGATGGAAGACCAAGCCTGGCTTGGGGCTCAGAATGTTGGACTGGGATCTGGAAGACACCCCCCCCCCCGCCCCGCTCAGTCACTTCCTTGCAGCCTCACATACCTCTCAGAATTGTTGTGGGGATAAAACAGAGGCAGAGCCACATACAGCTGCCTGCACTCCTTGGAGAAAGGGTAGGCTGGAAATACAAGAGGGGGGATCTGAGGGGGACTACTCCAACGTACACCAACTCGAGTCTCATGAGGATGGAATGTCAATGTAATGATAAACATAGTTTTATCTGCATTTTCTCAGTATGCTGGAAGGGAAGCCATTTTTCTCTGCAATTTTGTGCAGTGTCAAGTCTAGCTCTATTGATTTCAGTATAGACTGGAGTAACTCTGCAAAGGACTGCCTGTGAGTCTATTGTAGCAACCCCCCCCCCCCCAGTTTAATATGAATTTACTTTGAAGTTTGATTCTGTTTGTTTGAGCTTCTTGCCACATGTTCCCCTCACACGTTAACCCAGTAAGCCCAAGATTTCTTCATCACCTACGTGAAGGGTCTCTGCACTCAGCTGTTATATATTTCAGCATGACACAGAGAAGTCACGGGCTGAAACTCTTTCATTTCATGGTCTTTTTAGCCATGCATTTTTGCGTTTCGTGGCCTAATATGCTTTCTGCACCTGATGAAGTCAGCTTATGATGCCACAATAACTTCTGTAATCTTCCACATTCAAGATGACTTTAGTATCTTTAATATCAAGCCCATAATACAAGTCGGCGGCGTCATTCCCACACTGCGGAGGCTGAGGGCAGAGTCGGTGGCATCTGGCCAGCTACTGAATTCATGGCCAAGGTGTCAGGTCCTGCAGTAACCACTCAGTACACTATAGTCCTTTTGCAGGTCTATTGGCAAAGTATGGCTTCTGGACAGGTGAACACCTTTGCCAGAACTGACAATAGCATGGAACAAGGGAAGAGGGGTTACGGTCCCACCCTCAAGCATACATCACACAGAGGCACCCAGGCTACTACAGGTCATGAGAGAATATGAGACCTAACTAGCTATCTTCAAGACTCTGGTCTCCCACAGCCTTGGGTCCAGCTGCAGCTCCCAGGCTAGATAGGGGCTGTTTAGGAATAATTGCCGCCGAAGCCACTGCAACACTCTCTCCATTCATTCACACGCTTCCCCCCCTTAGGAGTGTCAGGGAGGACTGATAAGGTGCACGGCAGATGTGCTATGGGCTAAACAAGTAGGCGAAGCAAGCGGGCTTACAAAAGTGAAAGTAAGGCATTGGCAGTATAAGGCATAAGATATTGGGGATTGCAGGTATTGAGTATTGATCATGGTACAAACACAGGCATTGTCGCCCAGGAGAAAGTCCGATCCTGACATTAGGTGAGATTTCAGCTGGGGTGTTTCCTCCTCATAGCTTACCATCATAGGCTTCTCCTGTACTCATCCCTGCCCCAGTTCTGCATTTACCACTTACCTCATCCTTACTACTGCCTCCTGGGACCCTATTTCATTATGTGTCTGCTTTGTTGCCAGGATGGAGACTGCACAGGAGGATAGAATGCTGGGGATAAATTCTTCTTCCCCAAAGGAGAATCTCTGGTAAACATCCTGATGTAACACATAAACCCTCAGAGAGTACCTGCACTCTGCTAATACGCTTACGGGGGAAGGAAAGCTTAGGGCTAATTCAGGTCACAAACTGGAAGGAGCAGGTGGTCAGATGCTGGCATTATAGCAAGTACTTCCATGCACCTGGTTGCATTTCCCAGCAGAATGCTTTACAGTAGTTCTGCAGTTCTTTGATTAGGCAAGAGACCCACAGCCTATACACTGATAGCCAGCTGCTGTTTCATCAAAGGACACAGGAGGAGCTGGGTCCAGAAGGGTCATGATGGGAATGAGTAATACATTATGTGATTTGTTTATCAGAGATTATTTCCCCCTGAGCCTTCTGGACAGTTTTTTAAAAAATAAATAGAAATACCTTATCATGGGGATCCTTAGGCTGGGTTTGCATGATGAGAGGAAGGTCTCAGAGGGAAACTTCTGTTTGAGAAAATGACTAGCCCAAGGTCACCCAAAAGGTTTCACAGCCAAGGAGGGATGTGAACATAGTCTCCCAGGTCCTAGTCTGACAGTCAAACCATTACACCACATAACAAAGTTTGAGTCCAGTGGCACCTTTAAGACCAACAAAGTTTAATTCTGAGTATGCACACGAAAGTTTATACCTAGAATTCAATTTTGTTGGTCTTGAAGGTGCCACTGGACTCAAACTTCGTTCTGTTGCTTCAGACCAAAACAGCTACCCAAATGAATCCATTACACCACATGGAAGATTAGAATCATGCTTTTCTTAAAAAGAGAGAAGCTGTGTTCACAAGTTACAGTTGAATGCACATACAACCTGTGAACAATATACACTTATTTTTCTTTATATGCACGTTGAGTAATTCTCATATTATATTCAGTGTATGCGCAACTGAACATGTGATTGAAACTGTACATTCATCCAGATACTGGTACCCAGTTTCATTTGGAAAGTGAACACACATTGGTACTTTCTTACAAACAGTTGTGTGCATGTACATGCAGAATGAATGTGCAGTTGCCATCATTTGCGAAAAGGGCAAGAGAGGGAAAGGAGAGAGGGAAATCTGGCAAGTTCCAGATTTAAAGAAATGGCTACCCATAAGCCAAGTGTCTCAGAGAGCTGCCTGCTATGTGCCCTGGATTTGAGCACTGAGATTTGGCTTACCATTATTAATTCTGAAAGACTCTCCCTTAGAACTGTGGAGGGGGGCGGGTGAGAGAGAATTTACACTGCAGTCACTGAGCTGAATCAGTGCTTGGGAGGCAGCTTGGATTCGCTAAGAGCAAATGACTGGAGGCACCTCTGAAGGAGTCACCAACTTAGCACAATGGGGGATTTGCAAGAGCTTTCACAACACTTTTGCATTCCCATTTGCTGAAGTGTCCCCTCCCCCTCCCCCTGCCCCACCCCTTTGTGCCTGCTTGGCTGCTCTGGCAGAGGCAGTCTGCCAGCATCTCACAGTAATTACAGGGTGTTAGTTTTGCCTCGGTGCAAAAGATAACAGTGTCCCCCCCACGTGTCACGACTTGGCAAATACCAAGAGCTTTTGATGAATCAAGTAGATGTAATTAGATGGGGGGCTGGTAGGGAAATTAAAATTATTTCAGTGGCTTCCTTTAATTTAATAAGACATGTTCATCTCACTTGTTCTAAAAAAAAAAGTATGTTACCAGCCAAGCTACACCATTTTGCAGATAAAAGTAGGTTAATCGGTTAAAAACTTTCTTTTCTTTTTTTAACTGTCCCTAAGGACAGAATTCTATTATTTTTTTAACACATTACAATACATAACATACAAACAGTAACACATACATATAATACAAACAGGGGGAGCAGAATCTCATAGTGCATACCTTAACTATGCCTAAAAAATAATCAACATTTACTAATTTTATAATAAGTGAGACTAGCTCATTTCATTTCTCTCTTATTGGGTTATATAAAAGTACTTTATCTTATAAATAGTCTTTCAGTTGTAACAGCCTATGCATAAGTATTATACCACTCATAAAACTGTGCCTGTGTGTTCTGGAATACGGAGTCCAAGAGACCTTTCATCAATAGAGTCAGTTTGTCCATTTCAGCTGCTTCTAAAACTATGTTTAAGAATTCTTGTTTTGTAGGTGTCTCAGGCCTCTTCCAATATTTGGCATAAAGGATTCTTGCGGCGGTGGTTAGGTATACAATAAGATAGCGATCATCTTTATTAGAGTAAAATATTCAATAACAATACCTCTGGTGTAAATGGTATAGTCATACCTAACACCTTTTGAGTCATTTCATGGACCCATGCCCAGTATTTTTTACTTATTTCACAATGCCACCACATGAGATAAAACAAATCCACCTTATTTTCACATTTCCAACACTTGTTTGAACATTTACTATATATTTCGCTAATCTCTCTGGTGTTACATAATATCTATAAAACATTTTATATACCTTTTCCTTGTAGGTTATAGCTTTTGTAATCTTTATGTTTTTCTTCCACATTTGGTCCCATTGTTATGACCTATATTTTGGGCCCATTGAATCATATTAACCTTCACTATTTCCTCTAACATCATCTCATTAAGCAGGAAAGTAGAAGTTCTTTTTATAAATTTTTGTTCAGTAGCTATCATCTTTTCAATCTCCACCAAGTTTTCATGAAAACCTATTTTCTTATCTTTAGAATATGTAGATTCTATTTGAGCTTTTTGCCACCACCATAAACCCTCTAGTGGTTTCAATTCATTTTTAGAGTCCAGAATATCCTGATATCTTTTTGGTTTCTCTTCCTCATATACATTTAGTAACGTAAAGGCTTCCAAAGGAGCAGTCAATTTTGAGTTTTTTGTAAAAAACTGCTTATGTATAATTTCCCAAACTTTCAGTTAAGAAGCCGGGAGCCAATGTTGTTTAAAATACTTTTGTGACAACACCTTCCCATACCATAAGAACGCATGCCATCCCATCATAAGATCATGACCTTCTAGTTTTAAAGTTCTTTTATCCTAGAATGATCCAATCCCTAATCCAAGCTAATGCTGCCGCTCTCTAGTATAAGATCCAATTTCGTAGACCAAAGCCTTTTTCTTTAGAGTCTTGTAAAGCCTTCAGTCTTATTCTGGGACATTTCCCTTGCCAAATAAATTTCGATACTAGCTGATCCGAATCGCTATTTTTTTTTTTTTTTTGATTTGGCATAATCGGAATTGTCTGAAATAAATATCCATCTAGGAAGCACATTCACTTTAATTAATGAATTTCGTCCCATTAAAGATATCTGTAAATTTTTCCATTTTTCTAGATCTTGTTTAGTTGTCTTCAAAAGCTCTTTATAATTGTTTTCTTGTAGGGCACTACATTTGTTTGTCATCATGATTCCCAGATATTTTATTTTATCTTGTATCTGAAAACTTGAAATTTCTTGTAATTTTTCCTTCTGTTTTGTGTCCATATTCTTGGTTAAAATCTTTGTTTCCTGCTACTTGTCCATAATCGTGAAGTTCCTCCTTCAGTTTAAGTACCAAGGGTATCGGATTCTCTAAAATGAATACTAGATCATCCGCAAATGCCAATAGTTTATATTCTTCTCCTCTCAACTTAAGTCCAGTGATCTGGTTTTCGTTTTTAATTGAATCATTGAGTATTTCCAGTGCAAAAATAAATAAAAGTGGTGAAAGAGGACAGCCTTGTCTCGTCCCTTTTTGAATATCAAAGTTCTGAGTCTGATCCCCGTTAATCATAACCGTTGTGTTCTATGTAGTATAAATGGCTTGAATCATTTTAACAAACTCAGTTCCCGCCTCTGCCATTTTCAATGCCTCCATCACAAAAGCCCAGCTAACATTATCAAAGGCCTTCTCTGCATCTAGAAAGATTAAAGCCATCTACTTTTCTGGCTGAGCTTCATAATATTCTATAACATCTATGATGCATCTCAGATTGTTCTTTATTTGTCTTTTAGCCAAAAATCCTGCTTGATCTTTGTGAATTGTTTTTGATAATATTTTTTTTAACCTTTCCACTAGTATTGAGGCAAAAATTTTATAATCCACATTTAGTAGTGAGATCGGCCTATAGTTCTTAATTTCCTTTTCATCTGAGTTTTGTTTATGTATCAAAGAAATTATTGCTTCTTTCCATGAATCTGGAATTTCTTCATTCTCCATAATATTACTACAGATATCTTTTAAGTGGGGCAATAGGTGCTCTTCAAATATAAGGTAAAATTCTATTGGAAGTCCATCCAGCCCTGGAGCTTTACCTTATTTTGCCATCTCAATGCCTCCACCAATTCCATCATCGCAATTGGCTGATTAAGTGTTTTCCTTTGGTCCTCTGTAAACTTCTTAGGCTGATGTGTTTCTAAATAGTCCTTTATCTGTTCTATATTTATATCAGTTTTTCCATAGAGATTTTGTAAAAATTTTCCACTATAATTTTCATCTCTTGAAGTTTATTTGTTTCTGTCCCATCTTGCTTATTTAAAGCTTTTATATAAGATTTCTCCTTTTGATGTCAAATTTTATAGGCCAACCATCTTGTTAGTTTGTTAGCATTCTCAAAAAAAATTTGCTTGGTAAATGCCAGTTTCTTGGCTAATTCATAAGTGAACATACACTTCATCTTATGTTACAAAAGCTTAAGTTTAATTTTCATGTCTGGAGATGTCGAGTTAGCCATCATTTCCCCTTCTTGTATCTGAATTTCTTTTTGGAGGTTAATGTATTCTTGTTTCCTTTGTTTATTTATTCTAGCAAATTCTTTTATCAGTTGACCTCTGGCAAATGCCTTAAATGCATCCCATACCACTTTTTATAGGCATATTAAGTTAAATACTTTCTTAAAAAAAACACCTTTAACTCTTCTTTCATTTGTTTTTTTTACAAATTTATCATTTTTCAAAAGGGAAATATTCAGTGTCCATCTACTTTTCAGCCTCATTTCTTGTAATTCTAATGTGATGGGCTTATGATCTGCATAAGTTCCGGCTTCAATCTCTGCTTCCAACAGATCTTTAATGACTGTACTTGATATCCAACACATATCCAATCTGGACCACGAATCACATCTAGCTGAAAAATAAGTATATTATTGTTTATTGGGGTTTCTTACCCTCCAAGCATCCACTAATTTCAGTTCTTCCAAAAGTTGACACAAAATAAGTGGGAATTCATTACTTCTGCTTTTGTTCCCCTGAATATTTGTTTTCCTGTCATCCTTCTTGTCAAAAACTGTATCCCCTATAATACAAATCTCTTGTAATTCCTGTTGAATAATCAATCCTTGTAATCTTCCATAAAATTTTTCTTGGTGTTGGTTTGGGGCGTAAATGTTTACAATAAGCATTTTTCTCATTTGTCTTTGTATTGCAACCATTAAGATTCTTCCATCTTGTGATGCATATATTTGTTCAGGCTGTAAATGATCTCTTACAAATGTAGCTACTCTTTTCTTTTTCTCCTTGTCTGATGCTATAAAAATTTTCCCAAGTCCTTTTACTTGTAAATGCTTTCCATCTCTTTTTTTGATATGTGTCTCCTGAAGACATATTATATCCCGATTTTGTTTCCTAAGCTGATGGAATATTCTCCTTTTTTGTGGTCCATTTAAGCCGTTCACATTTACTGATATAATTTTTATTTTGCCTCTATCCATCCTGGTTACGATTCTGCTGGTCCTGTTTCTCCCTTGAGTGTTGTCTTGTATTCACTGGAGATTTCCTTGTTGGTCCGGTTCTTCCTCTTCTCTGTGGTTTTCGGCCAGTTGCTGCCACACCTTGTAAAGCTTCTTCTTCCTCCTCTTCTTCTCCCTCTTCCTTCTCTTCTTGTTCTATTGAAAGCTCATCTCCATGAGTTTTCAAGAAGTCTTCTGCTTTGAAAGTTGACATTATTCTATATCTTTTACCTTTGAAAGTAAAGATCAGGCCTTCAGGCAGCAACCATCTGTAGTTTATAGTATTATTTCTCAACAATGTTGTCAGGCTGGAATATTCTCTCCTTTTTTCTCTAACTCTGTCTCTTTCATCATCAATGAGACCCTTCTGTCGCTTTCATCATCAATGGTGAGGCATTTACTTCTCTTAGTATATTATCTCTCTCAGCCCTCTTGTGGAACCGGATTTGCACTTCTCTTGGTAGTTGAAATCATCTTTTATAAGCTGAGTTCACCCTGAAGGCTACCTCAATTTCCTGAATAATCTTGTCTACCTCTTCCATATTCTTATGTTCTGCTAGTAATTTGGCCATTTTAATAGTGAGATCTTCATTTTTTTCCTCGAGTACATTTTGAAATCTTAATATGAATGCTGCCCTTTCAACCTGTAATCTTGTAATGCCTTGCTCCAGAGTAGTCTCTTTCATCTGTTTCCTTGAACTTAGTCTCCATTTCTTTGGTCTTGGTTTCTATTTTTTCTGTAGCGGTATTCAGTTCAATAATCTTCTGAGTATTATCCATTATTTGTTTCTGGAGTGCTTGCAAGCTCAGGGAAAACTGTTCAGTTATTTCTTGCATCGCATTTTTGATGGGATCTACTGCTTCGGTGATAGAATTTAAAATTTCTCCCATAGTTAGTTTAATTAGCTCGACCGCCTCACTTACAGAATTTTGAATAGTCACCTACACCAAGGCCTGCATCTCTTTTTGTGCTGGGGCTGAGAGTTTAGCAGTAGCCCCCCAGAAATTCCTGGTGAAGAAGATGGTGTTTTCAACTTAGCTTGGCTAGCTTGGCTAGTCATCATGAATGTAATATAATATCCTATTGATTAGATTTGCTCAGCTCTGGCAGAATGCCCAAAATTGTCGGCTGCTTTAACTCAAATAGTTATTTTCTTTTCTACAAATTTGTTTTGGGATAGTCAGAAATCACTGGCTGACTGCCCAGGTCTTGTTTTGAATATCCCTGCTGGTTGTTCAGATTTTCCCAAGTACAGTGCTTTAAAACATAGACCACAAAAATGCCCTTCAAGGTCAGGTTTTCACCTCTCCCCTTCAACAACTTTTTAAACCAGAGTAACTTGGGGGGGGGGCAGTTAATACAACAACTAATTTTTACTTCCCAGACTTTGGGTCTTTAATAATAACTGCTCCCAGCTTTACTTTGTTCCACTCACTTTGCTTACTTCCATTTCCCTGAAGCTCCCAAAAAAAGATTTATAGAGGGTTTTCCCAATATTTCACACCCTGCCCCTGTTGGGGTAAAAATTGAGATCCTTGCAAAGGGGTCTCTAGAAACTCCACCAGCCACCAAACAATAAAGTTGACCAATAACTTTACATATTTGTATTTCCCTGGGACCCCCACCAAATTTATAAAGGGTTTCCAAATGCTCCACATCCTGCCCCTGTTGGGGTAAAAATTGAGTTTGTGGCAAAGGGGTCTCTACAAGCTCCACGAACAGTTAAACAGTAAACTTAGCCATCAATTTTATGAGCTAAACAGTTAATTAGGCTAGTTTCTCTTCAAGCATCGCCCTGAATTAGCAAATGAAAGTAAAGTTGTCTCCGTCTATCTCTGTTCACTGGCCGCTTATGCCTTGGGGGGGGGGAACCACCCATCTTAGCTTCTTCCTCTTTAGGGCTGAAGCTGTGACAGTTCTGTCTTTATAAGCCCAAAGAATTGCTTTTACTCATGGAAGTGCTCATTCAGCAGTGTTTTCTAACCCCCTTTGGCGCAGGAAGCAACAGCTCTGCCTATGCGAATGGGCTCCTCTTCAGATCCAGCGCTGGAGGCGATCCCTGGTTCTCCCTGTGAGTAGCCACGACACAGGGGACTGGATCAAATCTCTAGCAGCCCACACATCCCTCCCCCGGGAGGTGGGGGGGCTCCGATAGATCGTGAGACCCTTTAAACGAACCCAGAAGTGGCCGGTGCGTTAAAATGTGACCGTCTCACCGTGCTGCATTAAAAAGGTGCCTCCAATTCTATTAGTACCGAATAGAAGCAGTCATGAAAACTGCTGAGGGCTGGCATCCTTCAGTGCATTACTCCCCCCCCCCAAGGCTCCCCCTCCTCTGGCTTCACTACAGCCTTGCAGGGGATGACTGGGCCAGTTTCAGGGCAATTGGGGATCAGAACCACAATCTCCTCAGTCTCAGGCCAGCACGCTGACCCCTGTGCCCAGCTTCTACCGACCAACATTTGTTCCACCTTCCAATTCTTGTAATATGTTTGCATAAGTGAATGCAGATTTAGTGATACAATAATTTTAAAGTTTTACTCAGAAGAACCCCTCCCCGAGTTCGACAGTGCTTCTGATCAAGTTCAGCATGGCTACCGCTGCAGCCTGGGTGGTTCAGGTGGGCAGCCATGTTGGTCTGTGGCAACAGAACAAAGTTTGAGTCCACTGGCACCTTTAAGACCAACGAAGTTTCATTCTGGGCACAGCCAACTTATGGCAACCCCAGTAAGGGATTTTCAAGGCAAGTGAGAAGCAGAGGTGGTTTGCCGGGGCCCTTCTCTGCAGAGTCTTCCTTGGCAGTCCCCCTTCCAAGTACCAGCCCTTCTTTGCTTCCAAGATCTGACCATGCTGCCTTCCCTCCTCCCACAGCCAGGCTTTTAGCTCCCAAATAAACCCACAGAACCGGTCCTTCTGCTCACCACGCACGTGTTTAAGACAAACCCTGAGCCACTGCTGATTTTTTTGAAGGTTTTTGAGCTACAGTTTGGGTGCCTCATTGCCAAGAAAGGAGATGCCTGTGCTGCTGGGGGCTCAGGGGTTCACTGGGAGCTGACTTCTTGCAACACCGAAGGAGTCTGCAAATGGGGTCCTTGCACATTGCCACACATGACCAATGAATGCTCATGTCTGTAACAAACACACATAATTATTAAGTAAAGCATGTCTGACAATTTGGAATGTATTCAAGGGGTTTAATTTGGGCTGGGTTGTCACCAGTGCACAGATGACACTCAGTTCTATGTGGCACTTCCAGCTGATCCCAGGGAAGCTGTAGAAACCCTGAACTCCCACTGGAGGCAGTTTGGGAGGGGATGCGGGCTAATAAACTGAAACATAATCATGACAAGATGGAAGTGCTACTGGTGAGCAGGAATTCTGAACTAAGATTTAAGGTGTCATCTGTTTTGGATGGGGTTGTACTCCCCTTGAGGGAACAGGTCCACAGTCTGGGGGTGCTCTTGGACTCAGGCCCAGTTCTGGATAAGCAGGTGGCAGCTGTGGCCACGAGTGCCTTTGACCAGCTTTGATTAGGTGGGTGGCAACCCAAGGAAGGTCCTTCTCAGTCGCAGCACCCAAACACTCTCCAGGGAGATCTGACTGCATCTTTTCTGTTGCCATTTTCTGGCAGCGAGCAAAAACTTTTTTTTTGTTCCATCCTCAGTGATCTCCTCCTTTCTGCCCTAAGTTTTATTCTTTTTATGTTTTTGTATATGTGTTTCAGCTTTGATTTTTATAGTTTTAATGATGTGTTTTTGTTTAGTTTTAATGATGTGTTTTTACTATGTATATTTTTTATCTGTTAGCTGCCTTGCTGGCCTTGGGGAGGGCTGAAAGGTGGAGTACACATTTTGTAAATAAATTAACAGTAAAAAAATTAGATTCAAAGAACAATGTGAGCAGAAGGAAGTCAGTTGCTACAGCTCTTCTGCACAAGCATTCATGTAGTACTGTAATGGGTAGATTCTTCAGCAGCTCTCATTCTGTGGGAGCAGCTGATTCTGTGAATTTAGGCAGATCATGAAAAGGAGGGCAGGAAGGGGTGATCCAGTGCTCGGCTCCCGTGGCCCTTTCCTACATGCCCAGGGTAATGCTGATCACCACTTTGGGGTCAGGAAGAAGGAATTTTACTCTGGGTTAGACTGGCCAAGGATCCTGGAAGTTTTTTGCCTTCCTCTGGGCATAGAGCAGGGGTCACTGGGGTGAGTGGGAGGTAGTTATGAATTTCCAGTGTTGTGTCCTTGAGGTCCCTTCTAGTTTTCTATATTTCATGTTTCAGCTTGTTTATGCAAGCAGACCATCTTTGGATTTCATTGTGCCTTCTCTCATGCAACATTCTCTCATGCACGACAGCCTTTCCACAAGTAAGAGATGCCTTCCAGGCACAGGAGGGCACCTTTGGAGCCAACCAAGGGTTTCCCAGCATGGTGGTTGTTCTTTAGAAACAACTGAAAGATACATCACACGTGATAGGGGCCCTTGCCTTTGAGAAGGACTGCCTGCACCTTAGGCTTAGTTTGAAAGCAGAGAGAAACTAGGGAAGCCATTTCAAAGGATGGTGCTACATTTCTCCATCTTTCCCCCTCATTTTCTGCATAACCTGCTTGTAACCAAGAAGATAAGTCCAAGAGCTTTGCAGAAGCACAGATGTCTCTTAGGTGCCAGGAAGGGATTAGATACTTAAGTTCCCCAACCTACTCTTAATGGGATCTTCCCACAAACTGTCTGCCCATTTGTTTAAAAAAAAAAAAGTCTTAAGAGAAATCTTTTTTAAAAAGTCAAAATATGGCAGTTTGATTCAAGCAGTCTGCCCATTAGGAATCGCAAAAAAACCTCACACTCCATGGATATCTGCTAATCAGCTAGACCTCGGGGCTAACCACACAACCTTCCTGGAGTACAGAATAAAAGAAAAGCAGCAGCTGTTAAGAGGCATTTTTTTGGGGGGGTGCCGTCAAGTCACAGCTGGCTTATGGGGACCCCACAGGGTTTCCAGGGCAAGAGACGAACAGAGGTGGGTTCTCCTGGGTGGTCTCCCATCCAAACACTGACCAGGGCCGACCCTCCTTAGCTTCCAAGAACTGAGGAGATCAGGCTAGTCTGGGCCATCCAGGTCAGGGCATCACTGCTTTTAAAAAATGGGGGAAAGGAAGATACAAAAGCCATCTGCTAGCTGTTTTGCTGCATATGTGGATCTACACAGACCCTGGAAGCCTGGGGGTAACGTGGCCATCACAGGCCCGCTCTTCCCTTTACTGACACAAGAGCTGAACTGAAGTCAGCTGCCAGGAGACATTTCAAGGCGCTCCCGTCATGTACTCTGCGAAAATCCCCTTGGTAGAACACGGGCGCTGCAACATGCAGCCAACACTGTAAAATTACCTCCAACAAGCCAACCAGAATTGCTAAGAGCTCAGTGAACCAAGAGCTACAGAAAAGTTGGCGGAGCTTAATTTAAACTCTGCAGGATTTTCATTATATTTTTTTTAAAAAAACACGCTAAAGATAAATCTGCGTATCTTGCAGCTCCAGATATCTGTCACTGCAGGGGACCCAGGACATCATCTTGGCAATGGCTCATCTCATCAGCCTTTGGAAATTTAACTGACAAAGGATGCACATTGCCTGGGCAGAAAGATATTTTAGACAGCAATTGGAAGAGGGAAGAAAGGGTTTTTTTCAGCTATTATATGTTAAGGTGGTAATTCCCAAATTTTGCGCTGCAAGGAATTCGTTCATTAAAAAAACCAATAAAAGCCTTTGGAAGCCCAAAGTACCTATCCAAAAGGAAATTTAATCCGTGTTAAAGCAGAAGAAAATATAACACCACCTTGCTGGCCTTCCTGTTGGTTACTGTGCTAGGTGCACACAGCTATTTTTGACCTCTCTATCCCTCCCCCCCAACACAAGTACACATTCTTTTAACAGCATCACAGGAAGACAGAGCCACTCAAGTCCAGTGCAGTGAATGATTTCATGACACATAGGCTCACTATTTTCCTTTCCTCTTCCCCAGCAGTTTGAAGGAGGGCTATACTCTGTTATTCTTACTATATTTTTAATTTAATTGTCAGGTTTATGATTGTAACGTACTGCTTTTTGACTTGGTTGTAAACTACCTCATGGAGCTGGACAGGGATGGAAGCATGGGGGAAGAAGTGGTTTAATAACAAAGCACTAAACACGGGATTAGAACTCAAACTTCCAGCTAAATGGGATGCACAGTGGGGACAGTTCACTAAGACACCACCCAGTGGTCAATGAATTGAAAGGCATCTTTCCACAATCCACAAACAAAAACAAAACCCATGTCACACCTTTTATTAGGACCAATCCAATTGGCACAAAACTTTGCACAAGCTTTTAGATGCACCAGAGCTCTTCACCAGGCTGGATGCCACAAAATCTAGGAGAAGAGATCAAGGGGTAGAAGGCAGATTTGGCCTGAGCATGGCTGGATCATAGCTTGAGAAATGTGCCTTCTGCCTTACAAGATGAAGCAGTTTACCTCCCATGACATGTAAATAGTACTGTCCCAATTAAAGGAGAGAGGAGTTCAAACACAACATTCCCACTCCCACATGTTAGTTCTACAAATTCCAGAAGACACCAAGATTAGAGATTCCTCTCATGTTTGCCAGTCATCATGTTGTGATAAGCATTTCTCAGAGAGGATCAGCTGGTAGTCCTAAGGGGGAAACTGTACATTGTCTGCATACGTGTAGGCAAGAGTCCCAGTACATAAAGAACAGTTTCAAGAGGCGGAAGTTCAGAGCAGAGAAGTGAGCAGTGGAAAGGAACACATCCATCTTTGCTTAGCTGTGATTGTTCTGTTTTAAGTAGCTGCCCTTAACAGCTAGATTGCCACAGGGATTCCTTGCATCCGAAAGACTTTCTTCAAACCTGTTTCTAAGCCAACAGTTTTACATCTAGATCTTCCTCATCATGATCTGCCCCTCTCTCTTTTTAAAGGTTGTAGCTGAGGTGTTTTAACTGGAGGTGACAGGGACAGAGCTTCGAAGATGTGCTCTGCCACTAAGTTAGGGTCCCATCTTGGGCACTATCCATGGTACTTTCTCCCCCCCATACATCAGTAACAGTTTGAGTCTGACACACATAAGGGACCCCTGTGGACCATTCCACACAAGCTGTTTGTCCTTATAAGGAAGGGTCCTTCTGTGGGAGGGAAAACTGAGTGCACCAGAATGGGTGAATGAATATTTGTTTCAAGCTTATGTTAGGAAGAGGACCAGTTCCTCCTGCCCCAGGAACATGGTTTTTAAAGATTAGTCCACAGAACATAAGCTATAACCCCATTTCACACTCAATACCTTCCACAGCAACTGCATCAACAGGAAAAAAGCCACCGTGAACTGCAAAAAGAAACATCCAGTAATGAATGTGGAGCAACTGTCTAGGCCATCTCCTAAATTGTCTTTTAGACCCGGAACCACCATCTCCCAGGCCTGTACGCCAGATGACAGCCTTGGAGGGCAGAAATGTATTTTGCAGCCCAAAGGTCTATCGTATTTTTATCCTATATTTCCTCCAGGGAGCTCAGGGCACCAGGTATTGCTTCTCCTTTCCTCTTGTTTTTATACTCACAAGCCTGTGAGGTAGCTTAGGCTGAGAGAGACTAACTGGCCGACTGAACTCCGCTTCATGGCTGAGTGAGAATTTGAATGTGGATCTCCCAGATCCTAGTCTGACTCTCTCACCACTGAAAACCTGAAGCTGCCTTATGTCTTGTTCAGTCCTGTCTATTCAGATGGGCAGAGGCTCTCCAGGGTCTCAGGCAGGGGGCTTTCACATTACTTCCCACCTGATCCTTTTAACTAGAGATGCTGAGGACTGAACCTGGGACCTTCTGCATGCTGAGCAGATAGTCTACCACTGAGACAGGGCCCTTCCCCAAGCCTCACTGGCTTTGAGCCTGATCACCTTGAGAAATGTTTAGCTTTTATCATGCAAGTTGTATTTTAGCAGTGACAGATGGAGAGGTGGGGGACCTGTATTGGACCACAAAAACACAATTGATGTAATATCAAAATGACACAAAACCTTGTACAAGCTTTCAAGCTCACCAGAACTCTTCATCAGGCTAAATATTACAAAGATGGGTGGGAAAGCAGATTGTTCAGGTTAAGTTCTTGACCTGCTCTTGTGCGCTTTTGGTGTTTGATGCATTCTGAGAAGGAGCAAGCAAAGGAGAGTCTTCTCATTTGAAAAAACAGAGGCCAGTAAGTCCACAGATGGAGGGCTGAGACACAACTCTTTCAAGATAAATAAAATCCAAGAGAGAGGGGTGCAACATTAATACACAGACTAGCACCATCCTGCACAGCTTGAAAACATCTTGTCCCCCATTAACATTTGATCAGATAGAATCTCTTCAGGGGGTTGAAATCCAGCCTGCAGGCCACCCCAGGAGTGATCCCTGATTTAGAAGGATGCTTTGCAAGAACAAAATCCAGACATTCAGCTGTCCTTGGGCTTTAAAAGAGCTTCAGAGGGGCAGCAACCTGGATTTCAGAAGCACGGAGACTGGGCAAAAATAGAAATTCTTATTATTAGGCAGAAATTAGCTGCATTAAATCTACTGAAGAAGCCTCCTGCGACCCAAACAGTCAGCAGCAGATTCTCCAGTGGAGTCGCAGAGGAAAACTGAAAGATTATCGAGTTGTTAAGGGGCCACCTTGTACTTTCCCTGTTAAAAAGGCTGCCAAAGAGTAGTGTCAGATGCTACTTGACAATTCTCCACTGGGAAAGAAGGACCTTCTGGCAGTGTTCTTGAAATTTCCCTTGCAGCGGGATGTAGGTTCAGTCAGCTGGCCAAGATTTGAAATGTACTCCAGACTCAGAACTGTCAGAAGCACCAGAAGCACTGAGAGGTGCATTTCGCTAAAGGCAGGGAGCTGCAGAACCCCAGCCCGGTTCCAAAATACAGGAAGCGCCAGCCCTCCGTCGATGATGCACACAAGGCAAAAGGGACCTTGATAAATCTGCACTTTGCCTGGAGAGCCCTCCCCAAAAGGACAGGTGCTCACAGTGGATCTACACACAGACTGTGGAGGAAGAGAAGCTGCTGCTGGGAACAGAGTAGGCTTCTGTCTATGCCATGACCCTAAGGGAGCTCACGCCCAGAAGTCAGGGATTCTTGTGAATCCCAACTTCGCCTCCCTCCTTTAAAGCAAGTTCTTAGCCCTTAAGGCTCTGAAGGTGTTTAAAAGTGTATGGGAAGTCACAGAAGGGCCTAAATAAGATATCTGGTGCCCAGGGGGGAAAGTCCAGCAAACAAGACGGTGGCGGAAAGTGCCATCAAGTCACAGCCGACTTATGGCGACCCTGCAGGGTTTTCAAGGCAAGAGACAGCCAGAGATGGTTTGCCATTGCCTGGTTCCGCATCACGACCCTGGTATTCCTTGGAGGTCTCCCATCCAAATATCAGCCAGGACAACACCCTGCTTAGCTTTCGAGATCTGACCACAATGAGCGAGCCTGGGCTATCTGGGTCAGGGCATCAGCAAACATACCACTGGTATAAATTATGGCAAGCAGCAGGTATTTCAGGATTGCCGAAACAAAGAGAAATTACACACATCTGCTCAATTCATTCTACAATCTTTTATTTGGGGCGGGCACAGAGTTTTAAAATTTGCACTGCCCTGTGCTAGGGACAAGGAAAAGCCAGGTGGCTGAGATGGTACCTCATGAAAGGCTTTGCTGGGAAAAAAGACGACAGGACAAGGGTTTTATCTCAAAAGAAAAGAAAGGACACACCAGCAGGCACCACTGCCAGTCTGCTGACTCCTCCTCAAGCCCTGCTGCAAGACAAATAAATGATTGCTAAACTCTTGAAGTCATGGTCTGGGGAGGCTTCTCCCCCCAAAACTCCCAATGCATGTGTCCAACTGTAGTTCTCAGGAAAGAAGGAATGACTATTAAATCCATCCAGGACTATAGTGCTGATCCCAAAAGCACGAGCCAAAAAGTCCAAATCTCATCTAAGGCCACCAAAAGAGATCATCTGCTCACCTGCGAGAGACAGTGTGGTGCAATGGTGAGGCTGCTGGACTAGGATCTGGGAGACCCTGGTCTGAACCCCCAACTCTGCCAAGGAAGCTTGCGAGCCCCCCCCTCCTGGATGTCTGTTGTGAAAATAAAGTGGATGATGGGAGAATAATGCTGTGACTCACTGTGGACCCCCACTGGGGAGAAAAGTGGGGTATACACATCTAAATAAGTATCGGGATTTCCTGTCTTACTGCACTGTTGTAAGGACCATTGAAACCAAGCACTGAAAACCTAGTCACAGAAATAATGATTAGATACATTGTCCATGGATCCCAGATGTGGTCCCCTCTCTTTCATGCAGACTCCACAGATTTAAAGGGCACCCCCGAGGTTTGGACTGGATATTGCTGCTCTTTATTGCAGCCTTTGGATACGTAAACGACTGTGTCCCTGTGCAAAGGAGCTGAAAATCTAGGTTAAAAAGTGTGCCGACAGAGCAAAACATCTCCCTTTACAGGGCGAGAGAGATTAAGACATTCAGAGAGAGAACACAGAAAGCTGAAGCAAAGTGGAGCTCAGCTGGCTCAGGATATTTAAGATGCACACAAGGAGGAAATAATGGGGTAGAGCGAAGTAATGAAGACAAAGCTTCTGTCTTTTTCAGGGCCGGAAGAAGACATTAGAAGGCACACTTCCCGACTGCAAGTTATTGAAAAAGCTGTCAATATTAAGGGCTTATTGAGATGGATGAAAGAGAGAAGGGAGACCTAAAGAGTTTCAGAGGAGAGCCTGTGGGTAGGTTGTGAGCAGAACAGGAGAGACAGAGGCAAGAGATAATAAAAAAGGTGGACTGAATCAGAGAGGAAGACAGCAAAGAATAATTAAATGTCCTTAATTAGTAGGCAACAGCAACTAAATGCATACAGTTATCTGGGGTGAATTTCGCAGGAGGAGGAAGGGAGTGAGAGCCTATTAGGGGTGGTGGAAAGTGCCATCAAGTTGCAGCTGAAAGGCAAGAGACATTCAGAGGTGTTTTGCCATCGCCTGCCTCTGCATAGCGACCCTGGACTTCCTTGGTGGTGTACTAACCAGGACGGCTTCGCTTCTGAGATCCAACTAAATCAGGCCATCCAGGCAAGGGTGAATGCCTATTAATACTAGAAAAAAATAAAAAATACCCCAAAGCTACGAAATAAAGGATACTATAAGCAAGACTGTATGTATGCTTTGATTTTGTACAAAAAGTGAAGAATGTGGTACTGACTGCAAAAACTAGAGAATCTCCATTTTCTGTCCCCCCTCCCCCCCAAGCAAATCTCTTGACCTTACAACTTCAAAGGTGTGTTTGAAAGTACAAGGCAAAGAGCTGGTGGACCTCAGAAGCAAAGACTTCCTTTTTGTGTGTTGTGCAGCTCATTATCCCTCCCCATCAGTAGCAGAATATTGTGCAAGAAACTGTGAAAATGGCAGAATTATATAAACCATGCAAATGGGTTTAAGACTGTGATGCCATGTGTGCTTACCCAGCCCCACTGAGCTCCAAGGCACTTCACACAAGATGCTGCCTTATACCAGGTCAGACAACTGGTTCACTGTGTCCTGGATGATGCTCTCAAACTGGCAGCAGTTCTCCAAGGTCTTACTAGCCTGTTACCTGTAGTCCTTTTTAAAACAAGGAAGGCAGCTGGGACCTTAAGTGTGCAAAGCATATTTCCTATGCCATGAGGGAAGAGAGCCCTTTGCTGACTGCGATGAGAAAACCACGGATGGCCAGTTTGCTCTCCTGGCCCAAGGCCCTACTGTCCGAAGTCTGAGCTTGGCAGGTGCCTCCCCTTCCTCCCAACTATTTTCTGATTGAGTTTCCTTACTTTATTCCAAACAGCTCAAAGCAGTGGATTGAGTTCCATGGCCCTCGAAGTCGTTCCTGGTTGTTTTCATAGAGCGCTGAAGAAACTGCGGAACAGTCATCTTCTCAGCTGAGTAAACGGAAGTCTTTGGCAGACAGAAACAATCAATCTGCCAGTGGACCAGTACTGATGGCACCCCGCCATCAAGGCAGCAAGCATAGCATGATGTGAAAAAAGAAATCCAAAATAATTCAGCTTTGGAGTACAGCTAGAAAACACTACTGCCGGTGGAACTTTATGAGGCTCTGCAGCAGAATGCAGCAAAATCAAAATTTAGGCAATTAAAAAGACTTCTTTAACCTCAGGGAGGAAACAGGCACCACATGGTTGTTTCCCTAAACCAAACTGGAACGGAACACAGGATATCAGTACTCTTATGATGAATTCATGCATACCAAGTTACCATGCGCTGAAATCTTAGTATAACATTTCAGTCACTATGTGTGTGCTGGGGGGGGGGGGGAATTGTTACTAACATGAAAATAAGCGTTGATCTTCCCAGCACTGTCCAGATGCCATGGGTGAAGACACTGACAGGAGTTAATGTTCATCCACTGCCCACTGTTGTGTGGGCTGGCTTCCTCTTGCCACATCCAGTGAAAGGACCCGTTAAAATATGGATGGTGTATTCATCAGCACTGCTGGATGGTCTCAGCTCCCAGCTTCTTTTCTCAGCCGCTCCAAGACATCCTCAGGAGGCATGGATGCCAAAATCTTCACTACTTTTTCTCGTGATTTCGCACCCTGTCTCAACACATTTAAAAAAGAATTTTAGATGGTTTCCCAGACTAAGATACAAAGAACACTGGGGTCTTTTGAAAGCAGTATTGTTGTCTGTAATCCTCAGGGAAAGAGGACTGGTGTTTAGCTAAAGAAATCAAGCACACATGAGTGGACCACAGGGGTGCTAGTTAAGAAACAATGTAGACAAGACTAGACTGAAGGCAGCTCTCCTTGTTGCAGAAGACTTCAGAGTCTAGCCTTTCTCAGAAGCTTGGCAGAACTTACAACTTTTTAATGATGTATAAACTGCAGGCATCCTTTGGTGGGGAGAGGGCTATCAGTAATTTTATTACATTGATACTAAAGTTGTAATGTTTGAACTGTGGCATGTAAGCCACCCTGTATCACAAGGAAACATGAGGTATAAATATTTAATAAATAAATACTCTAGATCACGGGAAGGCTCCTCCTTCCCTCAGCAGACTAAATGAATTCATAGTGATCAAATGACTGCTGTCAAAGTGGCCCCTCTCTAGTGAGCATGGCATAAGTTTCAAGAGCCCAGGATGAAACTACACTACAGAACATAAGCCATCATTATAACAATTGGGCACCATCAAGTCACAACAGACTCACGGTGACCCCAGGTCCATGCTGTTTTCAAGGCAAGACGCGAGCAGAGGTGGTTGGCCATCACCTGCCTCCGTGTAGCAACCTGGACTTCCTTGGAGGTCTCCCATCCAAATATTCACTGTGGCCGACCCTCCCTAGCAACAAAGCTCTGATGAGACTGGGCTAGTCTGGGCTATTAGGCTGCTACAGAAACTATACTATAACAGAACTCAGGACACTGTACCTTTTCTAACACCACCTCACTCTTCTTAACTTCAAGGACCTTGGCAAGATAGCGGCATAGCTCTGTGTTGGCCTCCCCTTCGGATGGAGGTGCAGCGATTGCAACACTCACTGCTTCTGTTGTCAGATCTGTAATTTCAAAATCCCCCCCCAGATATAATGACTTAAAATTTTTAAATATATGTTTCAGAATCCTGCTCTCCCCCTAAACCAGTAAACTTCATCACATCCTTTTAAAATGCAAGTCATGGGTAGAACCTTCAGACTCACACCAAAAACACTGGACAAAGTCCAGAATGAAATGCTTCTGGCCTAGCAAAATTCTACAGTGGATTCAAAAGTCAAGCTTAGACCTACAGGGAAGGAGTTAGGGTGGCCTAGAAAAGCCCCATGCTATACATTAGACCTTGCCCAGCATGCTCTGCAGCAAGCCTCTGCTCAGCACAGCACAAGGAGGACATGGGACACAGGCCTTCTTCTTCCACGGACATCCAGTGAGGCCTAGTACAGGCCAGAGACCTCCAGATGGGGACGAGCATTTTCCAGCATAAGCCCCATTCCAGTCCAGAAGCCAAGGAGAACCCAGAAATCCAGCCCAGATTTCAGAACCTGGCACCACCATCCCTAGGCTGAGCAGCTTGCCAGAGTAAAATATACAGTGTAAAGAATTAGGTTATAGCAGAGAACTAGATCTTGCTACACAAATGTGTTCAATGCCCCCAAAGGACAGTTCGGTCAAGACAGTTTTCAGACAAACTCCCCCCAAAGCAAGATACAGTTAACTGTCTCAACAGAAAGGCATTATAAAAATAACTAGACTGCCAGTGCATCCGATAAACAAATCCTGTATGTTGAACAAATGTAACTCTTACGGCCATGAATGCCATCCTGTATCTATTCAACAAAAAGCAAACAAAAAGTCAGAACAATCCATATAGTTAGTTACATTGGTGTACGGCCTACTGGGGTAGAATCATAGAATCACAGAGTCGTAAGGGGCCATACAGGCCATCTAGTCCAACTCCCTGCTCAATGCAGGATCAGCCTACAGCATCCCTGACATGTGTTTGTCCAGATGCTGCTTAAAGACTGCCAGGGAGGGGGAGCTCACCACCTCACCACTGAACACCTCCCTCCATTCAGATATAATACCACTGACAACTACCCTTTGAGTGCAGTTCTCCAACCAGTTCCCTTATCCACCTAACTATCTTAAGAGTCCAGTCCACAGTCCTCTAGATTACCCATCAGAACATCATGGGGAACCCTGTCAAAAGTAAGCAACATCAATAGCATTCCCTCAATCCAGGAAGGAGGAGGAGGAGGAGGAGATTGGATTTATACCCTGCCTTTCACTACCCAGGGGAGTCTCAGAGTGGCTTACAAACTCCTTTCCCTTCCCCTCCCCACAACAGACACCCTGTGAGGTAGGTGGGGCTGAGAGAGCTCTGACAGAAACTGCTCTTTTGCCACAACTATGGCTTGCCCAAGGTCATCCAGCAGGTGCAAGTGGAGGAGTGCGGAATCAAACCCAGTTCTCCCAGATTAGAGTCTGCGCACTTAACCACTACACCAAACTGGCTTGTCACTCAATCAAAGAAGGAAATGAGGTTGGTCTGGCAGGACCTGTTGGGAACAAATCCGTGCTGAATTTTCCAGATAACCAAGTCGTCCTTTAGATGCTCGCAGATTGAGCCCTTTAAAATCTGCTCCAGTATCTTCCCTGGGACAGAGATCAGGCTGACTGGCCTGTACTTTCCTGGGTCATCCCTCCTCCCTTTTTTGAAAATTGAGATAACATCTGCCCTCCTCCAGCCCCAGCCCAGATCCACATGCTGTCTCTGGCAGAGACCATGTTCATAGCTTTGGGCCACTCGGTAAGAACAGATTGCCCCTTCTGTTCTCCCACTGTACAGTCCTGCCCTGTAATAGTTAACTGTTAATAGTTAATTGTTATGAAAACCTTGAAAATTAAGAAGGGTTACCTCTTGTAAGTATCAAAGTTAAAACAAAACAAAGCTAGCTTAAGAAACTACATTTGGCAGCTTCAGAAATAGTCTCTATAAAAAAGAGGCGTTTAGATTTCTCATATACCTGTTACAGCATTTTGTTTAGATCCAGGTTTGGCATGAACAGCAATGGTAACAGAGCCAGTTTTATCAGTTGCCACAGGGCTTGAAGAAACACTAGGCATTACTATATCCTTAGTTTGAGCTTTCCCCTGAAAGAAAAAGCAGAGAAAATAAGACTCCCTATTTGAAATTTTAGGCAGCTGTACTAATAGTTGACTACCTAATCAAAACAATTCCAAGAGTTTTTGAAAACAATTAACACATTTTTTTAGATTTATCTCCTTGCAAGAACTGATGAACATAAATCAAGAGCGAAAGTGGAAATGACTTGCCTCACAGCATGAACATGATAAATAACATTAACTTGATGCTTAGACTATTCAAATATTACTTCACTTTTTGCAGCCCTAGAAAAGTAAACCAGTATTATTATCCCATGCTGCAGATCTCCCTGTTGCCAAGGCTCAGGGCAGAAAGAATGTGTTATTTAAGAATATAAGAAAAGCCACTGGTCCACCTAGTCCATCTTGGGGCCATCTGGCCATCTAGTCCAGCATCCTGTTTCACATTGTGGCCAACCAATTGCCCTGGAGGGACAGCAAACTGGGCATAGAAGCAAAAACCCTTCCCTAATGTTTCATCTTAGTGCAGGGTTTCCAAAGTTTACTGCCTCTGAATGTGGTAGTTATAATTTTGATATCATCTGCAAATTTGGTCCTGAGCTACTCTCCCCAATACCAAATAATTTATGAATAAATTATAGTGCCAGTCCCACTCTGCTCACATCCCCCCATTACAAGAATTGTCCATTTATTCCCACTGTCTGCTTCCTATAGTTTAACCAGTTATGAATTCAGAAGGGGACCTATCCTCTTATCCCATGACTACTAAGCTTACTCAGCAGCTACCTAAGGTGCATTGTCAAATGGGTTGGGGTTTTTTTTGAGGTTGAATGGCAGCATTTTATCACAGGCCAGTCATTACATTTGTGGAAGTGGTGAGTTTTGATGCTTCCCTTTTGAAACTTCACTATCTTAGTCGCTAGGCCATAATGGCTCAGAGGATGCAGGTACAATCTCATGACCACTTGCTTGGCTGCAACATGCCATTGCTATAGATAAAGGTAAAGGTTTCCCTTGCTTGAAAGCCAGTCAAATCTGACTTTAGGGATGTGGTGCTCATCTCCGCTTCCAAGCCGAACAGCCAGCGCTGTCCAGAGACGTTTCCGTGGTCCGGCATGACCAGACACCGAGGCACATGGAACGCTGTTACCTTCCCACCGAAGCAGTACCTATTTATCTACTTGCAAATTCTTGCTTTCGAACTGCTAGGTTGGCAGGAGGCCATTGCTATACCTTATGTAAAAGCCCCATGTGACACAATGAGACAAATGAATAAATGTGCTTGGGCAAACCCCACAGAAACAGCGAGCGCAGCCTAAACCTATCTGCCATGGCAGCTCTGCAGCCTCTACTCTCAGACCAACGCCTGGTCCACACTGGCAGCAGAACGAGGTGAGACTAAAGGTCTGGGATGCTGAGAACAGACCGCATCACTGCAGGTAGAGAGAAAATCATGAAAGGAATACTGGAATCCAATACCCGCGGGCCATCCTGCCACTTTATTATCTCTCCCACGTCAGGGGAGAACCTAAAAGGAGCAACGGGCCCATCGACATCGACCCTGCAGAGAAGTCTCCCTGGACACCGAACGGCGTCGCTCTCTCCCTGCCGGCTCTATGCTTAAACGTCTCCAGCCCTTCCCTGGAGCGGAACAAAGTTTGGGTCCGGAAGCACCTTAACGACCAACGAAGTTTAATGCTGGGTACGAGCTTTCTTGCGCGGGAACTCTCCACTTCCGTTTAACTCCGGAAGTACCCCTCGGTTTATTCTGCGTGCCTTGCCTATCCCAGTCACAACCCCCCTTCCCGGCGCCAGTGATAGACCGGAGGCGCCAAGTCGACTCGCTAAGCCCCCTAAGTCCTTCCTTCACAACCAACCTTCCGGGGCATGGTGCCGCCGAACCGCTCCCTCACAGCGCCCGAGAGAGGTTGCCGCAAACGCGGGCCTTGACGGAAAGCGGGACGGGCCAATCCCAGCATCACGCCCGTTCGCAAACGCCCCTCTCCTTGGTCTACGCGTGCTGTAGTAGAGTGCTCCTGTAATAGTGGGGAAGGCGCCCCCTTGAGGCGGGTTCTACCGCGCTTGCGCAGAGTCTGCAAGCGCAATGTAGCTGAGGTAAGGAAAAAGAGGGTTTATGGATCGGCGCAGGGGAACACGTGAAGCTGCCTTATACTGAATCAGACCCCTTAGTCCATCAAATTTAGAGGCAGCAGTGCTCCAAGGTCTCAAGGTGAGGTTTTCCACATTACATCCTACCTGATTCTTTCAACTAGAGATGCTAGGGTTTGAACCTGGGACTTTTTGCATGCAAAGCAGCTGTTCTGCCAGTGTGCCGCAGCTCCTCCCCAGAAACTGGGTCTGGGTAGACTAACACATGGCCTACAATATGATGGTGGCTTCATTTCATTTCAATGTAAAAATCATATGAATTCATGAGGATCCATGTAGATCCGACTTTTACCTTTTTCCCCTGCGGTAGATCCGACTTTTACCTTTTCCCCCTGCTGTATAAGGATTTCTCTTTCTGCAAACAGTCTTTTTGTCCTAAGCTTAATAACTTTCTATATCAAACCTTAAAATTGCTGAAGCTTTACGTATTCAGCCTTAAACATAACATAATGTTTACAAAACATACAGTTAGATCAAGAGAAGAGATTGTATATAACTGTCCTTTTAACCCAGTTAGGCTCTTCTCTTTGAAATATGATGGAACAATCAGTCTTACAGTTGGCAGTAGTCATTTCAGTTAAAACTGATGGTATATACCTATTCAATTCATTAAACACAGCTTTCTGTTATTCCATGTAAACAGAGTCTTCTTTAACATAATAGGCCAACAGGCAAACATATACATAGACATTGCTCAAAGCCTCTAATAGTTCAATATATTCTGTTATTCCAGACTTGAAGAAAAAACATGATCTGGGTGTCTCTCTCATTCAGAGTTACTTACACAAAACAAAAGCTTGCTTTAAACTTTCTGTCTCTCATTTGGCTAATGTCCACTTCTCATTGCAGCAGAGAAGAGACCATCAATCTTGAAATTGTGACGGGTGGAACATATGTAATGAAAAGTTGGCAGAATTGAGAAAGGGATACCTGCAATAGCTCCTAATTAAAAGGTGACATCACACCACCTGCCAATAAATCTCAAATACTCCCTATTTCTTTGAAACAAGGGCTAGAAATGATTGAAATCACTTCGCGTTATACAACAGTGTCCAGTGGTTCAAAACAGGGTGTCAATTCTGTAGGAGAACCCCAGAGAACCTCCCAAAGGGTTCTGTAAAACAGCAATAATCAATTAAAAAAAACATTTGAACCTGGGCACACTCTACAGAACCATGTTTTTGTGATGTGTGATTGTGCCATTGTGTTGTCATGGATCCGTGACTTTTGTGTTGCAAGCTGTGCCTATGGACATGTGATTTGATGGTGAGATTGGGGTGACATAATGCAAAGATCCTGAGGATCTGTGCTTCGGAACCACATTTTTGAGCCATTGTGGCACCACAAAGCAGCAGATCCATGATTTTTGCTGTGCAATCTGTGGTTACAGATACTACGGGTAATCTGGTGTTGAGTTCCAAATAAGCCAGTGCAAAAACCATGAGGATCTGTGGTTTGAAACTACTTTTTTGTGCCATTGCAGCCCCACAAAGCAGTGGATGCGCAATTTTTGTGCTGCTCCCTATAGACTAAAACATAGTCTACTGTAGATCTATGGTTTTATTTCATTTCAATGTAAAAATCATATGAATTCATAAGGATCCATTTAAAATAATCTAGATCCGACTTTTACTCAGTCCCTACAGCAGGTGTACAAATGACCCAGCCGACATAGACAACATAAATCATGGGTGGGTCAAAACTAGGAATTAGGAATACAGAATTTGTATTGTACAATGATGTCTCCTGCTAGCTAGAATGAGCTATGTGTTTTACAAATTATAAACTTTAATTTTAACAGAGAAGTCTTTATAAAATGGCCAAAAATATTCTGTAAAATATTCTGATTGGCCAAAATGAAAACTAATAGATGGGTTCAATGTATTTACAAGAGCCTCATGCCATAGGCTACTTTAAAACACTAAAAGAATTCATGTAAAGAGTTTAATGCTTTAGAATGTCATTGTAATGATATTATTTTTATATTTTGTATACTTGTTAGTGAAAATAAGCTTATAGGAATGTTTTAAGAGTGCTGTTATACTTCTATATGCATGTATGTAAAAGAAATTTAATTTTGTAACTGAACTGACAGAATTTTGTAACTGAACTGAAAATGAACTTAGTCTAAAAGTTCAGTCAGAGGTAAAAGGTAGAAGGAGTCTGGGAGTAATGCCAAGAGAAGTAAACAAAATCGTAAATTAAAAATAACGAGCACTGCACCTGCATTGTGGGAGGTGAAACTCAGCCAAGTAACATCCTGTGTGTCAAATATGTGATTGATGACTGACCAGACAAAGAAAACTGAACTGAGCATGTCTAAATGATGTCAATGATGATGTAAAGTGAGGAGGAGCAAAAAGAGTATATAAGCAAGCTCTCGGCTGTAACAAATCGAACACCCACGAGCTGTGAGGTGCTGCTTTATTCGAATAAATACTTTTGTTACCCTTTGCTGCCTGGATGATTGTTTTAACTGTGTGGTTTATTGGCTAGCCACACAAGTTAAAGAACCTTAACACCCTCGGGGTGTTGGCAAAAGTTCCAAAGCATGGCTGTTCAGGGTTTTTCAGTGGGTCACACAAAACTCGCATATCATGTCCATAACCATAGATTACATCACAAAAATCAAGGATCCATGGTTTCATGGTGCCTCCACAACACAAAAATATAGTTCCGAAGCATGGATCTTCAGGGTTTTTGCAGTGGTTCACCCCAAGCTCGCTATCAAATCATATATCACGTTCATGGCCAGAGCTTGCTTCAGAAAAGTCACACACCCACAAATCACACACCCACAGCACAGCATCTGTGCTTTGGAACCACATTTTTGTGCCATGAAGCAGTGGATACCTGATTTTTGTGGTGAAATCTGTGGCTACAGACATGATATGTGATCTGATGGCAAGTTTGGGATGACCCAATGCAAAAATCCTGTGGATCCATGAGGATCCATGCTTTGGAACATTTTTACACCACTGTGTTGCCACGAAGCCATGGATCTGTGATTTTTTTGGAGCAGTCTGTGGTTATGGACACGATATATGATTTGATGGTAAGTTTGGGGCAACATAATGCAAAAACCTTGAGGATCCATGCTTCAGACCCATGTGTTTGTGCCGTGGTGGAGGCACAAAGTGGTGGATGTATGATTTTTGTGGCGCAGTCTGTGGCAATGGAGAAAATATATGATTTAATGGTAAGTTTGGGGTGACATAATGGGAAAATCCTGAGGATCCAGGAGAACCATATTTTTGCGATGTGCTGATGCTACGTTGTTGTGGATCCATGCTTTTTGTGGCAAAATCTGTGGCTATGGACATGAAATGTGATTTGTGGTGAATGTGGGGTGAACCAATGCAAACTTCCCGAGGCACAGTAGGGACACAGATACACATCTAATCCCAAGAGAGTTCCAGGCCCCTCCTGAGTAGGGATGCCAGTCTCCAGGTCGGGCCTGGGGACCTCCCAGAATTACAGCTCATCTCCAGTCTACAGGGTCCAGTTCCCCTGGAGAAAACTGATGCTTTAGAGGGTGCACTTTGTGGCATTGTACCCCACTGAGGTCTCCGTCCTTCCCAGACTACATCCTCAAATCTCCAGGAGTTTCTCCATGTGGATCTGGCAACCCTATCCCTCATCCCCAGTTAATGGTCGGGGGGACCTGTCAACCCTGCACCTGAGGTTGGCAACAAGATGTCAACACTGAGTTTGGACCAAGTTGGGTGTTTAGATTTCACAGAACCAGACCATTACCTGAAAGTACCAGGAAGGTGAAAATACACTTCAAAAACAAGTAATCAAATGTGGTGTTCACTGCCAGAATCATAGAATCATAGAATGTTAGAGTTGGAAGGGACTTTTGCAGGTCATCTAGTCCAACCCCCTGCACTCTGCAGGAGCATAGCCAAAAGATAGCCCTACAACATACCCGAAAGATGGTCGTTCAGCCTCCGCTTGAAAACGTCCAACGAAGGAGCATCCACCACCTCCCAAGGCAGTCTGTTCCACTGCTCAACCACTCTTACAGTTAGGAAGTTTCTCCTGATATTTATCCGGTAATGACTCCCTTGTAATTTCCACCCATTAGATCTAGTCTTGCAATCTGGAGCAAGAGATAATAGATTTGCTTCAGCTTCTACATGACAGCCTTTCAAATAATTGAAGACTGCAATCATGTCCCCTATAAGCCTTCTCTTTGGCAGGCTAAACATACCCAACTCTTTCAGCCTTTCCTCATAAGACTTGGATTCAAACCCTCTCACCATCCTGGTTGCCCTCTTCTGGACACACTCAAGCTTGTCAACATCCTTCCTAAATGCAAGAAGTTTCCCTGGATGAAAAGTACTGAGACTTACTAGTGATTTCAGCTCTCACATACTTTATTAGATGAAGAACAAGACAACTGAGCCGGCTCGCAGGCCGGCTTTTATTTCCAAGTGACCCACACCCCAAACACACACACACCCGGTGATTCGCTATTTACATTGATTGGATTAACTCCTGCTCCTCCATTGGAGGGGGGTCAGGATCCGATCCCCTGTTGCGTTGGGTGCGTGGCTGTGATCGGCGGTTCACCTGTAGGACCTCCTCATCGTTCGAGTCATCCGAGGGGCCGGAGTCCTGGAGGCGATGGACCGTCTTCGGCCGGCGATCTGCGTGGGACTTCTCGTAGGCGGCCGCTTCTTGGATGGCGGCCTCCAGAGTGAGGTCGTCCCGGCTGACGAGCCTGCGGCGCAGCTTCGTCTCCTTCAACCCCACCAAGAACTGGTTTAGGAGGGTATCTGCGAGGTTGGGGAAGGCACACCTTGTGGCTGCGCGGCGTAGTCCGGCCAGGAATTCCGGAGATGTTTGGCCGGGGCCCTGCATTCTCGCGAAGAACTCCATTCGTTCCGCGAACTTGGTGGGCTTTGGTGCCAAGTGGTCAGTAAACGCCTTGACCAGCATGTCGTAGGTGGCGGCCGCGTCTTTTGGCAGGAGGGGGTTTACCAGGTCCTTCAGGAGGAGGTGTGCCTCGATGCCGCAGTAGCGCAGGAGATAGGCCTTCTTGGTACCCGCATCCGTGATGCCATGGATCTCGAAGTGACGCTCCAGCGTCTCGATCCAGGTCTCCCAGTGTGCGGGACGAGAGATGTCGAAGGCGGGGAAGCTCTCGTTGCTAGCGGCCATGGTGCTCACCCGTGGAGGTCGCGGTTCAGGCGTAGAGTTGGCGGCGTTGAAAGCGAGGCTGCTCTCGGGGTCAGCGGTGCTAGGGAGCGGTGCGGTGCCCAGGAACCGAAGAGGCGGACACGACGCTCGGCGGCGGCGTTCGGTGCTTTCGGCGTTGGGGCGGTCAGCGGTGCTCGTCTCGTGGTCGTTGTTCATGGAGGGAGTTGGCATCCCACCTTCGTCGCCAGTGAAAAGTACTGAGACTTACTAGTGATTTCAGCTCTCACATACTTTATTAGATGAAGAACAAGACAACTGAGCTGGCTCGCAGGCCGGCTTTTATTCCCAAGTGACCCACACCCCAAACACACACACACCCGGTGATTCGCTATTTACATTGATTGGATTAACTCCTGCTCCTCCATTGGAGGGGAGTCAGGATCCACTAGTCCATTGTCCTTCGGGGCGAAGCTCAGGCCCTTCGCCTGGCCACATGGTGGACCGGTTAGAACCAGTCCAAGCACATGGCTGTCCAGAGCCCATGTTCTCCTGTGGATACATTACACTGGAGAAGGTGTTCATTTGCTTTTCTTCCAAGTTTGGGTAAAACATGGGAGTTTTTCACGATTCCTAGAGAAGACTGATGTCACTTCTGGAGGAAACCACTGGGGGGCTGGCAGCCCTCCTATCAGGGGTTCAAGACCTCGAGAAAAAGAAACAAGCACTTCCTCCAGGAGAACGTCTTGCCCATTAGTAAAATTGGGCAATTTCCATGTCCAGGTTCTTGTGTGCCTCTCCCCCTGCTGATTGCCAAGCTGGGGCTGTGATCACAAGTGCCTTTAGATCTGAAATAGGTGCGAATGCTTGACTGATCTAAAGGGCATGATCAGACCGCAATAACTGGGAAGCATCCCACAGTCATCAGCAACCCCTGCTGCTCCTCTGCAGAAGCGGAGTTAAAAGACACCAGGGAAAGTCCGGCTCTAACGGGTTCCAATGGGCCACAGACAGATTTTCCCCTGTCTGGTCATGCAAGCATGTCTCATGCTGTCAAGATGGTCTGATCATGCCATCCCGGCTCAGTGCCATTCCCCCTCCCCCTTCCCAGTATGTGCATCATTGCATATTCCAAAGGGGGCCCTCAGTGCAGAGGTGCGACTCCTTGTTTATGCACATGGAAAACAAAAGGCCAAAAGTCCCACTAATGGTCAGGATCAAAGGCCCACACCAGAAGATGGCCACTTTTCCACCAACTGCCTTCCTCCATCTCTACAGGCTTTTCTCCTCAGAAACTTCTTCTTTAGAAATTCTCCACACTCTCAGGAGGAAAAAGCCTCAGTTCCTCCTTGGCCTGCTTCTCCCGCTTGGAGGTCACTGCAGGTAACCACTCACCCAGCCTTTCTAGAGGGCAGTGTTTCCAGGGCAGGGCCCCTATGCAGGTAAAAACATGTAAGTATTTTTACGAGGTTTACAGCAGGAAGAACAAAACTATTGTTTATTTAGCACCTTTGCGTTCTGCCCTTCCTCAAAGGAACTCAGGGCTGATGTACACAGTTCTTTCCTCCTCCATTTTTTCCTGTGAAGTAACCTAGGCTGAAAGATTGGCTCATCACCCAATCAGTGTTTTTGCAAGCAGGGATTTGAACTTGGGTCTCCCAAAGCCTAGTTGAACATTCTAACCATTACTCCACAATAGGGTTGCCAGTTTGGGGTTGGGAAATACCTGGAGATTTGGGGGAGGGGTGAAGCCTGGGGAGGGTGGAGTTTGGGGAGGGACCTCAGCAGGTTATAAAGGCATAAAATCCATCCTCCAAAGCAGCTACTTTCTCCAGGGGAACTATCTTGGTTGTCTAGAAATCAATTGTAATAGCAGGTCTCCAGGTACAGCTGGAGGTTGGCAACCCTATTTGAGTTCTGGGTAAGAGGAAATACCTGGTGATTTTGAGGATGAAGTCTGGGGAGGGGCGGGGTCTGGGGAGGGGAGGGACCTCAGCAGGGCACCAGGCCAGAGAGACTCCGCCCTGCCAAGGCAGCCGTTTTCTCCTGGGGAACTGACTGTGGCAATCTAGAGATCAGGTGTAATAGTGGGACCATTTTATTTTAGGCAGAATTTCATCCCAGTCAACTGTCTTCAATTTGCTTAGCTATCAAAAGCATTTTCAAATGCTTTGGTTTCCTGTAATAGGATATTTAACAGAAAGAAACATAATTCCTAATAACCTGTATTGTCGGGACCTGTTATTCTTTTAAAGATAATAAGCCATTTAAGCTCTGTAAAGTGACTTACTGTTATATGCAGATTTGTGTTATTTCTTGAAGTATAGCGCAACTCTATGTTTGTATGATGCTTAATTAAAAATAAAAAAATATTTTTTTAAAAAAAAAATTGTAATAGTGGGAGATCTCCAGGTGCCACCTGGAGCATGGCAACCCTGCTCCACAGCAACAGAGCAGAACGGCACCATGCATCTTGTACGTCATGCCTAGCTAGACCCATAATATGCTGGTTTTGTCAGAGCGAATGGCTCTAATTATGTTTGGGGTCAGAGTTTGGGCTATAGTTGTGAATTGGATAAGATGGTGGTTTAAACTGGTGATGCCTTTAATATACTTTGTTTGCTGACCTGCATAGCCAGAATCCCACTATGGTGCCATATTCTTTCTGGAGTATGTTAACCAGTTTTGCAGTGCATAGCGTCACATTTGGCTGCACTGTGCACCACAAGCACATCTAGCCTTTGGTGCAATGTTCCTGTCAGTTCCTAGCTACCCATCAAATGCCAGTGTAGATAGTTTCTGTTTTTTTGTTCAGGAAGAACACCCAAGTGCTCTCATAGCTACTGGGGTTCTATCCTTGCCCAAAAAGAGTGGTTAGAGCCAGGGGGATTTCAAAACTCAACTCCATTTTGTGAAGCATGACACACACAACTATTTGATGGAGAGATTTACCACACCCAGAAATTGCAGCACTGTGTTCTTAAACTCAGACAAAGTTTCTCATGATATCCTTGAGGATAAGCTGGTTAAGTGTGGGCTGGATGGTGCAACCGTTGGATGGATTCATGGTTGGTTGAAACATCATACCCTACGAGTGCTCGTAAATGGCTCTGCGTCTACATGGAGGGAAGTCTCGAGTAGAGTGCCACAGGGCTTGGTCCTGGGCCTGGTGTTGTTCAGTGTTTTTATAAATGCCCTGGAGGAAGACACAGAGGAGATGCTTATCAGATTTGCAGATGACACGAAGCTGGATGGGATTGCAAATTCTGAAGAAGACAGAGTTAGGATTCAAAATGATCTAGACAGGCTGGAACAGTGGGCTGAGACAAATAAAATGAATTTCAGTAGAGATAAGTGCAAAGTCCTTCATCTGGGCACAAAAAATCAAAGGCAAAGATATAGAGTGGGAGGGACTTGGCTTGACAGCAGCACACGTGAAAAGGATCTGGGTGTTCTGGTTGATCACAAGCTAAACATGAGCCTGCAGTGCGATGTGGCTGTGAAGAAAGCTAATGCAATCTTAGGATGCATTAACAGAAGCATTGTGACCAGATCACAGGAGGTGGTAGTTCCGCTCTATTCTGCTTTGGTCAGGCCTCACCTGGAGTACTGTGTCTAGTTTTGGGCACCACATTTTAGGAAGGATGTTGACAAGCTTGAGCGTGTCCAGAAGAGGGCAACCAGGATGGTGAGAGGGTTGGAATCCAAGTCTTATGAGGAAAGGCTGAAAGAGTTGGGTATGTTTAGCCTGGGAAAGAGAAGACTTAGAGAGGACATGATTGCAGTCTTCAAATATCTGAAGGGCTGTCATGTAAAAGATGGAGCAGATCTATTCTCTCTTGCTCCGGATTGACTAGATCTAATGGGTGGAAATTACAAGGGAGTCATTATCGGCTAAATATCAGGAGAAACTTCCTAACTGTAAGAGTAGTTGAGCAATGGAACAGACTGCCTCGGGAGGTGGTGGATGCTCCTTCATTGAACGTTTTCAAGCGGAGGCTGGATGACCATCTTTTGGGTATGTTGTAGGACTATATTTTGGCTGCGCTCCTGCAGAGTGCAGGGGGTTGGACTAGATGACCAGCAAAAGTCCCTTCCAACTCTAACATTCTATGATTCTAAGAGTCCATCTTGTCAGGTGAAACATTCCTCATCCAAGCCACAAACATGGGGAAAAGAACCTCACCATCATGATATAAGTAAGAAGCAGGAGGTGTTAACTTTTCCTTGAAAATCTTGTTTAGACAGAATTTTTAATGTTTGGAGAAATGTATATTTTTCTGAGCTCCATTTTTAAAAAATGATGGAATCATTATACACCCCAGAAATTGCAGCACTGTGGGGCTATGTTCTTAGACTCAGAAAGCCAGCGTGGCTTAGAGTGTCGGGCTAGGATCTGAGAGGCCCAGGTCTGGATCTCCACTCTGCTGGGTGACCTTGAGCTACTCAGACACTCTCAGCCTAACTGCCTCCCACGACTGTGATGAGGATAAAATGGAGAAGAAAATGTAAACTGCACTGTGTTCCCCACTAAGAAAAAAGGCTGGGCATGAATGAAGTAAATAAAGATATCCACGTGCAGTGGAATGAGGTGACAGTGTGCTGAGGTGTAACACTTCAGACTGTAGAAGTGAGATTACATTTTCCAAAGTTCCCTTACATAAATAATTCCCTATCAATGGAGAAACTAGCACAAAATGTGAAGGCCTGGGGAAAAAACTTTCATCATGCTGTGGTAAGTTCTTATTTGCAAGGAACTTCTTCTTGGGCATCAAGAATGCGACTCTCTCTCTACCCTGCAGTCTGAAATGGTAGCCTAGTCTACCCGCTCAACATTTTATTGCCTCATTTTGCTGAGGAGTACTGTGAGATCATCCTCCTTCAATTACAATAGCAACAATATTTTAATTGATTTTTATTGTTTTCACACAAAAAAGTTAACATAGCAAACAAGCCCATCCCATCCCTCTTCCCTAACATGTCCTATTAGCAGAGAAGGAAAGAGAGAAAAGAAAAAAAAATATGGGGCAGGAGTGTAGGTTAGGAAAGTCAAGTGCAACATTACGGATTCAATTAAACAGGGAATGAAGGTGAGGAGATACCATTGCTCAAATAGGTACAAGGATTCATGCCAAATGGAGGAGAAGGTTCTGGGAGCTTCTCGCCTGTTATATGCAAACCGGAAGGTTGGTAGTTCAGCCGTTCAAGACCTGAGTGCCGCATGATGGAGTGCGCTCCCATCTCTGGGCCCAGCTCCTGCCAACCTAGTAGTTCGAAAGCAAGAAATTGCAAGTAGATAAATAGGTACCACTTTGGTGGGAAGGTAACAGCGCTCTGTGCACCTTGGTGTCTAGTCATGCCAGCCACATGACCATGGAAATGTCTTTGGACAGCGCTGGCTCTTTGCCTTTACCCTTTACCTAGCATCGTTGACCCATAGATCTAGTATAGAGGGAGATACTTGAGATTTGCAGTGTTGTAAAATTATTCACTTAGCAACTAAAGCTGCCCTTTGGATCCAAAAATATGTGGCACAAGTGGGGACCCACAAGAAACTTGAAGGAGCGGTTATCCCATTCCCTCTCACTTCTGCTTCTTTCTCTCTTCCCCTACTTCTCTCATACTCTTTCTCTTTCCTGTCACACCTTTTCTTACTCTGTCTCTCTCTCTCCCCTCCATGCCCGTCACTTCCTTTCTGCCTCCACCCCAGCACTCTATTTGCCCGTCACTCTCCTGGCCTCCCACCTACTTCCTCCCCCCCACAGCAGCAGTGGGAGCAGCCACTCTCCAGGAATCACAATAGATTGCCCAAATACAGAGATCAGTTCCTCTTAGGGTTGCCAGCTCCATGTTGGGAAATTCCTGGAGATTTGGGGGTGGAGCCTTGGGAGGATGAGGTTTGAGCTTGGAAGTGACCTCAGCAGGGTATAATACCATAAACTCCACCCTTCCAAGCAGCCATTTTCTTCAGGGGAACTGATCTCTTGTCATCTGGAAATCAGTTGTAATTTCAGAAGATCTCCAGCCCTCACTGGGTGGTTGGCAACATTAGCTCCCCTGGAGGAAATGACTGCTTTGGACGGTGAAGTCTATGGCATTATATCTGTCTGAAGTCTCTCCCCACCTTGCCTCAATCCCCACCATCCCCAGGCTCTACCCCTCAAATATCCAGGAATTTCCCACCTGGAGCTGGCATCCCTATCTCCTTCCCAATCAACAGCCAACCTACCTTTACCTGCCCCTCTGTCTTCAGCTTTCCATCTCCTTTCCCCCTGCAGCTTCTACTGAGGAAAACTATGGTCTTTCTCCACAGTGGGGACTAAAGCAGTTTATTCTCGCCTCCTTTTTATCCACACAACAACCCTATGAGGTAGGTTAAGCTGAAAATATGTGACTGGTCCAAAATCACCCAGTGAGCTTCCACAGCAAGAACCTGAGTCTCGCAAACCCTACTCTGAAGCTCTGACCATTATACTAAATTGACTTTCACAGGGTGTCTGCTGTTGAACTAGTAGCAAGCAGCCAGGCTTAGTTGAATCATGCAAGTCAGGTGGCATCAAGTCATCCAGAGGGTGCTGCTAGGCCTAAGTTTGCCAGCCTCCAGGTGAGACTTGGAGATCCCCCAGAATTACAACTGAACTTGAGACAACAGAGATTTGTCCCCCTGGAGAAAATGGGTGGACTCTGTGGCATTACATCCAGCAAAGGCCTCTCCCCTCCCAAAACTCTGCATTCCTCAGACTTCACCACAGAATCTCCAGGAATTTCCCAACCTAGAGTGGGCAATCCTAGTCCCAGGCCTGGCTCCAAAATAGGCCTGGAAAGTGCCCTGCCCCTTCCCTCTTCCTTTTTAACCCAACCCCCCGTGCTATTTAGCCATTCATACTGCAGGAGGAATCTTCCCCAATCCCAGCTCTAGTTCTGCTTTTTACTTCTTCCCCTCTGTCTCTCTTTGGCTGTCAGCCAGTCTATCTCTCACTGTCGATGCTGCGGGGCCTAGAGTAGATCCCTGCAATGGCCATTTCAAAAGGTATTAGGGGGGTATTCAACCCTCCCTGAGGTTTTTAACTTTTTGGATTTTTCTGCAGACCCACAGAGTCTCCTGAGTCTGTAGAAAAATCTGTTAGGGGAGAGTGTGCTCTCTGTTTGCAGAAATAAGTATCTGCACGCAGAGGGAACTGTTGAGAATTAGATAGATTTAGAGTGCCCATAATGTTGGTTTTATATCCTAGATGGTTTTCCCCCCTACCCCTGAGAGTTGCTAGGCCACTATGTTACTGTATATAATCTGTCTGTATTTAGTCCTGAGGAACCCAAGGGGAAATTGTGGAAGTGAGAAGGGAAAGGGGTTATAGGAGGTGAAGGTGGAAGAGCAAAGGAGTGTTTGACTAGATTCCTTAGATCAGGGGTCCTCAAACTTTTTAAACAGGGGGCCAATTCACTGTCCCTCAGACCGTTGGAGGGCCGGACTATGGAACAGAGCAGTCCCCAGAGAATCCTGTCACAATCAGTATACAGGCCCAGAGCAAAATTTCATCCCTTTACTCCAGAACAAGTGAAGAAACCATAGCAAAGCAATCACTTCCCTGTATTTTTTTTTTAAATTGCACAGCACTTTACCACCAAGATCTTTACAAGACAGAAAGGAATGTTTCAAAATAAATATATGCATTTTATTTCCAGATGCACATAATATTTTATTTATTTATATTTTTAGGCCACCCTACCCTGCAAGCAGCACTCAGGGCAGCTTACAACAAAGTTAAATACAATAAATAAAGTTATAATGGGACCTGGATCAAAAATAAGGGGAGGCAGTATTCAGCTACTAGCATGAAAGATGTGCTGCGTGCCCAGCCTTCCTTGCATGTATTTAACCACAATCAATCTACTGAGGGACACTGGCAAAGAGTCCAGTGGCATCCTAAAAGACTGATCGATTTATGGTGCCCCAAACTTTCATGGACTAAAAAGCCTGCTTCATCAGGTGCCTTGAGACGGATGGAAAGGAAATCCATTGATGTCACAATAAATGCCATGGATTTACACTGCAGGTGCCTGGTGAAATAAGCACTGACTCGCAGGCGCCGCTTACACCGGGGGAGGGACGGAGCGTCTTTAAGGTGATGTTCGACTCCCGCTATACCCAAAGACTCTTCACATGCATGCAGAGCCCCAGAGGGAGAGGAGGTATGCGGCAGGCAGGCAGGCAGGCTGAGTCCGGGTCTGCACCCGCACCGGGCGCCTGTCCAGAGGTGGCAGAAGCAGCGGGGGCGACGCCGGGAAGTGGGAGGCAGCGCGGGGTCCTTCCCTGGAGGCTCCCCTGAGCAATGCGCGATCCGCCCCCTTCCCGGCGCCTGGTTCCTGCCCCGCGGGATCCCCGCAGAGTCGCCTCCTCCCGAGCCCACCCGAGGTCCGCTTGTGCGTCGGGCGGCACTGCGGGCTGCAACTCCCGGCCCGCTGGCGAAGGGCGGGAGGGGGGCTTTCCGCTGAGCAGGACCGGCCCGGGACCAGACCACAGCGCCCGTCCACCAGGCTTGCTCCGCCGCAGGAAGAAGGTAGCGATCCGGGCCGGGCGGGGGGGCTCTTGGAGATTCGGGGCGGGGCCATGGCAGTGGCCGCCCCCCGCCAGGCCCCACACTCCGAGTCTTTGCACCCGCCCGCAGAAACGAGAGCCCCACGCCCCCCCCGAGGGCGTGTCCCTCGTGTACACCCGGCGGGCCGTATAAATGTCCTCGGCGGGCCGCATGTGGCCCGCGGGCCGTAGTTTGAGGACCCCTGCCTTAGATCCTTCCTTACTTGTGTAGTTTCTGCATGAACTACTGATCTCACAACCAAGCACGTACCAGAAAACCAAAGGATTAATTTCAAAAGCAAGCTGTTTGTTTTGCAATTTCATGTTCTTTCTGCTCTGTTGGCTCAATATGTTTTGCTTTCTTGCTTTCTATATATTCCATTATGAGATGGGAGGGATACATTTTCCAGTTCTTCCATGCAGATTGAGATGAATTATAAGCATTATTTTTTAGGCACTCATCCCACCCCTCCTCCAAAGAGCTCAGGGCAATGTACTGAGTGCCTACCTTATGAGGTAGACGAGGCCCGTGTGACCCAGGATAGAGCTGTTAACTTTGAATTGAAAATTCCTGGAGATTTGGGGATGGAATTTCGGGAGGGGAGGAATCTCAGCAGGGATGTGACGGCACAAGAGTCCACACTCGAAAGCTGCCATTTTTTCCCAGGGAAATTGATCTCTGTTGTCTGGAAATCAATTGTAATTCCAGAAGAACTACAGGCTCCATCTGGTGGATAGCTACACTAACCCCAGGAGTTTCCTAGCATATTGGTGAATTATAACTCAGATCTCCTAGTCTCCTAACCACTAGGCCACATTGGCTCAGCACTGATATGGCAATCAACTGGCATTATGTTTTACCTTACCTAAACCTAGAGGATAATAAGAACATAAGAACATAAGAGAAGCCAATGCTGAATCAGGCCAACGGCCCATATAGTCCAACACTCTGTCACATAGCGGCCAAAATATACCAGGTGCCATCAGGAGGTCCAGCAGTGGGGCCAGGACACTAGAAGCCCTCCCACTGCTGCCCCCTCCAGCACCAAGAATAGAGTGCATCACCTGCCCCAGACAGAGAGTTCCCATCTATACCCTGTGGCTAATAGCCACTGATGGACTTCTGCTCCAGATGTTTATCTAATTCCCTCTTGAAACTGTCCATGCTTGTAGCTGCCACCACCTCCTGTGGCAGTGAATTCCATATGTTAATCACTCTTTGGGTGAAGAAGTATTTCCTTTTATCTGTTCTAACCCGACTGCTCAGCAATTTCATGGAGTGCCCACGAGTTCTTGTATTGTGAGAAAGGGAGAAAAGTACTTCTTTCTCAACCTGCTCAATCCCATTCATAATCTTATAAACCTCAATCATGTCACCCCTCAGCCGTCGTCTCTCCAAGCTAAAGAGCCCCAAGCATTTTAACCTTTCTTCATAGGGAAGGTGTTCCAACCCTTTTATCATTCTAGTTGCCCTTCTCTGCACTTTTTCCAATGCTATAATATCCTTTTTGAGATGTGGTGACCAGAACTGTACACAGTATTCCAAATGAGGTCGCACCAATGATTTATACAGGGGCATGATGATACTGGCTGATTTGTTTTCAATTCCCTTCCTAATAACCCCCAGCATAGCGTTGGCCTTCTTTATTGCAGCTACACACTGTCTAGACATTTTCATTGAGTTATCCACTATGACTCCAAGATCTCTCTCTTGGTCTGTCTCTGCCAGTTCAGACCCCATCAACGTGTATTTATATTTAGGATTTTTGGCTCCAATGTGCATCACTTTGCACTTGGCCACATTGAACCCCATTTGCCACGTTGATGCCCACTCACCCATCCTCGACAGATCCCTTTGGAGTGCCTCACACTCCTCCCTGGTTTTCACCACCCGGAACAACTTCGTGTCATCTGCAAATTTAGCCACTTCACTGCTTACTCCCAATTCCAAATCATTAATAAACAAGTTAAAAAGCATCGGACCGAGTACTGATCCCTGTGGTACCCCACTGCTTACCACCCTCCACTGAGAAAGTTTCCCATTTATACTCACTCTCTGTTTCCTATTTATAAGCCAGTTTTTGATCCACAAGAGGACTTGTCCTTTTATCCCATGACTATTGAGCTTACTTAGGAGCCTTTGATGAGGAACTGTATCAAAAGCTTTCCGGATGTCAAGGTAAATAATATCTATTGGATCCCCCTTGTCCACATGTTTGTTCACTCCCTCAAAAAACACTAACAGGTTAGTGATAATCAGCATTATAGTGCAGAACAATAGATTTGGAAAGATATTCCAGAAGTCACTTTGTTCCCATTGACAGCAGGAAAGGTGGGATAAAAATATTTTAATAAATAAAAAATAAATCCTAAACTGAAGCACAATCTTTTCACAATTTTCCAGAAGAAATCTTTTTGCGTGATTTTCTTTCTGACAGAATGCAACAATTATTGTTTTCATTTGCATGATGAAAACAGAACATCCCAGTCTCCATCTGTATCACAAAAACTCTTACCTGGCAAACCTGTGATAAATGAGCTTGGCAGGGCTCAAATGCAATCGTGTTCTTTTTGAAGGTCCTCCATGAATGTAATTGGTCTTCAGCGGATCTTAGTCCTGCCACCTCATGGGACTGTCCGAGATGATGGTGAAATCTGATTAGACAGATTTTGCCATCCTCGCTTTCCTGGCAATGCCCACCTGCTCAAGAATTCTGGCATGTGGTTTAGCAAACTTCAGCTTTTTTATTACTTCTTTCCCCCCCCTTCCAGTGTCTACAGAGACACGGTATACCGCTGGGAGCGGGAGGCAGGGGATATCTCTAAGTGCCAAAGTAGCACTCCTGTGCAAATTTTCAAGTTAGCCATCTTGGGCAATGTGCTCCCAGGGTTTTTCTAGGGTTCTTCAAACCATAGGGAGTGCATTGGCCAAGGTCTCTAAATTGTGAGAACGCACAAGGGAATTCCTATAGCATTTAGCAATATTTTTGCTCCCCTGAAAGCTGAAGTTGACTTCCACTGAACAGCAGGACTGTTTCGTACACAAAATTGCTCTCAACAGTGGGATTCTGACGTTGAGGGAAGGCTCTCTTAAGTGGCCAATATTATAATATCCCTGTATAGATCTATGGTGCAGCCTGATTTGGAATTCTGTCTGCAGTTCTGGTCACCCTCTCTCAAAAAGGACACTGCAGAGCTGGAAAAAGTACACAGGAGGGCAACCGAGGATGATCGGGGGGGTCAGAATCCCTTCCCTGTGAGGAAAGGCTGAGGCGTTTGGGACTTTTCAGTTTTGAAAAGAGACACCTAAGGGGGGGACATGATGGAGGTTTATAAAATTATGCATGGAGTGGAGAAAGTGGACAGAGAGAACTTTTTCTCCCTCTCTCAAAATACTAGAATTGATCAGCAGTAGATTCAGTACAGACAAAAGGAAATACTTTTTCACACAGTGATTAAAATGTGGAATTCACTGCCAGGGGATGTACTGATGGCCACAGGCATAAGCTTTAAAAGGGGATTAGAAAGATTCATGGAGAATAAGGCTGTCAGTGGCTACTAGCCATGGTGACTAAAGGGAACCTCCTCGTTCAGAGGCAGTCAACCTCTGGATCCCAGCACCAGGAGGCCACATCTGGGAAAGTCTCAGTCTCTCTGCCCTTTTGTTGGCCGCCCAGAGGCAACTAGTGGGCCACTGTGTGAGACAAGATGCTGGACTAGGTGGACCGCTGATATGATCCAGCAGGGTGCTTCTTATGGCCTGAAGCTCCAAGACTGAGTTGAGAATACAGACTTGTGCTGTAAAACAGGGGGCCTTTGCTGAGCATCAGAATGTCATCTCAGAGTGCTATTTGGGGCTCTAAGAAGGAGTCTTGTCATTTTGAGAACCATATCATAATGGTGGCCTCTGAAAACGAAATGTTTCTTAAGACCTGGTTCCGCGCAGGTGGGGAATGAGGTGATTGAACGTTGAAGCAGTGGGTCTCTACCTTTAGTGGCACGTGGTACAGTCCTTTTAATCACTTCAGCACTCAGCGTTCTTGAAACTAAAATCCCACACTTAAAAAGCTTCAGTTTGCCCAATACAAGGGGCTCTCCCCTCTTTCAAAGAGATGCTATTCCCAAAGAACTCACATGCTTCTCTTAAGGGAAAGTCATCCACCCAAAGCCATTCCTTATTCCAGGAATTAAACTGCAGTTCAATCCAAAGGGTACTGTTATTCTTTACAATATTCTTAATGAATACCTGCAAAGGGGGGGGAAATCCAGCAATATTTAATTAAACGTGGATTGCAAAAAGGCTCTTAATTTCTTCATGTAACTAAAGCCACTCTGTTGTGCAACTTGTTCTGTAAAACCAAGGAGATTTGGGATTTGTGCTTTTCAAACAGCTCTTCTGCATGACAAACATACACAGTAGTGGGGCAGTTTGCAGCACAGAAAAAGGAGGATTTGTTTGTGGAAGGCTATTGGCCATGGCAGTGCCCACACTACGGTCTGGCACTCATTGAGACTTGTGCCTGGACTATGCTAATATAGACCACTTGGGGGCTCCCGTGACCATATTTTCTCCACATAAGAGTGTTGGGAGGAAGCTAGACTCTTCCCCCTGACATTTATGTGGAGGAATTTTCTGAACTATACAGACAGCATTTCATTACACGTGCCTCCACACCAGCTCCAGTGATACAGCCCAACCACAAATGGATCATTTTAGTCAGACCCAGGACTTCAGGGAGAAGCCAGCAAAACCACAAACATCTCCAACTGTATGTCTTCCCCCAAATGCATTTACAGTGGCAAGAAGGATTTTGCTATATATGTTAAAGCAACGGGACACCCAGGTACAAATCCCCACTGAGTGACCTTGGGCCAGTCGCAATCTCTCACCCTAACCTGCATCACGGGGTTGTGAGGATAAAATGGAGGACAGGAGAATGATGTAAGCCATTTTGGGTCCCTCCCCACTGGGGAGAAAAGGCAAATAAATAAATAAATATGAAGTACAATACAAATGAAGTAAATAAAAATGTCTGTTTATGAACATGTATATGAACTTGCATATGTAAACCTGAAGTGCCCGAGTGTTAGGTAAAGCATCCAGACCTACACAAGCTATCTTCCAATCTTCACTTTATATTTTAAGAATAAATTCATACAACTGGCTTTTTACAACACAGCAACCCTCCCTCCTCCTTTATGTACAATGTAATGATTAAAATCACAGATGCAATATTTATTAGTGATACTTCTGCTTTCCTGTATGACTCAAATTTAAAGAATACACGGTTAGTTGAGTATGTTGTATTGTGCAGAAGCACAGTCACACCATCCACAGAGATCACAAGAAGTATAATACAGGGGGAAAAATACAAATACGCTGCTTCAGCTTCCAAGTTATGGGTAGTACCATGTTAAAGAGATGAAGTTAAATATTTATATACATGTAGGAATATTTTAGTTTGAGACGAATTCAACTGCATATTCTGCCACTGGAAGTAGTAAATACTAGTTTAGTGCTTGTCATGTACAATACTTCCATTTTGTAACATATTTGAGATTTACAGTTTCACAGTATTCCACATCTCCCAATTGTTCTTTTGCTGCATCTTGGTTGTCTAAAGTTACGTATAAAAAATGATTTCTGGTATTTGTCCATCTTCGATTGAGGTACCATTGTTATTGCCGGGTGAACTAAAAAAGAAAAAGCAAGTCTTGCTTGAAGTGGGGGACTCATGGATTACTTTCTTCAATCCCTTCGTGCCGTAGTGAGAATCAGGGCCCTAAATACAAATAAAATAAAATAAAATAAAATAAAAAACTTTCTCTCATACTAGTGTCAGTGCTTATTATATAAGTAACTTAGGGCTCCCTAGCTTGAAGTTAATTCGCACCAAAGGATTACAATAGTAGAAAACCAAGACTCTGCCCCCAGAGACAGATGGATCCAAATAGCTTTCTGATGGCTCCTGAGGGATTTTCCTGTTGATATGGTTGGTGCTCCTGCCAATGCCCTGGTTGACCTCTAGAATGAGAAAAAGACCCTGGCAGCTGACACGATCCATCGCTTCCAGGCGCCCTTTCTCAGGTGTTAAGAGCCCACATAGCCCCTTGGTATACTGAGGGGTTGAGGGCAATGAAAAGACTAGGGGGACAGCTAGAGAAACTGTGGTGGAAGATGTAGGCCAAATGCAATCTCCTTCCTTATATATAATTGAGTTTTGGTCTGCCCTTATATGGTAAAAATGCGTGCCATAACCAGTTGGCCGAGGGACCTGTCAGTCAGAGAAGCAGTCCCTCGCCACTGGCTGCCTTGCCTTCCTGCACGGGCGCAGGCCCGCCCACTCAGGCAGCACACAGCCTCCTGCCCCCAGTCTCCAGCCAGCCACCGGGCAGGATGGCTGCTCTGGTGGCAGCACGCTTCAGGAACCGGACCTCTTCCTGGCGCCCTGGCCGTCCTCATGGCCCTACACCGCCGCTTGCCCTTGCTCGGCCTCCGGACCTACGGGGGTGGCCTGGTGTTGCCACGCCTGAAGGGAAGCGGTGCCCACTTCCTCCGGAGCCAGCCCCAGAAAGGACTCCCTCGCTCACAACGGCTGGCCCACACAGGTAGGCTGTTTGGAGGGAGCACACCACCCGTGCCAGCCGAGAGCCGCTACTGCCGGCCCTGACGCTCAACTGAGGCCACTGCCACCTTGCTGGGGCCGCATGCCTGAAATGGCCTCCCTCTCAAGCCTCTCCACCACTGGGGAGGTGCGATGGCGAGGTGTTGGCAGCGCCTCCCTCACCCTGCGACCGCCACGAACAGAGGACAGGACAGGGCCTTCTGCCACGCTCCGGCTAGCGCCCGTTGCATCTATGTGCGCAACGGGCCTTGCTGCTAGTAGGACATAAATAAAAGCTTACTTTAAAGCATAGTCCCTGACAATGATGGTGGCAAAGGAACACCACTTCTCTGCCACCACCGCATCTGCACAATGTAGGCCAGTGGAGTTCTGAGTGGTCAAAGGCCTGTTGAGATCTGGCCTGCAGGAGGAGGTAGACTGCTATGTGGCCCGCTGTGATCATTTTGTTGAGCACTTTGCAGATAAAATCATTGGCATGAGTTCTTACTTGGACTCTATGTTAGCAGTGACAGGGTTGAGTGACTTGTCCAATTGTATGGGATACTTTCCAGTTTATTCAATCTGAGAATGTGGACAGGATTCCTTGGAAATCTGAGGCCTTCCTCCTGCTTCCCCCTTCCTGGTTACTTAAATCTTGCAGGGGAGGGCTGGCTGACTGGGTTCAAGAAGTAGTTAACGCTTCTTTGAGAGAGAGGGTGGTCGTCCCAACCTTGAAACAGGCTGCGGTGTCTCCACTTCTGAAGACACCTACCCTTGACCCAGGAAATTTCAATAATCACTGACTTGTCTCAAATGTTCCACTCTTGAGTATGATGACTGAATGGACACCTCTAAGCCTTCCTGAATGACACAAACTGTTTAGACCCTTTCCAATCTGGTTTCAGGCCTGGTTATGGGACTGAAACAGCCTTGGTCATGCTGGTGGATGAGTTGCACCAGGAGACAAACAGAGAGAGCGCTACTCTGTTGATCTTCCTGGACCTCTCAGCGGCTTTCGTTATCATCAATCACAATATCCTTCTGGACCATCTATCTGGATTGTGATTGGGAGGCCATGTTTCGCAGTTGTTCTGGTCCTACCTGGAGGATAAGTTTCAGAAAGTGGTTGGGGGACTGCTGTTCAGCCCCTTGTTCTTTGGCATATGAGGACCCCCATCTTGTCTCTTATACTCTTTAATATCTACATGAAACTGCAAGGTGAGGTGATCTGGAGATCTGGGGTGGGCTTACTGATATGTGGATGACAGTCAGCTCTGTCTCACACTTCCAGCTGACCCTGGGGAGGCTGTAGAAACCCCGAACCTCCCCCTGGAGGCAGTTTGGGAGTGGATGCAGGCTAATAAACTGAAGCTTAATTCCGACAAGACAGAAGTGCTACTAGTAGGCAGAAGATCTGACCTGGGATTTAAGATTTCACCTATTCTGGATGGGGTTGTGCTCCCCTTGAAGGAACAGGTCTGCAGTCTGGAGGTGTTCTTGGACCCAGGCTGGATATGCAGGGGCAGCTGTGGCCAAGACTGCCTTTTATCAGCTTTGACTGGTTAGCCAACTGCAGCCTTTCCTAGGCAAAGAAGGCCTGGCCACTGTGGTGCATGCCCTGGATATATCTAGATTATCTATATCTAGGTACATGTAGATTGGTTATATCTAGATTAGACTAGAATAAAGCTATTTGCTCTGCATGGGTTTGCCTTTGAAAAGTATTCAGAAACTTCAGTTGCTATAGAATGCTGCAGCCAGGATGCTGACTGGAGTGGGTTGTAGGGATCATATCACTCCAGTCTTGGCTCACCTACACTAGCTTCTAATTTGTTTCTGGGCACAATTCAAGTTGCTGGTCTTGACTTTCAAAGCCCTATATGGTTTGGGACCAACGTACCTGAAAGTCCACCTAATCCCTTATGAACTTGCCTGACTATTACAGTCATTTTCAGAGGCCCTGCTTCAGGTACCCCGGCCTTCTGGGGAGAGGGCCTTCTTGGTCATGGCACCAAGGTTCTGGAACTCGCTCCCCAGGGAGATTCGTCTATCCCCTTCTGTTGACATCTTCTGCCAGCAGATGTAGACTTTTTTCTTCCATCTGGCATTCCCTCGATGATCCTTCATTCCTAACCAATGTTTTATGTTTTGTATATATGTGAACTGTTTTTAAACTCTTTTAAAAGTTGTTTTAATGAGGTATGTTTGGGGGGTTATTTCAGTGGTTTTCTAGCATATTTTATTATGTATTTTTAAATTGTTAGCCACCTTGGCAGCCCTTGTAAGGGCAGAAAGGCGGGATATAAATTTTGTAAATAAATAAATAAAAATGTATACACAGTCACAAACACATAGTTTAAATAAATGTGGTTGCCCAATTGTAGATTCACACAGGGGAAAAAAGGACACACACATCCCAGTTACAATCTTACTTTGAGGGTTGCACAGGCAGTGTAGCATACTGTTGGTAGAATCTCTATAGGTTCTTTGAACATAACTCTGAAAGTACTGGCAGTTCCATCACAGCTAAATCCTGTGTCATTCTGCCCAAGCGTCTGGTTCTTCTCATATTCAATTATCTGTATTGAGATACAGGCAAAACAAGGAGTTTGTGATTTTTCTTTAACTGCTTTCCAGATGTTTTATCACAAAGGACCGACCGCTGGGTTCGTTTGGTTTTGTTGTTGTTTCTGAAGACTGCATCTTAACCCTACTCCTCTTCTCCAAGGAGCACAGGGCAGCATACATGTCTCTTCCCTTCCTCCATGCCTTTGCATCCCATTTGGCTCCTCCAGCTGCTGTACAGCATGATGGATTTTGTATTACGTACCTGATACTAGACAACAGATCAGCATGCTTGATATGCAACACTGTGCATTGGGGGGCAAACAGAGTGCAATTAAACCATGTACTTACAGTCCAGAAATTCAAACATATGAAGCTGCCTTCTTATTGAGCTGACCTCTTGTCCATTGGAATTGTGCATTTTAACTGGCAGCAGCTCCTCAGGCAGAGAAAGCCTATCCCTCTGCTCTTTTATGAAAAACGGGGGGGGGGGGGAGTTGAAATTGACCCAAATAAGTGAGAAAAAACAACTCATCACTTTGTGTATTTCTTAACCATAATTAGGTCAATTGCCTTATACTTCCCTCCCTGGTGTCTCTGATGCTTTTCTGTTACTTTATTGTCAAAGGGAAATACTGAGGAAGGGCTGTGGCTCAGTGGAAAAGGCTCTGCTTTGTATGCAGAAGGTTCCAGGTTCAACACCCAGCACCTCCAGTTAAAAAGGATCAGGCAGAAGGTGATGTGAAAGACCTCCACCTGAAACCATTGTGTAGATAATGCTGACCTCGATGGACTGATGTCTGATTCAGTATAAGACAGCTTCATGTGTGTGCTTAAGGGTTAACCTCTCCTAGGCAGCTGGTGGCGCTTTCAATGCAATCCTAAATTTTTAGTTTCTAGGACTTAACTTTAACCATCTCATTACAAAGAGTAGTGAAGTATACTTTTTTGTTGAAGCAAGTATCTCAAATATCATGGTAGACACTGTGGAGTAGGAATATGCTAAACTGTAGATGGCATTTTTCTAAAAGCCCTTTTCACACATCTTCAGGACTAGGGATTAGAAAACTGGAGAGGGAAATGTGTTCCTAAGGAATCTTCGTTCCAGCATCCCTTCCATCAGACATGGCTAAGTGATGGAGTCCTAAACAGAAACTCCCTGGCCAATCCCATTTAAATCAGCAAAATCCCATGCTATCTATACAGCTGTTATTAGGGCTAACTAAAAATGTCAACACGATGATGATGATGATTTCTGAATCGTCCATCCCTGTTACCACAGGGCTCTGGGCGATGTACAACAATGAATAAAAACATCACTATAAAAATGCATTAATGCCAGTAGGTAAATTGAAACTCCAGATGGCAAACCTCCCCCCATTCCGGACTGCCCGGCCACCTCGTGGGCAGAGGAGGCGGGGGGACAAAATGATCTGGAGGGCATAAAAGGGTGCCAGCTGGAGTGGAAACTGTTGTTGTCCTCAACCAAAAGCCTGGCGGAACATCTCCGCCTTACAGAAGAAGAAGAGATTGGATTTATACCTTGCCCTTCATTCGGAGTCTCAGAGCGGCTTACAAACTCCTTTCCCTCCCCCTCCCCACAACAGACACCCTGTGAGGTAGGCGGGGCTGAGAGAGCTCTGACAGCAACTTGTCTTTTTCAAGAACAGCTGTGCCAGAGCTTGTGACTGGCCCAAGGTCACATCAGCAGGTGCAGGTGGAGGAGTGGGGAATCAAACCCGGTTCTCCCAGATTAGAGTCCGTGCACTTAACCACTACACCAAACTGGAATTGCATAAGATCCCGCAGGGCCCTGATAGTGTTTGGCAGAGAGTTCCACCAGGTCGGCGCCAGGACTGAGAAAGCCCTGGCCCTGGTCAAGGGCAGCTGGACATCTTTGGGACAGGAGATCACCAGTAGATTGCTATCCAGAGAGTGTAACGTTTTCCCGGGGACATACCAGAGGGGACATTAGTGAACAAGGTTTTTCTGAGGTCTCCTATTATTCATCAAACTTTATAAGCTCACCCACCTACCCCATGAAGAAGCCCTCATCTTGCCCAACATTTACCCATTCCTCCACTTATTTTGTGCTGCACATCCAGCCTAATATGGATACTTCAAAAGTTTCCTTATTAATCTAAGGAATGACTGCCAGTAAAACATATCAGCTTTTAGATTTGTTGTAATTAATCTGCATGACTCCCTACAAATTTTGCCAATTAAGTGTTCCCAAAAAGTACTGGAAAACTATAATACCTGAATATTAACTTGATAGTCTGTGGGCCCATGGATAGAGCCATACAATCCAAATCCCACTATGGAAATTCTTCTATTGACTGTGAACCTTTTTAAAAAGAGACAGAGGTCAACAGATTTCAAATGCAAACAGAAAAGATGAGAGATTTACCAGCTTCATAAAACCCCCGGAGTTCTGATTAGGTAAAGAAAACATGCTCTGGCAGGGAAAATGTACATTTAAGCGTGTTTTCCTTATTGGGACACCGAGCTAGTTTATGATCAGGAAAAGGGTGCAGGAGAGGGCAAGAAGAGTTCACGAACACCCCAACATTGTAGTCCTGCTCCAAACTGGACCTCCCCCTGTTGCTAAAGTTTAAAGAGATGGACACCTCAAGCCCAGATTTCCACCTTTCAACTATTCTGGTCTAAGGATTCCTGAAGAATTCCTACAGCTGCTTTCTGAATGCAGATGTCCCAAGTGGTTTATCGGTATGCAAATATCAGCTTCTCAACAGGCTTGAACAGATACTTCTTGCTAAACTAGTTTAAAGGGAGGCCCAATTTAACAAAGCGACCACTTTCATTCTAACAAGTTCTATCACAGAGGGATGTTCTAGGAAGCCCTGCTCCAAATCCACTTTCTGTCTGAGTTCAGACAGACTGGGACAAGGAGTGTGACTCTCTCAGCTGTGGCGCCCTCTTCCTGGAATCCCCTCCTTACATAGGAAGTGTGCCAACTGTGTGCCTCCCAAAAACTAACTAAAACTTCCATCAGGCATTGAGAGGGCGAGAGAGACTAGTATTTTGGTCTTCCTTTAAAAAAAAACCAAGTTACACTCTCTACTCCAGTTCATCCTAGATGTTAGATGAAAACCCCCACGTCTAGCCCGTGCACTGACAGAGTACAGCTTCCACTGTCATCCACCAAACTATCCAGCAAACAATCATCCTGAAAGGATTTTCTCCCAAGTACAACTGTGACAGGCAACTGATACAATTTCCCCTGGAAAAGGGTGACTGAATACCTGATGCGGTCACTTGTTCCACTGTATCCCCAGCGACTTTCCACTTGTTGGAATCTATTGATGCTGCATTCCTTTCCTCTAAGGCAGCATCTTGGCCGGTCAATATAGTCAACTCTAGGTTTAGGGTTGACTGTAAAATGCAGAAAGAGATTTACTACTTGCCGATCTGACAAAATTCCAGACTGAGCGGGACCTGGAAAAAGAGGCAATGGCACTGAGCCGATGTCATATTTTTAAACACATTCTCTCCTAGGAGGCAAACTATAAAATGTGCTTGAGGGGAGATTACTAGTTTACAAGCCTACTTACATACCATTTACTCCACTGCTAGATTATGGTTGTTCAACCTGGATTAACTAACATGGGCCAAAAAGAAAGAAGACTGCCTGTAAGGAAGGGCAAAAACCAAACGCGCACACACACACACGTCTGCATGCCCACATACTATACATGTTACACATGTCAGTGGGACAAGAAGTGAATTCTGGATTAATGCTGCTGGGACACTAAACTGCAGCACTCCTGGGGTAAAGCAGATTTGGCTGCCCTCCTCAGCTAGATGGAAACTAGCTGAATTATCCACAAAATCTTTGCTAAATGGAGCATGTGGGTAAGGCCTTTGGAAGTTTTAATTTAGAAACTAAAGTTTTATTGTCTGTGATTGTATTTATTCTGTGAATTTATATGCTGCCTCTTGAGAAACTTTCTCAAGGCAGTTTGCAAAATAAACAGAACAAAATTAGAAAAACAAGTTTAAAATCAGCAATAAGACAGCAAACAGCAGAGCCAAAGCAGCATTAAAAACAACATTCAGCTACATGAAATCATAATACTTAAAACAGCCCAAAGGCTAGGCCATAAGAGATGGAACCCTTCAGTTAAAAGCCTGGGTAAAGAGAAATGTTTTGGCCTGGCATCTAACAAACAACACAAGCAGCAGCAGATGAATTATTTTCCCCAGTAAGTGCTCTATAACTAATAGGTAAGCATGCTGCAAAATGTCAGTGGGATTAACATTACCTGCTGCAAACTCTTCAATAGTCATCAGTGGAAAACGGATTAAGGAGAGGGCTTTGCCAAGCACTTTCTGTTTATTTGCAGAGGTGACAGGTAACTGCTGTCTTTGACATTCTGCTTCAGCCCAGCGAACAACAGCTCCAAATAGTCTACTCTCTCGAATACTGAGTGTGTCTCTTTCCAAAACTGCACATAAAGTGTCTGCAGGGGGGAAAAGTCATCAAGTCAACTGCAGATATCGCACTTTCTCTCCAATGTTTTATATAAAAACTACTTGGGCTTCTTTTTGAGAAATAATTAAATAATTAATTAAAATTCAAAACTATTTTAGTAGTGTGTTAGCCTGCATGTTTCTTTTTCTGTGTTCCACCAGTTATTAGGTAACGCAAAATTGTCTTACACGAAGAGGAGAGGGCCACTGGAGGGAAGTCTCCTCTCCAGGTGGCAGGTCCATTGAAGCCAGGCCTGCCCAATATGCCAGTGGCATACCCAACCCAGCATGGTCGCGCAAGAGAGGAACAGCCATGTGGGTGGCTCCAAGCCTTAACAAACCAGCACTAGCTGGCTGAGGGGAGGTGGAGCAGCCATTTAAATGAGAAGGGTGAGGCTAGAAGTCAGCCTCGCCTAGTCGCTCCTGATTGGCAATAGCTCCTGCCAAACACCTCAAAAGGCAACCCTCAGGGAGGCATGAAGAGGAAGTTCCGAGCATACCCCAGGGAGAACAGGCTAGCCCTCCTGCTAGCTAACCAGCTACGGAGGAGGGCAGTAGAAAGAGAGGAGGAAGACCTGGTGTGCTGTTATCCCCTTCCCTCTCTAGTCTGAGGCCTGTTGAGGCCTCCAAGAGGGACTCTGGAAGATATGTTGGCCCTGCCAAACCCTGACAGTGCAGCAGACACTCACAAATGTGGGTATTGTAGAGGCTAGAAGGACAACCAAACAACCAATATCAAAAAAGCGACCAGTGAGTGTTCCCTCAAAGTTCACATTCAGCTTTTAGAGGGCAACTTACCTATGTCAATATCTGTGAAACCTTCTGCACTTATTGCATCCATTGTACTTTTGTCGATTGTATCAAGACAGAGGCTAGCCAACTGTGGCTCATCGAATAAACGAGCCTACACAAAGATATGCTTAGAGTTATTGCGCAAATTTTGTCTTGCATGAAGCAAAGTAATGGAGATGAGGTTTTTCACTCATTGTTCACTTCCTTTACAACTTTTTCATATAGAGATATATTATGTATGCAGACTGCAAGGCCCCCTGATCACTCCTCTCCAGTATTAGCTGTTGTGTTCTGAAAGAAACCATCCTCTCTACAGCTAACTTTTAATCAAGATTTGACGCCAAGATCCTAAGCTGGTTTCAAACCCTTCTTTTAAGAAGCTTTCTTACGTAACCTTAACCCTTCTTAATGTTGCTGCCACTGAAAAAGGTTTACTCACAGTTACAGCAGAAGGGGAGGGGGAATCTGCTGCTAAGCACGGCCAAAATGCACAACCCCCTGATCAGTTTTCAGTCCCTTAACTGCACTTAGCTCCTAGGAGCATAGAAAACCAACTGCTTTCAGGGAGGCATCAAGCTGAAGGAGTGGGTTTGAAAGAACTCACAGTAAGGCAGAATGTTATACTAAAACCTCATAAATTACCGGTCACTAACATTTCCACAGAAGTGGCAGAGTTCAGTTTTTTAAATATTAGAATTAGGTACTCCAAAAGCCTTTGCCTATAACTTGCCTCAAATTAGTCTTTTCTTGCCAGATCAGTTTTAATGTCACATTTCCCCAATTACAACATACCAAACTATGGTAATTAAAACATGCTGACTGACTCATGATGCATTTCCAAAGAAAATGTATTGATGCATTTTTTCCTCAGTGATGAACAAATATTTCATTATTATGACTGACAAGCACCTCAAGGTGCTTAAACTTTCCAGGTAGCAGTAAACTTGGAAAAGAAGTAGAACATTTTTAATAGTCTGTTTTTCCTAAGATGGTTCCCTAGACTGATGTCTTCTGCACAAGACAAACAGGAGATTGTGTTGAGCTTTCTATTTTCTGCTAGCATTCACACTTGCAACTACTACAGCTGCTGTGCTACAGATGTATTTCTACACGCTACACAAGCCCCTGCAGCTAGATAGTTACTATAACACTCCTAATTAGTTCATTAAGTACACAGCAACATCTGTAACAAGTTACAAATTAAAACAATTACCTGAGTTAGCAGCATAAAAGCATTATCTGCCCTAAGGTGCTTTGTGAGAAATTCTACACAATGAGCTTCCAAGGCTGGGACGGCGTACTTCTTGGCTGTATAGAGCGTGGTCATAACGGTTTCTGGCCCAATCTGAACTTCATCTGAATACAAAAACCTAGGAATAAAAGTGAAAGCTGATTAATAAATCCAAGACAGCTAAATTATCAGTAACTAAACAGAAGCGCACAATAAAAACTAAGCCATGTATGATCTTGTAAAGTAAGTTTGCTACCTCTCAATTCACATACAGTTTCAAGGTTTTCGAGATAAAGAATCTCTTGTTGTACTGACAGGATGAAGCAGGTAGAAGGTGGAAGTTAGCGCTACTGTTTTAACTTCCTCTGTAGTCTCTAATCCAAAGCAGAGAATTTCAGTTAAAGGGTCAGTACTACTATTGTTCTAGGAACATGCAAATGTCCTAGCCATAAGTGAGTGTACTAAACATGTATTTTAGACACAAACCAAAATTAAACAACCCCCAAGCCTACTGCTTTGGCCCTAACACATGAGAATTCCCTCTCTTGTTACATTAATTTTATGGGTTGAATCCCAACTAAATTTTCCAGTGGTAGAATGGACCTGTCCTGCTTCCCCTTCCCACTTATCTCTACAAAATGCTGTCCTCGGGGGAGGGGGGGGGAATTGGTAGAAATTGCCAATTTAGCCTGGATCCAACCCTATATTATTTTAAGGAGTCTTAAACTGAGAGTTGCGTGGTAAAAGTTTCTTAAGCTGAGAGTTGTGTGTGGCAAAAGTTTCTTAAATAACCAACCACACCATTCCAACAGTTCTCTGAGATCCTGAATCTTCCTCTTATTTCACATCATACCCACCCCCCTTCTAAAGGGGAAATCTTATTTCTTTACCCATTCAGCCTTTTCCTCTCTAATCCACTGCACACCCATCATCATTGCACACAAGATTTCTTCACTTCCCTTAAAATTGTTCCCAGTGTGCTAGGCATATGACCATTGCTCAAACTTCTGCAGAAAGAACAAGTCCAACCTAAATACTGTCAGCCATATTTGTTAACAGTTAGGGCTGCAATCTTTCTGCATATTTACTTCTAAATAGGCTGCACTGA